>JAANYP010001663.1:92500-1327500 GCA_020465985.1 Centrapalus pauciflorus
AAAGTGGCAAAGTATGAATTATTATTAGAACAAATTTTGTATGTATAAGTCTTAATTAAAAAAAAATAAGTGAACTTACAAGAGGTATAGTATAAAAGTTATTTTTTTCAATATCTAATTTGAAAATAAAAATAAATCAAAGTAAAAAAAAAAAACATTCTTATAAAGTGGAATGGATCTATTTGAAAATGCAAATAATGATGAGAATTATGAAAACCAATCATTATTTGAGACGTAATTAAATTATATATGGTTGGTGGCGGCTACAACTAACAACCATGGTTACGTACCAAATCATGATTAGTTCTTATCATTCTCGTATTCTTACTAGATCCTGATCCTAATTCTCATTCACAAATCACGTACAATAGATCTTATATTTCACTTCTAAAAGATGAATCTATAATAAATTGATGCACTTAACCGAATTTGGGTATGTGAAGTATTCAGTTGTGGAGATTAATTGTTACCAAATGTTTATCTGCTATTATGAAATCTAAGCATGGGGACTCATTAGCGATTTCCTTAATTCGATTGCAATTTCCTATATTTATTGGTTGCTATGTATTGTAACCCTAATCCAAAATTAATAGAGAGACTCGATAGTGTTGCCATTCACGTATGTTATTTTTAAGACCTAACCACGTAATACTTTGTGTTCTTAGATTTTTGTGCTTCGACTGTTTGTCGTCTCTATGTGTATACCTGCTTGTGTGTGGGCGTCTTTTAGCATAAGAAGTTATTTATATTATGATAGTTAGTTTAGTTAGTTATTTTCGGTTATAAAGTTAGTTAGTTTGGTAACTTTTCTTCTATAAATAGCATTGTAATTTCTCTTCTTTGTATCAATGAAATACAATTTCAATCATTTCTATCCCTGTTAATATGGTATCAGAGCATACGATCTGATTTCCGCCATTACCTTACCCAATTTTCTTTCAATCCATAATCATGAATCAAAATCCTACCTCTGCTAATTCCGGATCATCCTTAAAAGGAAATGATCCAAACATGTTTCTCATCTCAAATCCATTAAATGGAACTGCGAATTACATGCAATGGAAGTACTCTATACAAATTGCTTTAGAAGCAAAGAAGAAATCTGAATTCATCGATGGCACCAAGCAACGACCTGAAACTGAAGGAGCTGAGCTGGACGATTGGATCAGTAATGACTGCATGGTACGATCATGGCTTCTGAATGCAATTTCAAAAGATATAGTTGGAGCGTTTGTTTTTTCAACAACTGCAAAAGAGCTATGGTTAGATCTTGAAGAACACTTTGGAGAAAGCAACGGTCCTTTGATCTATCAACTGCAAAGACAAATCGCCTCAATTAATCAAGGTGAATCATCTCTGTCCAAATATTATACAAAACTCAAACAGTTATGGGATCAACTGAATTGCATTACTGAAATACCGCCATGTACTTGTGGATCTGCAAAAACATTGTCAGATCTGAACTCATCAACCAAATTAATGCAATTCTTGATGGGATTAAATGATCACTATGACAATTTGAGAAATCAGATTTTGGTCCTAGATCCATTACCTTCTGTTCATAAGCATATTCAATGGCCTTAAGTGTAGAAAAACAGAGAGAAATTCAAATTAATTTCTCTGCTCCTACTGAGGTAACTGCTCTATTCACTAAAACTTCCACACAGAACAACAAAAGGTCATTTCAGAACAAGACAAAGGCTGATTCAAAGTACAAGCCTAACAATGAAAGGTTTTATGACTTTTGTAAAGTAACTGGACACACTAAGGATGCATGTTTTAAGATACATGGCTATCCTGATTGGTATAAGGAATTAAAGGACAAAAAGAAACAGATCCAGTCTGCACACATGGCACACCAAGAAGACAATCCATTGCAGTGTTCTGAAAATATTCAGAATAACAATCAGCAGACAATGGATCTCTTGTTTCAACAATTTGCTACCTTTATGAAGTCTAATCAGCAGGGAAATTGTGCAAACTTCTCTCATTTTGGAGATTTTGCAGGTATGAATTTCTCCCTATTGAATTCATTAAGAGGTGATCAATTTTCAAATAGAAAATGGATACTTGACACTGGTGCCACTGCTCACATGTGTACTGAATTATCATGCATGGAAAAATCTTATAAGCTTGATAAGTACACTCCTGTATTTCTTCCTGATGGGTCAATTAAACCAGTTACTCATAAAGGATCCGTTACATTAAACTCAAAATTGGTATTAAAGGAAGTGTTACATATACCAGAGTTTAAATGTAACCTATTATCGTACAAGCTTTATCTGAATCTGCACAGATAGTCTTCAAATTCTATCCACAATACTATCTTCTACAGGACCTAGCAACTAAAGCAATTGTAGCTGAAGCAAAGATGGTTGGGAAGCTTTATGTTCTGGACTCTGATAGTATTCATTCTTCATGTAACAACTCACAAGAAAATGTTACAATTGAGAAATGTAACACTGCTCATAGTAGCAATAAAGATGATTCTTTAGTTTGGCATAAAAGACTGGGGCATTCTTCTCATGATGTTTTGAGCCATTTATAGTTCATTCCTAGTAAAGATACTTCAAGAAATGAACCATGTTTACCTTGTCATTTTGCAAAACAGCAAAGGCTGCCTTTTCCCAACAGTGAGTCAATAACAAATGGCATTTTTGAATTACTTCATATAGATTTATGGGGTCCATATAAGAGTAAGACTATTACTGATTGTTCTTACTTCTTAACCTTGGTAGATGATTACTCAAGAGCCACTTGGACTTTTCTGTTACATGACAAAACCCAAACTCATCAAACTCTGTCCAATTTTTTTTTCTATACCCTTAATCAGTTTAATATATCAGTCAAAATCATTAGGACTGATAATGGGACAGAATTCATCAACCACAATTGTTCAAAACTATTTTCTTCACTTGGAATCATTCATCAAAGGACTGTACCTTACTCTCCTCAGCAAAATGGCAGGGTTGAAAGGAAACACCAACATATTTTGCAAGTTGCAAGGGCTTTGATGTGACAATCATGTTTACCTATTCACTTCTGGGGACATGCTATTCTTATGGCAACCTACATCATTAATATTCTTCCAACCAAGATTCTTGATTGGAAAACACCTTATGAAAAATTGTATCAGAAACCTCCTTCTTATACAAATTTGAAGGTGTTTGGATGCTTAGCCTTTGCCACAAATGTTGCACCACACAAGAAAAAATTTGAATCAAGGTCAATTCAGTGCTGCTTTATTGGTTATAACCCAGGTCAGAAGGCATACAAGTTGTTTGATCTTCATGAGCAGAAGATTTTTATGGCCAGAGATGTGATTTTCTATGAGGAACATTTTCCTTTTGCTTCTCAAAAACAGTCTCTAATTGATCCATCTCCTATACTTCCTAATTTTATTGCTGCAGATTCAGACTTTGAAGTCAATACTCAAGATTTTATACCATCAGCTGATTACAATTCTGATTTAGTTGATGATGAAGTTTATGATACTGCTCAACATGATGAAGCTGTTCCTGAACCTGTTCACATTGCTGAATCAAATACTGGTTCCAGAGTGAGAAGAAAACCTTCATGGCATAGAGATTATGTCATGTACTGTAATACCCAATCAAATGGTAACCAAAAACCTTCAAAACTCCTTCATTCACCTCATATTCCACCCACCTTTCCATATATCCAGTCTCCTATCCTAACTGACCATCATAAACTCTTCTTAACTACTGTTTCTTCTTTAAATGAACCATCCTCTTATGATGAAGCATGTGAACATACTGAATGGATACAATCCATGGATAAAGAAATTGCAGCATTAGAATAAAATAGTACATGGACTGTTGTTCCACTCTTGCCATCCATGAAACCTATTGGCACTAAATGGGTTTACAAAGTCAAATTGAAGCCTGATGGTGGTGTTGAGCGATATAAGGCTAGATTAGTGGCAAAGGGGTATAATCAAAGATTTGGAATTGACTATCTTGATAGTTTCTCACCAGTTGCCAAAGTTGTTACTATAAGAATTCTTCTTTCCTTGTCCACTGCAAATGGATGGTTTCTACATCAACTAGACATTAATAATGCATTCTTGCATGGATATCTAGACGAAGAAGTTTATCTTATTCCACCACAAGGTTATGAGAAGGCAAGAAAATGAGAAGTATGTAAACTGAATAAGTCTCTGTATGAACTTAAACAGGCTAGCAGACAATGACATATTGAATTCTGTGAAAAATTACTAAAATTTGGTTTTTCTCAGTCAGCACATGATCATTGCCTATTTGTTAAAGGTGAAGGAGAAACTTTCATAGCATTGATTGTATATGTGGATGATGTATTGATCACAGGACCAAAGGAAGAATGCATCATGCAAGTGAAACAAATGTTGCACGAAGCCTTCACAATCAAAGATTTAGGCCATGCTAGTTATTTCCTTGGTGTGGAATTACTCAAAACAGATGAAGGTCTTTATGTCAATCAGAGGAAATATATCCTCGATATTCTTTCAGAAGCTGGATTAACTTGTGTCAAACCAGTCCCAACACCAGTCATCAAAAACCTTCAATTAGTTGCAGGAGAAGGGAGGAAACTACATGATCCAGAAAAGTACAGAAGGCTGGTGGGGAGATTACTATACTTGAATTTTACAAGACCTGACGTTAGCTATGCTGTACAACAGTTGAGTCAATTCTTACATGATCCAACTGAAATTCACTGGAAAGCTGCATTACATGTCCTAAAGTACTTAAAAGGATGTCCTTCTAAAGGAATTTTTTTCTCAAAGGATTCTTCACCTATGAACATAACAGCCTATAGTGACTCTGATTGGGCTACTTGCAAAGATACAAGAAGGTCATTAACAGGTTTCTGCATATTCCTAGGGTCTTCTTTAATTTCCTGGAAAACAAAGAAGCAGAAAACAGTTTCAAGATCATCTTGTGAGGCTGAATACAGAAGTCTTGCATCAACAGTATGTGAACTCCTTTGGATAAGTTACATTCTAAGAGATTTCAAGGTAAAATTCAAAATTCCAGTAGCTTTGTGGTGTGACAACAAGTCAGCAATACACATTACAAAGAATCCTATATTTCATGAACGTACAAAGCACCTTGACATTGATTGTCACCTTGTTAGAGATCAATTCAAGCTTGGTTTCGTGCTACCACAACATATCTCAACGAAAGAGCAAATTGCAGACATCTTCACAAAAGGATTATTTGGACCATATTTTCAGTTTCTTCTATCCAAGATGAATCTTCGAGATATTCATAATGATTCATCTTGAGGGGAGCATTTTAGCATAAGAAGTTATTTATATTATGATAGTTAGTTTAGTTAGTTATTTTCGGTTATAAAGTTAGTTAGTTTGGTAGCTTTTCTTCTATAAATAGCATTGTAATTTCTCTTCTTTGTATCAATGAAATACAATTTCAATAATTTCTATCCTTGTTAATAGCGTCGCTTCCTTACATCAAGTCTGAGCAATTGCACATAAACCTCAATACAGAGCCTCCGTTTTATACACACACATGTACACACTCTAGTCTATTCTTTCTTCTTTGTCTTGAGGTCATGAGGTAGGAATGAGAAATGATTGATCATCTTCCTATAAAAGAATTTCAGTTGTCCATCTTCTCTGTAATTATCGAAAAGAGTTGAGACATATATGTGATCCAACACACTTACTCTCTTCAAGTATGTTGTTTTTTTTCATGCATGTTAATTTCATTTTTACAACAATATGTGCTAAATATTGAACAATATGTAAGTTTTGACAAAAAAAATCAAGTTGATTAAATCAATTTAATTAAGTATTCTAATGAACAAATTTGTTGAATCTGTTTTTATCGAAAACCACTTATATAGAGTATAGAGTAAATATCATATTAGGTTTAGTATAGATGACCTAACCCAATTTTATAATCGTATTAGGTTCAGTGTAGATGACGTAGTCTAATTCTGCAGTTGGAATGGGAGGAAGGCGAATGCTGAAACTGGAGCGGAAAATAATAAGTTATCATACATAATAGAAGTGTATAATTTATATAATAGTAAACATAAAAAATAACAAAAGATAAACGATGATCCAACATGATAGAGTTTGGAGGCAAGTGGTGACAAAGAGGTGAAATGATGACGACAAGAGACGCAGCAACATGAGTTGTACAATTGCGATGGCAGGAGCTTACGACTGCGCCAACGAGATGAGAATGACAACTAGAGGAGCGTCTTGAAAAAAGAGAGAAAACTAGTCCTTTTTTATTAACATGTGTCCCCGGGATATGACGAGACAATGAAGTAAAGAAAGAAAATTGTCACTTAAAGGGGACGATGCGAAGAAAAATGGTGGCAGCGACTGATTGTGATCCCGATCCGATGGCGACAACACAGAATGGATGGGAAAGGTTGAAGAAGGCAAGAACCATAAGACTTTGATACCATCTAGAACATATAGAATAATGAAAACCTCGTACTTATTGTTAATATTGTTACATCTAGTATAGTATAGGGGCTAATATTGTAACTATCTCATAGTTAGGCTAGATATTTTGTTTTCTTCTTCCTTAAGTTTTGTACAGAAAATATTGCTCTGCACTTTTTCATCTCAATGCTACGATTGCAATGCTTCTTCTTCTTTCTGAATGTTTACTAAATCGTATACAATTGATAACATGGTATCTGAGCTTTAGGCATGTGAATCCTACCACGTATCTGAACTATCACCGCCATCTCAATCTTCTTGATCGACTATCTGTTTTAGGTTTCCGATTTCACGAGCGTTCTGAGACAACTCCTGGTTCGTGACTTCTATTCTTTTTTCTGATTTCATCTCTGAAATTGAATCCCACAGTTCGTGTTATTTACGAGTGGTGATTTCTATTGATTTGTCGCTGCAAAGAACCGTAACCTAGGTGTGTTCCGTGAACTGATCAATATTTTCGCAAACCTCTTTTGTTTTGTTTAAATGTCGAATCCTTCTGTCATTCAGAATCGTCCCGTATCAGTTCTTCTTGATGGACACAATTATGTTTTATGGCAACATCACATGACAATCCACCTTAAATCTCAAGGGTTGTATAACTATGTTTTGGGTACAAACCCACGTCCGAAAAAAGGGGCATAGGAAACAGATGCGGCCTTTGCTAAGAGATCGGATGACTGGGATCTCAAGAACGCAAAGATCATCGGATACATTAATGCTTCAACAACTACAGAGATTCATCAACAATTATTGGGCTACACTACCGCAAATGAAGTTTGGGACTTTCTTGCCAAAAGGTTCACTACTGCAGGTCTCTCACATCAGTATCAGTTGTGGTCTTCATTTCAGAGCAAACGACAACAACTTGACCAGTCTGTTAGTTCTTATGTATCAGAGATGCAAGTAATCAAGGATCAATTAAATCTAGCCGCACCACAGATTTTTGATGAGACTGCTCGTCAATTTCGTGCCTACTTTAGTCAGCTTCACTTAATTACCTTGTTGATGAGTCTCACCGATAGATTTGAAAATGTTCGTGCATCATTACTTCACAGGCATCCTCTTCCGACGCTTGACGATGCTATTTCAGAATTGATAAGCGAAGAAACTCGGCTTCAGTCTCGCGTACAACCACTATCTAATACAGTTTTATTTGTGCCTTCTTTCGGCCAAAAGGGTAAAGCAAATGAATCCAAATATGCAGGAAAACGGAACCAAAGCAAATGTACCTTTTGTCATTCCACATCACACTTGCTATTGGAATGCCCCATACGCTATTGCAAGTGGTGTAATGTGAAACATCCAAAACATTATGTCTCTGATTGTTCCAAACATCCCAGGAATTTAGGGACCTCAAGACAACAATTTCGATCAAAATCTATGGCAGGGTCCATTATTCCAAAGACCAAGGATCCAAAGACCAAGGAGATCCTTGTATTAGGCCGTAAAACTGGGCGGATGTTTGAAGTGGTCTATCTTCGTCTACCTAAATCAACATCTAGTTTAGTTGCGTCTACATCTAGTCTTTCATCTTTGGACATATTGCACACCCGTTTAGGACATTTATCTACTTCGAAGCTTAGATTACTTGCTAATTCTGGTTTGTTAGGTCATGTTGACTCCAACTCTGTTTCTTGCTTGTCTTGTCAACTTGGGAAACAACATAGTTTACCATTTAATACTAATGAATTTTCGTCTAATTCTGCCTTTGATCTTATTCATTCTGATGTTTGGGGACCTGCACCCCATCCCTCTATTGGCGGTGCTAGATATTTTGTTATATATATCGATGACCATACCGGTTTTACATGGATTTATCTTATGAAACATCGATCTGAATTACCCGAAATTCACATAACTTTCGCACACATGATACACACAATTCTCAAAGACCATCAAAGTTTTTCGTGCTGATAATACTATGGAGTATAAAGAATCTACTCTTATCTCCTTCCTCCATCAGCAAGGTACCATGGCTCAATACTCATGCCCTGGCACATCTCAACAAAATGGTCGTGCCGAAAGAAAACATCGACACATTTTTGATACTGTTCGTACACTTCTGATTTCGGCCAAATGTCCTGAGCATTTTTGGGGTGAGGCAGCTTTCACAGCCGTGTATACCATTAATTGACATCCTACTCTTGTTCTTCACAACAATTCTCCATACGAGGCTCTACATGGTATGTCACCTGCTTATGATCTACTTCGTACATGGGGTTGTGCATGTTTTGTTATGTTGCAACCACATGAACGTTCCAAGCTTGAACCTCGTTCTCGATTATGTTGCTTTCTTGGGTATGGCATTGAACAGGGATATCGCTGTTGGGATCTTATTTCTAGACGTCTACGAATATCTCGACATGTGGTATTCTGGGAACACAAAATGTTCTCATCGCTCTCTAAATTTCAGGTGTCATCTTTCACTGCTACTCCTTTCTTTACTAATTCTTCCATCTCTCTTGACTCTCCAGTCTCAGACTCGCCCCTTAATGTTGATTCTTCCTCACATCCCGAACCACCCATCATTGCTTCCTCTGATCATGAACAAACATCTGAGTCATGTCCAACGACTACTTTTGAGGCATCTTCTGGTTTTGAGGATCCTAGCACTTATGAGATGCCAGAAGCGCGTAGATCTGAGCGGGTAAGACACATTCCCTCTCATCTCCGTGATTATCATTGTTATGCCACTATATTGTCCCATCATGAGCCTACTTCCTACAAGGAAGCATCCTCTAACTCTCTTTGGCAGCAAGCTATGATTGAAGAACTTCAAGCTCTTGAGAAAGCTAAAACATGGGATATCGTTCCTCTTCCACCAGAGAAGTCACCCATTGGTTCTAGATGGGTCTACAAGATTAAAACTAAATCTGATGGATCAGTTGATCGGTATAAAGCTAGACTCGTTGCAAAAGGATTTAACCAAGAGTATGGGATTGATTATGAAGAGACTTGTGCACCCGTTGCACGAGTTACTTCTGTTCGTTGTCTTCTAGCAATTTCTGCTATTCATCATTGGTCACTCTACCAGATGGATGTCAAGAACGCTTTTCTAAATGGTGATCTAATTGAAGATATATATATGCAACCACCTCCTGGTGTTTCTCATCCTGCAGGTCATGTTTGCAAATTACGAAAAGCTTTATATGGTCTCAAACAAGCACCTCGTGCTTGGTTTGAAAAATTCAGCACTACCATTGTGTCTTTGGGCTTTTCCTCAAGTCATTATGATTCTGGACTATTTACTCGTACTACTGAAGCGGGAACCATTCTTCTTCTTCTTTATGTAGATGATATGATCATTACTGGTAGTGATCTTGCGGGAATTAGTAGTCTTAAACAATCTCTTAGCTCATGTTTTGAAATGAAAGATTTTGGTAATCTTCATTATTTTCTTGGCCTTGAAGTTCTCTCAGACTCCACAGGAATCTACCTCTGTAAATCTAAGTACATATCAGATCTTCTTTCTAAAGCAGGTCTCACTGACAGCAAGGTAGCATCGCCACCTCTTGAGCATAATCTTCATCTAGCTCCAGGTGCTGGCTCTCCATTGCGAGATCCAACGTTATATCGCCAGTTAGTTGGTTCCTTGGTTTATCTTACTGTCACTCGACTAGACTTGGCTTATGCCGTTCATATTGTTAGTCAATTCATGGCTGCTCCTTGCTCTGATCATTACGTAGCAGTTCTTCGCATTCTCAGGTATCTGAAAGGAACCATGTTTCATGGTCTCTACTTCTCTTCAGAATCCTCCTTGACTCTTAGAGGCTATTCTGATGCTGACTGGGATGGTGATGTGACCGATCGCAGATCCAATACTGGATATTGTTTCTTTCTTGGTGATTCCCTTATATCTTGGCAGAGCAAGAAACAATCTTTGACTGCTAGATCCAGCACTGAAGCTGAATATCGTGCACTCGCAAACACTGCTCAAGCGTTAATTTGGCTTTGTTGGCTTCTGACTGATATGGGGGCTCCTCAATTGTCACCTACTTCTCTTTTGTGTGACAATCGGAGTGCTATTCAGATCGCTCATAATGATGTATTCCATGAGCGCACAAAGCATATCGAGATTGATTGCCACTTTGTTCGTCAAGATGTAATTGGTAAGATGATCATGCTTCTTCCTGTCTCCACCATGGAACAACCGGCAGACATTTTTACCAAAGCCCATCTTCCAGCCCGGTTTCAAGCTTTAGCTTCCAAACTCAACTTGGCTCGTTCTTCGCCCACTTGAGTTTGAGGGGGGGGGGGGGTGTTAATATTGTTACATCTAGTATAGTATAGGGGCTAATATTGTAACTATCTTTTAGTTAGGCTAGATATTTTGTTTTCTTCTTCGTTAAGTTTTGTACAGAAAGTATTGCTCTGCACTTTTTCATCTCAATGCTACGATTGCAAAGCTTCTTCTTCTTTCTGAATGTTTACTAAATCGTATACAATTGATAACACTTATAATGTATTATATTGACAACTATATAAAGAGTGTAAATGATATCATAAAAACCATAGGAAACCATAATGGACCCTTAAGCCGATCTATATATATCTTAAATTACCTAATATTCTTTTGATGGAAGTGAACTCAATCATTACAACTAACATGATTTGTTTTTCAGATAAGGTGTTTCTTCTTATGGTTTTCTAAAACACATCTTATTTGTGTTCGGATGATTGAGGTGACATCTATCACCACACCAAGTATGTGTCACTAAACACATCTCGTAGATTTGTGACACACTAAATTTGTCGCTATGATGGCGAAACTATAATTACGTCACATATTTTGAGACCCTAAAACTACATTCTTTAATGGGTTGTTTCTCGCAATGTCATTTGTGTCGCTATTTAATTAGAGACGCTACTATTTCCATCATTGCTAGCAAGTTGCAACACATATTTACGTTGCTGTCAAAGTTGCATGCTTATGTTGTTGATCACTTGTGATGACTAAAATACATTGCTATTCATGTCATTATTTCATATGAGATATCGCTAGTCATGTTGATGATAATCAACAGTGTCAAATAGGCATCGTTATATATTTGACGATTTTATGTTATACAAATTATACTGTCTCAACTCAATTAGTAAAACCCAATAAATTAATTTTTATATTTAACTAATATATATATTTCAAATGAGACATTACTGAAATTAGCATTTAATTAGTATATAAAATGAGAAATTTTTAAGTGGGCAACTGTTTAATACACACACAATGCATGCTAGAAAATCATAAATCACGTGGAAGTCTATGCATCATGCGGGAATTTAATGCATCACATGGAAAAAAATGATGCATCACGCTAGAATTGTGATACATTTGTGGTGGTGCATGGAGTTTCTTCGATGTTCTTCGATACATGAAGGTTCTCCATTAAACTATATATATATATATATATATATATATATATATATATATATATATTTATATATGTATGTATGTATGTATGTATGTATGTATGTATGTATGTATGTATGTATGATATGCGTGGTTATAAATTATAATATTGCTAATTAGGATGATTATTAAATTTTTACACACAAAGTCACAAACAGGGCCGGCCCTGAGCCTGGTCCACCTGGGCCACCGCCCAGGGCCCAATCACTCTAAGGGGCCTAAAAAAATTTAATTGTTAATATAGTCCAGCAGTCCAGTATTAGGTTATATATGTTTTGCGCAAAAAAAATCACAAATAATGTCTTGGTTCAGCTGGTAATTATCTCTCCTTGGAACTCTAATGACATGGGTTCGAATCCCATTGTGTGTATTTTTTTTTATTTTTTTATATCTCATCACTATCACTTGGATTTTCATATATAGATATCGTCTATTTGCTTTATATCAATATACAATCCATCAAATTCAATATTCATACTTTTGTTTTTCAATGAGTTTGATTTTTTTATTTTTGTTTATCACGTGGTTTATGTTATTTATTATACGATTATTAAAAATACTAATGAGATATGTATATATTTCTTGAGATCTTATTTTTTTGACACATATGTTACTATTTATATTATGAATCATTTAAAATTAAATTTTTTTTTCAATTTACAAATAAATATATAATTTAATATTGTATGCAATTTTTAACCAATTTATAATCATACGATGTGTGACACCCTTGCCACAACAACCACCAATTACAATCTCCCAGGATTTAATCACCATCAAACAGTACATAATGATCCGATAACCTAGATTTTAGTGCGGAAGCATTAAAAACATAAAATAAAAGTAGTGCAAAAGTGTCAAACACCCTATGGTGCTACAAGGTACCATAACTAAGTCTACATATCCAAAATGCAATTATTACAATCATCCCAAACATATTATAACATCTGTTCCACAACGTAAATACCGATTAAGCAACAAATTTCTTCCAAATCTTCTCAAATGGCCTAACGAGAATGTCCAGCAGAAGACTTCCCTTTTCCTGCAAAAATTCAACAACTAAAAGGGTAAGCGATTGCTTAGTGAATACCATATGATTTTACGCATTCAACATATCTTTATGATGCTACCCAGAGTAACCCCGGTAACACATACCGTATACTCCACACGCACCCAAGGTACGCAAACCTAGGCCCGCAGCCCCTTCGAGTTGACACTCGGCATTAAGAAATCCACCATACTGAGGCAAAAATACCATCGGGGATGTCATACTGTCTATCCTGGCCATAGAGGTGTCAAACTCTTGGCTCATATAGCACAGTAACATCAGAGTACAGATGCGACCACACAGGTCCATCATCATCAACAGGATGCACAACAAAAGAAAGGACATGCAACAAATGTGAATGTGCATCATTATATATACACATGTTAGTAGAATGCCAAACGAAAGTGAAACAACATGCCTCAGCAGGCCTAGCAAACATAAAGCAGATGTAAACATGCTAAAATCAAAGGTACTCACAGTGGGTGCGTAAATAAATGATAACCAATATTATTTCTCCGCGGCCTTTCAACCGGATCCACCAAGTACCCCACTGTGGGTTAAACAACACCACAAGGGACCTGTTATATCAATTACAACAATTCCTCATATCATTAACCGTTTAACTCATAAAAATCAAGTCTCGTAAGTTTTGCAACGTTTTCCCCCATTTCGGGTCTACATCCAAATTTAAACCATGACTAAGTTTGAAACCCATCTCAAGTTCATAACTTGTCCTTTGCATAATTCTTGACATTTTATGTGTTGTTTATAAGTTTCATTCAAAATACACGAGTCTAGGGAGTAGTATTCTAAATTTTAAGCATTAAACTCGAGTTTAATGGGTTAGATTCGAAACCATGCATCAGATTCGAATCATATGTATCAGATTCGAACCCTTAACACAGATTCGAACCCCTTGGCATCAGATTCGAATAGCCCTTCGAATCTATCATCAGATTCGAACCCCCCCCCCTTAGAATCTGATGGTACACCTTCGAATCTAGCACCAAACTTGAGTCTGTTCTTACATTTCGACTCTGTTCTTGACATATTCGAGTCTGTTCATCATTTTAACTTAAATCCTTCATTTCTAAGGCCTAAAATCAGTGTTATATCATGTATGATGCATATATTCGATTCTACTATGCATATAGTATCATAATCCAGCAACATTTCAAGCAAAACAAACTTAAATTTGCATAAAATGATAGATTCGAAATTTTTGTTCTTCAAAACCGAAACCATAATCTTAGAAAGGTCGATTCTTACCTCAATTCGTATGAAATCTGAAATTCGTTTGTAGATTGCTGTTGTACTCCTCGATATCTTTCCGATGACGTATAATTCTCGAAAATCCGACGGTCGGTTTGTGATTTATCTTAGAGAGATGTAGAGAGAAAATTTCTAGAGAGATAAAGTAGTGAGATGGTGTAAACTAGAAAATGAAGCCTATTGCCCTTTATATACTACTTTCGTCACTTTGCACATGTCATCACTCGACTTAACCGGTTCCATAAAATACTGATTTAATCTTAAATTTATCATAAATAACTTTTAAATTCATAATACTCCACAAAATTGATTCTGAGTTCAATTTTTTTTTTTTTAAAAGAACAACAAACTTTCTAAATATCCCAAATACATGATAATTGTTCATAATTCAACTTAATTGTAAATTTTCCACTTAATTAGCCCAATTACAATAACATAACTTTGAGGATGTTACAGCATGGGCTCCACCACGCTCAACTTCGTCCTCGAAGTTATTTGTATTTGAACAAATTTCTTTACTTATTCAACATATCGGCTTTTATCTCCCGAGCATGGTTTAACCTTTGTGATGCTTCCAACGTATTCACCCTAATTCAATCTTTTTGATCCTTAATTTCTGATGTTAGTATTTAAAACACATACATGTTTCTCAACATATACTAGCCTTTCTCGAATTCTAATTTGATATAATCAACCAATTTTCATCACTAGTTGTAAGGATTTCATACAGCCTTCCACATGAAACACCATGTGTTAATTCAATACTTCCTTTAGGAAAAATTCCAAATGACTCGATTGATTCCTAACTTCTCTATTATTCTAGTTGTGCCAACACATCCCGGTGTCAACTTGTACCCTTTTTACAGATCCGGTTTCAATCCTTTTCGGTGATACTTTCAACTATACTCCATTATTTGTCTTATAACTGATCGGTTTTATTACTATCACCATAGTAACATCTTTTTGTGATATTACGGACATAACCATCAGGGTTTCCTTCGATTTCTTTCCAACATGTAGGACTTCTACTTTTCTTTGCGTACGGAATTTTAAACGACGCCTTCTTTACTTTATCATGATAATTGATGTTATATGAAATTCCTATCTAATCCATTGATCTTTTCAGCTTTTACCTAAATCCAAAATACATTATATTGTCATATATACCAATATGAACAGTAAGTTATTGGGAAAACCCCAGAATATAAACTTACTTCTTCGACCCCTAAAGTATAATTATGATACACATGGTTTACTTTAACTATTGTGTTATTAATCAATTTCAACACTTATCACAACCAACAACTTAGACTAAAGTACTAACATTGATTGCACCAATGCAGTAGTTACAATTTAATTAATCGACACCAAAAATTTAAACAAAACTCATGACCACCTCCGATTCTCCCTTAGATTCCGAATCGTAGTATTAGACCTTTCTTTACTGTATAAGCAATTTCTCATCATTATCCAAAGTCTCTTTAATCTTCTTATTGATCAATTACCATATCAATAAATATACTATCCTCATGTATCATCATATTTCCTTCCTAATTAATTACAACTCTCATACATATTTTACTTATATTTCACATTGTACATTCCAAATCTCATATCATATGGACACCAGTCTTGTATTATTATATCCTCGTATACTTTCCCAAAATTTCTAAACTAGTTTCCTCATATAATGTTCGTATATATATATATATATATATATATATATATATATATATATATATATATATATATATATATATATATATATATATATATATATATACCAATATTGAAACAAGTTCTTTGATTCCATTTACAAACTATTCTCACGATATTCAAAACATCTTTTCCAATTCAGAATTTTAAAATCCACTTTAGCTTATTCATCAAATGTCTATTCATACATTAATGTATTCTTATTCATAATCATCATCTTACTTATAATAGTATCAACTTTTCCTAATACTCATGTTCATGTTATCTTTAGAATCATAAACTTTTAATGAGGTTACGTATAGAATCTTAAAGTATTCTTCTAAAATGACCCATTTTTCCACAATTATAGTAAACATCAGTCCTTCTTTGACATTTGTCATTCTTATTCATAATGTCGACATCTCCTACATCTATCACGTTACATTCACTAAATGCTATCGGAGTATGATCCAAATTGAAGACTACATCTTCAATTTCTAAGGTGCGGTTACGGTAAAAACAATCAAATTTGGCTAGAGTGTTACTAGTAGTTTCTATGTCAATTATAACAAGTAACTTAAACAGTGTCATGACTATTCGTTGCACAAAACAGTAGACACCAAAGACCTATTGATATCGGAATTAAACATTACTAATGCAAGCAAAAATTTAACTCATAAACGTACCCATATCCATCTCCGGGTTTTCCCTAGCTTCTTCCGCGGTAATCTGAAATGCACTAGCCTGCCCCCTTTGTGACTGGTTCCGGCGGTTGACTGAACCACCACTTGAATCTCCCGATGATCGTGTTGTAGATGGAGCAGCAGCTGTTGGATCATCCCTTCTGCAATTCCTACTGTAGTGTCCCCATACACCACACTTATAACAAGCATCTCCCTTCCTTGGACATTCATTTTGGTAGTGACCCAATTCTCCACAGCAAAAACATGCACGCCCCTTGGTACATTTGCCGAAATGTTCCAAATGGCATTTATTGCAGTACTGTGGCTCAGTGTTGATAGAGTACGCTCGAGCATGACCCGAAGGACTAGACTGTCGACGGAATGACTGTTGCGGCGAGTACTGCGATGATCGTACAGAACCGGAGTAGTTTCTTTCACGCTGTCGTTTCGGTGGTGAAGGCTGAGTTGGGTTAGTTGAAGCATCAGCAGCAGACCCCATCACATATCCTGACATAATCAAGATTTGTTCTACATTTCTGGCAGCTTCCAGCAGACTGGCAAACGTGGGGTAACGTACGTTGCTCATCACTCTTCGGATTTCCAAATCAAGACCTACCTCAAATCGGGTCACTTTCCTCTCATCAGTATCCACTTGATGAGGCGCGAACAAAGTCAACCTCGTGAACTCTACAGCGTACTGGGACACAGACTTAGTCCCCTGAATTAGCGTCATAAACTTTGCTTCAAGTCTTCGGCGCTCATCAGCCGGGCAGTACTGCTGAGTGAAAATTTCGGTAAACTCAGCCCATGTCATTACAGCAACCTTCTCCATTGTTAATGCATTCACCATCGAGTTCCACCACATTATTGCGTCTTTGGTGAACATGGCAGTAGCGAAACGGACCATGTCCTTCTCAGCACAATCGCTGATTCGGAATGTCCGTTCTGTGGCTGTTATCCATTCCAGAGCAGCAACAGCATCACCCAGTCCATTAAACTCGACTGCTCCATTTCCCTTAAAATCCTTAAACCGACAACTTCTGGGTTTATTAGATGAACCAATATTGTCATCTTGTTCGTCATTGTTTCTCTCTCTTTCCTTATTCTTCCTCTTATCTTCTTTTCGTTTAGCTTCGGCCTCATCTCGAGCCCGAAACTGGTCTTGTATCATCCGATTTTGCTCAGCCATCATGGCTAGCATCATTTCTCTCGTCTCTTCTGGTGTCATTCCTCCTCCAGACATGTTCTGAAATACAAAATATATAACTTGTTTAGTAACATGTCATAAATTTAAAGACACCATCCATTTGTCCCGTATGATAATCAATCTCCTATGATTACTAGATCATAACCTATCTTAGTTCAGATCATTACTTAAACCACTACATATCATTACCTAATGTTTGAGATCAAGACCTCACGGACACTTGAATCTCAAACAACTGCTCTGATACCATCTCGTGTGACACCCTTGCCACAACAACCACCAATTACAATCTCCCAGGATTTAATCACCATCAAACAGTACATAATGATCTGATAACCTAGATTTTAGTGCGGAAGCATTAAAAACATAAAATAAAAGTAGTGCAAAAGTGTCAAACACCCTATGGTGCTACAAGGTACCATAACTAAGTCTACATATCCAAATGCAATTATTACAATCATCCCAAACATATTATAACATCTGTTCCACAACGTAAATACCGATTAAGTAACAAATTTCTTCCAAATCTTCTCAAATGGCCTAACGAGAATGTCCAGCAGAAGACTTCCCTTTTCCTGCAAAAAAATTCAACAACTAAAAGGGTAAGCGATTGCTTAGTGAATACCATATGATTTTACGCATTCAACATATCTTTATGATGCTACCCAGAGTAACCCCGGTAACACATACCGTATACTCCACACGCACCCAAGGTACGCAAACCTAGGCCCGCAGCCCCTTCGAGTTGACACTCGGCATTAAGAAATCCACCATACTGAGGCAAAAATACCATCGGGGATGTCATACTGTCTATCCTGGCCATAGAGGTGTCAAACTCTTGGCTCATATAGCACAGTAACATCAGAGTACAGATGCGACCACACAGGTCCATCATCATCAACAGGATGCACAACAAAAGAAAGGACATGCAACAAATGTGAATGTGCATCTATATATACACATGTTAGTAGAATGCCAAACGAAAGTGAAACAACATGCCTCAGCAGGCCTAGCAAACATAAAGCAGATGTAAACATGCTAAAATCAAAGGTACTCACAGTGGGTGCGTAAATAAATGATAACCAATATTATTTCTCCGCGGCCTTTCAACCGGATCCACCAAGTACCCCACTGTGGGTTAAACAACACCACAAGGGACCTGTTATATCAATTACAACAATTCCTCATATCATTAACCGTTTAACTCATAAAAATCAAGTCTCGTAAGTTTGCAACGTTTTCCCCCATTTCGGGTCTACATCCAAATTTAAACTATAACTAAGTTTGAAACCCATTTCAAGTTCATAACTTGTCCTTTGCATAATTCTTGACATTTTATGTGTTGTTTATAAGTTTCATTCAAAATACACGAGTCTAGGGAGTAGTATTCTAAATTTTAAGCATTAAACTCGAATTTAATGGGTTAGATTCGAAACCATGCATCAGATTCGAATCATATGCATCAGATTCGAACCCTTACACAGATTCGAACTACCCTTCGAATCTAGGGTCAGATTCGAACCCCCCCCCCTTAGAATCTGATGGTACACCTTCGAATCTAGCACCAAACTCGAGTTTGTTCTTACATTTCGACTCTGTTCTTGACATATTCGAGTCTGTTCATCATTTCAACTTAAATCCTTCATTTCTAAGGCCTAAAATCAGTGTTATATCATGTATGATGCATATATTCGATTCTACTATGCATATAGTATCATAATCCAGCAACATTTCAAGCAAAACAAGCTTAAATTTGCATAAAATGATAGATTCGAAATTTTTGTTCTTCAAAACCGAAACCATAATCTTAGAAAGGTCGATTCTTACCTCAATTCGTATGAAATCTGAAATTCGTTTGTAGATTGCTGTTGTACTCCTCGATATCTTTCCGATGACGTATAATTCTCGAAAATCCGACGGTCGGTTTGTGATATATCTTAGAGAGATGTAGAGAGAAAATTTCTAGAGAGATAAAGTAGTGAGATGGTGTAAACTAGAAAATGAAGCCTATTGCCCTTTATATACTACTTTCGTCAATTTGCACATGTCATCACTCGACTTAACCGGTTCCATAAAACACTGATTTAATCTTAAATTTATCATAAATAACTTTTAAATTCATAATACTCTACAAAATTGATTCTGAGTTCAATTTTTCTTAAAAGAACAACAAACTTTCTAAATATCCCAAATACATGATAATTGTTCATAATTCAACTTAATTGTAAATTTTCCACTTAATTAGCCCAATTACAATAACATAACTTTGAGGATGTTACAGCATGGGCTCCACCACGCTCAACTTCGTCCTCGAAGTTACTTGTATTTGAACAAATTTCTTTACTTATTCAACATATCGGCTTTTATCTCCCGAGCATGGTTTAACCTTTGTGATGCTTCCAACGTATTCACCCTAATTCAATCTTTTTGATCCTTAATTTCTGATGTTAGTATTTAAAACACATACATGTTTCTCAACATATACTAGCCTTTCTCGAATTCTAATTTGATATAATCAACCAATTTTCATCACTAGTTGTAAGGATTTCATACAGCCTTCCACATGAAACACCATGTGTTAATTCAATACTTCCTTTAGGAAAAATTCCAAATGACTCGATTGATTCCTAACTTCTCTATTATTCTAGTTGTGCCAACACATCCCGGTGTCAACTTGTACCCTTTTTACAGATCCGGTTTCAATCCTTTTCGGTGATACTTTCAACTATACTCCATTATTTGTCTTATAACTGATCGGTTTTATTACTATCACCATAGTAACATCTTTTTGTGATATTACGGACATAACCATCAGGGTTTCCTTCGATTTCTTTCCAACATGTAGGACTTCTACTTTTCTTTGCGTACGGAATTTTAAACGACGCCTTCTTTACTTTATCATGATAATTGATGTTATATGAAATTCCTATCTAATCCATTGATCTTTTCAGCTTTTACCTAAATCCAAAATACATTATATTGTCATATATACCAATATGAACAGTAAGTTATTGGGAAAACCCCAGAATATAAACTTACTTCTTCGACCCCTAAAGTATAATTATGATACACATGGTTTACTTTAACTATTGTATTATTATTAATCAATTTCAACACTTATCACAACCAACAACTTAGACTAAAGTACTAACATTGATTGCACCAATGCAGTAGTTACAATTTAATTAATCGACACCAAAAATTTAAACAAAACTCATGACCACCTCCGATTCTCCCTTAGATTCCGAATCGTAGTATTAGACCTTTCTTTACTGTATAAGCAATTTCTCATCATTATCCAAAGTCTCTTTAATCTTCGTATGAAATCTGAAATTCGTTTGTAGATTGATGTTGTACTCCTCGATATCTTTCCGATGACGTATAATTCTCGAAAATCCGACGGTCGGTTTGTGATTTATCTTAGAGAGATGTAGAGAGAAAATTTCTAGAGAGATAAAGTAGTGAGATGGTGTAAACTAGAAAATGAAGCCTATTGCCCTTTATATACTACTTTCGTCACTTTGCACATGTCATCACTCGACTTAACCGGTTCCATAAAATACTGATTTAATCTTAAATTTATCATAAATAACTTTTAAATTCATAATACTCCACAAAATTGATTCTGAGTTCAATTTTTTTTTTTTTTTTTTTAAAAGAACAACAAACTTTCTAAATATCCCAAATACATGATAATTGTTCATAATTCAACTTAATTGTAAATTTTCCACTTAATTAGCCCAATTACAATAACATAACTTTGAGGATGTTACACGATGTTAATATTATTTTTTTTTACGGTTTTTGGATTGAGGAAAAATTCAGAGAAGCATCATGAAACCATTACACGATGACAGATTGTGAAGTTTTTAAAGACATGATATTGACAATAGTGCAACAAAATCAATATTATTTAATTGTAATTTTTTTATACGAATATTGCTTATATATAGAGGGCCCCTTTTTAAGTATATGCCCCGGGCCTAAAAAATGATAGGACCGGCCCTGGTCACAAACCATGCATTATAAATTTATAATTATTTGTGAGTTGAGAGTAAAAATATATATGTGAAATCCGCAACAACCAACGAAGAGAAAGATGTAAATGAGTTGAGAAGGAAACGTGTTTGAGGAGAGAACTGAAAACAGTTAGTTGGCTGCTTTAATGGAAAAAAAAAAAACAGTTGGAAGACACATCTAATCTGAGAAAACAATTTTCAAATATGATATTATAATAAAACTATATTTTAAATCCCCCACCCCCCCACAAAAAAAAAAAAAAATTATCCATTATTCTTTCTTCTTCTAATCCACGTCATCGGTCTTGTTGAAATGCATAATAAACAATTAAACATCTGACAGATCATTTCAAACGGTTGAATGGATATAATAAGATCACACGTGTGCGTTTATGTGTTTGTAGGTTTTTGGATAAACACGTTATTGTTAAGTTTAAGGTTTTTTGATGTTGCTGCAGCACGTTAGGTTAAGAGTTTTTGATGAGTACACTGTTCACGTTAGATTAAGATTTTTAGATGAACACGTTGCTTCATCACGTTAGATTAATGTTTTTGGATGAACACGTTGATGCATCACGAGATCGACTTGATTCGACGGCTCTAAGATGGAACCTAGGTTACTAGATGCATAAAAGTCTTTCAATTGAACACACACACACACACACACACACACACACAAATATATATATATATATATATATATATATATATATATATATATATATATATATATATATATATATATATATACATATACTAGTTTATTGACCCACATATTATATGGATATTTTAAATAAAGTTTGTATACATAAATTATAAATACAGTAAAAATTGAAACATAAAATAATCATTTATTCATTTTTGTAATTTTTAAGCTTATAAATAGATACACTACTAGAAAAAACCGCAAATTGCGACGTCACATAGCTTTTAAATAGACTGTCACTTGACAATTTTCTCTACTTGACACGTGTATTAAAAACAATTTTAGTATTTTCTTTATTAGAACTCTATATCCTATCCATACTAATAAATAAGCAATTATGGAATATTTATTTAAATTAACTACAATTAAATTTGATTTGAATTCAAATCAAATCAAATCTAAATATTTTAGAAAATGATAAGTATAACATAACAAAAAATAACCTATAATTACCATAAAAAATAATTATTATACATGCATATTTAAAAGGCTATAAAAGTAATAGTTTATGTTAAATAGTTTTAACTTTTAACATCTTTCTAAAAAATTAATATTGTATGTTTTAAGTATTGCTTCATATATATTTTTATAACAATTATCTTTTAAAAATATACGCACAATATGCGAGTATATAAACTAGTGTTTATACAATATTATTATTAAAATATAATAAAAAAGTTTCGTAACTATAATACAACAAAATTTAAATTTCGATAATCATTTTAACTATGATTATATTGTATGAAAATCACACATAGATACATACATACATACATATGTATGTATGTATGTATGTGTGATTTTCATACAATATAATCATAGTTAAAATGATTATCAAAATTTAAATTTTGTTGTATCATACATACATACATACATACATACATACATACATACATACATACATACATACATACATACATACATACATACATACATACATACATACATACATATATATATATATATATATATATATATATATATATATATATATATATATATATATATATATATATATATATATATATATATATATAGAGGTGGGTTCAATGGAGAACCGGCGTGCACCGAAGAATCTCGAAGAAGCAAGGAGACCCGCCCATGCATCATAAGATCCGGCTGATGCATGTGAATCTCAATATATGGGCAATTTCGGAATACATAATAATTTGAATTTGGTATGCCCTTTATTTATGGATATTCATTAAAACTAGAATATCCCTTATTTCTCTCCCAAATTTCCGGATTCTATTCCCTGTTATACAATGCTTTAAAAAAAATTTATATTTTTATCATATGAATTATTTTATTTCATTCAGCACTGGATTCCTCAATCAAGCTTTCTGCGGTCGACTCATGCACCACTGCAGTTCATCATCCCAATAATCATAGAACGAACATGGATGCTAATCAAACGGACAATGTTGAGAATAAAGAGTCACCCGAAAAGCAAAACAGTGAGTTTTTTGAATCACGAAACAGCACAAAAACATCACATAAGTTTCCAGATTCTGCAACATATTTTTTTTACTGACGAATGATTATTGTTTTTTGTTTTTTTTTTTTCGTTTATTTTATGCATGAACACCATAAACTAACTTTTAATTTCAATATGTAGCATCTGGGGATCGTAGCGAGTGTTGTGCTAGCAATGATTTTACATCTCCGGGAGGTACGTTGTATCGTATACCTTTTGCACCAGGTGTTGTGATTCCGTACGAAGGCATGATGCATGATACGTTGGAAGGAGCTATCCAATGTTATGAAAAATATGCAAGGGCCGCTGGATTTAACACCCGTAGGTCAACACAAAAAACCACCCGTGATGGAATAATAAAGCTTAAACTAATAGTATGTAGCAAAGCGGGTGCGAAGGGTACCAGTGATGATGCTAAAGATGGATGCACCAAGAAGAAACGGTGCACTTCTTCTTCCCGTACTGATTGTCCTGCATCAGTGAGATTGAGGTCATCGGACGGTCTAAAGTACGAAGTGTATCGTTTCACCAAGTTTCACAACCATGAATTTGTGGATAAGGAAGATAGACACCTACTAACTTCTGCACGTAGATTGGATTTTGCTCAACAAGCACTTATCCAATTGCTTTTCAGAATCCACTGCACCATATTAAGGTAATGACTTATACTGGTTGATTTGAATATTAGATGCACAAAACACAGCCTACACTACTGAATCAGTATGTATAATAATATAAAATAAATGTTTTTTTATCTAACAACGTATACGGTGCATTACATCATATACAATAAGGTTACCAGGCAAAAACATATGTGTTATGTGCAGACCAACCTTCCAATTTCTCATGCTTGTTTATCTCCGCTATCAATTCATCAATACGTGCTTCCGTCTGCGTATCCAACTCCATTGCACCATCCATTGCATCATCTCGCACATCCACATGTTTGATGCATGCCAGCTTATCAGATAGTACTGAAAAAGTGTTTATAAATTTATTAAACTATGAATTCAAACATAATGTCTAAATAACCATATGATAATATTTACCACTTTTCGATGCTGAAGCATGACCATCGTTCTTCTCACGACTCTTCGACAACGACTCGTGATCAACTTTATGCTCACCAATACGTTTAGACTTCTGTATCGATGCATCAAACAAACATGTGTTACATACTAATGATGTTATCATCAAGATTGTAAGATCATATACACGTCCTATATTGATGCATTGCAACACATTCATATATCTATTCAGACAGCTGCACCACAATACTGTAAACAACGCAACTCACACATTTTCAAATTAAACATGACTACACGTTGCACGTCGGAGTTCTACCTTTATGGGAGGCTCATTCTCGGCTCCCACCCCGGCACGTACGTTCTCTTGAACAACCTCAACAATGGGTGCATCAATATCCAACTGCTCACTAACTGCAACTGCACTCGAATTGATATCATTATCAATACCAGAATTCCAATCATACAATGGATTTTAATTCTAGAATAAACAAATACAACATATTGTTTTGTTATCAGTAGACACGATTATCTAAAATACAGTATGGTTTTCCTAACCTTAATTTACATGATCTAAAGTAAGCTTACCAGGCAAAACATCTGTCTTACGAGCATATCCACCGTCCATATTCTCATGCTCGTTGATCCCTGCTATCAAGTCATCAAAAAGTTTTGCGCTTTGTGTATCCAACTGCCGTACACCATCCATTGCATCCACTTGGTGCTCCTCATAATTGATGCATGGCAGCTCATCGAAACCTGATGAAATTTTGTTTTTAAAGTTATACAAATACGACTTCAAATATAATGTACAAATAAACATATGGAAAATATTACCTTTGTTCGACGACGAAGCACGATGCACATTCTCATCAGGAAGACGTTTAGTCTTCTTCTTCTTAGCCTCCTCTCTCAACTCACTCAACAACAAATCCAGGCCACCATCAGATTGATCGTCGTCATCGTCCGTCTCTTCATCACCCTCGTCATTCGGTGCTTTGCCACCACTTTCAGCCTCATCTTCATCATTGTCCTTGTCGTACAAATCAACCAGTCCAAAACCACCAAGCTCTATTTCCAGATTTTCTCGTTCCTTCATCATTGATCTATCCCACAAACTTAAAGGATCAACTCCTTTGTCCACCCTCTCAAAACCCTCACATATTGTGCGTTCCAAATACGCTATCTGCAAAAGTATAAATTGCTTTTCATATGACAGAAAACCAAGCATCAAACTAATTGAATACATAAACATAAATATGCATCATTTGGGTATGTAGTAATACCGTTAGCAATGTTAAAGGGCCACTGAAATAGCTGCTACCATCGCGACGCCATCCATCCTTGCACGTCTTTAATGCATCAACCATGTATGTGCACCAATCTAACTCCTTAACTACATCCAAACTTGATATGCACTGTAGTGCCTTCGTGTTTACAAACCCTGATTTCGTTCCTCCGATCATTAACGTCGAAAACAAAACCAGGTAGTTCAGCTTGAACATATCACCACCTTCACCCTTCATTGCTTCAATTTTATCCTTCACTGTACTTGGGTACAACCTAAGACCTGGATCAAATTGTCCCTTAAACTTCATCACAAATGCTTTCCTTTCTTTTTTACCGTCCAGTGGCTGCATCACTACACGTCCCATAGGCAGACCAAATATTTCATGAACCAGCTGTGGCGTAATTTGCAGTTCCCAACGGTCTGTCCGTATAACACACTCATCAGCATCAAAGTTGTCGACTACCCAATATCCAAGTCTAGTTGGAACCTCATCAATTGCAATAGACAACACTAGACCGAACCCAATATCAGTCACATCTTTTCTCTGGTTAGGTTTAAGAAGACTGTTGCATTGCATCAGTGTCTTGGGTGAACTTCTAGACAGAATAGCACTATACTTTGCCGCATCCGCTGCCGTATTTCGTTTTCTTTTCTTTGTTACGACAGGATCGTCAACCTCCTTTTTCACTCTCGAAAAACTCTTCACACACATCCTCTGCTTACCGGGTTCACCTTTTACTTGTATTGGCGCCTTACCTTTGTTGATATTTTTAGGATCAGCTGCTGGGTTCATTGCAACAGGTTCGTCATTGATCACTGTCATTGGAAAGTTCACATTGCGTGTGAAGTCGTCATCATCCTCCAGTACATTTTTCCCTAAAAATAACATAACAACTAGTTATAACAAAATCAACATTCACCTTTCGAATGATAATGTCATTTTTAACATTCGTTCATACATGTTTATGGTGCTGCTGTATGTGAATCATTATTATTAAAATTGTATGGTTCTGCCTTTATTCCCACATTTTCACACAATTGAAAGCAGGAACACTGCATATTTAGTGAATGGTAGACTTGTATGCAAACAACACATGATGCATACAGATAAGCTTGTCAAAAACGCATATTAACTTTAAAAATGATGCATACATATAAACTTGTCAAAAACTCATGTGGTGCATCAAATCAAAAGACTCCAACTGGTCATTATCACTGCACATTCTCCATACACAAACTCACAAATGCACATCAACTTTAAAAATCAATGCATCAAATCCATCAATTTCATACGTACAAAAATAAATACAAACACATCTATTTGATCATAAAACTTGATTCCAAACACCCAATAGACCATAAATCTTGTTTCCAAATACCAGTACACAACAAAACATCCTTTTCAAACAAAAAATAACACACATAAACTAACAAAAATAACATATCTACAATAATAAATTTTGTTCCTAAAAAGAACAAAGAACAATCACACAAAACCATTAATAATGCATAACTTAAAAATTTGCTACCTTTTCTGCCCCCAAAATATAAATCGATGCATTTGTTATTAAATAAAATAATAATTTAAAGGGCAAATCAGTCAACATTTTATAAACTTTGATTCTCTTTAATTTTTCCTCTCTCATCCGTCCAACATCTCTCAATATTTAACTTTTATAAAGATTATTAATATGAAGATATTGATGTATAATGATGATGCACCATAGTTGATACTACAACAACTGATCCAAAACGATGATGCACAAAACTTGATACTACAACAATTTACATAACAACTAATCCAAAATGACGATGCATCAAACTTGGTACTACAACAATGTAAGGATAACGATGATGTAGAACGATGATATTACAACAAACTTGATACAAAACAACTGATGCATAACGATGATTTACCATACGTAATACTATAACAGTTGATGCACATCGATGATGCATAACGATCATACTACAACGAAAACATCATACAAAATTATTCATCAATTTCTAATTAATACAAAATAAAATAGAAATCTACGATTCATAAAAAGATCAAGATTACAATTTCTATATACATTATAACATCAAAAAATCAAAAGCATGTCAAAATCAATGCATCATACTCAAAACCTTAAAAAATAAAAATACATACATGTGATTCAACACAGATTGATGCATCATATATCTTAAAACCAAATTGATATTTGAATCGATTGATCGATATCTTAAATACGTTGAGTTTCGTAATGTGTTGTATCCATCGATTGGCATTGGGATCTCAATAATGTTGTTAATGAACTCACTTTTAAGGAAGTATTTGCCGACAGAGATTGACATCTAGTGGAGCTATTTGGTTAGATGACACGCCTTGAAGGGCAAGGTGGTTCTCGATTTGATGGAGGTTCTAGGCGTCTTTTGATCTAATCCAATGTTATCTTTTTCATGAATTGAATCATCATCATTATTTGATCCATCGTGATCTTCTTCGTGAATCGAATCATCGTTCCTTCAAGATTCTGTACCGAGCCATCATCTCTTGCATAATTTGGTGTATTGTCTTCTACATCACGAGGTTCGTCTTCTAGTATGATACAATAAGACGACAAGTCGTCGCCGTAGCCTCGTAGCTAAACATCTTTTACGACGACATTTTCCACATTTTGCGACGATTTTTTCAAGTAAAATCGTGTTGACACGTCATCGTTTTTTGCGACGACACTAGTCGCCGCAAAAAGGCTCCGTCAAATTTTCTAATTTTTCTTGTAGTGATAATGATTCTTCAATTTTCTAGAAAAGTTTTTATTAATAGATAGATATGTGTGTGGATTTGGTCTCGTTTGTTTACATCTTAATAAATTCATCAACATATCATTTTATCTATGATGTGCTTATTATTTCAGCAAATAGCAATTATATATATAGATTTGTTAATAATGTCCTGATGTTAGTGTGTGTGTGCGTGATGCATGGAGGTTCTCTCTCTCTCTCTCTCTCTCTCTATATATATATATATATATATATATATATATATATATATATATATATATATATATATATATATATCTTCTTAATTACCTTGTGTTCACAAGTCTAAACAATTGAAGATTATGACTAAACCGGCTTTGGTTTTCATGAGATCGCTCCAAATTCCTATCTTTCTTTCTTTTATTTTATTTTATTTTATGGTGACACGTTTAAAAAAAAGGTATTTGTATTTATTTCACTTTACAACAATGTGGTAGAACTAGTGTGCAGGTGTATCAAGTAGCGTGCCAAACCCTTTTGGAAGACATCTTTTTCTAAACCACCTTTGCCAACTTTTTGAGTGAATAAAATTAATGCCTAAGAGTTAAATTACTCATTTTGTTAACTTCAAAACAAACATATCTTAAGACATATTTTGTATTTCTTTCAAGGCCGGGTTTATTATGAAAAACCCATGTTTTCAATTTTTTTTTTGCGTTTTCGTTTTTTCTCATGTTATTTTTTTTTTATAAAAGTTCTCAAGTTAATAGTTTTTGATTTAGTAAAATTTGAATATTAAAACATGCAGAAGAGTTTGGACTTGAGGCCTCTTGCTTACCTAGGAACTATGTTAGGCCAAATTCCAGCGGTTCATAAACATTTTATATGATCAAACGTCATTTTTAAGAATTCGTTAAATGAAAGGTAACTCCAGCTTTTTAAGATGCGCTTGCTTAAACTTCCGTAAACTTTTATAATTAAGTTGTATGACAAACAAATAAATTTTTTGTTATTTAAATAGAAAACTAAAATATAAATGGCGAAATTGATTTGAAATGGGTCACACTCCCAAGTCCCAATCATTCTAGTCTACAATTACCCTTGAAAGTTGAAACCGGACTTTGCTTTGTTGAATATGTCTTTTATGAACAGGTTCAGTTAGTCAAGAGCAAATTATAGAGATAGTTGCTTTAGCTTATGAAATTAATCTTTGAACTTAATTTATTAGTTACACTAGTGATACTTGATTTCATTATTTGTTTTCATGTTTGATCTCTTTACAATTAGATTCAACTTAGGTTTCCAGCCTTTCATTAGGTTTTTAAATCACAAAGGAGGATTCAAAAAGGATTAAGGTTTCTTCGCATTAGGTTCTTCTTAAGATTCATGTTTTTTTCCTTCTAGTTCAATGGAACATGCGATTACTAGGTATTTGTTATTAATGTGAATGTAGTGTTTTTAAATGATTACACGTTTGTTTTTTGGATATAAATTTGAACGGTTTAGGGTTTCTGATTTCATCTCCAGAGTTTGATTTTGATTAGATCGATATCGAGATAGATTGTGTTTGTGTGTCATAGATAGCACATCATGAGATTGATCAAAAGAATTAGTTTAAGAAATATAAAAAAACACTTGAATGCCATATCATACGACACGTGGCCGTTGTAAACGATTGAAGTTAAATAAATAGACACCCAAGTTATTTTGACAACTCATCTGGAGAAAATGGACATTATTGAATTTAACAAAGTGGCTGTTAATTAGTTTGATGGAGGAGGTACGAAGACCATTTATGTAGTTTACTTCTTAATCAAAAAACTTAGATTGAAGGCTTTTCAAGACTAGGGGTAAGATCAGTACTAAACCGATACCCAAGTACTAAACCGATACCCAACTGGATGATATCAATTTTTAAGGCAGATACCTGCATTTTCGGTATCAGACCCGTCATGATCGATTTTTTTATTTATCATATAAAATTAATACCAAATCCAATAAACAAAGACAATACAAACATTTAATATCAAAACCAATAAACAAGTTAATTCTAAACCAACAAATAAAGTCAATATTAAAACCAACAAAAATGTTAATCATCCATGACCAATTTTCATTTCCCTTTTCCATCATGATTTATTGTGCATTGCTTCTTCAAAAATCTATAAATAACGTACCAACAAATAGCAAACAAAGTTAATATGAAGTTTAATTTGTTATAAACAAAATATTTTTTTTGGAAGTTATTATCTATCTTTAATTATGTCATCATCCTTTAAAATATCATTGATGTTATCTATAATTGGTGTACTCGACTTTCTTATCTAATTTTGGGTGCAAACCAAAGCCTTACTATATATATTGACAAGCTTGTTCGATGTAGTTTCTAAAACATTGAATTTTACCTAATTAAGAATTCAAAAACCAAAACTTACAATTAAACCATTGAACTTCAGCAAAGTTTCGGTATTTTTCAGAGATTGTCCCTAGTAATGTACCGGTAGTATCGAATACTAAATCATGCTAAAATCAAAAACCGAATACCGAACCGATAGTCTTAATTTGGTACCAGTTCACCTCGGTCCCGATACGATACCAATTTAGTATCAGAAAATCGATAAAAAATCTCACCAGACAAAACCAAACCACCCAACTTCATTAGGCCGGGCTAATTAAAACGTTATTCCATGCCACCCAATGAAGTAAATTATACCTACCAAGTAATAGGAGTATTTATTTTCCATCTCAACACCATTTAAGTAACAAACTTAGATTGAAGGCTTTTAAAGGCCGATACGAAAACCACCCACCTTCATAAGATGTATTTTATCCTCGAAACCAACATGCCGAAATGAAGTCTTTGAAATATTTCCGATGCCCTTATAATTTCGAACTCTACGAGTCATAGAAAGATATATATATAAATAATGAACACGTAGATTGGAAATAAGCACCTTTAAGGGAGTGACGGTACTTTGGTCGCTTTAGAAATTTAGAAACGAGCTATTTTTTCCATAAATATTCAAAATCGTAAAAGGTTATTAGATGATGTTTAGTCGAATCTTTTCCATATATGGGTGTCGTGTTGAATGCTTAATTGTTTAGTTAGGTTTCATGAGTAAAATATTTTGCAAGATATAAATATCAAAGTTAAGGGTTAAATTAACAAAAACATAAAAGATGATTCAAGTTATAATTATTAAAGTTAAAAGTGTAAAAGATTATTGAAGTCGGTTGCTCGGAAAGGAAGGGTGGGGGGTGGGGGGGATCATGACTCCAAAAATTCACACACAATTGGGCACTAACCCTCTGTTCTCGAACACATTTAAACGGAGGAAAGGAGGAGAAAGCAAGTGAAAGTGGGAGAAAATAAAAAGACTTTGTGTTCTTTTATCATATTTAGGGAAGGAAAGCAAAAGAAGAGGAAAGAAAATATGTATGGTTTTCTTCTTAAATGTTTCCTCCCAAATGTGGGAAGAAAGTGAGGGAAAGAAAGTTTGTTCATGTAAATTACAAAGAAACAAAGGCTTTTATTTTCTTTCCTCCCTCCTCAAGAACATAAATTTTTTTTCATTCATCTTTCTTTCCTCTTGATTCAAGAACACAAACACAAACATTATTTTCTTTTCTCTTTCTTTCTTCCATGTTTCTTTCCTCCATTTTTCTTTCTATTCTCTTCTTTTCTAATTCGAGAACACAGTGTAATTGATACTCAATTTGAATAATTAATGAAGTTGGTTGCTCAATCTTGCAAAATAAGCTATCTACATTGCTTTGATTAGTTCATGAGTTTTTCCGATACTTTTATATACTCACAGCTAGCATACTCCTAATATACAGTGTCTATCACCATTCTTTACGAATATGATATTCAATACTTAACCTTCAAAGCATGTCAAATAAAATATGCTACTAATATTAGATTCAACTTTCAGCCAATCCCTGGTGTACTTTCTAAAAGTACATTGCTAATGTATGTAATTAAATCAATACTAAATATATGAGCAATAAATGACAATAAACTTACCTCATCAAAAGATAAGCCACCGCGATGAGAAACATGTGATGTACTGCTACTTGGTGTTCCCGTCAACACCAGCTTTAGATTTTTCATCGAGCCAAACCCGTATAGTCTTCCCTTTCGTATCCCCCCAGAACAATCCTCCCATATATCTGGATCAATCCGTGGCCATTTAGTCTGGTCTGATCCGTACTTGTCCGTCATCTTTTCCTTGTACAAATACTGTGATATGTAGCAACAAAACAACAATTAATGATATTTCATACACTCATGGCATGTATGTATAACCAGATAAAAATTGTACCACAAAATTCCTCGACCTCGTGGTAACAAATTCTGGATCTTCAGTAGTCGATGCAGTCGCAGACTCAATTTTTTTCCTCGTATGGGTACGCTCGAAAACTTCATGATCACCAACAGGACGATTATACTCCAACTCCTAGATCCGTGGAAAAATTATATTAATAAACTCAGATTCACAAATTACAGACATGTATATTGGAAACTATCTTACCATGCGAAGATGATGTTGAGGAATGCTAATGGAGCCGCAAGTATGCTTTGATGATTCACCATATGCTAAGCTGTTTCTGTTTTTACTATTTATCTTTGCATTCTTTTTCCATTCTTCTGTGTTCCACACTTTATCTATCATCTCGACCCAATGCTCATTATTTATCCAATTCGGACCAAAAGGCTTGATAAGAGAATAATCATCTCCAACATGTACGCCTAATTCTTTAAAGGCAATACGAGCAGCACGTGTCCTAGCTTCAGCCATGATGTCTGAGTACCTCCTCTTCAACCGATCCTCCCATGCCTCACGAATGCCAACATCATCTTCAGGATTCCACTGATAAAATCCCTGCACATGCATCACATATTAAGTTTTAATGTATCACTTATGGATAAACTTTGGATTACTAAGTTTTCAGCAATATGAAATTAGTACCTCAAATCGATGCCACATTGCCTCTCTTGACTCACGATCAACATCTTTCCATTGGGCCCAAGGGCCATAAATCATGGACTTTAAAATGTTAGTTATTTGACGGACAACCTTCGAATCTGCAAAGCTACATATGGAAAGAACACAAAAATATTTATGGTATAAATTGTTTTCGATTTAAAGACTTATTAAAACACGTATACACATACTTTGTAAGATGGAGATAAATCTTAGGTCGATGTGATGAATACACAGGTATTTGATCGGGTATGTTAGATCCACGTGCTCCTGGTGACTCCATATCTTGGTGATCATCACCACTAGTGGAACTTGGGGTTGGGGTTGGGGTCACAGACCGTGATCCACCTAAAAATGGAGTAACACTAACGGGGCTAGATGGATCTACATTTGTAACATCCCTTCCTCCTGCACTACTATAGCTTCTTTCATTGCCCCTCCTTCTATTACTACCCCGACCTCTCCCTCGATTACCACATCCAGCTGAACTGCGTGCCATGAATGCTTCAAGAAAAGAACAATATCATAATTTCAATACACTGTAAAACAAGTTTTATATATAAACACTCAACGACTAAACATACATGTGTTTGTAACCAAGTGAATAAATCAAGTAGTTAGCGTGGTATGTGATTGGCAAACAATTACCTGAAAGTCAATTAATTCGAATGTTATTATAATAAAATCATAAAGCATAAAACAGCATAATAAAATTCATAGAATAACAAAACTAAAGTTCATAACTACGCACTAATCATCTGAAGAATGATCTGATAAACTAAGTTCATTATCACTCTGAATCATCAGTAATTATCGAGGGATTACCGAGAGATTATTTACCGAGGGATTACCGACGGTCGACTTTCCGAGGGATTACCGACGGTCGACTTTCCGAGGGATTACCGATGGATTACCGACAGAAGTAATATCCCTCGCTAATCCCTCGGAATCCCTCGATAATTACCGAGGGATTTATGACAGAAATTTATTCGTCGCTAATCCCTCAGTAATCCCTCGGTAATCCTTCGGTAAACTTTGAAACTGATTTCCATCAAAAAATTCTCGGTAATCCCTCGGAAATTTCTGAGGGATATTTTCCCTCGGAAAATCCGTCGGTGAAAGTCATTTTCCTAGTAGTGTATACATATATGTATATCTACATATATATTGTGTATGTGTGTGTGTGTTATAGATATCTATATCTAGATATATATATATATATATATATATATATATATATATATATATATATTATATATATATATATATATATATATATATATATATATATATATATATATATAGGGATGAGATCCATTGTGAACAAGATATTGTCGTGAACGTTGTGAACAAATAAAAAAAATACACATAAGCATTCGTATACATGTGTTTGTAACATGATTCATATGATTCAAAAGGGTCATAGAAGTGTTTAGATTCAGAACATTCAAAAGGTTCATACTAGTTTTTATTACAAGATGCATACGATTCAAAAGATTAATAAGATTCGACAAATTCATAGGATTAAATAAAATCCATAGGATCCAATAAGATTAATAGGTTAATAGAAAGTTTCGGTAGTATTTTCAACAAGATTTATAAGATTCAAAGCTATTTTATGGTTGTTCACAATGTTCACAACGATAAAATGTTCACAAAAGATCTTTAGTCTATATGTATATATGTGTATATACATGTGTGTGTGTATGTAGATATATATATATATATATATATATATATATATATATATATATATATATATATATATATATATATATATATATATATATAAAATAATGTATAAAAGTATGCATTTGATTCTAAAATTTATACTTTCGATAAATTTATGCATTTCATGTAAACATTTACGCATCTTTTGCTAAAATTTGTCCATTTTATATACGAATTGTGGATTTGAAATTTGTGCATTTGAATTCAAATTTGTGCATTTAATTTATAATTTAATGAATATAATATTTAGATGTGTTTTTAGTCTTAGATTATGATATTTATTAATATATAAGAATGATAATGATTTTAAGTTACAAATTAATTTTTTTAACTTTGTGCATTTTGGAGCGGTTCTCACATTCTCACGAAATTGATGGTTCTTACCGGAACCCAACCCTATATGTGTGTGTGTGTGTGTGTGTGTGTATATATATATATATATATATATATATATATATATATGGGTTCAAAAAAGTACCCTTGAGAATTGAGTGTACCAAAGGCATCCTTCCAAAACCACAAGATTAAAAATATCATGAGCTCTGATCAAAAGAGATAAAAATCATGCGCGCCCCCCCTTTTTTTTCAGCTGGAAGGGTGTTTTCGTAATAAGAATGATGATTCACAACACTTATAAAATAATTATTCACAACACCTAATTGATCTTTCACAGTACTTATTTGATCATTCACAATTATTATTAGGTTGTTCATAAGAATTATTTGACTATTTACAATTTTTCTACACTTAATTGATCATTCACAACACTTATTTGACCATTCACAATTTTTCAACACTTTTTTGACCATTAACAACACTTATTAATCATTCACAAGAATTATTTGACTATTTACAATTATTCTACCATTATATGATCATTCACAACACGTATTTGATCATTCACAAGAACTATTTGAGCATTCACAATATTTAATTGATCATTCACAATACTTATTTGATCATTCACAAGAATTATTTGACCATTCACAATATTTGTTTGGTCATTCATAATAATTATTTGATCATTCACAAGAATTTTTTTGACTATTTACAATTCTTCAACACTTATTTAATCATTCACAACACATATTTGATTATTCACAAGAATTATTTAATCATTCGCATCACTTATTTGATCAATTATCACACTAATTTAACTGTTATTTGACCATTAATTTGACAATTTGTAATAGTATATTGATAATTTGACCATTTGCCCTGACATTATATGATCATTCACAACATTTATTTGATCATTCACGACACTTATAAAATGATCATTTACAACAATTATAAAATGTTCATTAAACATACTTATAAAATGATCATTCACAACACTTAATTGATCAAATAAGTGTTGTGAATGATCAAAAAAGTATCTTGAATGGTAATTTTATAAGTGTTGTGAATGATCAAAAAAGTATTTTGAATGATTAAATAAATACTGTGAATGGTCAAATAATTCATGTGAATGATCAAATAAGTATAGTGAATGATCAAATAAATATTGTGAATGGTCAAATAATTTTTGTGAATGATCAAATAAGTGTTGCGAATGATCAAATAAGTATAGAAGAAGTGTAAATAGTCAAATAACTCTTGTGAATGTGTGGCACCCTTGCCACATTAACCACCAATTACAAGACACCCAGGATTAATCACCAACATACAATTACATAATGATCTGATAACTTAATTAAAAGTGCGGAAGCAATAAAATACGAAAATAAAATAATACAATTTGTTTCCAACATCCTACGGTGCTACATAGGTTACACGTCTAAGTCTACAAACTCAAAAGTATTACATCATCCCCAAATTTATTATAACAGTAATTCCATAAACCAAATACCAAGTTAAACAGTAGAAATCTTCAAATACTTCAACAAACGTCCTAGCTAGATGGTCCCGCAGCGGATTTCCCTTTTCCTGTAAAAATGTAACAACTGAAGGGGTAAGCGAATTGCTTAGTGAATACCATAAGATTTTACGCATTCCACAAATCTTTATGATGCCACCCAGAGTAACCGCGGTAACACATACCGTATACTCCACACGTACTCAAAGTACGCAAACCTGAGCCGCAGCTCCTTCGAGCTGACACTCGGCATAAGAAAACCAACCATCTAAGGCAGACATTACATCGGGGATGACTTACTGTCTATCCTGACCACAGAGGTGTCAAACTCTTGGTCATATAGCACAGTAACATCAGATTACAGATGCGACCACGCAGGTCCATCAAAAGGATGCACAACAAATGAACGGACATGCAACAAGTATGAATGTGCATCAACATATACGCAAGTTAGTAGAGTGCCAAACGAATATGAAACAACATGCCTCAGCAGGCAATGCAAACATAAAGCAGATGCAGACATGTTAAAATCAAAGGTACTCACAGTGGGTGCGCTAGTTAACTTCAATTTATCTTATTTCTCTTCGGAATTTCAACCGGATCCACAAAGTATCCCACTGTGGGTTAAACAACACCACAAGGGACCTGTTTCATTTCCATAAGGAAAACATATCATCATTACATGCTCCTTAACAATTTGACATTAACTTGTATAAATGAAAGTGTTACAACATTCGGAACCGTCATCCGAAACTCACATTTAAATCTCATCATTTAGTGTGTTATCAATCTCAAATAACCCTTCATTATATACTTTAATATGGTACAAAAGATATCCCAAAAGTGTGATTATTTGACCATTAATTCGGGTCCTTTTAAACCGGCCATCCGAATTACCCAAGAAATGAAAGAACTCGCCGAGTAGGCTCATGGAACTTGCCGAGTTCCTGTCCGAATTTCGGACCCTTAGCTGAATTTCGGACCCATCCGGATTGGGTTGACCCATCCGAATTCGGGTCCATCCGAGTTCGGTTCTTTATATGATTTCGGTCCTATCCAATTTCGGGTCTCATCCGAATTCGGGTCCCAACCGAATTCGGATCCAACACTTATGACTTTTTGAAGATTTGTTCATATGTTCTTGAGAACTCGCCGAGTTCACCCATGAACTCGCCGAGTTCACATGCAGGTTTGTAGGTCGCAGCTACGGGTTTTGCACTAAAATTTCTAAAAACTCAATTCTAGCCACATGCAATCCATAATAATGTTATATTAGCATATATTGGTTGTTTCTACATCATTTTCCATAACATTAACATCCAATTTCGTCCGGATTGGACCAAAAATGAGCAAAACTTCAAAAACTCAAAAACTTAATAAAAACTCAGATTTCTAACCTTTTAGGATGATTCAAACAACGATTCTTGTTTCTGAACCTTCAATGATGTTCCAGAAATGATTTCCTACTGATTTAACATACATGCATCAACATTTTTCTCAGATTAAAATCCGAATTTCATCTTTATTTTTTTCAAAATGCAACCTCAAAACTCAAAACTATGTTCTTATCTTGCTTCAGATCGTTTCCTTGTAAATATTCAGATGTAATCCACGAATTTGATTCCACAAATTCGAATTTCAGTAGAGATTTCCAGAGATTTTTAGAGTGAGAGAGTTTGAAAGCTAGTGAGAGAGAGAAATGGTTCATAATGAAAGACCAATGGTCTTTTATTCCATATTTTTGGCTTTTGTCACATTTAGCCCCTCAACTTAACCGGTTCTATTAAATACAGATTTTCATCATAATTTTCATCATCACTAACTTTTAACAATTATCATACTTAATAACTAAGAATTTAAATTCTCAAATTTCATAATTTCATAAAATAGCAACCAACTTCTAAATATCCAGATACATAAACATCTTTAATAATTTAACTTAATACAAAAATTCATCTAATTATCCCAATTACAATGAATTAAATCCGAGGATGTTACAGAATGATCAAATAAGTGTTGAAGAATTGTGAATATTCAAATAAATGTTATGAATGATTAAATACATGTTGTAAATGATCAAATTAGTATAGAAGAATTGTAATAGTCAAATAAATATTATGAATGATCAAATAAATATGGTAAATGATCAAATAAATGTTGTAAATGATCAAATAAGTGTTGTAAATGATCAATTAAGTGTTGTGAATGATTATTTTATAAGTGTTGTAATTGATAATTTTATAAGTGTTGTGAATGATTATTTATAATGTTGTTAATGATGATTGTTCTTAGGAAAATGCCCTTACATAATGAGGGGTACGTTGGATACGCGAAATATGGCTTGGTATGCTGTGGAACCCATATATATATATATATATATATATATATATATATATATATATATATATATATATATATATATATATATATATATATATAAAAGAAGCTAATTATATCAAAATTTATTAAAGTTTATGTTAAATTATGTAAAGATAATAGTTTTAACAATATTATTATTATTATTATTATTGTTGTATTTTTTCAGTAGTTATATTTTTTATTTTTAATTGTTAGTTTATATACATTTTATGTAAATAGTTTTTATAAAAAAATATATGTGTAATACGTGGGTTGACAAAGTAAGATTATCTTATCTATATATTTATTTAAACCTAAATTTATTAAATTCTAATAAAGCTAAATTTTATATTATATAGAGTTATTTATACATCTAATTAGAAAATTAATTTATATATTTATATGCTTATTGAAATATCTAAAAAATACATATTATTTAAAATATTAAATATTTGTCAAGTAAAACAAAATTAGTAAAAATATATTTCATAATGTTTTTATTCTTGTAATAAAATATATAAAGATTATGTTGTACATAAATTAAAATATCGATCAATTTATCAAATAAAAAATCTTAATTTATAAATATAAAAGCGGCTTTTTATTAATATTTACTTTCAAAAGTTATTAAAATAATAGTTGTGACAAATTATAATATTCTTAACGAATTTAAAATTAATATATATGTTTTAACTTTTATTTTATATTTATTATACAAATAACTTTTAATAAAAATCTACATGATACGTGGTGAATAAACTAATTAATTCATACAATATTGTAAAATTTTAATAATGTTATTAAAGATGTAAATTAATATTAAAGAAAAGTAATAATAGAAAAAAGTTATTAAATTACCTCAAAAGACCATATACGTAATTGATTGCGAACTTGGGAGACCCAACCCAAAAGGGTAAAAATGTCATTTTAAAAAGTTTAAGACTTTACTAACAGACAATGGACTAAAAATGAATGTAAACCGTTAAGTCAGAGACTGATTATGTAACTTTGAAGTTAAGGAACCGTTTCCATAGTTTTAAACAAACCACAGTGACAATTTCTGTAATTTATTTTATTTTTAATTTAAACATGATTATGATATTTTGAAAAAAAAATTATTTTTATGGATACTAATTATGATATTTTTGCAAAACTAGTGATACTCATTTAAACTTAAATCCATGTATGTATGTATGTATGTAAATTATATTATATTTATATAATGATCCATTTAAGTTTATGCTACAAGTTTTAGGCTCTAGCTCAAGCTTGGTATTAAAGGAATTTATGCTCGAGTTCAACTACTCGTTTAACTTCAGTGGTTAACACGTCCACCTAAAATAGCATGTCCTTGGTTACACCTTTGTAAGTTAAGGAACCGTTTCCATAGTTTTAAACAAACCATAATGATCATTTCTGTAATTTACTCTACTTTTAATTTAAACATTATTATGATATTTTGAAAAAAAATATTTTTATTGATATTAATCTGGTATTCCGCAAAACTAGTGATACTCATTTAAACTTAAATCAAGTACGTAAATTATATTAAATTTATATAATGATCCATTTAAGTTTATGCTTCATATATTAGGCTCTAGCTCGAGCTTGTTATTAAATGTGTTGGAATTTATGCCCGAGTTTGACAACTCGTTTAACTCCAGTGGTTAACACGTCCACGTAAAATAGCATGACCTTGGTTACACCTTACAATAGAGGCATACCCGTGCATTGCTCGGGATATTTACAAAGTAAATTTTATAATTTAACAATCATTCATCATATATTATTTTTTTTTTACAAAAAACTACATTGTCTGAGATGAATTTCACCATCAATATTATTGAGTGTACAGTGTATTTATGCTTGAGGTCTATAAGCACTTGTTATTATATATGTGCGTTGTTTGAGAGACTAATAAATAATTCAAAAAATGTTGACTAAAATGAAATTTGTGACAAAAAATCATTATTGTATACAATAAAATTTAAAATACATCAATTCACAAGCTATAATACACAAATACGTGTGTGCCAACCATTAAGTATAATCTGCAAAACACATAATTTTATGATATGATTTTTTTTTCAAGCTAATAACTTATAAATATGTATTCAAATAAAAGAAATCATCATTAAAAGACTTAATAAATTTAATAAAATCATATCGAAAATATTTAATCATCCACACCCATAATTCTCTAGTTGGTGACCCATTAAAATCATTGTGTTATCGTTTTTTATTATTAATATAGGGAAAATTACCAAGAAAAATAATATAAAATATAAAATTTGACAATAAATGTATCGTAAAGTTTTTTTTGCCGAGAAAGGTAATATAAAATTTTATTTTGGCCGAAAAAGAACATAAATTCAAATTTTAAGCCAAGAAAGATAATCAATATTATTCTTTTACCAAAAAAGGAGCATAAAATTAAAAATTTACATTCTTAATTGGTCATCAATACCATTTTTTTTGTCAAATTTGAATTTTATATTATTTTTCTTGGCCTAAAAAATTTTACATTACCTTTATTGTTAATTTTTGAATTTTATATTACCTTTCTTCGTAATTTGCCCATTAATATATTCCTTATTATTGTAAATCTTTATTTTTCTTATGACAAACTGAAAATTAATAAAAAGTGTTAATTACATATTATTCATTATATGTATGTACTTATGAAATAATAAAAAATAACTTTTATTTCTAAACAGGTAGCGTAATCTACCTCAATTATTTATTTTTCACTTTTATCTAAATGTCAGTTTTTTAATTATCTTATATAATATATGATTAGTTTCATATAGCTTATTTTTTTACTCATAACTTTTATTCTAGGGTAAATTTCATATATACCCCTCCAAAACTTCATAATATCATATATACCCAACCTAAAATTTTAATATCATATATATCCCTCCTAAACACCATAATATCATATATACCCAATTTTAATTATTAATATCACATATATGCCTCTTAAACATCATTAATATCACATATACCCAAATTTATTTATTTAATTATTTTAAAACATTTAAAACTCATAATTATAATTGCTTATTAACTAATGACCATTATACCCTTACTCATTTCTTCTTTCAACTAAACTTCAAAATATCATATTTATCCAACTTAAATAAAAATATCATATTTATCTAACTTAAATAAAAATATCATATCCCTTTTAATAACTTTATATAATTTATTTTTGTAAACTTTACTAGATAAATTCTTCAAACTAAAACAAATTAACATTAAAAATAAAAAAAAGTTGTATTATGTTTTTGCTCGTTTGTAATTAAAATATTTTCTAGTTACTAATTATTAAACAAATTATTATAAAACTGGACTCTAAATATATAGGATTTTAAATATATATATATATATATATATATATATATATATATATATATATATATATATATATATATATGTATATATAATCTTATCGTTAAGTCAAAATATACACAACTAGTTACATTGGATTACAAGTTATAACTCATATACTAGATTAAATATAAAAATTAAAAAAAAAAGTAAACTAAATAAACAATAGTTATAAAACGAATGCAAACTTGAAAAAAATATGAAACTAATGTATTAGAAAACAAAAAATATATACTAAATAAAAAAAAACAAAATGCGATACAACTATAAAATTCTAAAAGAAAAAGAAAAGAAATAACATAATATGTAAACAATTAATTGTATATAGATTACTGTAGAAAAAAATAAATAAGAAAATACAACAAGACGATACGATTTGATTACAAACGAGCAAAAACATGATTCAATTTTTTATTTTTATTTTTAATGTTAATTTGTTTTAGTTTGAAGAATTTATTTAGTAAAGTTTACAAAAAATAAATTATATAAAATTATTAAAAGGGATATGCTATTTTAATTTAAGTTGGACAAATATGAAATTTTGAAGTTTAGTTGAAAGAAAAAAATAAGTAAGGGTATAATGGTAATTAATTAATAAGCAATATTAATTATGAGGTTTAAATGTTTTAAAAATAACTAAAGTAATGAATTTGGGTATATATGATATTAATGATGTTTAAGAGGGATATATGATATTATGATGTTTAGGAGGGATATATATGATATTAAAATTTTGGGTTGGGTATATATGATATTATGAAGTTTTGGAAGGGTATATATGAAATTTCCCTATTATATAATGTTTTGTAGAAAACGAATATGTAATTATATTTGATTTTTTTATCTATAGTTTGATATAAATGTTTCACATTTTTAATAAAAATTAAAACAACGTATTTTTTGGTTTATAAATTTTTGGTATCTTAGTTAATTGAAACATGTTTATTTTTCAAACGGTATTTATATTGTTAAAAATTTTTTATGTTAACTATTATTATCTATTTAGGTCATTATAATTTTGTGTTAATAAGTTTTATATCTTTTATGGGTAATCTAGTCATATTTTTATATATATTATTTGAAGTTACTATTTTATTTTTATAAAAATATATTAATTTTTAAATCTATCGCAAAAAACCGTCTATGAATAATTAATAAGCATAAACTATATTATATTATTTATTATAATAAAATACTACATTGTATAAATTGAAAAACGTACTTATCATTATTATTTATTTCACGCACATTTACACATTTCTTTTTATGTTATCTCTATCCTTTAATTTGATTTTTAACAATTTTGTGATCTTATCCTTACTGTTCTTGATTTTCAACTTGTGTCATGTGAGCACATATGTGAATATTATTGATTTAGAAAGGTTAGAATTATTCTACGTAAACAGAGTTTCTCTCTATTTCGTCGGCAATATATTTATATAATTCTCCATCTTATTACTTTTATTTTAGCAGGAAAAAAACTATGGGAACTTCATATTAAAGGGTCAATTGCAAAAAAAAAAACGTAATAAATATTAGTTTTTATATTGTTTAAGTTAATCAAATATGTTTGCAATAGAAAAAATGAATAAGATTTTATCTCATTTAAAGTAATCAAATTTATTTGCAATGGAAAAGTGAATCAAAGTTTTATTTATTAATCATTTAAGTTAACAAACTTGAAATAGTTTTGATTATTTAAAGTAACAAAGAGTTTATTATAAAAAGTAACATGTTTTTACGGTTTTTGACGTCCATCCATGTTAATCTTTTTCCAGAAAAGTCCTCAAGTTCATCTTTTATTTTTTGTTTAGTGATATTGACTTGAGAACTTTTCTGAAAAAATAACATGTAGGGACGAAAATGCAAAAACCGTGAAAACATGTTGGTTTTTTTCTTAATAATTTTTTTTCTAATTATAAACAAATCAACATGATTACCTTATACAATATAAAATATAAACTTAGTTGTCTCTCTCTCTCTCTCTCTCTCTCTATATATATATATATATATATATATATATATATATATATATATATATATATATATATATATATATATATATATATAAAATCAAGTTCATCGGCGTACCTATGAGATTTCAGCGTACCCTAATATGAATGATCATTCACATATATGTTTGTAATAGACATGCATAAGACAACACAATAAGACTTTTTTTTTCCAAAAGGAGCAATATAATAAATCTTGTGAATGATAAAAAAAATCATTTGAATGGCGTGAATGATCATTCACTTGAAATTTGCATTAAATATTCATATAATTCTTATGGATATAGAAAATGTAAATCTATTAAAATTCGGATATAATGCGTATAACATTAATTTAAACATGATTATGAGAAACAAAATTAAAAAAAAGTTTTTTAGAGTTAGTACCTACGAGTGCACTTGATTTCGAGAGGTACTTTTTTGAACTTGTATATATATATATATATATATATATATATATATATATATATATATATGTGTGTGTGTGTGTGTGTGTGTGTGTGTGTATATATATATATATATGTGTGTGTGTGTGTGTGTATATATATATATATATATATATATATATATATATATATATATATATATATATATATATATATATATATATATATATATATATATATATATATATTCAAGATCAATGGGGTACCTTGTTATACTGGGTACCGTTTACGGCCAATCATTTATCATAGAAATTATTAATTAATACATAAAATGCTGCTTAGAATCCCACTTTATTTAATGTGAGGGGTAAAATGGGTATGTAAAATTTTAAATGTGAATCAAATGATCTCTAAATCCCACGAATTTCTCAGTTGCAATTAATAGTTCTCTGTTGCCCATTCAGTGATAACCCTCCATTGAAATCGATTTCTTTTTGTCGTCCACTTCAAAACTGCACATGTTTAATACTGCACATGTTTAATGTGTTTTATCCCTATATATTGTCTTACTGCACATGTTCAAATTCTTCAATATGGTTTTAAATGCAATTCCCAATGTATTGCACATGTTGAGTACCCTTATTGAATATGTTTAATAAGTTCTTTATAGTAATGTTATTATCAATGAACATGTTCAGAGGAAAATAGTAAAACCATGTTCACATAAACGTATTTGAACATGTTCAAGAAGAAGGGTTGTTGCAGGAAAACATAGGTAAGGAATATCAAATCCCTACAATTAAAGGATTTCCTAAATCACTAATTATCATCTATTAATTAAAATAAAATATAATTGACTATATTACCATTCTGTACTTGTAACCGAACATTGGTGCAGTCTAACATGGTACCCCATTGATCCCGACTATATATATATATATATATATATATATATATATATATATATATATATATATATATATATATATATATATATATATATATATATATATATAAAATAAAATTTACCCTTAATTAAAATGGATGATATCATAATAATATATTTAATCAGAATATATGAATTATATGTCATATTTTGTGATAACGATGTTAGCATGTGCATGTATATATTGAGGGGTAGATATATAGCTCAACTCCCACTTGTTTGTCTTCATACATTATTTTTTCGATCCTTCTTTTGGACGTGCACTTGGGGCATACATAATGCAGCGACTTATTTTTATTGAATTTCCATACTCTTTGTCTTCGTTTAGTACTATTTTCTTAATCTCTTTTCTTTTGCTCGGTTTTCATGGTGAATCGTCGCTGAAACTGCCGGAAAATGTGACTGTGCCTGCACTTATACTGTTTGGCGACTCCATAGTCGATCAAGGGGCTAACAATAATCTAAAAACTTTGGTTAAGGCAAATTTTGCTCCGTATGGAAAAGATTTCGATGGTGGTAAACCGACCGGAAGATTTTCCAATAATAAGACACCGGCGGACATGATCGGTAAATCTTGCTTTCTCATGATTTTTTGTTTTGACTTAGGATTTTGCATGGATAGTACGTACATAAATGGTGATGGGCAATTCTCATCTGCTTTTCTACTTTTTTTTTTAAACTTTTTTGAAGTGCTTTTTTAAGAAAATTAATAAGTGTAAAAGTGACATTTAAATGATTGAAAACCATGCAATAATTTATTTTTAAAAACATATAAACCACAAACAAGTTTGTTAACAAGGCATGTATATTATTTGTACACGTACGGAGCATGTAAAGTGTGATTTAATGATTAACTTTTTCCTATTTTTAAAGTTAACGAATTCTAAGAAATTCTAAGAAATTTATATATGGTTCATAGTTGTAAGAAAAAATTCACTCTTAATAACAAATGTCGTAAAGATAATGACTGAACGTACAATCAAGAAGGTATATATACTATTGAGTAAACGAAAGTTCAGAACGTTTAAAAGTAGTAGACTCGAGCTCAAGCTCATCTATTTCGAGTTGTTTGTGCAAAGTTTGAGTCCGGCTCGTGAAAGATTTCATAGGCTCAAGCTTGACTCGTTTATTATAAATATTAATCTTTTTAAAATTAATATTATTGTATAATTTAATTGTATATTATCTTTTTTTTATATTTATATAAGACTCGTTAAAATTCATCTACCCTTGCAAGCTCAATATGTAAATTAGAGCTCGAGCTCGTTTAAATCTAACTTTTACTTAATCAAGTCGAGTAACTCATCTAACTTACAACACTAGTAACGTTAATTTGCTGATATATAGCTCTTTATTGGTCTGCGTAATAAATTCAGCTGCTAAAATAAACAGAAATTTTGTGGTAGTGAAAGTGATTAAGATCCAAATTCTGGTCCTATAACTAAAAATTCCATAATAAAAAATTGAAAGAAAACTAAAACATTTTATCTAAGTTAATGTATACTTGTTTTTAATGTAATCATTAATAGATCATTTGCAAGAGCTTAACTGCATTTGTGATTAAAAAGTAATAAACAGTAATTAATCTATGGTCGTATTTAACAATGGTATCTTGATCTATATTTGGGATAGAAGTTTAGGAGTGTTGGGGCAAGAAATATATAGTAGAGGTACAGGATCAAATCCTGATATTTTAAATTATGGGTACTCGATTTACCTCTTAATTTATCATCGAGTCTTTATCCTGACCGGAAAAAACATGATTTATGTACCTCGTTTATATTTGTCGTGTGACCAGATTAATTACCTTTTTAACAAAAATCTTTTGATGTAAATAAAGATTTAAAATTTTATATAGGATCTATTATGAAAGAAAACAACATATTTCTATTTTTTTTTTTTTTTGCGGTTTCGTCACTTAATGTTATTTTTTCTTGAAAATTCATCAAGTTAAATTTTATTTTCTAGTTTTGTGAAATTTGACTATTAGATCCCGGTTATAATTGTTAAACCGAGTTCTAGCTAATAGCCAGATTTCACTGGATAAGAAAGAAAAATATTAAATTGAGGGTTTTCCTGAAAATTAAATAACATAAATGGACGAAAACACAAAAAATATGTAAACATGTTAGTATTTTATAAAAGAAAAACTATTTTATATATTACGCTTAAAAAAACTAACTTTATCAATTTAAAAGTGACCCTTATTTTTCTTTACAAAGTCATTATAAATTCTTTTATATATATATTTGAAAAGTTATCATCTCTTATATAGGTTATTTAAACTAAAAATAAAGACTTTCACAATAACAAACATCAATTATTTTTGGGTTTAACAATATAAAAATACAATTTAATTATTAGATATTGATCGTTGGTTTTGATTATCCATCTAATCTATATTGTTTAATGTTTATGCATGCATTTTCTAAACAACGTAATTCATATTTTTACATGGTAAATGGGGTAATTTGCAAAAAAAAAAAAAAAAAAAAATAAAGACTAGCTTTCAGATTAACAACTATTATTTTTGGGTTTAGCAATATAATAATACAATTTAACTATTAGATATTGATTGTTCGTTTTGACCATCTATCTAATCTATATTTGTTTAATGTTCATGCACGCATTTTCTAAAAAATGTAGTTTATATTTTTACATGGTAAGCGGGATGGTTTGTAAAAAAAATAAAGACTTTCAGAATAACAAACATATATTATCTTTGGGTTTAGCGATATAATAATACAATTTAACTATTAGATATTGATTGTTGGTTTTGATTATCTATCTCATCTATATTTGTATAATGTTCATGCATGCATTTTCTGAAAAGGCGTAATTTATATTTTTACATGGTAAGCGGCCGGGTGGTTTGCAAAAAAAAATATTTGAAATATTTTAGAGTAACAACATCTATATTTTTTGGGTTTATCGATATATAAGAATACAATTTAACTATTAGATACTGATTGTTGGTTTTGATTATCTATCTATACCTTGTTACGACTTCACCCCAGTCAAAGACCCCACCGTGGTATGCGCCAATAAGACCACCAAAAGCATCTATATTTGTTTAATATTCATGCATGCATTATATAAAAAAGCGTAAGTTATATTTTTACATATACAGTATGCCGGGTGGTTTGCAAAAAAATAAAAAAATAAAAAAATAAAGACTTTCAGAGTAACAAACATCTATTATTTTTGGGTTTAGCGATATAATAATACAATTTAACTATCAGATTTTGATTGTTGGCCGGTTTTGATTATCTATCTAATCTAAATTTGTTTAATGTTCATGAATGCATTTTCTGAAAAAGCATAATTTATATTTATACATGGTAAGCGGGATGGTTTGCGCGCAAAAAAAAAAGATTTTCAGAGCAATAAACATCTATTATTTTTGGGTTTAGCAATATATGAATACAATTTATAAACTATTAGATACTAATTGTTGGTTTTGATTATCTATCTAATCTATATTTGTTTAATGTTCATGCATGCATTTTCTGAAAAAACGTAAATTATATTTTTACATGGTATGCGGCCGGGTGGGTTGAAAAAAAAATAATAAAAAAAACTTTCAGAGTAACAAGCATCTATTATTTGTGGGTTTAATTAGTGATATAAGAATACAATTTAACTATTAGATAGTGATTGTTGGTTTTGATTATCTATCTATACTATATTTGTTTAATGTTCATGCATGAATTTTCTAAAAAGGGTAATTTATTTTAGGTTTAATTCTGCGCAGAATTGAAAAAACAAAAAAACAAAGACAAAAACAAAAACACACACATTAACTAATAATACATATAGTCAGTCACACACATCATAGCAAGCAATTTAAGAAAATTTTGCAAAAGATACACATTTGGTGTACATGATATTACTAAATGAACTAAATTATATGCAATCAATAGTATTGTCGATGACACACTACAAATATATATATAGCTCGATTATTCGAAATCACGTCAATTTAATTAATTCAATTCGAGTAGTCATGTTATGATTAATATAATTTTGAAAAAGACAATTTTTAGACTTTTTGAACAAGACAATTATATTAATTAGAGTACTCTTGTTTTGATACATATAGGATATGATTTGAGTGTGTACGTACCACTCATTATGTAGCGAATCAGATGGTACCGGCCAACATGCATTATAAATTTTTTTACTTTTTTGATAAACATGTTTTAGTTAGCATTATAAGGATGTTATGAAAATTTCACATACATTTACATCTTCTAACTCCTTAAAAATGATGTGAACGTACATTTACATAGATTTGCATATATGTGAACGTACATTTATATGATGTATAAATTCGTGCACTTATAATGTGTGAATTTGCGTGAAAATTATATCGTCTTTGTAATGTAAACTATAACATATTTATGAAAAAAATTTCAAAAAATAATTTTTAATAGCGGTACATTCCGGTGCGCTGCGTAATAAATGGACTCACTTGAATATATATATATATATATATATATATATATATATATATATATATATATATATATATGGAGATTCCATTGAGAACTTTTGTGCATCGAGGCACAAAAGAACCTCCACTGGCCCTTGGATGAAAAGAATGTGTGGGTTAGATCAAATGGCAAAAAGGTAATTAAATAGAAAGTTTTATGCATCAAGTGCACATAATGAAATTCGCGGAGGGGTAAAACAGGAATTATGCAATCCTTATTTAATTATTACACTTCCAAAATTAACAAAAGTAATACAAATTCAAAATACATCAAAATACATGCATATCGTTCTTTTCTTCATGTATATCGTTCATCTCTTCCAAAATCAAAATACATCAAAATACAAACATGAATCGTTCATACAAACATAAATCATGCATATCGTTCATCTCTTCCAAAATCAAGAGGGGGCTTAGAGAGAGGAGAGAGATAGAGAGATAGAGAGATAGAGAAAAAGAGGGAGTGGTTTTAGGAAAAAAGTTAATGATGATTTTCATACCAAATTTAGCTATATATATATATATATATATATATATATATATATATATATATATATATATATATATATATATATATATATATATATATATATATATATATATATATATAATGTGCGTGTGTTTTTTTGACACTTTAATGGTTGTGACCATTGTGAACAACTACAAAATATAAATTAAACATTTCATATTTTAATTTATTTACATGATCAGTCAAAACACTCCAAGCTAAACATCGTAAACAACTAAATTGTGAGCATGCATCTCCCTCTAATGATCGAGTCAAGAACACTTTGTAAGCATCAAGCATGCATATATGCCGAACAAACTTGAGGACTTAGATGCAGGCTAGCTATCAACAAAGACCATGAAAACCAAGCCCATTAAGGTTCTAATAGGGTGCGTTTATTTACTTATTAATAAAATATTTAAAAAGTCATATAATTTGATAATATGAAATGTTAATAATTTAATTAAAAGATAAACAAACAGTCACTAGTTGTGACAAACCATAAACACCACATATATTAGGTGACCGAGTAGCACATCAACGAACAATCATTCGTTAAAACAAATCTTGACATCCTTTTGAATTTGTAATCAAATATGTTAGCTCTACACTTGATGTCAAATCTTAAACCGATCACGATCCAAGAACATGGGCTGGTGCACCACTCACTCACAGCGAAATTGAGGTCTTAGGAACGATTAGATAGCCACCGGAATGATAACAGTTGTACTTAATTTGAACGATATATTTGTCTAAGTTGGACTTTTACATACATGAAAATATTGATTTGTTACACATACAATATTATACGATAGACATAGTAATCTAGATATTTGGATATCTTCTAAAAATGATACCCTATTTCAAATGAGTATCCTTTCTAGAAGACATGTTACCAAAATTTATGGAGATATAAGATTTAGTCCATATACCAACAAACAGTTCTCTAGTGATCACTGATCGAGAAATTGATATATATTTATAGATAGGAAATAAGAATGAATAAAACATAATTTAGATACACGATTAGAAATAAGAAAGGAAAATAAAAGGAAATACGAAAGGAAAGAGCTAGTTGGTCCCTTGCGATACAATATTGTTAATTTAAACCAAAATTTACGTTTTCTTTATTTGATAAATGTTATTTAGAAAATCAAAGTTTTGGGTAGATAACTAATTTTAATTGCGTTAATTAGGGATAATAATGAATCATAAAAAAACATGCAAGACAACTCATGGATACCCATAAAATTTGTAATGTGTTATTAACTAGTATATATTCAAGAATCACCAATGTTTATATTTGTCTTGAATGAAAAATGATAAAACGGTGGTTTATTGGCAGCATTAATATGCATGATGTTTCTTAAAAGTATTTTATTTAAATTAATTAATCTTTCCCTCCACAATTAATGCTGAGACGTTTATCTGCTACTGCACAACCACTTAATTATTAGTTCCACTTATTTATAAAATTTTGGTTTGATTGGACTTTCTATGCCTGTTTTGTTTACGTGTGAACAAATTAATGGTCCAAATCGGTGAAATCAATAAAATTGAACCATACCGGCCGGACCGAAACCTGAATACGGTTATGCTTGGTTCGTTTTTTGCTTCACGAAATTCACAAAAATTGCTTCTCGGTTCAGATTAATACGGTCCGGTTTTGCTTTTTTTTTTTTTTTTTTTAAGTTGAGAAAAATCTAGATTTAGTTCTTGTTTATGTCTGGTTTGACAGAAACGGACCGCCAGTATACACTTCAGTTAGTTCTTGGTTCTAATCATTTCATTTTTTGGGTTTTCGATGTGGTCCGGTTTTGAACAGCTACACACCCAAAGATATTACATCGACATCAGCCTCTAAAAATATACTACTTAATGCTGCACATATTTCATTTTTAATGATTTAAGAAAGTTGAAATTTTTGTAACATGATTAATTAGCGACGACGTTTCTATGTTGATTCAAAAACAGAATAATGGGTTGTTTGTTTACATTTTGATGAAATTATTACTAAGTCATTTAAAGTAATATGACTTTTTAATTAATGATTCTATTAAAAAGTAACCAAACATGATCTATGTCAATTTTATTCTCTTTTGTCGCTTGATTACTTTTCGATGGTGGTTGTGCAGTTTTGGACGCTTTGATACAATGTGATCTAGTTCTTAGTTATTCCATATTGCAGTGAATTTAATTAGTAAATAAATTAATTGAATATGATATTTCATTGGTTTTTCAGTTAAAGAACTGGGATTAAAAGAGCTTATGCCAGCATATCTTGATCCATCCATTGATGATAAAGAGCTTCTAACTGGTGTAAGCTTTGCTTCGGGTGCTTCAGGATTTGATCCTCAAACTCCCAAGATAGCGGTAATTAACCCGATATATTTTCAGCATGTATGCACGATAGTGTTTGGTTCGTTAAAATATTTCTGAAGAAATTAGAATATGTTAGCAATTATAAAAATCTGAAATTGAGTGGATCGATTTATTTTAATTCGGATAACATGAGCTTTGTGGGATCACAACAAGAATGAAATTTGACCCCAATGTCTTCAGATTATTGCGACTTTCTTCTATTATTTGTACTTTTATACATTCATCAGCATCTTTATTAGACAGTGTTCAGGTTTTAATTTTGAACTGAATCTTTCATATCAGTCGGTTTTGTCATTAGATGACCAGTTACATCAATTCAAAGAATACATCGAGAAGATCAAGGGTATAGTTGGAGAAGAAAGAAGCCGATACATATTAGCGAATAGCTTATTCTTGGTGGTTTCAGGTAGCGACGATCTTGCTAATACTTATTTCACTATCGGGATTAGGAAATTACAATATGATATCCCATCCTACACTGATCTTATGGTTTCATCGGCTTCGAACTTTGTACAGGTATTTTTTATTTAGTTTGTACATGTTTTTTTTATTTTCTTTCGGGATGTTCCTATGCATGTTTTGTAATGCCTAGCGATCCGATTAGAAATGGGGACCTCATGGTGATCGACACATACTATAGGATGAAAACATGTTAGATGTGTAATGAAACCAACACCATGAAACAAGCTAGGTGTTGAAAATTTAATGCATCAAATTATTAACTTTACACATTAAAGATTTCAAAATTTAAAATCATGTATAGAAGAATGAAATTTTGGAAGAAATCACCAATTTCTTGCACTTCACACATTAAATGAATTAAAATGTAGTAGCTAACTTAGGAAAAATTAACAACTGATTGCTAAAACATTAGATTTAGGCATGATATAGCGAGCTTTGTCATCACTACCAGAAACAAGGGTATTAGCGGCGACACCAATAGGAGTGACATCGATCAAGCTACACATGTCTAATGTACTGGTTTTGATGATGTTGTCGCTATTGGCGTTGCTCTAATACCCTCTAATTAAACGATTTATAAGTTATGTGTACTATTTGAAGTGGGCGTATTTTCCCAAAAGTAAATTTCTATATTAATTGTACTACGTTCCTAGTATGAATTTACCTATTGCTTTATATATGTATCATAAATGACCTTTTTAAGGTTTTCTAGCACAACAGACCACATGGTAAAACATGGATTCATGTACGTACATACTGTTGAGAATTTTTTACCATTTTAAGTGTCATACATTATTAACTCGCGGGTACCTTTGAATTACAATGAAGGATATATACAATCTTGGAGCAAGAAGAATCGGCGTCTTCAATGTACCCCCAATAGGGTGCTTGCCATCACAAAGAACTCTCGGTGGTGGTGGGCTTAGGCTGTGCGCAGAAGAATATAACCAAGCTGCACAATTATATAACAGCAAGTTGCAATCAAAGCTTAAGTACCTCAATAGCGCTCTTGCACAATCCAGAATCGTCAACATTGACATATACAATCCCTTGCTTGCTATCATCGAAAACCCTGTCCAATATGGTACTTGCTAATTTTTAACTTTGATTACCTATATACTCATACTACAAAATGAAGGCTAATGCAACACTTGATAAAGTGCTGCATTAAGTATAATAAGTGTTGCTCAAGATCTAAGAAAACATTTGATAAAATGTCACATTAGCCCTAACGCAACATTTTTAAGGTTTAATGCGACACTTTCTTGGAGTTGCATTAGGCGCATCATGTTGTAATATTTTTAACGGAAATTTGTGCAAAAAACTCTAAAGTTGGACCATTTTTGTGATTAAAACCTCTAACCATTTTATATTGCACAAAAAACCTCTAACCGGTAAAATCTTCTGAAATTAATTAGGACGTTACATGTTATAATAGATTGCTATGCTTACATGGCACACACGTGACGTCCACGTGGTAAACCCGACTTACGTGGCGCCTACGTGGCACTACATGTATAATTCTTAAACTGAATTTTTGAATAAAAAACCCCGAATTTGGTGACTTTTTCGATTAAACCCTTAACTATTTTTTTTCTCACATCTAACCAACAATCATATTTACCTCTTCTCTTCTCGTGTACCTCCAGCAAATCCGATTACTCTATTCCCTTCTTTATGTTCAGTGTTGTTTATTTTATGTATGTATGTTCGATTAACTTTTGCCGCTTAATCTTGAATTTTAACTTCAATTGTGCCGGTGGAATCGATTTCCAAGTTGGGGGGTTTTTTACGCAAAAATCTATTTATAAATTTTACACGTCATCAAGTTGCAACCGACTAAACCGGTTGCAAGTCACATTTTTTGAAAAAAAACCCAAATTTACAAAGTTTTAACTGGTTGGAGGTTTTTTGTGCAATGAAAAATGGTTGGGGGTTTTAATCACTAAAATGATCTAACTTAGACGTTTTTTTGCGCAATTTCCCCAATTTTGAATTTGTATTAGTTTGTTATTCTAACAAGTTAACTCTCGATATCTGATTCATGCTTCAGGACTAGAAGTTGTCGATAGAGGTTGTTGCGGCACAGGAAACATAGAGGTTGCAGTTTTATGTAACAAATTGCTACCAACATGTCCTGATGATTCAAAGTATCTTTTCTGGGATAGTTACCACCCTACAAACAAAGGATACTCTATCCTAGTAAATCAAATAATTGGAAAATACATTAATGATTTGGTTTGATTTCATTTTATACAGAGTTTTTAATTACATGTATAATTAATTAAGTTGGTGGGAGATATTGCTTCTTGATGTGTGATAAGTGACACTGAGGTGACTCATGAATGGTGTTTTAATAAAATTTTGATGATCATCTGATGTCTTGTAACATTTTTAGAATCAAATTTTTTTCCAAGATATGTCATGTGATATGATCCATTAATTGCTCTCCTAACCAATCAAAATCCAATTAATTGCCATAACAAACTAACAGATTGATGATTGTGTAATATGTATGGTTGTTCTTACATGTGGTTAATAGGGATAGTGGTCATACCAAACAGTCTTCTGCTTGATGACGATTAAATCTCAGTTGATTCCAGAGGAAAGTATTTTTGGAAAAATAGGTCACGGGTTCGAATACGAGTATACTCCTCTTAATGGGCCGTTATGTTAGTTGATCATGGTCCGAGTATGGTTCTTAAAGAATGGTCATGTGTGGGTCCAGTATGGACAGCTCCATGTTAGGATTTGCTATTGATTCGAACCTTCTAGGAGAACATGGTGGTGATAATTCCGAAATGGTGTGCCTTTTGAAAATTTGTTGTCCAGTTCATCGATATTCTGTTTTGAACTACCAGTGCCGTCTCATTCATTTCGGAGGTCATGTGCTTGTGATTACAACATAGTCCCTTAAATATTTTAAATAGTAAATTGGTGATTCTGAGACTCAACTTCAATAGACCCGTAAAGTGGAGTTCGTGAATAACAAAAAAACTGATTGTGACTCTCCATATATGCCACTAAAAGAAATAAGTAAACTTATATATAATTGAATATGCACAAATAAATTTTTCGTGACAAATAATTATATATCTACAAAATTAAATATATGTATAACTTGTTTTAAAATATTTAAAACTTTAGACAAATTACTCTTATTTAATTCTACATGTTTAAGCACGAGAAGATTAAGAAAGTTTAAAGGGTTCAAATATTCGCCATTTATATGTGTACAATTTCTAAGTTTCTAAATAAATATTTCTACATATTAAAATTTTTGAAACATTTATTGTATATTTATATTTATTATTGTGAAATTTTTACAATGTATATAATATTGGTAAAATTGAATTTCTTTTATGCGTTTGTATACGCATCGTAAAAGATAAAATATTGAATGTGATTGTAATGTTCTTAAATGTCTATACATGTTTGTATACATGGGGTTATAAATAAATTATCCATGTTCTAAAATGTGAAATTTTTTTTTTGATATTTTGGCTAAGGGTGTTAATCAAAATCCGAATCCGAGATCCCGATATAAAAATCCGAAAATCCGATCCGAAACTATGACAAAATTTCGGATATCCGAGATCCCGAGATCCCGCTCCTCAGTGTGAAAATTTTTGGAGAGGGTTTTCTTCCCCATGCTCATCTCATCAAGCAACCTCTCTATAGATCGTACACAAAGATGCCCTCCACCGTCCTCAACCCTATTCTCCTACTTCGACCAGCAGCTGATGGCAGGTTCACGGGCGACCAAGGATTTGGGATCTCTTTTGCTGGTTCAAGCCCTAATAGGTTTCTGTTTTGTCTTTCTCTATCACGTTTGAGCGCTAATCTTTTTTAACCTAGGAAAAGAATAAAAGAAATTGTTGCTTCTCTCCTCCATCAGGTACATCGCTATATCTATTTCTCTTCATCTCTTGATATGTCGATCTCTGCCTCTATATCGTCTGTTTAGCTCCTATTAAAGGTCTTACATCTTTCTCCCTTGATATGATGATGTCCTGTTATAATTTCTTTTTTTTTTTCCCTCCGATTATAATTAAGCAGGTATCGCATCTTGTCTTTGACTTCTATTATAAACAGGTGAGTGTGGTTGATGTTTGATTTTTCTGCTTCTATGTGCTCTGTTACATAATATTCAATTTTTCTGCTTCTAAGCAGTGATAATATTTCAGATGATGTTAAGAAGGTTTCTTGTATCATTTTATTAACATGATTAAATACGAATTCCTTTGCAGTTGTTATACCCTTCGATTTATATATGTTAAATTTATATTTCCTTTGTTGTTGCTATACTCGTCGATTTGCTTCCCATGGTTGTATTCTTTATGTGACTAAGGTTAATTTTTATATAAGTTTTCGCAGTTATGTTTCTAGAAATCACTACATAGTGATTTGCTAAGTTTTCTTATATTTCCTTTCTGTTCATAACTCACCATTATAAATTGTAATTTTGGTAGATAAGTGTTCAAAACTTAAACAAAACCAAGGCAAAATGACTGTGTGTATTGGACTTAGATGACACTTATTTTCTTTGTTTAAAACTCAACCAAAATCAAGGTTAAATGCATAAATGAACTAAACACAAAACCAATATACGATTCAATTGTTGCTGTCGATCCATTTTCCTTATGTTTTCACAGCCACATAACGCACCTTTAACACATGTATCAAGGCTAAATGACTGTGTGTGTTGGTCTTGGCCAAAGGCAACAAGACAAGGCAAAAGGGGCGAAAGGTTCCTAGGGGCCGATCGAGGGAGGCTTTTGGCAAGCCCAAGCCATAGCAATTTGGTTTCTGTGACTTTTATATGTTGCTGATTTTTCTAACCGTACAAACAGCACCACCCCAAGATTGAATCTCGGGGTACCCCACTACCCCCCCCCCCCCGGATCACACACACAATCACAACTCATATATCTATAACACACACATGTTTTATGATAATTTTCTAATTAATGTGTCCAAAATTCTCCCTAATAGTTGTTGTGTTTCTGTCCCCTTTAATTCACAGCAGCTGGTCAGGTTATATATATATATATATATATATATATATATATATATATATATATATATATATATATATATATATATATATATATATATATTATATACATACATACATATCCTTTTTTAATTCCTCCATGACTGGTCAGGTTATATAATTCACAAGAGCTAACCTAAATTCCCCCCACCCACATTGTTGTTGTTTCTATTGCTTGATCTGTCCATCTTAATATTGATAATTTTGATGAAGATAAGAAGAAATATCAGTGTAACCTTCTTAGATCTTATATCGAGGACAATAGAAACGTGTGCATTTGACCTGTCCATCTTATTGTCAATTGACACCATTTGCATAATAAGTGGTTCCTTGAGGACAATAGAAAGGTGTGATCGTGCCATTGAGGACAATGAAAAGGTGTGATTTTGGGTTTCCACCCATTTATATGAGAATTCAATGGTGTTGTTTGTTTACTTCTCAATGGATGCATATATAGGTCATATTGTAGATGTGATAATTATGGAAGTATTTGTGATCTCTGCATGATATGTTCATATTTATACATATTTTTGGCATCATTTAGCTTGCATTTTGGTCGGTTTTTCTCTCGAAATACGTGAAAAAGATATCTAGTTCATTCATATTTGTGATTCATAGGACAAAAGAGGTTTTATCGATGAAGGAACAAACATCGAGGAAAAACCGACCGAGTTTGAAGCCACGGCGAGTTCTCATTAATTTTCCAAAAAGAAAAGAGTTGAAGTAGTGATTTTTGGAGCCTACGACAGTAGGAGGAGAAGCCTACGACCGTAGGGGGCTAGGGCACGGGTTTGACAAAGTCAAAGAGGCCTACGACCGTGGACTTAAGGTATACGGTCGTAGGCGGCGTAAAATCCCTATAAATAAACAGATTCAGCCAACAACGAGAGGAGGAGCTTAGCAACGAATTACAGACGATTTCCAGAGCCATTTACTTACGTTTTTCTTAGCTTTTCACATATTTTAATCATAGATTAGTTTAGGGTTTCGTTCTTCTTCAAGTTTACAAGCATTTGGGGCGATTCCAGAGTCGACTTTGGCGAATTTCAGACGACTTTTGGTGTTTTCCATCACGTTTTTCTTAGCTTTTCAAGTAGTTAATCATAGTCTAGTGAAAGGTTTCGAATTTCTTGGATTTACAAGCATTCGATTCAAGTTTTGGAGTTTAATTTCGCACGGATAGCTACGGATTTGGTACACTCGTTCCTTAAACTTTTGGATTTCATAATGGTTTTTATGTATTTGAGTTTAATTTTGGGTTTTAGTATGATTAGTGAGTAGTTTTCTTGTTCACCCGCTTGGGATCTGATCGGATCATTTTATACCGACTTTAATGTGTTTAAATGATATTATTTTATGTATAAAGTATTGGTATAATGCTACATTTAATTGTTTTTATCAATTGAAGGGTTAAATCTTAAAAGGAGTTAAAATGAGTAAATTGTGCCTTGGAATGTTCTACTATTGATAAAACTCATTACGCATGTAGGTAATCCTCTCAAGTAAAAGTCTGGCAGATTTGAGCGCAATCGGAGAAGATTTATAGAAAGCCAAGCGCAGACTGGGGCGCAGCCCTGCTCCCCAACCGAGTGCTCAACAGAATGATTTATTCTGCCAAAATACGCGAATTTAGACCCAAGCGCAGGGCGGGGCGCAGGCCTGCGCCCACGACTGCGCCCAACCCATAAAATATTAATTTCGTGATTTTTAGGGTTTTTCAGAGCTGCCTATATATATGACAAGCTTCCAGACGAAAAAACATACATTTTTTGAGGAGAAATTGAAGAGAAAAGAGGAAGAAAAGTCCAGATTCATCCATCGCGATGTAGTCTGCGCGAAACCAACGGCGAAAGGTTTGGGGTTTGGTTCCTTCTACGCTCCATCTTTCCCCCATCAATCCAACAACTACGAAGGTTGTTCCTGAAAAGTTCAATGTTTAGTACGCGTTGGTTGATGATTATCACACTATTATCGTTCAAGGGTTTGTTTATTATTTAAGTATTTATGTTTTTCGTTGAGTTATTATTGTAACGAACGATATGTTTTATTAGTTTTCTGTGTGATTATTATTTAAAGATATTGTTCCGTTCGCTTCTATTTATATCTTTATCGTAAGACGCGTCGTAGCCGTGTTACATGCCGTGCCGAGCTCATTAGATTAGGAGTTAAGACGGACTGTGAACATGACACGATTCGTGCCCAAAATACGGATTGCGATAGATGTGATTGTCATGACTATGTCTATGTGGTTAGGTTATAAAGATAATTAAACGGAATAATAAATAATTAAGTTATTTGCAACCCTATGTCGATAATCCATAATTCCACCCAAACCCTGAATCTGAAGTCGTTGGCGTTCTTACTTTGATCTTTAAGTTTTCGTAACAAAGATTTAACTAAATTTCCAAAGTTTCACCTAACCAATTCATTCCTTCAATTAGTTTAATAATTAGCTTTTATTATTAGTCAATAACTATCGTATAATAATACTGATAATCACATGCTCCCTGAGGAGACGATCCCACTTACCCTAGCTATAAGTTAAGGTGATTGGTGTTTTTATAAATTATTTTTGAACGCTTTACGACGAGCGGATATCAGGATCCTATGTATTAGTTGGTATATTATTGGATTGATTGATGTCTTTTGGTTTATATTTGTCGGATTGTTGATTATTTCATGTTTTCTTGTTAAAAATTAGATTTTTATTAATCTTTTAGCATTATTTTACGAAAATAAAGTGTTAATTAAATCTGCGTTGTTAAAAAGAAAGATGCTTTAAATGAAAATTTAATAGTTGATTATCTCTTCTAGGCATTGTATTGTGATAATGATTTGATAGTTGATTGTTAAACTAGAATTTTATGTGTTTGTTAATTCTTATGTATTGTGTTGCGATAATAGGGTTGATGAATCGTAAAGTTTGATTTTTAAAATAACGAAGTTAATTTGTTGGATTTCGGTATTGATCGATTATCTTTAGGCATTGTGTTGCATTGATTGGTTGATATTGAAGTTTTGATGAGTTACTTTGTTTTCATCATGTGGTTATAAAGATTAAATAATTTAACTTGAAGTAATTAAATAATCAGTAAATTAAATCAAAATCCGGGCTTAACTGAATTTAGAATTGGTTATCAACCGATTTGTTTTTAGTCAGTCAATTCAATCCATCACCAATTAATCGTAGTTTTCTAATTCCAAGTGGGTGACGCTTTCGTAATATAAGAGTTTCGTAACTTTAATTTAATATCGTTCTTTAATTGTTTAAGTCAATTCTACTTTAGTTTGTTTGGTTCGTTTAATTTAGTTGTCATTAGTTGTTTGCGATCGTTATTTAGTTTAATTAGTGTTTGCCTGTATTCATTTTTATTTTAATTTGAAAAAGCCAAAAAAATTAGATTAAATTTATTCTTGTATTGCTTAGTTTGTATTAGTTGTTTAGTTAATTGTTTTAATTGTCTAGGTTGTTAATTTCCATCAAAACGTCTGAAATAGCTAAATATTGGTTAAGATTGTAGTATTGGAGTCTCATTTCTTTATTCTGTTCCCTGAGTTCGATAAATCCTGGGTGATTCTTAAATCTATATTGTACACGATTGGTACACTGACAGTTGTGTAATTTATACTTTGGGTTCATTTAGACATTAAAACCTGATGTGTGTTTTGCACGCGTCACTGCACTTCCTTTAATATGCCCAATTCTATTGAGAAACATGAGAGTGACGTAAAATATGCATAGGTTCTATATGGCTTAATGAAATTGGTTTTGAATGAAAACTAGTTGTTTGTTTTTCATTCTGAATGAAATTGTTGAACGGATAAATTATCATGTTAACCTTTGTACTCGAGACATATAGAACATTGAAACTCTAAAAATATATACTTAGATCCAGCGAATCTGGTTCCGGTTTCAAGTATTTTCAAACTATTTATTTTAAATGAGTTAATTGTTTAAAGGTGTTATTTGGCATAGAATGAAGGTCGTTTATCGATCGAGGGTTCCTTTGGGACTTTTTTTTTCTTTTTTGCATAGGGAATGGTTGTCTTGGTGTTATATATATTACCTTTCAGGGGTAGGTTTGTTGATTTTAGTGCCCTATAGGATATGGGTACTAATGGAAGGATTTTGGTAATTAAAAACATTTTTTTGCCAAAGTTAAGAGTGATATTGATATGCTTGAAATTTGTTGTTTCTTTACATTTTATTTTGAATATGTTTGAAATGTTTTGTTTCTTTACATTTTATTTTGCTCCTATAATTGATTTTGAGTCCTCTGTAATATTTCAGTGATGTGTTTGTGTGTTGCAGTTGAAATTGACACTTGAGGATGTTGGTGTGATACTGTGATGCATGTTTACTCCTTTAAGATAGCCTTCCATGTTAATTGTTTCTTTCATTATCCCCTCATAACTAATCAATGTCATACTAATTTTGTTGTCCCCTCAATGTAATATAACAATGAAAAGGCTCCTCTAGATATACTTATGGGTGTGTATCAGATATAAAAAAGTTTGTTTCACATCCCAATGTAAGCATGTGTTTATTTAGTTGTTTTAGTTTGTGTGTTATTGATGATGCTAATTTCATTGTATTGTCTATGCATTGTTTTAACGAATTGAGAACATAGAGCACCCAATCCTAGATTTGTATGCTAACTAGAGACTCTTGTAAATGGTAGTTATGAAGATGTTCGGCAACATTTTGTTTAAAATTATTCACAGCTTCTAGAAATAGTAATAGTACTATAATATTAAAAAAGAAAAAAAGGTTTTTAACCCCGATTTATTATTAATAAACCTGGGCCGAAAATGCATATAAATAGAGGGTTAAAAACTTTCAGACCTGTTCGCCTACATAGGAACCGGGGTTTAAAACTTTTCTACCCCGATTAAAAAACCGGGGTCTATGTCATATATCAACAGCCTCCCTCCCTTTTTACCCCGGTTAAAGAACCGGGGTCAATTATGAAAACAACCGGGGTAAAAGGTACTTTTTGTAGTAGTTTGTGATATATTTATTTTAATATGTATTTGAATATATGAATTTGTATTTTAGATATATTTGATTTAATCTTAAAAAATATGAATTTTCTGATATCCAGATCTGATATCTGAATCCGAAATTGTGGATATCAAACAGGATATCCAGTTTTGAATACGCCTATTTTATATGAACGGTAAAGACTAGTAAGAAACAAGTCACTAAGAGGTTGTTTGTTTTTTAAGAGGTTGATGTCTGCGGTCTGCGAAGAAATCTGCGGTCATAAGAGATGACCTAAAGGTCTGCAGTCTGCAAAGAGAAGACTGTTTGTTTTTTAAAATCTTAAAAATTGTGTGCTAGAGTTCAATTTTAATTTTTTTCTTCAAAAAAGTTATATAGTTGAATTTATATAAAAATTAAATTGAACAAAACGACAAAATATATAATTTCAAAAGTTAATTGATTTATACAAAATATTCATACTCCAAAGGTCATTCTATATAAAATGTTCATATTCCAAGGTTCATTTTATACAAAATATCCATAACCCAAAATACCAAAAACTAGCTACTATTCATCGTATATTTGTCATCAATTGTGTTGCTATCTGATCTCTCAATTATGTCATGAATTGTGTATTGGATAAATTCCCAAGTGGTTAAACGTGTGTGTTCCATACTACAAATTGAACATTATTATTTTCATTAAAAAAAACATATAAACCAAACCCACATCCATGAAAGAAACTACAACAAACACCATCATCATTCATTAGAACCACATTACCACCAGACCTTGAATGTGTGTGTTCCATACTACAAATTGAACATTATTATTTTCATTAAAAAACTTATAAATCAAACCCACATCCATGAAAGAAACTACAACAAACACCATCATCATTCATTAGAACAACATTACCACCAATACTAGCTTGCATTCCAAAACCATATGAAATACATGGATTATAACAAAGAAAAAGAAAGAAGCAAATTAAACAGTTTAAATTTTGAAAGATCATATTTAAAAATTCAGATATTTTAGATTTTTACAACCAAATCATACACAAGAGAATGAAAAAGAAAAAAGAACCAGAGAGATCGAGAGAGTTTTGTTTATGAAATTAAAATCAAACTACCAAATCAAACATAAATCAAGAAGATGAGTTTTGTTTATGCAAAATCAATAAACAAAAAAGGAGAGGGAGGGAGGGAGGGAGGGAGGGAGGGAGGGAGGGAGAGAGAGAGAGAGAGAGAGAGAGAGAGAGAGAGAGAGAGAGAGAGAGAGAGAGATGTAAATCAAACCCACATCCATGAAAGAAAAACCATGGCCATCAAGATTGAGATGGACGACGGCCATCGAGAGCGAGAGAGAGAGAGAGAGAGAGAGAGAGAGAGAGAGAGAGAGAGAGAGAGAAAGAGGGAGCGAGGAGAAAATAACGAACCAGAAAGGGCGGTGACGGTGGAGAGGGCGGGAGACAAGAGAGGGAATTGACGGCGGCGGACCAAAGAGGGCATCGATGGCGACGGACCAGAGGCGGCGGCGGCTTCAGTTGAGAGTGAAACCCTAGTACTGTGAAGTGAGGACTTGCAGATGTAACATAAATCTCTTTCAATTAGAAGACGTGGACAGACATATGAATACGCGGGCATACATAATGGTTGCGTAAAAAACAAACACGCTTCCTAAAGGAACCTCTTCATGCGTATGTGAGAAGAGCTTCGAAGATCTTTTACAGAAAAACAAACACACCCTAATTAAATTTCTTTTCACACATGTACACATTCTATATTAATTCCCATGTTAACGTTTAATTATGCAAAATAAATATGAAGAATTACTAAAAGTTTTATAATCGTATATGATGCGTTTATATTTTTGATTTTACAAATTAATTAACTAGTCTAGAGAATTTTTAGTCGAACCAACTCTAGGGACGTATAATAAGCAATTTTGTGATCCCACAAAATAATGTCGTGTAGATCAATGAAGAACCATACGAATGAGCTATCAAAGAATAAGGATGGATAACCTTCGTAAAGGTGAGATTTGAACCAACTTCTTTAGCCTCGCTCTTCCGCTTTGTCGTATTCGGGAGAGCTTGTAGTGTAACTATACTAAAATAGCGCTAGCTAGTTTTTCTTTCTCATTCCTCAAGTACTTTTTCTTATGCATCCTTACTTTTTTACTATTTATGAATTGTGAGGCAAATAACCCCTCTACATCTACTTCTAACTAAAGGCGAAGAGCCGGCATTGCAAGCATATTAGAGAGCCGAGCACGTTTGACCCGTAACAACTCCTTCGATCAATTTCTTCAATGAAACTTCAATTTTCTGCATAAAACTATGCTATTTGTTATACAAGTATATTGCATTGTTAGGAATTAGGATGGCCTCAACCCAAATTAGGTAGGCCTTCTCAGCCCAACAATAAAATTGTGGTCAGCCCTTTTCAAAAAAGGATAGCAATCCACAAAACGTTTATTATTTAGTGTATAAATAGGTATTTAGTGGTAACAATTTATTACATTTTATTGCAGATATGACTTGCTTCCATCTTTTTTGAAAGTTAGGAACCAAGTTTTAACTTAAAATTGTTTACGATTTATCATTGTTATTGGTAAAATCCAGACATTGAAAACTATGCCTCCAACGATATTTTTTTTGGTTCTAGATCTGTCACAGTGTCACTGCTAATTAGCACTAATTCAATCATCACTCAACAAACTTCAAAGATGTTTAATTACGTTATAAATATCTCCAAACAATCGCAATTAAATTCCGTGTTCCGAATATTAACTTTGTTGGCACTTCAATACTGAGTAGTGAATGTCGAAAACGAGTGAAGTGTTGGTGGATGACTGATGAATGAGAAGATGTTTCTTAATTAATTATAAATTAATTATGGCCAATTAAAAAATATATATAATGAATTTATAATTTCTTAATTATAAATGTTTAATTATAACTTTGTTTCGGGTTAAATGGCCATATATTTATTAACATTCAAGCTAAGTTGCTTTATTTGTTTGCTTTGTAAACTACTCATGCAAACTCCTTTATACGTATCATTAACTGTGAAAGAGTTACATAAAAGGTTTTCAAAAATCTCAGTGACGCATTTATATAATTTTTTCAGTGCGTGTGAGCGCGCGCACACACAAATATAGGGGTATTATTCGGGCGGGTTAATTGAGTATCGGGTTATTCGGTTTTGAGTGTGTGTTAGCTAGCCGAACCCGAACCAAATAAGTGGACATGTTAATCGGTTTCGGGTTAAATGAGTATCGGGTTATTCGGTTTAGGTTAAATGAGTTATTCGGTTTTGATATAAAAAATGAAATCATCTACAAAATAGTTTAAACGAGTTAAATTAGTTGGGTAATTTGGATAAAACGGGTTAAATGATTTAAGTATCAAAATTGGGTATTAACATATTTACATTCTATATATAATTCTAGTTATAATTTTAAACAAATCAAAAAAACGAAAAATATATATTAAACGAGTTATTCGGGTTATTGGGTACCCAAATAAACATTAATCTTACCCGTAAGCCGAACTGAATTACTTTTTCTGGTACCATTTAACCCGAAACAAGAAATCCGAAAATCGAATAACCCGACCCATTTAACCCGATTAAGGTTCGAGTCGGGTGAGTTATTCGGGTTCAGTTATTTCTCAAATAGTAAACCAACTATACACATCCATATAATAAACGAGACAAAACATTCAAAAAACAGTCCCAAACAGGGGACTTTCTGAAATTAATTAATAATAAATTAATTTCAGAATAGGTGACTTACGGTATAAACACACACTTATCATACAAACACATTACATATATTAAAACACAAAATTTAATTGTTGAATATATTAAAACCATCTATATATCTTATTTTGAATAATAATAATACTAAATAAATATGTGATTATAGATTTTCATACTTTAAAGTAATAATAACCTGTAAATTTGTTTTAACTTTAAGTTATTTTCTATTTCAGATTTATTAATTAAATTCATGTTTATTTAAATTAATAATAACATTAACTTTGTAACTTTAAATTAATATATGTTTATATTAGATGTTATGTCAATATGTGTTTTAAGTTAATGTTACTTTAAATGAATATATGTTTTTATCTGATAATACTTTAATATATATTTTAACTTGCTTCAACTTTAAATTAAAAGTAAGAGTAAATTACACTATATGTCATAACTGTATGATACTTTAAAGTAAGAGTAAATTACACAAATGGTCCTTGTGGTTTGGGGGGTTTTGCTCTTTTGGTCCCTCAAAGTTTTTTTTTGCACCAATAGTCCCAAAACCCCAAACCTTTTACACTAATGGTCTCTGCCGTCAATTAGGGTTGTTAGGCCAGTTAAGTCACAATGACATTTTCGTCATTTTCATCTCAGGGACCATTTACGTAATTTTTTAATAGTTTATCTTTTTATTTTTTGTATTTATTTTATATTCATTTTTTAAATAACAATTTATTTATTATCTAATACCCATAACCCTAAACCAAGAAGATGAATACAGTCACAGATCCACACGAAACCCAGATCATGGATAAGGTTGCTCACATCACCAACACCAACACACCTCCCCCATCTTTGTTTCCATTTCTAGAGAAGAACATGTCAGTGTGCAAGCAATCACCGCCATTGTTCTCCCTTTTTTTTCTTTAACATTACAGGCAGACAAGGAGGTTTATTGTGAGTTAAAATTGATTAAGACAGAAGGTGGAGGAAGAGGGAGGGAGGGAGGGAGAGAGAGAGAGAGAGAGAGAGAGAGAGAGAGAGAGAGAGAGAGAGAGAGAGAGAGAGAGAGAGAGAGAGAGAGAGAGGAAGAAGGCATCAAAGGAAGCTTTGGAGGTTCTTGCACGACACAGAAACCTAGATCCCTTCTCCAATGGTGGTTGTTACCACCGTCTCCGACAACATGTGGTGCTGGGGGTTGTTGGTGACGCACTTGTCAAACACCGTAGACGACTCAGGATCGGTGTCGTGCTTTGTAGACGATTCCTGAAAACTTAACAACTTCGTCGGTGCTACTGGTGCCTCCGTCAACGTAAAAGGTGTCGGAGTCGTTGCCTTTGCCTTTTCTGGTGTGCTAGAGCTTTCGCTGCTTGAGTTCTGTGACTCCAATGTTCTGAAAATCCCAGGACTTGTGTTTCATTAAAGCCAAGCACCACATCACCATCATTAAGAAACTCGACTAAGATGATATTTGTCCTCATCTCAATGATGAAGAAGCTCAAAGATCATTTCTGGGTTTTGATTTGCTTGAAGAAGTTCAAGGATAAATTCTAGGAATATTTTGTTTACATATAATAAATAAAATTTATTAAATAAATAAAATTTCATAAATAAATTATAAAAGATTTTTTGTTTTTGAATGTTTATTAGAAAATTTTACATTGGGTCCTTGAATGACAAAAAGACGGAAATGTCATTTCCTCTAACGGTCAAAGTTAACGGATGTTAGTCAGAGGGACCATTAGTATAAAAGGTTTGGAATTTTGGGACTATCGGTGTAAAAAAAACTTTGAGGGACCAAAAGAGCAAAAACCCCCGAAGCACAGGAACCATTTGTGTAATTTACTCTTAAAGTAATTATATGTATTACTTTATTTGATATTAAGCTAAATTAATATATGTTGTAACAACACTAATTAATATAGTTACAAATATATGTTCTAATTTGATATTACTTTCATATATATTTTAATTTGATGTTACTTTAAACTAATATATATTTTAATAACACTAATCAATATATACTAATATATGTTTAAACTCTATCGTAAATTTAAAGTATACACATTGAAGGTATATTATATTTTATAAAATTATGTCATTTTGGAAGTGTGTGTGTGTGTGTGTGTGTATATATATATATATATATATATATATATATATATATATATATATATATATATATATATATATATATATATATATATATATATATATATATATATATATATATATATATATATATATAGAGAGAGAGAGAGAGGGAGGTTCAATGGAAAACCACCATGCACCTGAAAACTTATGAAAACCGCACTGCACCACCACAAATGCATCAAATTCCTCCCGTGATGCATCAAAATCCCGCGCGATGCATCAAATTTCTCGCGTGATGCATCAAAATCTCGCGTGATGCATCACCTTATTTACGATCATGCCACCGTGTTTTTCATGAAATGCACCAAGTCGGACGGTAGGCATAGGTTTCCATAGTTTTCAGGTGCATAGTGGTTTTCCATTGAACACACCCCTATATATATATATATATATATATATATATATATATATATATATATATATATATATATATATATATATATATATATATATATATATATATATATATATATATATATATATATATATATATAGGGGTTTTCAATGGAGAACCTCCATGCACCACTACAAATGCATCACAATTCGTGTGTGACGCATCATTATTTCCACGTGATGCATCAAATGCCTGTGTGATGCATCGACTTCCACATGATGCATTACGATTTTCTAACGATTCATTGTAGTTCTTTAAGGTTCTTCGATGCATAGAGGTTCTCCATTGAACCCACCAATATATATATATATATATATATATATATATATATATATATATATATATATATATATATATATATATATATATATATATATATATATATGTATATATATATATGTATATATGTATATATATATTCTAATCATATATAATAACAACTAGTAGATATTGAATTGATCGTAAACTTTTATTGAAGCTATTTTATATTAGTCAATTACGTGTTCTTTTGTTTTTAAAAGATCGAAACAATAATCCATACATTAATTTATCTGTTTATTTTTTAAAAACACATATTAAATCCTGTACTTAAACCCATATTATATACAAAACATATTGCACCAACATTATATATTTAAACACATCATAAACACATAATAATAACTTAAACATTACATAAAAAATAATAAACTAACCTCAAATGAGTTGAGTGACCAGAAAAAAGGAGGTGACCGGATCATATATTTGTTATGTTGACCGGAAAATAAGAAGGTGACCAGATCGGATCTTTGTGGTATTCACTCGAAAAAATGAAGGTAAAAAAATACATGATTTGCAAAAAAACATATTTTTACAATAAAAGAAAAAAAAATAAGCATAAAAACTTACTCTTACGTGGTTGTTGCCGGAAAAAATGGAGAAAATAATCACAAAGTTCGCCGGAAAATAAGAGTGGCCAGATATTTTCTTTCAAAATAGCCGGAAAACTTGGTGGTGGTTGTTCACCGGTGAATGTAGCAAAAAATAACGAAGTTTGCTGGAAAATGGAGGTGGTCGGACCGATCTAGAGAGGGAGAGAGAGGGGAGAGCGGTTAAAGAGTTTTGGGTAAAATGAAAACCCCGAAAGTTGAAAAAGAAGGCATTTAAATCGATGGTTTTTAGCGGTGACATGGTGTCATCGCAGAAGTTTATTGGCGGCGACAAGTCGTCATAGAAACCAAAACAAGTCGTCGTGATGAGACTAAAAAAAATAGCGGGCTTATCAACACGAAAATAATAATATCGTAGCAAAAAAATTTTAAAAAAAATCTATTTACCTTTCGCGACGACAATGTAGCCGCAAAAGGTGTATCTCGATATTTTCCAAGTCAAAGTTAAAAAGTAACTATTTTTTGTCGTGTAGTCACCCTTTTGCGACGACATATGTCGCCGCATAAGGCATCGGTCCTCTTTTCCTCTTTTTCTTGTACTGAATCTAGAATTGGTGCCACGATCTAGTATCATGAGTTTGGAGCCTATTCTTGGAACCTCGTTTTTTGTTCTTGTATCATGTTGAGATTAATTATCATGTTTAGATATATGTTCTTGTTTATGTTTGATTATTCTTGTTTTATGCTCTCTCTGTTCGATCCATTTGATTGTTCTTTACATTTTGATTGGAATCAAATGTGCATTTGGAAATCTGATAACGTTTAGAATGTTATTTAATTAGTTTGTTTGTTTATTAACTACAACGATTTGTAATCAGCTTGTTGATTTGGAATATATGAATCTGTTAATTTCTTCCAGGGCCGATCCTGAGCAAGGTTAACACGGACAATCGCCCATGACCCATTAATCGTAGGGGCCCATTCTCAAAAAAACTTATTATATGATTTGCAAATTTTTAAATTTAACATTATATAATTATAACCTTTTTGTTGTTAATTTATCATTTTTACTTGAATTCTACTTATTTTTAAATACACTTACATATTTATAGGGCCTATTAAAAGTTTTTGCCCAGGGGGCTCGAAAATGATTAGACCCGCCCTGTGTTCGTCGGATGAAGATTGAAAAAAAAAACAAAATTTAACAATAACGTGATTTTAATTCGCTGTTATTGAATATAAAAATGAAAAGATGTCGTTATTATTGTATTAATTAATGGTAAACAATAGGGTGTTTGGTTATAAGTGAGTTGTTATAGTCATCCATTATAAAAATTGATACTACGATAACATATAAATACTATTGTTATAATTTATAAACAATAAAAAAACAACATAGTTGTTGATTTACATACATGATACATCTAAAAAGAAAAGCCTTCCTGTTACGTACGTCTTATGACTTATGAGTTAACTAATTACAAGACAAGACAACCCACGAAGCACATGTATACAATTAATGAGGAAATCACTTTTTATTAACAAACAAAATATGACACTAAAATCCAGACTAGTTCATGTCTTTATAATGGGTTGAATTTACACTTTCTAGTCGTTCAGAATTAATCTATTGTACAGAAATAGCTGCATGCCCTAATAGCATTTCTACCATATATTTTGTATTTGTTTTCAGCATCATTTTTGTACAATGTCACCTTTAGTTGTTATGGGATTTCACTTTTGCCTCTATGGTTCTATTTGTTTATGCTACCGCGACGCGACAATAAACATACCAAGAAATCATCCCGTGGAAGCAGTCATGGCGTTTGGGGATTCCTTCATGGATTCGGGGAATAATAATTTTATAAAAACAGTGGGGAAGGCTAATTTTCCGCCATACGGAAAGGATTTTATGGGTGGGAAACCAACTGGAAGGTTCACTAACGGAAAGACAATTGCGGACTACGTGGGTAATTATATAAAACTAAACAACTCTAATTATATATTAATTGTTGGTAGGATGAAAGAAGCATCTTTAATGAGTAATGGTGCACATATATGTCTAATTAGCATTAGTGTAATCGAGTATACCATGACATAAAAATTGGTGCTTTGTTTAAGAGTGGATGGAGTGATTGTCTTTCCAGCCCTCCATCATTCTGGCCACATCAACTTTTCTTTATTTAATTTTTTTTTTTACCACTGAAATCAACTTAAAAGTTAGAGAGAGATACAAATTAGGGAAATTAGGAAAGCGCCATATTACTGTCGGGATGGTCATACCGATGGGGTGTCTTTACAGAAAGATGGTAGGGGATGGTCCCCCGGATAGGAGGGACCAATGCCCACATGGCATCTCTATAAGATATAAAGAGTTTCAACCACGAATTTAATGGGCCGGGCCGAGTTAGTATTAATTATTATATATCATACATGTATGATGTACTTTGAAATCATTCCACTGTACACTAAAAGTACAATATTTGATATTGAATTTAAAGCTGAGAAATTAGGAGTAAAAGACAACCTTCCAGCATATTTAGACCCTTTGGTACAAGACAACGATCTTCTAACAGGTGTAAGTTTTGCTTCGGGAGGCTCTGGTTATGATCCAGAAACGTCAAAACTAGTGGTATGCATGTACATCTCAGTTTTAATTAACTAAACATATATTTTACTTTTTTACCTTTGAAATCAATAGCGGTATGAAACTAACTAATCTATCATTAATTTGTCTCCGTATACAATGACATGCACCTATTTTTCACTTTTCGGGGGCATATGACCATAGAATGTTATACCATTATCTGGTCAATTGGACATGTTCAAAGAATACATTGGCAAGCTCATAAGAATTGTTGGAGAAGAAGCCGCAAATGATATCATTAGAAAAAGTGTGTATCTGGTATCGGCAAGCTCCAACGATTGGGGTATAAGTTTCACTGCTGTTCCGATTAGAAGATTGCAATATGATGTGCCTACTTATGCTAATCTGTTGGCAAACTTGGCTAGTAACTTTTCACAGGTAAATCCATCTCTGTGTGTGTTTTCTGTCATTAGTAATTATATCGTATTGCTTTGATATTGGTACTAGTATTTACTTTGCAGGGCTAAAATTCAGTATAAACTTGTTCACAAGCTAGAAAAGAATCAAACTTCAATATATATCACTACAAAAAAAAAACCATTTAGTGAACATTTTTTGATGCCATACATATTGTCAATGTGCCACTGTATGTGCATTTTAATGGCACTTTTTTGTGCCAGCGATTACATTGGATGCTTTTAGTAAGTGGCACACATTTCTGTTATATAAGAACACGTACATTTTCTATGTCGGCATTTTTATTGTAGTGAATTACAAAACATATTTCGATACAAGCACATTTTGGTGGGTTAATCGCTCATTTACGGGGTTCATGTATTCGTATGCATGGCTAGAGTTCAAGTGTTAGTTTGCATGACTGTTTTTTAATTATCAAGTATTTTATATTTTATATTTTTGGTTAATAGTTTATTTTATTAGTTTGATACTTTGATTGATGAAAAAATATAGGTGAGGAGAGTGGGTCACTAGGATGCACCGGTTCTTTAGGTGAACTCATGCTCCATGCACATTGCTTTTTTTTTTTTGATGGCTTAATATAGCCTTTTTATCTTTATGTATGATAAGACCTCTTGTTTTATTTCCTGCATTTTTATTCGTAATAGAAAGTTGCTTAATTATTTCTTTTGTAATTTTTCTTTGCATTTGACAGACGTGAGTTTAGAGTGTTAGCTTTGAGCTTTTGATTTCCAACACATTTGTCGCTTCAGAATCAATACAAACAAAAAGGAATCATATGACAATTAGAATGTTACTCTTCATATCCACAAATCACAATATATATTTAACAGCTGATATTTTTATTAGTAGCTAGGTAGATAACGGAGAATATATCACAGCATCCATAATTTTCTTTTTATGCCTTCTTGAATCGTAATTTGGAAGTGAAGAAACAACCAGAGACTTCTCAAACAAACTTTTATTGAATCATAAACCCTAAAACAACCGGCACTTGGCCACCCTATTACTTATAAAATAGAGCTCACTACAATCACACTCTGAGTCTTCATCGACAGATGAAGCTCACACTCATGAAAGATTAACAACACTAAAAACAGATTGTGTGAGAAAAGAAGAAGAAGACGAACAGCCCTGAGAGATATCTGATGAACGAAGATATGAACAAAACTGATTGAATGCAAAACCCTTCCAGCTGCTTGAGTATAAATAGACCAACCAAGGGGGCGGTTCGGGTCATAGCCCAACGACCCAACAGAAATAACAAAATATTGAACAACCCAACAAATAATGAGAAATAAATGTAACCGGCCCAACCGAATAGATAACAGCCCAAACAACTAATTCCAGCATTAACTTGAAATAGAGATATCATTTTTAACACCCCCCACAAGTTAATGTTGGAAGCAATTTAACAACTTTAGCTTGTCACAGAGGCGATTATGAGGCAGTGTAGACAGCCCTTTGGTAAAAACATCAGCAATATTATCCTCTGTCTCAACTTTGACTGTTTTAATCACCCCTGCAGTAATTTTTTCCCTTACAAAATATAAATCCAATTCAAAATGTTTATTACGATCATGGAAAACTGGATTTGCTGCAATAAGAATTGCAGCACGACTGTCCAGATGAATGCACACAGGGAGCTCAACACAAATACACAGATCACTTAAAACTTTGAGAATCCACAGAACCTCAGTAGTAACAGAAGCAAGAGCACGATATTCTGCTTCGGCAGATGAACGAGAAACAGTAGGCTGTTTCTTGCTGCGCCAAGAAATAAGATTGCCATCCAGAAAAACACAAAAACCAGTAACAGATTTACGTAACATAACAGCTTTAGCCCAGTCAGCATCAACAAAGACAGATAAAATGTGTTTAGATAAGGAACAAGGGACAAATGGGGTTCCTTTCCCTGGTTCATTTTTTAGATATTTTAATAACCGTAAAGCACATCGTAAATGAGATTGTCTGGGTTGATGCATGAACTGACTCAACACATGAACTGTATAGGTAATGTCAGGACGTGTTAAAGTAAGATAAATGAGTTTACCAACCAGTTTTTGATACTCAGTAATGTTTGCAAGAGGCAAGTCAGAGGGACTTTCATAACCTTTTGAGCTCATAAAAGCACTAGGATCCAGGGGAGTCTGAGCAGGTTTAGCTGCAAGCATTCCAAACTCAGAAAGGAGGTCTAGGCAGTATTTTCGTTGGGACATACAAATACCAGACGGAAGTGAAAGAATTTCAATTCCAAGGAAGTATTTTAGAATGCCTAGATCTTTTACTTGGAACTTAGAACTTAGGAAGGTTTTAAATTTAATGATTTCAAGAGGATTATTGCCAGTAACAACAATGTCAACAACGTAAACTAGAAGGGCAAGAAACACAGAATTAGTATGTTTAATAAACAGAGAGTAATCACTCTTACTTTGGCAAAATCCAATTTCAAGTAAAGCAGCCGTGAATTTTTCATTCCACTGTCTTGGGGCTTGTTTTAAGCCGTATAGAGATTTAAGTAATTTACAAACTTTGGTTTCGTTTTTATTAAAATAGCCTAGAGGAGGTTGCATATACACATCCTCCTGTAAATCACCATAAAGAAAGGCATTATTAACATCCAGTTGATGAAGGGGCCAGTGATTAACAACAGAGATACTTAAAAGGCAGCGGATAGTGACCATTTTGACAACAGGTGAGAAGGTTTCATCAAAGTCCAAACCTTCACGTTGATTATACCCTTTGGCAACCAAACGGGCTTTATATCTATCAATTTCACCAGAGGATTTGTATTTGATTTTATAGATCCATTTACACCCTATGGCTTTTCTATCTGTGGGTAGATCAACTAGATCCCATGTGTGATTTCTATTTAAGGCTTCCATCTCAAGGTTCATTGCTTCTATCCAATGCGGATGTTTAATGGCTTCCCAATATGTTACAGGTTCTGTAGATTTATTTAAGTTTGAAATAAAACAGAAATCAGAAAGAGATAGCCTGGAGTAGTTGACTACTCTTTCAAGACCAAATTTAACTTTACTGGGAATAACAAAATCGTTGTATTTAAGAGGCATGTGTGTAGGTCTAGTAGATCTACGGACTGAGGGAGTTTAAGCTGTGGGAAGAGACATGGTAGGATCAGTTTGTGTTCCCTCAGAAGCTCCCTCATTATCACTTAGAGTTGCATCAGACCTTAGTAGAGTAGTGTTAGGAATGGCAGATTTCTGAGACTGATTGCCTTCACCTGATTGAGGTGTTGCATGATAGTCTTCAAAGAAATCTGCCCATTCATTTCGACTATAACCACTGCAGTCTATACCATCTCTATTTAAAATAATATTTGTATCATCATTGGGAACATGAACCATACCAGATTTGTCCCTGTTAAAATCAGAATTTTCAATTTGTGGTTCAAAAAATTGTTGATATGATTGATTTTGAAGGAGGGATGGAGAAAGGTTGCGTGGTTTGTAGGGGAAAACATGTTCATAGAATTTAACATCCCTTGAAAACAGAAACTGTTGACTGCCAAGGCTATACAACTTGTATGCCTTTTTTTCAGTTGAAAAACCAATCAAAATGCATTTTTCAGATCGTGGAGAAAACTTATCAAGAACATTTAAAATTTTTGCAAGACAAAGGCAACCAAAGGTTTTAATATGGGACAGATTTGGTGTAGTTCCAAAAATCATTTCATAGGGGCTTTTACCTTTGAGAACAGAGGTGGGAGTCCTGTTAATAATATAAGTAGCAGTTAAAATACACTCAGACCACAGATACAGAGGGATATTCCCTTGAAACAGGAGGCTTCTAGCTACATTTAGCAGGTGTCTATGTTTACGTTCAGCCACCCCATTCTGTTGGGGTGTATGAGGACAGGAGGTTTGATGAATAATGCCATGGTGTTTGACAAAGGTAGACATATGAGAGTTGACAAATTCCCTCCCATTGTCACTTCTGAAGATTTTAACAGATTTATTAAATTGATTTTGTAATAAATTGTAAAAAATAACAATATTATCAAAAACTTGATCTTTGGATTTTAAAAGAAATGTCCAAACAGCTCTGGTAAAATCATCAACCACAGTTAGGAAGTATTTGTAACCTTCCTTGCTGGCAACTCGATAGGGTCCCCAAACATCAAGATGAATGAGATCACCAAGAGATGAGGTTTTATGTTCACTTAGAGGGAATGGTTCCCTTACTTGTTTGGCCATATGGCAAATATCACAAGGTTGTTTAGGTTCAATTTTATCAATTTTTAACATATCCTTTAGGGCATGGAGGACTTGATCAGAGGGGTGACCAAGGCGATCATGCCACACCATGGCTGATTCATTGTTTACAGGGATACAAAAAACAGGTTGATGATTACCTTGGGAGTTTATGTAGAAGTTATAGAGCCCATCAGTTTGTTTACCAGTTGCCAGGGTCACATGTGTTTTCAAGTCCTGAATGTAGCAATGATCTTTGTCAAAGCTAACAGAGAGACCACTATCCTTTACTAATTGATAGACAGACATAAGATTAACATTGTATTCAGGAACTATTAGAATATTATAAAGGGTAACATTAGCAGTAAGACGAAGATCACCAATTTTAGTGACCTTGGCAAAGGTGCCATTTGGATGTGTCACAGTGATGTGCAAATTTGTGACATCCACAATATTAAGCAAGTGCTTATCAGTGTGAGTCATATGGTGGTTGGCTCCAGAATCGATAAGCCAACATTGTGTATTCGATGTGTGATTTAAATTGGATCCAGAAACAATGAGCATGTTGGAATTGAGAGTATTACCACAAATATTGGATTGAGGGTTGGTAGGTTTGGGTTTCTCATCAAGAAGGCACATCAATTTTGACAGCTGTTCTTTGGAGAGAGAGACTGTGGACAGATCATTAGTACTAACACTGGAATTTGAAGAGGGGCCAAGGGAAGAGTTGGTAGTTTTCTTCTTCCATGAGCTAGGATAACCTACAATCTCAAAACATTTGTCAACGGTATGATTGTTTCTGCCACATTTGGTACATTTCAGGTTATTATTGGTTTTTGGATATCCAATAATTTCAAAGCATCTTTCTATGGTGTGTCCATTTCTCAGGCATTTTTTGCATTTTAAATCAGGGTTAAGAACATTTCTTGTCTGAGATGATGATTTTGAAAAGAAAGTCATAGACTGTCCACTGGTTTTTTGGTCACCAGAGGTTGTCATTCTGTGTGATTCTTCTCTAGAGATAATAGAGAAGGCAACTTTAACACTTGGTAAAGGGTCTGTGGTTAGGATATTACTTCTTATTGTTTGATAACTATTGTCAAGACCCATTAAGAACTGCATTAGTTTTAGAAAACTGGTGTGGTTTTGAAAATCCTTAGATGCTTCACAAATACACTGAGGGAGTTTTAACATGGTGTCATATTGTCTCCATAGAGAGTTGAGTTTGTGATAATAATCAGAGACAGTGACACCATTCTGGGTGAGGGAATTAATTTGGTGATGTATATTGAACAAAACAGACCCATCAACCTTGTCATAGGTTTCTTTTAATTAACTCCACCTATCAGAGGCTAGTTTCGAATATATTTGAGCATTGTACAAATCATCAGATATAGACCCCAAAATCCAGGACACAACTACAACATTGCATCTATCCCATTGTTTACCAAGAATTTCATCTGTTAGTGGGCGTTCTAGGGAGCCATCAATAAAACCAGTTTTATTCTTAGCTTGGAAGGCCAACTCCATGGCACATGACCATGATTTATAATTTTCAGTTCCTTTTAGTTTGAAATTAATGAGGGGAGCACTGTTGATATCACTAGCATGCAGATATAGAGGGTCACCAAAATCAAGTTTGCTAATCAAGGTGTCTTTGTTGTCTCCCATTTTGAGGGAAGGCACAACAGTTGCAGAGCAAACAAGGAGAAGTAAGGAAAAAAAAATGTTATCACACCACACAAACAGGAACAATCAAGAACAAAGACAGAGAGCAGGTCCTTTAGGCAGGATTCCACGAACGTTCAAGACGCCAGGTCAAGCCAGGACAAGTCTCAAAACCTTATGTAAAACAGAAAATAACAAACAAGTTTACCAATCAAAGCCTCGTCTATAGGCCAAGTGTGATTCTCAGGGGCAGTTGATTCCCGTTTGAACGGAAACTCCCAAGAACAGGTACTTGCTACAACACGAGAGGGTTTTAAGAATCTTACAGAGTACTCCACACACTTGCGAGCTTTGAATCGCGTCTTTCACGAACCAATATGCAGAGAATAGGAACACTATCTACACCTTTTTAGGGTTTTGAGGGCAAACCCTAACCAAATCAAGTGACCTCACAGATTAGGGTTTTGAGTATAAACCCTAACAATCAAGGAGGAGGCCAGGCCACTACTCTATAAGAAGCACACAGCGGATTTTTACAACCTGCCCTAATATTTGGGCCAGATCTCGACTATACACGGATCGATTAAGGAATGATTTACAGCTTAGTGCATCAGTCGTCGAACCTGAGCTTTGATACCGTGAAGAAACAACCAGGGACTTCTCAAACAAACTTTTATTGAATCATAAACCCTAAAACAACCGGCACTTGGCCACCCTATTACTTACAAAATAGAGCTCACTACAATCACACTCTGAGTCTTCATCGACAGATGAAGCTCACACTCATGAAAGATTAACAACACTAAAAACAGATTGTGTGAGAAAAGAAGAAGAAGACGAACAGCCCTGAGAGATATCTGATGAACGAAGATATGAACAAAACTGATTGAATGCAAAACCCTTCCAGCTGCTTGAGTATAAATAGACCAACCAAGGGGGCGGTTCGGGTCATAGCCCAACGACCCAACAGAAATAACAAAATATTGAACAACCCAACAAATAATGAGAAATAAATGTAATCGGCCCAACCGAATAGATAACAGCCCAAACAACTAATTCCAGCATTAACTTGAAATAGAGATATCATTTTTAACAGGAAGGAGTAGATACCACTTTCGATCTTATGCTTACAACATGTACGTACACACACACATATATATGAACTTAATTTTTTAATGACAAATGAAACTGCATTAGAAAAACAAGAACCTTGAAATTAAAATGGACTAAAAACACAACACCAAACCAATGAGCATCCTCATTAAAATGACACACGAAAGACCGACAACACAACATCCAGAAAGAAAAGAAGGATGTTCCTAGATAATTAATATAGCTTAGTACTTACTTACGGATGTTTCTAAATGCTTTAATTATAGGAATTGTACAAATTGGGAGCAAGAAGGATCGCTATCTTTAACACCCCCTCAATTGGTTGTTTTCCACTAGCAAGAACTGTTTCAGGAGGAATTTTTCGAACTTGTGGTGATACGTTGAATGAAGATGCACAATCATTCAACAGCATGCTGAAACGTCAGATCCAATATCTTGGCAGCAATCTACCTGAGTCTAAGTTTATCGTGGTTGATTACTTTCAACTTGTGCAAGATATCATCGACAACCCGCTTCAGTATGGTATGCACTAGATGTCTAGATTCAATATTACAAATTACAACTGAGCACCAAAATCTGTTAATGACGATGATGTTTCCAATTAAAGTTTATAGTTTTTCGAACTATATTAAAATTTTCCTCTTCAAACTTTCAAGTATTTTCTCCTTGAATGATTGATGCCATTCATTAGTGCATGTATAGTTGTGTCATAATCATAATCTTTCTAAATAGTTTTGGTTTAATTATGCATGTTTTCGTCATTTCGTGGATCAAACTTAACCGTAACTATGCAGATTCAATGTTTTTAAGAGAGTTTTCCTTTTATTTTCTTAGGTTTCGAGGTGGTAGACAGAGGCTGTTGTGGTACGGGAGAGTTAGAGGTTGCTATTTTATGTAACAAACTCAGCCCAATATGCCCTGATGACTCTAAGTTCTTATTTTGGGACAGTGCCCACCTAACAGATAAAGGATACAACATCGTTATAAACAATGCTCTCCCAGATCTAATTGCAGACTAATAAATTAATTGAAATTATTGATCTCGTTAGGAGAATAGAAATAATGGACCATATTATATGTTTGCTAACACTGTAGAGCATGTACACGTGTCACGTTTTGTGTTGAATGTCAATTTTATGCATTTGAAATACCCGTCTTTCTTTCTGTTTGCATTTTGTTACAAAAAAATTTAAATCTTCACGGACAATGATGTTGCAGCGGAAGCAACAATGGAAGAATATATAAGAACAATGATATATCTCTAATTGACAATCTAATTCAACAAAAAAACATCGACTGTCGAGAAGTTATAAGTAACTTCTAACAAAAAAACACATATTTGAACAAAGAATATATTCAACAAAAATATAAACTAGAATCATAAAACAACACTATAAAAGTGAGTTTGCTGGAAAGAAGTTTGTTGGATACGAATTGTTGGTGAGCAGATTGCAATCGGGTCATTAGATTGCAAGTCATTTTTTTTAAACTTCATTTTGATAAATTTTAGTCAGTTGGGGGTTTTTCGTGCAATGAAAGATGATTGGTGGTTTTAATCACAAAAATGGTTTAACTTTAGGGTTTTTTTGCACATATTTCCCTTTTGCATATTGGGTTTTCAAGAGAAGAAGTTTATCATTATGTATAAAAGATTTTGATAAATATATTATTATTATACCAAATTTTAGGATAGGTCATGGTCCGCCTTCTTTCTTAGTCGCTATGTGCCTACGCATTGGCGGGACGGACATGGGTGTGACTTGTGAGTGTGGAGTGGTGGGTAAGATAGGATAAAGTAGTGTGCAGGGTGATGTAATGGTAAGAGTGGAAGGGGTAGAGTAGATGGGTAACGTAATAGTTTAGGTTGGGTTGGGGTGTATAAGATAAGATAAGATAATATGTATTGTAACACCCCTTCCGATCCCGGAAATGCCACGTCAACCCAATATCATAAGTGGCAATAAAGCAAAGAATCCATAACACACGTGTAATGAGATAATGCAGATTATGGCTAATTTAAAACTTTAAACGCGTAGATAACAACATATGATTACATCCCAGAATATTCGCAACCCTGTTTAAAACTAACATACATCCCAAAACAATTATCACAGATAGTTCTATACAAAACACGGAATTATTACAGATCTTCAAATCAACCTCGAATCTATCTCGAGGCGGCTGAGATCCCTTCTGGTTCCCTGAACATGTTAGACTCGAAGACATGAGCTATAAAGCCCGTGAGCACACGAGGGTTGATACTGCACATGGCACATAACACATAGCACACAATCCCTATCCCTGTCCCGATTGCCCAACACGCATCTCAGGTATAAAGCACAGGTATGAGATCTGAGTGAACACACAATCCCGATGGGGACCCTCCCCAGCCGACACACCGCACACATCAATGGTCAGTAATACCCTGTAGCACGGAAGCTACCCGGCTACAGGCCCTGCCGTATATATATGCCCCAAGGACTGTTAGGGACAGTCAACGCGCGCGGTTCCCCTTCGCGGCTTATCGTCCGTATGGAACTCATCACGGACCCCCGGAATTGATCTCATATCTCATACATAACTCGGATAAGGAATTAGAATATACCTGAGGTTCACATCCCTGTCTCATATATATAACACGCACAATATAACAACACAGCTAAAATCATAAAGACGGCGCGCGCGTTTGGAAAAACAACTCGAGTACTCACCTGACTGATTTCCCGAACTCTGAACACCCTGATCGAATCCGGCCCGCTGTCCGCTAGTCCCTGTAATCACACGGAGATCCCAATAGGTCAGTTACAATTCCGACTAGCACATATCACATATCACAATAACCTGGACTCAATTCGGACCCGACAACCCCATGGAACCGAAACCCAATCAATACCCGTGACCCGACCCAAATCTAACTCAAAGAGACCCCAACGAGACCCCAAACCCAGACAAAACCCAACCCAAATAATCCCGGAGGAACCCGATACCAATTCGACCCAAAACCCTTTTATTGAGACCAAACTCGGATTTCCCGTGCAGGCTCTTAGTCGCGCCGCAGGCCCCCTGGTGGTCGCGTCGCGACACTGCGGAACCCCCATACCTGACCAGCGATTTTAAGTCTCCCCAGGAGCTACAACTCCCTTACATACACGATTTTCAGCTCCAAATTACACACATATATCAGTACATAACAACCTCTAACAACATAGAACCACTTACACATCCTCCACAACAGATAACTCAAATTAAACTCTCAATTCAAGGAGGCTTACCTCTTGAAGCTCAAGAACACCAAAGGAAGAAGAAGAAGATGAAGTTAATTCCAGATTCCACAACCAATCTGAGCTGGAGATGGCTTCCTTGCTGGAGCTTTTCACACAACACACACATATAACACTTTAGTGCTCTTTCTAAATGGATAAGGAAGAGAAGAAGGAAGCACCTATATGTACGTCTCTATCTTAACCGGTCCCGAACCCATTAACCCGAACCCGATATCACATTTTGAATACTAATGCCCATTTAACCCATTTAATCCCGAGATCCCAAAAACATAATCCATCCGCTAAAATTATAACCCGGTGACACGCAAGCCCAATCCCGACACGTATCAATCCACGAAACGGGATATAATTGGACCAAGGCAATATTAATAAGATACTTATCCACTAAAATAATTACACGTACCAGGTTCAAAAGACTGATGTTACAAATCCTCACTTCTTAAAGAGATTCCGTCCCGGAAGCTAACTCGAGCTCTGAAACAGGTGAGGATATCTCGATTGCATCTCTGACTCGGGCTCCCAGGTAGCGTTGGTACCCTTATGGTGTCTCCACTGAACGAGTACCAAACAATCTCTTTATTTCGCAATTTCTTGATCTTTCTATCGATAACGGCCTCGGGCTGCTCCACATATTGCAGCTGATCATCGAATGTAATCTCGGATAGCGGCACATATTGATCATCTTTAGCCAGACACTTCCGGAGATGACTCACATGAAAGGTATCGTGCACACCGGCTAACTCTGGAGGCAATCGCAATCGATAGGCCTGATCCCGAACTCTCTCAACAATCTCAAACGGCCTGATATACCGCGGACTCAGCTTCCCTCGATGTCTGAACCGGATGACCCCTTTCAACGGCGACACCTTAAGCAAGACTCGATCCCCAGCACTGAATTCCAACTCTTTCAAACGGCGATCGGCATAACTTTTCTGACGGCTCTGAGCGACTCTCATATGCTCCCTGATCACGGCCACCTTGTCACTAGTCTCCTGCAACAGCTCCGTCCCGCTAATAGATCGCTCACCGACCTCGCCCCAACACACTGAGGTCAGGCACTTGCGCCCATATAGTGCCTCAAACGGAGCCATCTTGATTGTGGCGTCATAGTTATTATTGTAAGCGAACTCGACCAACGACAAATGCACGTCCCAATTACCACTGAAGTCGATAGCACACGCTCGCAACATATCCTCGAGGGTCTGATTGGTGCGCTCGGTCTGCCCATCAGTCTGCGGTCTGTACGCCATGCTCAATTGAACCCTAGTGCCCAATTCCCGCTAAAAACTCTGCCAGAATCGAGATGTAAACCGCGTATCCCTGTCCGAAGTAATCGACATCAGAATCCCATGCCGCGATACCACCTCGTTGATGTACAATCTCGCCAACTGATCCATGGTGATAGTACCCCGAACGACTAAGAAGTGCGCACTCTTCGTTAGTCGATCCACTATGACCCAGATCATATCATTCCCGCGGACCGTGCGTGGAAGTCTCACATTGAAATCCATCGTAATATGGTACCACTTCCACCCGGGGATCTCTAATGGCTGAAGATGACCGTGCGGCTTCTAGTGCTCGGCTTTGACCCTTAAACATGTCATACACTGCTCAACATACCGACCCACATCCCTTTTCATTCCCGGCCACCAGTAGAAGTCACGGAGATCACGGTACATCTTACTACTCCCTAGATGCACGGATAGCCTCGACCGTTGCGATTCATCAAGAATCAACTGCCGCAGATTCCCAACCCTCGAAACCCAAACCCTATCATGAAACAGATATAACCCACGATCGTCCCTGATCAACGAATCAAGCTGCCCGGTCAGACGTTCCCGCTTCACATTGTCACCCCGCAGGCCCTCCTGGTGCGCTAATCTCAAACTGTCAGTCAATGTTGAGGTAATCTCAAGCCTCGAGGCCTTGGATATCACAGTCTGGCCGCATGCCCTACGGCTAAGCGTGTCAGCTACCACATTAGCCTGACCCGGGTGGTACTGAATCTCACAATCGTAGTCCTTAAGCAACTCAAGGCTACGGCGCTGTCGCATATTCAAATCTTTCTGGCTAAACAAATACTGAAGGCTCTTATGATCGGTATACACAATAAACCGAGACCCATACAGATAATGCCACCAAATTTTCAACGCGAACACGATGACGTCTAACTCTGAATCATGCACGCTATGGTTCTCCTAATAAGTCTTCAGCTGGCGCGAAGCATATGCAATCACCTTTCCCCACTGCATCATAATACAGCCATAACCTGACCCTTTCCCCACTGCATCATAATACAGCCCAAACCTGACCCTGAAGCATCACAATAAACCACGAAGTCGTCGGTACCCTCTGGCAAGGCCAACACTGGAGCCTGATATAACCGGGGCTTCAACTCTCGGAACGCACGCTCCTGCTCCTCGGACCACTCAAACGGAACGGACTACCGTGTCAATCTCGTCAACGGCAAGAAAATCCTCGAAAAGTCCTGGATGAAGCGTCGATAATACCCAGCGAGACCCAGAAAACTGCGAATCTCTGGCACTGACTTCGGAGGCTCCCAGCTCATCACCGCCTCAATCTTGGCCGGATCCACTTTTATACCCTCGGCACTGACCACATGTCCCAAAAACTGTACCTCTCGCAGCCAAAACTCACATTTAGAGAACTTCGCATTCAATTTCTCCCTGCGTAGCACAGTCAAAACCTCTCGGAGGTGCTGCTCGTGGTCCCCAGTGCTCCTCGAGTAGATCAGAATGTCATCGATGAACACGATTACGAATCTATCCAACATAGCTCTACACACCCTGTTCATCAAATCCATGAAAGCGGCAGGTGCGTTGGTCAAACCGAACGGCATCACAAGGAACTTGTAGTGCCCATAACGAGTCCGGAACGCTGTCTTTGGCACATCCTCGTCCCTAACTCTCAACTGATGATACCCAGACCGCAAGTCGATCTTGGAGAATAAGCTCGATCCCTGGAGCTGATCAAACAAGTCATCTATACGTGGAAGCGGATAACCGTTCTTCACGGTCACTTTGTTCAACTCCCTGTAGTCGATACACATCCGCATGATGTCGTCCTTCTTCTTCACAAACAACATCGGCGCACCCCACGGTAATGAACTCGGACGGATGAATCCACGATCTAGAAGCTCCTGCATCTGAGACATCAGCTCTCGCATCTCTGTCGGTGCCAGCCTATAAGGCGTCTTTGCAATCGGCACCGCCCCAGGAACAAGATCTATTCGGAACTCCACTTGGCGATCTGGCGGTAACCCAGGAAACTCCTCTGGGAATACCTCAGGTAATTCACGAATTACCGGAATATCCTCTAAGGTCTTCTTTTCCTTCCTCGCGTCAACCACATAAGCTAGGAAGGTCTCGCACCCCTTAGCGACATACCTCTGAGCCCTGGCCATAGACACAATCCCAATATCTCCCTTGCGACGCTCCCCATACACAATAACACTCTCACTGTCAGAAATGGGTATACGGATGATCTTCTTAGCACACAGAATATCAGCCCCTCTGGCAGTCAACCAGTCCATGCCCACAATCACATCAAAGCTATTGATGTCAATCGGCAGCAGATCGATCATAAACCGATGGGAATCTATCTCTAAAACGCAATCCCGATATACCCGACTCACTAACATAGAACTCCTGTCCACCCTCTCGACAATCAACGGAACAAACAAAGGAGAAGGAGATACAGTAAAGTACGCATAAAGGATAACAGACACAAAGGAGCGATCGGCCCCGGAATCAAAACAATACACGAGCTCGAAGTCCGTTAAGAATATACGTACCCGAAACAACATCTGTGGCATCCCATGCCTCCTCGGCTGTCGCCTGAAATACTCGCCCTCGGCTTGGAACAGAATCACGGCGGCTGGACGACGATGTCTCAGCCCTGGCCCCACTCGAACTGGCTCCCTGTACTGCCGGCCCCGGCTCCGGACAAACCCTAATATGATATCCCAGCCTCCTACAGTGAAAACACAGCGGCTCGGGAACTGTACAAACAGATGCGGCGTGGCCCCGCTGACCGCACCAGAAGCAACGAGGATGCTCTGACAAACACTGTCCAGAATGGCGCCGGTGACACTTCGGGCACTCCCGATCCCCGTAAGAACTCTCAACACGGCTGTCGGACGCCTTTGACCCCTGTCCCACACTGCTCTGGCTCTGAGCTCCAGATCCCTGACTCTAGCCCTGACGTCTCGATCTACGGTCTCGGCCCCGGTCTCTGTCACGCCTCTGCCCCGAACCCTGCCCTGAACCCTGGCTCGAAAACTTCCACTGGTTGGGACGCTGATCCCTAGGAGCGTCCCCGGACGACCTCCACACACTGGACGGCTGCTCAGATGTCCCGGTACGCGTCCTCTGAGAAGAGGGCTGCTCCCTCTGCTTAAGGATCTCCCGTTCCCTCATCCGGGCCATCTCTAAGGCTCTGGCGAACGTTGGAGTATCGTGCAGCCCCAAAAATTCTTGAATATCCGACCGAACACCATCTATAACTGTATCAGCCTTCCGGCTCTCGGTGTCGACGTGCTGAGGTGCAAACTGTGAATACTCGTTAAACTGATCAACATATTGCTGGACGGTCATATTACCCTGCTGCAGATGCAAAAAGCGGCGCTCCATTTCCCGTCTCTCATCCCGAGGAATGTACTGGAGCTCAAATACTGTTCTGAACTGTTCCCAAGTCATAGCGTACGCGGCGGACTGCGTCATCGAAGACTCAATCGATTTCCACCACTGAGATGCTCCGCCCCGTAACTGATAAGCGGCATAACCAACCATGTCTCTAGGATCCACATGGGCTACCCGAAAGGCATCCTCAATCTCACGTTCCCATGCGATGGCCGCCCCCGGCTCACCGTCACCCCGAAACTGCGGTGGGGCCCATGTCATGAAATCTTTAAAGGATCTGCCCCGCTAAGAAGATGACGAAGCTCCACCCCCTGACTCGGTCTCAGTATGCCGAACCGCTGGCCCCACATTCTGACCCTGTTCCCTTTCTTGCTCTTTCTGCAGTCTATAAAACTCAGTCAAAACCTCGAGCAGCTCTGCTTTCCGAATGTACTCATCACTGGGCGGCTTACCCGCGTCCGATCCTTCACCATGGTCTTCCATAATAATCTGCACAAAACAGAACGATTAAGCACAAAGGATAAATTACCCAAAGTCATACACTAATCCAGGTCGGTTAATCCACTAATATAATCGCAAAACGATCCCCCATGGACCGGAACAAGGTCTAAGTTAAGCATCCACTAATGATACTCAAGCTTCAAACCACAAGCTCTGATACCATGCTGTAACACCCCTCCCGATCCCGGAAATGCCACGTCAACCCAATATCATAAGTGGTAATAACGCAAAGAATCCATAACACACGTGTAATGGGATAATGCAGATTATGGCTAATTTAAAACTTTAAACGCGTAGATAAAAACATATGATTACATCCCAGAATATTCGCAACCCTGTTTAAAACTAACATACATCCCAAAACATTTATCACAGATAGTTCTATACAAAACACGGAATTATTACAGATCTTCAAATCAACCTCGAATCTATCTCGAGGCGGCTGAGATCCCTTCTGGTTCCCTGAACATGTTAGACTCGAAGAAATGAGCTATAAAGCCCGTGAGCACACGAGGGTTGATACTGCACATAGCACAAAACACATAGCACACAATCTCTATCCCTGTCCCGATGGGGACCCTTCCACGGCCGACACACCGCACACAACAATGGTCAGTATTACCTTGTAGCACGGACAGTCAACCCAAGGACTATATACACCCCAAGGACTGTTAGGGACAGTCAACCCCCGCGGTTCCCCTTCGCGGCTTATCGTCCGTATGGAACGTATCACAGACCCCCGGAATTGATCCCATATCTCATACATAGCACGTATAAGGAATTACTAATATACCTGAGGTTCACATCCCTGGCTCATATATATAACACGCACAATATAGCAACACAGCTAAAATCATAAAGACGACGCGCGTTTGGAAAAACAACTCGAGTACTCACCTGACTGATTTCCTGAACTCTGAACACCCTGATCGAATCCGGCCCGCTGTCCGCTAGTCCCTGTAATCACACAGAGATCCCAATAGGTCAATTACAATTCCGACTAGCACATATCACATATCACAATAACCTGGACTCAATTCGGACCCGACAACCCCATGGAACCGAAACCCAATCAATACCCAAGACCCGACCCAAATCTAACTCAAAGGGACCCCAACGAGACCCCAAACCCAGACAAAACCCAGCCCAAATAATTCCGGAGGAACCCGATACCAATTCGACCCAAAACCCTTTTATTGAGACCAAACTCGGATTTCCCCTGCAGGCTCTTAGTCGCGCCGCGGGCCCCCTGGTGGTCACTCCGTGACACTGCGGAACCCCCATACCTGACCTGCGATTCTAAGTCTGCCCAGGAGCTACAACTCCCTTACATACACGATTTTCAGCTCCAAATTAGACACATATATCAGTACATAACAACCTCTAACAGCATAGAACCACTTCACACATCCTCCACAACACATAACTCAAATTAAACTCTCAGTTCAAGGAGGCTTACCACTTGAAGCTCAAGAACACCAAAGGAAGAAGATGATGATGAAGTTAATTCAAGAAATCTGGGAGCCAACGTCCGGCTGACTATGGAAGCATACATTCCATGGTCAAAAGTTGAGATACATGGTTAATAGTTGAGGACTTGAGGTACATGCACATAAGCCTACTTCATTACGAATTTATCAGTTTCAAACAATTTAACTAAATGTGGCTAGAACTCTATTATTTCAAGGAAGTTTACCTTTGCACTTATGGTCTGAGTGTATTCTAACTGCAACTTACCTAATGAATTAACAAGATTCCCACATCTGTCCTTAACGGGAAAAACCACTATGATTTGGTCTATAAAATTAAACCAAATCTCTCTCGTATCAGATGCTTTGGTTATCTGTGTTTTGTCAAGACTTTAAATGTGTTTGATAAGTTTTCTTCTCCGTCTGAAAAAGTGTGTTTTGGTTGGGTTTTCCAGACCCATTTCACAATCCCTACACTCTCTCTTCACAACACCATTGAAGCACCTCTGTCGGAAGGGAGACAACCACCATTAACTACTTCGCTGCACCCCAACACGACGCACCACCACCAGAAAATAATCGTTGATGAGGTGGGAGAGGAAGAGAGGCGAACCAGAAACCATCATCATGATCTCCCTTCACCTTTCTACCATCAAGAACCACCACTATCGAAGGACCTTCAGGCTATGAACAAGAGATGGACCACTAGATTGAAGCAAGTTCTAAACTGATTTATATGAGATGAACCACCATTGAAGGTTCACACTATGAAGAAACGAATCACCATCGAATGTTTAAACAACGATTTAAATTCAGATCTACTACATCTTTTGTTCCGATACCCCTTCGATGATTTGAAGGGTTATTTGTTTGTTTTTTTTTTTGCAGTCTTGTATAAATTGGAGGGTTTTTTAATTCAAATCCATATTTCGTTGTTGACTTCTTTTGCAGATCTGTAAGTTGATCCATGTTTAGTTGTTGAATATTCCAGCGATATAGATGTTCGTTTGATGGATTTTGAAGAAATTCATTAGAAAATATAAGACTGAAGATGAAGTTGGTTTTTTATTTTATTTGTTGTTGTTATTGGTAAAAATATAAAAAGATATTTTTATTTTCGGTAATAAAATGGTTGGTGTTTCTAGGTTACACGTGGTTATAAATGGTAAAAAATACAAAAACTTTTGTTATTAATGATAAAAACTAAATGATGTTACTATAAACGGTAAAAATGCAAAAAGTTTTGCTATTTTTGACATATAACCCTTATAAATACGTAAAAAGTTCAAACCAGTAAAAATTTAAATTTCAACAACTAAAAATTCAAATTACAACAACTAAAAATTTAAATTACGACAACTAATAATTCAAATTACGAATATTAAAAATTCAAATTACGATCTTCGGGTTCACAATCTTGTGTTTTCTTTTCTTTTATTCACCCAAATTTTGGAATTCGGGTTCACAATCATTGTCATCTTCGATGTCTTCTTTGTTTGGAGGTGATATTCCAAGTTCAACTTCTTCGTTGTGTATATTTGGTTTCAAGTCGCCGTCGATTGAATCGTCTATTGTCGTTACATTTTGCACCCGAGCTGTTTCATCCAAATAATCCTTCAAACAGGTACAACATTATACCGATTCGGGACTTAGTCTCGACCTCCGCTGCGATATAACCCTGCCACTAACAGAAAAAGCGGATTCCGAAGCTACCGTGGAAGCTTTGGACGGCTTGTAAATCACGGGTCATGGCGTCTAGAATCGGAAACCTGGTTACTTTTCTTTCCACCAAGCCAAAGATAAAGGTTTTCTAACTTTTCATACGTCATATTCGATATAAAATCACTAGCAATATAGTTTCCTAACTCGCTACTCGGGGTGGTAGTACGTGCTCGTTTGGATTTGGAATTTAAAAGTGTGTTAAAAAGCGATATCCCGGTTCCTCTACTAGATGATTTCCCCCTTCTAATTTGTTCTAGTATTATATTACCCGCACCGTATTTTCGTAAATAAATATCGAATAATTCTCGGAACATTTGTTAAAATAGTTTATTTGATTTTGGATAAAATTGGGGTCGGTTAAATATTCATGTTAACCAAAAGCAAACGCAATACTTTCGATTAATGTTTCCGCGCCACCAATATTTATCGTCTGGTTTAAAGTGGCGACACAAGTAAACACCGGTGGAATTTCCTTAAAATATTTCAAAAGTTTTTCTTTCATTGCTTTCCCAATATTTTGGAATACTTGGCTATCAAATTCAAAATCATTTAGTTTTGAAGCCAACAAAGAACTTCGATTTAGAACCAAAGGGCTAGTAGGGTAATATACACCGGATAAATAAGTTGTTACGTCTTTAAAAACTATAACAAATCGGTTATTTTCACAATCATTTCCCAATTCAAACTCACATAAACGTTTGGAACATGGCCCTTCTCGTATAGGCGATTGTAAAACGGTTGCAATGTTTCCCTTTGCCTTAACGCGGAGTGCATCATCATCCATGTCGAGTTCTAACGAGCTGGACAATCTAAATTGGCGCTCAAAGTTTTTTTATTAATCGATTAACAATAACGTCTATAAGCATTTTGTCTTTGGCTATTGTAACAAAGAACCGATTTGATCATCGCTTTAAATTCTAATCTAATCGGTTCAATCACCTCTAACCCGGCTTGCACAGATAAATTTATAATGTGTGCAACACAATGAGTTTGAATAAATGTGCCATCTAAAATAGGATTCAATAATAATTTTATCTCGAAACCGCGTTTGTATTATTCGACGCATTATCAAAAGACATATAAAAAGTTTATCTTCTAATTTATAAAGACAAATCACACGTTTCAAAAGTGCAAATAAATATGCACCATAATGTGGTTCGCCGAATAAATCAAACGCGATTGTTCTTTTCACCATTTGCTAATTTTGCACATCTAACCAATGTGCCATAACAGCTAACAAATAATTTTCAGTGTTGTGAGGAGAACTCCAAACGTCGCAATTTAGCGAAACACTGTAATTATGTTCTTGAAAACCCAAAATCTTTTTTCTCTCGCAACACGCCATATTTTTAAAGCATCACGACGAAGGGTAGTACGACTTACTTGAGTATAACATGGTTGTATCAATTGTTGAATCATTGTCGTGAAAGCTTCATCGTCAAAGTGATTGAATGACAACGATTTCGAAATCACGAACTTTATAAACGCTTCCCGTAATCTATCGTTGTCGTAAATGAAAACGCCGCCTTGCGGGGTAATGTACGGTTGACTCAGATCGGTTCTCATGCGAAGTGTCTTGCATGCTTTCGTAATATGATTTTTCAACGTCGTGTTTCCTTCGGCCGCAAAAAACTTTTGACAAAGTTTGCAACGAGCTTTTCTCGAACCGTTTGACATTTTACACAAATCGTAATGCTCCTAAATTTCTTTGTTGCGTTTATTCTCGAGCACTCTTACCACTTCAAATTTTCCACCGACAGAAGATTGTCTCGTCATTTCGTGAGTATTACTAGTAGCCATTTGAGATGAAAGAAAAAGAAAGCTTGGAATTTTCGAGATTACGAGCGTTTGAGAATACCAAAAATATCAAATGAGAGAGTTTGGAATCAAGTGTAATCAACCAAATACATTTCCTATCTATTTATACAAGATTGGGGGTAAAAATATGTAATTTTTTTGCCAAAAAAAGAGCTAGAAATCACCCCAACGCTTATATTGTACACAGCTCGAAACCGGTGCCCCAACTTAAAAAACCGTTTGAAAAACCGGATTGGATAAAAACCGCACCGGTTTTTTTGTAACCGGTTTTTGCCATAACCGGTTTCGGATTGAAATCGGATAACCGGATTTTTTGTGCACCTATAATCATAAGTTATAACAACAAGTCCATGTTAGTTGGGCTTCTCAAATTTTAATCCACATTAAAATGAAAATGTTCATCATCCATTGAGTGTGGCCCAATCTCTTTTTTTTTTTTTTTCCCGTAAATTCCAAATTTATACTCTTAATCCTATTTTCATAAACCCAACCCAACCCACTCCATTTTATTTTATAAAATCGTGTTTAGTTAACAAAAACTAGTTATTTTTTAATTTATATATTTCAAAAAAAAAAAGTTTCTATAAATAGTGAAAACTGTTTAGCTGATAAAGTTTTAGTCTTAAGAAAAACAAGGCACGTGATTAAAAAGTAAGAAAGAGAAATATAGTATTATAAAGAAATATAAGGTAGGTAATAGAAAAGTAAAGAAGAGCGTATGAAATTGGTATTTTCAAAAGTGAAATAAAAATTTAAGAAATTGTTTTTAAGTAAACAAATTTTCATTTTTTTGAAAAGTAATTTCCATTAATTAAACGCTACTTTAAATCTCAATAATTTGATATTAAAACATCAATTAAAGTTAAAATAAAGGATAAAATAAACACCAAGTTTGTTTTTGACATTTGAAGGTTTCCTAAAAGTTTGGAAAATGAAAACGGAACTTCTATTTTTCTAAGACGAACTTAGTGCATATTTGCATGGATAAATAAAAAATTGTTCAATTCATTGAATAATTTAGTAAAAATTGATTAAGTTCATTAAACAAGTTGATGATAATTAGAAGTTAATTCTATATATCGATTCTTAAAAAAATTATTTTGTTACAAAGATTTGTAAAAATGGTATAAACTTTCATAAATATGTTTCCAAACCTATTATTATTGTTAACACTGGCTTTTTAAATCACAAGTTTGTTCCTTTCTCATGTCATGATTAATTAATTTGGAAATTTAATTTTTACACTCGATTGCAGTTATGATTAATAATTGATATGATGACCTAAAGTTTCCAGCAACAAATTCATTCGTATTTACATTGATGATAAGAGATAATTAATTTGATTTATGTGAGAGCGACCAATGATAAAAGAGAATAAATACACACAACCGTAAGGGAGACTCCAAACTATGGGTGGTGGGGTTATTGGACCCCGTGGTTTTATAACTTTTTGGCAGCAGTGTATTATATGTTATTAGCAATATTATAATTTTCTTTCAAACCCCGTGCAGGGCCGGTCCTATCATTTTTTAGGCCCGGGGCATATACTTAAAAAGGGGCCCTCTATATATAAGCAATATTCGTATAAAAAAATTACAATTAAATAATATTGATTTTGTTGCACTATTGTCAATATCATGTCTTTAAAAACTTCACAATCTGTCATCGTGTAATGGTTTCATGATGCTTCTCTGAATTTTTCCTCAATCCAAAAACCGCAAAAAAAAATAATATTAACATCGTATGATTATAAATTGGTTAAAAATTGCATACAATATTAAATTATATATTTATTAGTAAATTGAAAAAAAAAAATTTAATTTTAAATGATTCATAATATAAATAGTAACATATGTGTCAAAAAAATAAGATCTCAAGAAATATATACATATCTCATTAGTATTTTTAATAATCGTATAATAAATAACATAAACCACGTGATAAACAAAAATAAAAAAATCAAACTCATTGAAAAACAAAAGTATGAATATTGAATTTGATGGATTGTATATTGATATAAAGCAAATAGACGATATCTATATATGAAAATCCAAGTGATAGTGATGAGATATAAAAAAATAAAAAAAAATACACACAATGGGATTCGAACCCATGTCATTAGAGTTCCAAGGAGAGATAATTACCAGCTGAACCAAGACATTATTTGTGATTTTTTTTGCGCAAAACATATATAACCTAATACTGGACTGCTGGACTATATTAACAATTAAATTTTTTTAGGCCCCTTAGAGTGATTGGGCCCTGGGCGGTGGCCCAGGTGGACCAGGCCCAGGGCCGGCCCTGACCCCGTGGTTTTATAACTATCTTAATATTCAAATTCTTAAATCCTTATCCAAGATTGATCGTTTGATCAACCAGAAAAAAACTATATGAAATTGCTAAATTGATGCTTTATTGTGCGATAAAATCGTAGAGATATGAAAAGAAAGTGTGTTAATAACGAGTTTAACTAGTGTTAGATTCTGATAATTATTTGATTAGTTCTAATTTTGTGGTACAGCTTATTGATTTCTTGATTTACTTCGTTATATTCCCAACTATGGCGGTCGACATGCCAGATTTATTCGTTTGTCATATTAACTAAATTGGACCCCACTATCGACCCGGCCAATGTATTCGTTTGAATTTTCGAACCGTGGGCGATGAAAAATTGTACAACAGGTCCCTTAGTTGGCTGGGTCCGCCACTGAATCGTGGGTTCTCCACGCAACTATAAATAAACATTTAAAAGGAAATTTTGAGATATGTGATGGAATGGCCAAATTGGTGAAACTTATTTACTTAATATGAAAAGGAAAGATGAGAGATATACATCTTCATCTGACGTACGTGGAAGAATCAAGCCCACAATTGGTCTCTTTATAAAGAAGTCATTGTTGCCAATCTAATAGACAGCTATCTCTTGGTAAATAATCCAACTTAATATTGATGTTAACCATTATTATTATTATTATTATTATTATTATTTCAGGTTTATAAATTTATACTTTCAGATATTTTTCTCAATATGGCTCATTCAGTTGCTAAGGTCATTCTCTTTTGCATATATGCTTCTCTTTATTTATGCAGCACCAAGGGAAAAATAAATCTTCCGATGAATGACTACTCCGTAACGGCACTCTTAGCATTCGGAGACTCGTTTGTGGATCAAGGTAACAATAACTATATCAGGACAGTGGGCAAGGCTAATTTTCCCCCTTATGGACAGGATTTTATGGGTGGGATACCAACCGGAAGGTTCAGCAATGGGAAAACAATAGCTGACTTTTTTGGTACGTTTTCTTATTTCTTATGATTTTTAGCATATTTGATACTCAAGTATTAAATATATTGATAAATGTGAAACTAGTGAGAAACTTAGGAATTACAAAGAACCAAACATACCCACAAGGATCCACCATCAATCCCAAAAACTAGAGGGTGGAGATATAAGTGAGAGGTCACGGGTTCGACTTCCCGTCAGAGGCAAGTTGAGATTTAGGTGGTGAAAGTAAGTCGTGTGGTAAAAGGAGTAGTTTAATAGTAGGAGTAGGATAGTTTGATATATATATATATATATATATATATATATATATATATATATATATATATATATATATATATATATATATATATATATATATAAAAGTAAACAACAATATAATACCCCTGATCAAAAAGTAGTAAATAAGACCACCTAGGATTTACAAGTACCTAACTAGTAAATAAGGTCGACTAGGATTTTTGACGGAGATAGCACGCTTCACTTCAATACATACTTTTGCGCTTTTGGCTCTCCATATCCAAGCAATGGCACAACTAACGACGTTGTCTAAGTATTGAGTAAAACGCAGGATAACCCAAATTAGAACTCTTTGACGCAACCATTGTGACAAGCAGAACTGGCATCAGCAAACTACATTTGATCCAAGCCCCACCATTTGCGAGTGTAGCTCCTGATTCAATAATTGGCAGGATCGAAGCAACGATATGATATTTAGATTCAACAAAACCTTTACATAGAGAGCAGAGATCGAGTAAACTTCATACTAATGTCTCTTTTCTCTACAACAAAACCTTTACAAAGAGAGCAGAGATCGAGTAAACTTCATACTAATGCCTCTTTTCTCTAAGTTTTGACAAGTTCATACTCTTTTATTATCAAGGGTTAGTATTAAAACAACTCCATGAACTTTTTATATTTCTGCGATTAAGTCCCTGAACGTTTTTTATTATCATTTAAATCATAGTCACATAAATCGCTAGGGTACCCACGATCTGTGTTCCGTTCATTCAGTTTCCAATCGTGGTGTGAACGCTATACAATCGCCCAACGGATCGCTATTTGGTATGTTTGATGATCGTTCCACAATACGAAGAATTTGTGATCCCAATTAGTTAGAAGAAATCGCGAGCCCATGCACTTAGAAGAAACTCGGTGATTGAAATAGCATAATCGGTTTGTGGAACATAAACTGAGAGTGATGGAACGCACTGATTTGGGAGAGATTGGGAGATTGAGTGCAGAAACTAGAGTTTTGGTTATTTAGTATTAAATAGCAAAGTTAGTGGGTTGTGGAAACTAGATAGATGCTCACAAAAGCATTTAATACTTTGTGGAACTCGATTCGATTGACTGTGCTTAATCTCCATAAAGCATTTAATAGGTTAATTAATAGTCTCCACACTCTACAAAGTCAGAATTTCACATTGATTAATAGTGTGGAACCATTTGCTGAGAAAATATTAAGTATTAATACATTTTTTTGGATGTTTAATTCTAATAACACATTTTATTTGTGAATAATAGGGTTCATTATACCATATAATAGGGTACATTGTACCAGGGCGTTCCGAAATTAACCTACCCCCTCCGTACCGGATTTGGCTGACCTATCGAACCGCTTTCCCAATCCTCGTTTCCGTACTTGAGTGATCTGCGAACTATGTGACTATGGTTTAAATCCCTATATTATTTTTGTCTTATCCAAAACTATGTATTTGACTTGTTTAGCCGGTTCAATGGGTAACACGCCAGAAATTCACCAAGAATTCATCCCTTGCGTCCCCATAAAACACAATTTCCATTTTATATTGATTCTTTACATGTTTGAAATCTATATATGAAAGCAAATAACATACACCCAATCACATTCATTCAATCAAGATGGAACTTATGTTAATTCTTCAATTAGAGATTTAGAATGCAACTTATGTTAATTCTTCAATTAGAAATTTAGAATGCAATTTACGCTTATCGATTAAGGATGAACTCATGGCAAAACAAGAAATAAATTAACAAATTTCTTAAACAGTTTCATGGAAACCTTGATCACAGCAATACGTCAAAATCAAAAAATGATTAGATGTGGGCATTTGATTTCAACTTCGACTAACCGAATCTGTTACAAATAAAGGGCTGAATTCAATATAAGCATTTTCGAAATGCATGGACTTTGTCAGCTTCCAACATAAAAAACGAATGAATTTAAAACCTCACCTTCAACCAAAAATCATACAATTTGTAGAAAAACATGCATGGAGTCTGAGTCTAAGGTTTCGTTTTGGGAAATCATTAGGATTCTTCAAATATTCATCATCTCCAAAAGATTTTCTTTCCAAATCTAATTCTCCCTCGGATTTGGATCATGGAATTGATTTCAGAAGATGGTCTGCTAGATTGAAAATAGAACAAGTTTACAGATGAAGCCCAAAAATTACGGGTCTTCCTCTTATAAGAAGTGGAACAAATGCAACCAAAGTATAATCAACTCTTCAAAGGTGTTGTTAACTTACCAATAGATCGAACACACATACACACAACAAATGTGATTGCTAACCTCTGTGAAGGAATCGAACACACAAACTTCAGATGTGTTGTTCACTGTGGATAAAAAGGTATATGACGCCCTTCGGCTATAATGGATTGATTCTAGCTTCCTGACGGGATCAATTTCTTGATTGAAAATGTTTGAGAGACGAACAGATCGAGCTTCGATGGAAGAGAACGATGATGCAGTGATAGAAATAGAAGATATGTTGGCTTGAGGAAAGGGGCATCAACATCGAGTTCTTGATGATGAAGTGCAGAAGGCAAATGGATTTGATTTTTCTTGATGGATGAAAAATTAAGGGTTGAAGCAAGAAAATGTGGGGGAAGGGAACCATGGTCTCCTCATGGATAAGAAAGAGAGAGAAAGACTAGGGTTTTAACTAACATACGTACATATCCAACCATGTATTACTTGATCGATTGATTACATAGAATTAAGATACCACACACAGAAATTAAAGAACGAAGAAATATAGTGTGTTTAACAAAAATAGTAAATATATTCACTTGGTGGTTAATTATATTGGCTGACAAAACTGCAACTATTTGACAAAAAATTCTAAGCCGAGGTGTTAGGAGTAAAGGAATATCTTCCAGCATATTTGGACCCTTCCTTACAAGCTGAAGATCTTCGGACGGGTGTAAGTTTTGCTTCTGGTGGCACTGGGTTTGATCCACTAACACCCATATTATCAGTACGTATGCATATTTAATTACTGTTTTCCTATACTCTCTTTTCATTAATAATTAAAAACCACTTCCGTTTGCCTGTGCATTAATTTGTGCTTATTTGTTTCACTTTTCTTGGGCATACAACAATTAGTCTGCGATAAAACCAGCTGATCAATTAAAATACTTCAAAGAATATATCGGAAAGCTCAACAGGTACTTCGGGGAAGAAGCTGCCATTAATATAATTACAGAAAGTGTCTTTTTGGTTGTAGCAAGCACGAACGATCTCCTAGTATCCCTTCCCTTTAGAAGATTACAATATGATGTACCTTCTTATGCTAACATGGTGGTAAAGTTAGCAACAGACTTTGTGCAGGTATTGATATTGGTCGCTCTATCACTGTCTACACATTCAAACTTCACTTTGCAAGATAGAAAATCAATATTACGTACTCTTCCACAGGATTGAGGGAATACTTCGAAGACACATGCACATATACAACTTAATTAACGCCAATGTGCACTTCAAAGATTGTCTTAAATGAGGGAATACTTACAGATTGATGTTCTTAAAATTCATTATAGGAACTATACAAACTTGGAGCACGAAGGATAGCTTTCTTTGCGGCGCCCCCAGTCGGTTGCTTTCCTGCAGTGAGAACATTAGCTGGAGGTCCACTTAGAATGTGCCTAGACAAGGAAAATGAGGCAGCACAAGTGTTCAACAGCAAGTTAAAAGAACAGCTCCAAATTCTGGAAGGCAGTCTACCTCAGTCCAGGGTTGCCTTTGTTGATTTCTACAATCCTCTTATAAGCATCATTCAAAACCCTCAACGATACGGTATTAACAATATTAAACATATGGTTTTATTCACAACAATTTCAAACTGTTCATGATGCTTCTAAGTTTAGTGTCTTGAAGTCTTTCTCTAAATCCTATACTGTGTTGGTGTCCGGGGTAATCTGTGGTGGTCATATTATATCTCAATGGTCAATTGGTCGATCAGTTCGTGTATATCACTGTTGTAGAGTGGGGCTTGTAGAAACTAAAAGCTGAGAAGAGAAGAAGGGAAGAAAATGGGGTAGGAAAATGGGAAGAAGAGAAGAGAAGAAAATGGGATAGGAAAGAAGGGAAGAGAAAGGAAATGATTCTATAATTTTTGTGTTTCCGAGTATAAGAGAAATGAAGAAAGGATGAAAGTTCTATATGTTCCACACATAGAGAGAAGGAGAAAAACATATTGGTTTTACGATTATATGTTTTTAAAAGATTTATAAGGGTCGTACATTTGTCATTACATGATCTTTTATTTTTATTTTTTAACTTTCTCTCCAAATCTTCTCATATTTAGGAAGGAAGTTTATGTGAGAAAGTGACTTAAAATTTCTCTCCGAATCATTTCTTTGCTTTCAAAAGAAAAAATCTCTCGAACACATCAATTTTTATTTTTATTTTTGTTTCTTTCCAAATCTCTTCCCTTCTCTCTATAAGAAATTAAAACTTGGAACACAGTGTAAAATCTCCCTCTAAAATTGAGGCTTCAAGATTATCTCAAAGTAGGGGCGTATAACATTGTTTACATGTAATACAGATGCCAAGTGATAACATATTTACGCAAAGTTGGTTTAGTCGTGTGTACTTGCACATTTTCATCAGTACTATATATTCGATTGTTTTGGCCTACAATTTTCATATTTTATCTGAAAATGTTTAATTACCTTCATTTTTTTTAATGTTTCCCCTAGGCTTGGAAGTTGTAGATAGAGGCTGTTGTGGAACTGGAGAGATAGAGGTGATTTATTTGTGTAACAAATTCAGTTCAACGTGCAACAACGATTCTCAATTTTTGTTCTGGGATAGTATCCATGTATCAGAGATAGGAGCTAAGATTTTCGTAAAGCATATTCTACCAGATTTGATAAATACTTTGTTCTAAAGTATTGATCCTTAGAACAACAATGTAGAGGAAGGATTGAGTTGAAATTGCACCATTATTGTGATTGATTAATGTGTTGATTATCAAGGTGCATTACATATTCGATCTGCTTAAGCCCGTTAATGTTTTTGGGCTCCATGGCATGGTTGTTTATCTTAGATTAATATTGTGTTATAAATATAATTGTATCGTTACTGTGAAGTAATAATGATTCTGTTCTACTATTTTTCTATTCTAGATGTTACATCAAGATAGTTAGTTAGACGGTTGTTAGATAGTAACAAGTGAGTTAGTTATATCCAATAACTAATCACATCAAATTCCTATTGTATCTGTTAGAAGTGTACGTGTATAAATAGAGGTCAAGGTGATAACAGTAGGCATGCACTATATTGTACTCTCATAAAGTTTCCTTTTAATTCTTGATAATAGCAATAAACTCCTCTCTCGAAAGGTTGTATTCTATTGTTCACAAGTGGTATCAGAGGCCAGGTTGAGATCTGTGGCGGTACGGCGGAGCAACTGGAAGCAACACCTCGTTTAAGCGACTGATCAACGTAAGAACGAAGGGTGGTCCGTATACTGACCTCGAGTGATCGAATTGAATCAATTGGCGAATTAAAGAAGATGGTGTCTACCAAATTTGATCTTGAGAAATTTGACGGGAAAACCGACTTCAGTCTCTGGCGGTTGAAGATGAAAGCACTGTTGGTACATCAAGGAACTGTTGATGCTCTTGACGAGGAAGAAGGCCTACCTGACACCATGAGTGCTAAAGAAAAGAAAGCAATCATGGAGAAAGCTCACAGCGCAATAATCCTGTCTTTAGGTGATCGAGTCCTCCGAAAGGTTTCTAAAGAAACTACGGCAGCAGGGGTATGGTTAAAACTCGAAAGCCTATATATGACTAAATCTCTGGCCAATCGCCTCTACCTGAAGAAGAGGCTGTACACCTTTCAAATGGGAGCAGGGAAAACTATAGAAGATCATGTAGACGAATTCAACAAGTTGTTGTTGGATTTAGAGAATGTTGAAGTAAATGTCGATGAAGAAGACAGGGCAATTCTATTCCTGACAACACTGCCGTCCACCTATGAGCACTTCGTGGACACCCTCATTTTTGGGAGGGAGAGTCTGACCATGGATGACGTTATGGCTGCAATTAACTCAAGAGAACTCAACAGGAAATCAGACCTGAAGGAGACCAGTGCAGAGGGTCTCTATGTCAGAGGCAGAACAGAAAAAAGGGAGTTCAAGAAGAAAGGAAACTCAAAGTCTGCAGCAAGATCCAAGTCAAGAGGAAGAAAGAAATGCTTTGCTTGTCAATCTGAAAGTCATCTCATCAAAGACTGCCCAGACAAGTGGAAACGGAGAGAAGAAAATCAACATGTCAGAAATCAAAATGTCCAGTCTAATGATACCCAATCTGAAGGGTACGATAGTGGTGAAGTTCTAGTGGTGACTTCCAAAGCCAGTGCACAGGATTGGATCTTGGACTCAGGATGTTCCTATCATATGACATACAACAAGCAGCTGATGTCTGAGTTCAAAAGATGCGATTTGGGGTCTGTCATGCTAGGAGATGATAGTCCATGTGAGATTGTTGGATCTGGCAACATCTCATTACATATGGACGATGGAACTAAATTTGTGCTGAAGAATGTCAAGTATGTTCCTAAGTTGAAGAGGAATTTAATATCACTAGGATGTTTGGAACAAGATGGGTTCCAAGTGAAGATGGGTGGTGGCAAGATTAGAGTTATTAAAGGGTCTCTAGTGATTCTTCAAGGTCTGAGAAGAAACAACAATATATATGTGTTGGATGCTACCACCCCTGAAGTTAACACCATGGCAGATGGACAGAACACCCACATAACTACCAGTCAGTTATGGCATCTAAGGCTGGGTCACATGAGTCTGCAAGGCCTAAAAGAATTGGAGAAGAAACAAGTTTTTGGCAACCACAAAATTGACAATCTTGAGTTCTGTGAGGATTGTGTTTTTGGTAAAGCTCACAAGGTGAAGTTTACAAGAAGTCAAAGCAGGACGAATGGGTGTCTGGATTACGTCCACTCAGACTTATGGGGACCCACTAGAGTTGAAACTCTTGGAGGTGCATCTTATTTTCTCTCTATTATGGATGACTATTCAAGAAGAGTATGGGTCTACCTATTGAAGCAAAAGGATCAGGCCTATGAAAAGTTCAAGCAGTGGACTGTTATAGTTGAAAATCAGACAGAAAGAAGGGTAAAGAAGCTGAGAACTGACAATGGGCTTGAATTCTGCAATTCTCAGTTTGATCATTTTTGCAATTCCAAGGGAATAGTTAGACACCACACTGTTCCATACACCCCACAACAAAATGGGATTGCAGAGAGAATGAATAGAACTTTGTTGAATAAGGTGAGATGCATGTTGTCACACTCAGGAATGCCAAAGATGTACTGGGGAGAAGCAGTGATCACAGCAGCCTACTTGATAAATAGGTCTCCAAACACAGCCTTGGGTAATGGGACTCCTATGGAAATATGGTCAGGGAAGCTGTCTAGTTATGAACACCTAAGAGTGTTTGGAAGTGTATGCTATGCGCATATAGATCAAGGAAAATTGGAAAACAGAGCCTTGAAGTGTGTCATGTTAGGATACCCAGAGGGTACAAAAGGGTATAGATTACTTAGATGTGATGGAAGTGGCAAGAAGGTGATCTGCAGTAGGAATGTGACGTTCAATGAACAACTTGTCTACAAAGATCTCAAAACTTTAAAGGTGAATGATGTCAGATCTGATCAATTTGAGGTGGAGGTGGAAAATGAGGCTGAAGCTCAGTTTGAGGTGGAGCAGGAAGCCAGATCTGCTCCTCAGCAGTCAGTAGAAGATGGTGATAACTCCTATCAACTTGCAAGAGATAGGGTGAGGAGACAAATAACCAGACCAGCAAGGTACAGAGATGAAAGTGATGCAAATTTGGTTGAGACTGATGTCTCTAGCACTGCTGTTGCTTTCACAGTAGCTGAATTTGAAGCTAATTGTGAACCTATGAACTTTGAAGAAGCAAAAAGATCTGTGGATAAAGAGAAGTGGCTAGAGGCAGTGAATGAAGAGATGTTGTCTTTAAGGAAGAACAATACATGGAAGTTGGTTGATAAACCAGAGGGCAAGAAGATAGTGGGGTGCAAATGGTTGTTCAAACTCAAAGAGGGAGTCTCTGGTGTATCCTTACCTAGATATAAGGCTAGGTTGGTGGCTCAAGGTTTCAGTCAAGTAGAAGGAGTAGACTACACAGACATCTTTTCTCCAGTGGTAAAACACACCTCAATTCGTATGGTGTTAGCCATGACAGCTTGTATGGACATGGAACTGGAACAGTTAGATGTGAAAACAGCTTTTCTTCATGGCAGCTTGGAAGAAAAGATTTATATGGCTCAACCCCCTGGTTTTGTGGATCAGAAATGCCCAAACAAAGTGTGTCTTCTGCTTAGATCTTTATATGGGCTAAAACAGGCACCTAGAAGGTGGTATCTTAGATTTGATGAGTGCATGGTCAGTCATGGGTACACAAGGAGTCAATATGATAGCTGTGTGTATATCAAAGAATATGAAAGTGGAAAATTCATATTTCTACTTTTATATGTGGATGATATGCTTATAGCTTGTGAAGAAAAGACTGAAATAGAAAAGGTGAAGGTGCTGTTGATGGAGAATTTTGATATGAAGATGCTGGGAGAAGCTAAGAAGATACTTGGTATGGAAATTTGCAGAAATAGAAGTCAAAGGTCTCTTACTATATGCAAATAAGGTGCTTCAGAGGTTTAATATGAATGAAGCAAAAATTGTGTCTACTCCCCTAGCAGCTCACATAAAGTTAAGTGTTGCAGACTCACCTCAGAACAAGAATGAAGAAAAGGAGATGTCAAAAGTTCCGTATACAAGGGCTGTGGGTAGCCTAATGTATCTTATGGTGTGTACGAGGCCAGACTTAGCTTATGCTACAAGTGTAGTGAGCAGATACTTGTCAAATCCAGGAAAGAAGCATTGGGAGGCTGTAAAATGGATACTCAGGTACCTGAAAGGGACAAAGGATATTGGGCTGATGTATGGAAGGAAAAGTCATTCTAGTGTACCTACTGTAATGGGATATACTGACTCTGACTATGCTAAGGATTTGGACAAAGGGAGGTCTATTAGTGGATATGTTTTCAGATTTTTTGGAAATACAGTAAGCTGGAAAAGCATGTTGCAGAAAGTGGTAGCACTGTCGTCAACTGAAGCTGAGTACATGGCTTTAACCGATGCAGTAAAAGAAGCTTTATGGTTAAAGGGGTTTACTGCAGAGCTCGGCTGTAAAGTTGATAAGACTATAATATTGTGTGACAATCAAGGAGCTATTCATCTTTCAAGAAATCACATGTTTCATGAAAGGACAAAGCACATTAATGTAAAGCTGCACTTTATTCGAGATGTGATAGGTGCTAAAGAAGTTTGTGTGGAAAAGGTGAATACAGAAGAAAATTGTGCTGACATGCTTACAAAGTCTTTGCCTACTGTCAAGTTCAAATGGTATCTGGAAGAGCTTCAAATCACAAGTTAGAATCTTCATTAAGGTGGAGATTGTGAAGTAATAATGATTCTGTTCTACTATTTTTCTGTTCTAGATGTTACATCAAGATAGTTAGTTAGACGGTTGTTAGATAGTAACAAGTGAGTTAGTTATATCCAATAACTAATCACATCAAATTCCTATTGTATCTGTTAGAAGTGTACGTGTATAAATAGAGGTCAAGGTGATAACAGTAGGCATGCACTATATTGTACTCTCATAAAGTTTCCTTTTAATTCTTGATAATAGCAATAAACTCCTCTCTCGAAAGGTTGTATTCTATTGTTCACAGTTACCTATATAATTATGTTATGGTATCAAGTGTTTAGTTATGTATCAAAATTTTCCCATGGTATGTGGTTCTCTGCCTAAACTCAAGTAATAACATAGCATGGGTGGATATCTTGGTCGAGTAATATGGTGGTCGGTTTGTTAAAATCAATTAACTCAGTCTTGAATTTGTCTGAATTACGTAAAGATAAAGGATTTCCAATTTCCATTATTTCCACAGCATGCATGGGAGGTTTATGGTTTCTTGTGAGTTCAATAATTCCGAGGAGTCAATATGTGCCATGGAAAGCATCAGACTCAATTCATGGTTCCCGTTTGTATCAGAGAGCGTGATAATCCTTTGTTTCCATCTTCTAGGAAATTCGTTGTGGACATGGATGAAGGAGACATTGATTCAAACATCAACGATTGGTTATCACCGATGGTCTGATCATGATGGACATAGCAACGAAAAAGACAACCAAACGGCTAGGCTGCAGCAGAAGAAAGTATTAAGTGCCAAAATCAAGTTATCAAATCGGTTACAGGCAAGAATAACTGGGCTTCGGCACAATTGCGCACTTTGTCTAATTCATATAAATAAATAAAAGAATGCACTGGGCCTAATTTGAATTGTTGTAGTAATGATAATCGATCTGGCCAGTTGGAACCCCCTAGTCAAAATCAAATGGTTTGACTGAAGGAAAAAGTGCTCGATCAACGAAAAAGAAAATGGTATTCAGAAATCTCTGGGGAAAGGTAAAGAAATTAAGGAATCTTCAAAGGATGGCAGATGGGATAAGTATAGGTATTTACAGACTCTGATTCAATCATCCATAATTGTAATGTGAGACTAATGAATATACTTTGACATTTGATCGTACCTGCAAATTAACTGAAAGAGAGATCCCAGAAACTATATTGAGCTGGGCCACTGAAAATGTGTTTTGATATGCAAGGCAATGAGAAAGATATTGAGTCAATCCTTAATGGAACAGGTAATGTAAACATAATTCAATGAAATTAAGTTCGCTAAATATCATGGGGATTGGATGCGAATCCAAGCAAAGTTGGTCCAGGCGTATCTGCTTTGAAAATAATATTAACTTCTTGGGTATTCAAGAATCAAAAAGTGCATGTGGAAGTTGATTCGATCTATGTGGAGTTCTTATCATTTAGATTTTGTGTTTAAGGGCTCTAATGGGAACTTATCAAAATATGAGGTGTTATTGATTATGACAAAAGAAGTTACAATATATAGACAACAAAAAGGGTTAACTAACCAATTGACAGCTAAGCAACTAACTAAAAGTAACTTCTACTACTACAACAGTAGTATATAATCTACATCCCCCCCTCAAGTTGGAGGTTATGATAAACCCAACTTGTTGACAAGTGAAGAATGCTGGAGATAACCGAAAGCTTTAGTCATCACATCAGCAAGTTGAAGATGAGAAGGAATGTATGCAGTCTGCAAAAATCCATCTTGGATTTTGTCCCTTGTAAAATGGCAATCAATATCAAGATGTTTTGTTCGATCATGATAACAAGGATTAGCAGCAATTTGTTAGGCTGACTTGTTATCACAAAACAGAGTGATAGGAAGTTGAACAGGGACATGCAGATCTTGAAGAAGGTAAGTAAGCCACAATAATTAACAAGTAGTAGCAGCCATGCTCCTATATTCAGCTTCAGTGGATGATCGAGATACTGTAGCCTGCTTCTTTGTCTTCCAAGAGACTAACGAATGTCCAAGAAAGATGCAATAACCCGTTAAAGATCGCCTGATCATTAAACACATGAAGCCCAACCAGCATCTGTAAACCTGTGACTTACAAATGAGACTGAACAGGATATAAGAGTCCCTTAGAAACTGTTCCTTTAAGGTATCTTAAAAGATATTTTGCAACTTGCAAATGTGGCTCTTTAGGATCTGAGACAAATTGACTTAAATGTTGAACAACATAAGAAATGTCTGGACGGGTCATTGTGAGATACAACAATCTGCCAACCAATCTTCTAAATGATTCACGACACAGGTTTTCCTTTATTGAGAGAAAGCTTCAGATTTTGAGGCAAAGGAAAAGAGGTAGGATTCACTCCAGTCAAACCAACATCTTGTAAAAGATAAATAACATACTTGCGTTGGTTGAGATAAGTACCAGTCGTTGTTCTGCATATTTCAATGCCTAAAAAATATTTAGCTAAACCCAAATCTTTGATAGTAAATTTATTGTCTAGAGCCTGCTTGCTTTGTATTTCGAATTTCCTTGTCACTATTACCGATAAGAAGAACATCATCAACATAAACCAAAGCTGCTGTGAATTCATCTCCATGACGTGTGACAAAAAGAGAGTAATCATGTTTAGATTGAATAAAACCTAAACTGATGAGAAATTTAGATAACTCTTGATTCCATTGTCTTGAAGCCTGTTTAAGACCATAAAGAGATTTTTTGAGCTTGCAAACTTGACCTGGAGGAGCTTTAGTGTAACCTTGAGGTGGTTTCATGTATATGTCTTCATCAATGTAACCATGCAAAAAAGCATTATTTACATCTAATTGATGTAAAGGCCAACCTTTTGCAGTGGCTAAAGCAATTAAGACCCTAACACAGTTGCAAGTTTAGCAACTGGTGGAAAGGTATGTTTGAAATCTTTTCCTTCCTGTTTATCAAAACCTCGAATAACCAATCTAGCTTTGAATCTCTCAACTGTACCATCAGGCTTGAACTTTGTTTTGTAAACCCATTTGGAAGATATAGCTTTATGGATTGGTGGGTAAATCAGTAAGTTCCCAAGTTTCATTCTTCTCTAAAGGTGCGAGCTCTATATTCATTGCTTCAATCCAATTAGGATCTTTACAAGCCTGAGTATAACTAGATGGTTCCTGCACAGAAAGTACATTTGCTAGAAAAGATATATGAGTCTCTGGGATGGATTGAAGATCACTTGGTGTAAAGATAGGATTAGTTGCCTTTCTTTTGGAGGATGTGTCTGAAGGTATGAAGTCCTTAATAAGCCAAGCAGGCTTATTTATAGACTTGGACGATCTTCGTTGAGGAGGGGGACAAGGATCAGATTGTGGAATCAAAGGTGGTGAAGAAGGATTATCAGGTGGAAGAGAAGAACCAGAAGAACAATTATCAGGAGAAGATTAAGAAAAGGAAGGATATTGCAGAATGGTGGTGAGAATATTAGCTGAATCATCATGAATTGTAGCAGATGGGAAAAAAAGTCTGATCAGTAATTCAAGCTATGAAAAGAAAAGACAGATTCCTTAAAAGTAACATCTCTACCATGTAAAATTTCCTTTGAAATTAGATTACACAGCTTATAACATTATTGTCCAGGTGGGTACCCTAATAGAACACATTTTTCAGCTTTTGGTGCAAATTTGTCTTTATTGGGTTTGTTGATATTGGCATGACATAAACAACCAATGGTTCTGAGATGAACATAAGATGGTGCTACTCCATGAAGAACTTCATAAGGAGTTTTCCAAGACAAATTTGGCATAGGCATTCTATTTATCAAATAAGTGGCTGCAAGAATACAATCTCCCCAAAAGATGGTAGGAAAATTAGCATGAATTTTGATGGTGCTTGCTGTTTCAGGTAGGTGTCTATGCTTTCTCTCAATTACTCCATTTTGTTGAGGAGTGTACACCATTGATTTTTGGTGTATTATTCCTTGAGATTGTATATAGGAACCCTAATCTCGACCTCCCTATAAATACAAGTCAAGGGGCAGCTTTGGAGAGAGTCCCGACGTGTGTGAAAGTGTGCCGAAGCCCTGCCGGAGTGGATCTACGATACGAGAACGAAGACGGTGAATGGCTCAGATCTATGATTGTGACGAGCATACGATGAGCGGCTAATCCCATTAGCCGTTTACGGAGGATCTACGGCTAAGTTTACTCTTCTTTAATTTCTTATGTTTTGATGTATTCGTATTAAGCGAGATTCATTATGTGTATGCAAATGATAAACATTTGGCTATGATTATGATTATGTGTTGCGATTGGTAAAAGCAAGATAGTTTATCGTGGTGTTATTATTTGTGCCGAGTCCATTAGTTTAGGGATTAAGACGAGTATTAATGTTGCATAAGCTATGCCGAGAGTTATTGGTTAAAACACGTTTGATTAATTTAGTCGCGCAATTGATTATGTCTATGTGATCGTTGCATGAAATTATAGTGAGTAATACTTATGCCGTGGTGATTCCGTGAATGGTTATTCGTCTCTTGATTGTTTATCTTATTCGTTGGTTACTTCGTCCTTAATTTTAGTTACAAAGCAATAGCAAACCATTACTCTAAACAAATCATTCAAATCCACAAATTCACAATTTAAATGCTTTCAATAAACTTATAAGGCTAATAACCTAATCCTAATTATGACCACACTCCCTGTGGATTCGACCCTTACTTCTCTAGCTAAATAGTGGATTTAAGGACTAAATCGGCGGGTCACAATGATGGCCCGTCTAACAACACATTAAAAAGTGTTAGAAGAGGACTCAACTTGATATGACCAACCATTGTAACAATTTTGAAAGTTTTGTCAGGAAACTTGACAGAAATGGGTTTTTTAAGTGTTTTAACAGAATGGAAGAGATCAGTATGAGGCGACATGTGATCAGAGGCACTAGTGTCAACAATCCAATCAAATTTCATATTTATTTCAGCATGGCAGGATAAAGCAAATGATGAGTCATTTGAACTGATACCTGAAGCAAAAAAATCTTGAGTTTGTTCTTTGCCTTTGAACAATTTCATCATTTCTTGACAAACTGTTGTCACCAGTTTTTGATCTAAACCATTACTAGAAGAAGCATGCAATTCATTTTCAGACTCCATGTCAAAAGGAGTATCAAAATTGCAATTTACATGTGCAACAACTCGAGTATGCTTCTTAGCTTTCTTTCCTTTGTACCAATCAGGATAACCAATTCTTTCAAAACACTGCTCATATGTATGACCATCTTGTTTGCAAAAATTGCAATGTTTCTTGCCATCAGACTTCGTTTCTATTTTGTTTCCTTAGTAACCAGATTTGGTGTTGACAAAGAAAGCGGAAGGTTCAACCAGCTTATTTGTTACTTGCTTTTGCTTTTCAACTTATTGTACAAAGTAATAAGCTTTGTTAACATTTGGCAAGGGATTCATGGAAAGAATATGACTACGAATAGATTCATAATCATCATTGAGTTTCATTAAGAATTGAAACAATTTGGAACGATTTTCAATATCTAGGAATTTATCTATAATTCCACATGAGCACTCATTCATTTTCCCACAATGACAGGAGGGAATACCATTGAGATTGTGTAATTCATCCTAGCAACGCTTTAGTTTGTTAAAATAGACAGCAATTGTGAGAATTACCTTGTGAGATGTTGGTCAATTCATGTTCCAACTGGTAAATCAGCGGTCCATTGCTTTGCCCATAACGTTCTGTAATTTCCTTCCATAGATCAGATGCAAATGAAGCATAAAGAAATGCTTCTGACAACTCACTTATCATTGAATTTAGAATCCAACAGGTGACCATGTAATCGCTCCTTATCCATCGTTGAAAATCAACATGATCATTTGCAGGTTAACGACAAGATCCATCAATGAACCCTAGCTTTAGTTTCGCACCTAGGGCCATTTTAATGGTACGACTCCAGCCAAGAAAATTATTTCCATTGAAAGGCGTATTTGTCAAGATCATACCTGGATGATCTGAAGTAGCAATGTGCAGGGGATCGCTACTTGCAGATATTGTATTTGGATTGAGGGTTACGGCATCTGAATTTGTAACAATGATAAACCTAAATGAGAACATTCAAACTACCAAATAGTGTATAAATACAAGGAATTGGCTGCCAAATGCTCGATCCACGCTTCTCTTGTTGTTTTTCTCCCCTTGTTCGCCACCCAAAACTGCTCCTTCGTGTGTGTAACCCCAAAATTGTGAACCCTAGGTCCAGAAAACGAAACCCCCCTTGATGTGGTAATTGTCCCTTTCAAATAGCACTCCTCTGCTGAATCTGGCGCACTAGCGTCGACCCCAGCATCGCAGACGCTGACCAGGACGCCGAAATCTCGTAGAGGACGCTCAGCTTCTGTAAGTACACATTCTAGACGCTTCTCTGGCGTCTAGGACGCCGGCTTGGACGCCGAGCACTTCAAAAGCACTCTTCTGCAGAAACTGGCGTACCAGCGTCGCGGACGCTGACCAGGATGCCGAAATCTTGTATCAGGCGTTATGAGGACGCCCAGGTTCTGTAACTTCACATTCTAGACGCTTCTCTATCGTCTAGGACGCTGGCTTGGACGCTAGACGTTTTTTGAACTCCCCAAGCTATCATTTTGTCTCTTTTCTTACCAATCACCTACAATAAACAATTCACATCAGCAGTACCAACTTTCTTGCATTTAACACACTAAAACACAACAAAAACACACAAAAACATAAGTGATTATATCACTGATCAATTTGCCATGGCAGAGGAGAAGAATTAAGAAAGAGACGATCAATTTAGCTCTGATACCATATCAAAATATGAGGTGTTATTGATTATGACAGAAGAAGTTACAATGTATAGACAACAAAAAAGGGTTAACTAACCAACTGACAGCTAAGCAACTAACTGCTTATAAACAAATTAACAGAAAGTAACTTCTACTACTACAGCAGTAGTATATAATCTACAGAACTTGGGCGGAATAATTCGTATTTGGGGTCCGTTAATTATACTTCAACAAGAGCAAATGAAGGTTTAATTTTGTCTATTACGGGTAGATGGAAAACTGTTGAGGTTGATTATACGTTTGTGAATATCTATGCCCCCTAAGAAGCCCCAAAGAAAACTTTGATGTGGTCTAGTATTGTTGAATTGTTGAAACCGTTAGATGGGATTCATGTCTGTTTTGGTGATTTCAACCAAGTGAGATACCCATATGAAAGATAAGGCTCGAGATTCTGCTTAGCTTCTACAAGTGTATCTGATCAGTTTATTTCTGATGCGCGTCTCATTAATATTCCTTTTAGATGGCAGAAAACTCACAAGATCAAATAAGGATGGCTCAAAACAGTGTGGTCATTTCAGCCAACGTTTTTGAAACATAGAAGCATGACATGCATTTAGTTCTCTCCAAATTGTTTCATATTAATTACGGTACATATAAAAGCTAACGTGCTATTGCGCTAAGTATATATTAGAGATATCAACAAGTATTACAGAGTTAATTACAAAGATGGTCCTTTAGCTAACCCCAAATTGCATGTTCGGTCCTTTTATAAAAAAAGTTGCAATGACAGTGTATTAACTACCAAAAATTTGCAAGGATGGTCACTTTCAACGAATTCCGTTAGAAACTGACATTAAGTCAAGGGCATTTTAGTCTTTTTATGGATAAATGATCTTTTTTGTAATTTTTTATTATTATTTACATCATCATCATTAAACAATTCCTTGAATTCTCCGGTGAGTAAATCAACTCTGGTCATCTTCTCCGGTCGTTCCTCGGGTGGGGTCGTCTTCTCCGGCAATTCCTCTAGTGGGTTTTAAAGCGAACATACAAAAACACAAATGGATAAATTCAGACTGAACGCCAACAAGAACCCACCATCACCATAACCAAACACCATCATCATGAACCACCACCACCATATTGTTTACCTCGAAAACCATCAAATTAACTTAATAACGTGATGTATCGTGGGTCTTTTCCCAGGCATCTCCGCCGTGCACAGGTTCCCAACTCGAAGGCAGTCCACCATTTCACTCACTGAGTTGTCCCCGAGTCTCAGCCTTGAGACCAATTTCCTTGCTCTAATTACCGTTTCTTCAAATATCAGGTACCCAGTAAAGCCCTCCACGCCATCTCTTGGTATAGTCTTCGTCACTAGACCACCAAATTAAACAAACACACACAGATCCATGACCAAAATCAGATCCTGATTAAGTTCCAACTTCCAAAACACAAAATTGATAGCGAATATGAGATCTGAAAACCAAATTGATAGCCTGAAACCAGGTTGATTTTAGAAAAACATCTTTGCTGATATGCCCTTGCTCTCGATCGATTGACTGGTCTTTGTTCTCTCTGTGTGTGTGTGTGTGTGTGCACGTCTGACGAGCCGTCGTTGTGACTCGTAGAAATAACCTAAACTACCTACTAGTATAGGGAAGTAAGGGTCGAATCCTCAGGGAGCTGGTAGGTTTATTAGATTAATTTGCTAGTTTCTTTATGAATTAAGAAAGTGATGTAGAATACGGAATTGATTGGTTGGTTTAAACTAAAGTAATACTTAAAACAATAGCGCAACAAACAACGATTAATTAATAGATCAAAGTAAAGAGATAACCATTTACGAATTCCCTACGGGCTACGACACAAGTTATTACTTAATTGAACATTATGCAATGGTCACATAGACATAACCAATTATGCGATCACATTAATCATGCACACTTTAATCAGTAAATCTCGGTATAGCGTATGCAACATTCATTACTTGTCTTAATCCCCAGACTATGGAATCGACACAAATAATAACACTATGATGAACTATCTTGCTTTTACCAATTAAATCATTCAATCATAATAATCACCAAAAGCACATCATTTGTGTAACGTGAAATATTCAATAATCATAAAACACATCAATACACATATTAGCGTTCAATAAAATAACACTTAGCCGTAGATCATCTGCAAATGGGTATGAACCTTCTAGCCCTCCATCGTGTGTTCTTGATCGGCAATGATTGTAGAAACTATGTTCAGGCTTGTAGGCGATGAAAGATAGGCATTCCCACTCTTCGTACTTTGATTTGTGAGTCGACCGCAGCAGGGCTCCGCCAGCATTTTTAATGAAAATGGGACTTAGAAATCGAATAGCAGGCTCCCCCTATCTATAGAGGTCGTGGTTTTTAGGGGTTTGGACGTCAAAAAGCACCACAGGGTTTTTACACCGCAAGGGCGTAGCCCTGCTCCCCCCTGCGCACGGCGGTAGCGCGCCTATGCTGGAACTGCTCTTGAGCTTGAAATCTTACTATTTTGGAGCGTACGGGGGGCGTAGCCCTACATCCCGACCTGCGCCTCTCGAGCTGAATTTTTTCGTGGTGCTTTTAAATGAATTCCTGACCCTGAAAGGAAATATTGCGTAAAAGTACTGAAGTTACGAAGTGAAAATGCATATATGAGCCTTTAAAACTACCGAAAACATGCAGTAATACATTCTCATCAAACAAACCCAACTTAACTCTGGATCGTCCCCGAGCAAGCCTTAGAATCAGAACTAACTATGTACCGACTGTATTAGCTGTGTGTTCAGTAAGACTAGGTTAAGTCAGCTTTCGCAATAATGCATTAAGATTTTTAATGTAAGCTAAATAACATTTTGGGTTAAAACACATTTTCTCTAAGTTATTATAATGTATCTCACTCTTGGAAATTACCTTTTTAGCTCAAGGTTACAAACTTAAAACATGTGGGTCTTTTGACTATCTTTTCCCTCTATGCATGTATACGAAAAATATTATTTTTGATTATCATGCTTTGAATATTTTTTTTCTTCTTACTCGAGTTTTTGTCATAGCTTTTCTAGTTCATCAATGTAGCGGGATTTGGGTCAACCGCTCCCAAACCAGATGGTCTTAGGGGATTAGGCATGAATGGTACCCCGCAGGACTTAATTTCCCGAATCAACTAGGCTACCCTCGAATATTTTGAGGCTAAAAACATGATTAAGCTCTCCCCTTATTGCATGTGTTTTCCAAAATCTTTTGACACATTATTTTCATTTAAGCACAAATATATCTTAACTTACTTGAACTCAACTTAAACATTTCATGGAACCTACCCTCCACAACTTAGACCATTGTGACGTCTTCGTCACATAAAATATAATTTATGATAAGCAGATAACGAACACAATCACATTCTTAATAAGATTCTTTGCTTATTTGGGATAGATGAAACTAAAGTAAAAAATTAACATTCATTAAACTAGCAAACTTGCATACTAAAAGTAAACTTAAGTCTGGAAACAACTAAAATTGGGTTGGAAATCCTCATCAACTTAGTTGGTGACACTAAAACAATTAAACAATATAATTCGCCTTTTCATAGTGAATTACGATTGCACTTAGCAGGTGCAACAAGCCGTTAAACCCCACGGTATCCTGAGTGGACGAGTGTTGTCTCGTGAGGGTTTCCAGAAACATATCCATAAAGTTCTCTGGGTTGCCTACCAAGAAGTGTTAAGTTTTACGTCTTCAGCCAGACGTACTACTCCTATACTAGTCTAACTATGTTTGGGATTTTCTAACCTAATTAGTTCAGAGACTAGCATATTATTGGTGGCCCATTGTACATATAATTTTAACCTGTGTATAATGGAAACCTTGGAAATTGATAATAATTGTTCATCAGGGAAGGAGTCCCTAGTTTGATCAGTTAAGTCTAATGAAAGAATTGGGAGCCTAGATAGACGGTTGGAAACAACATTCTCAGTGTCTTTCTTGTCCCTTATTTCTAAATTAAATTCTTGTAATAGAAGGATCCACCAAATCAATCGAGGCTTGGCATCCTTCTTTGCTGACAAATGTTGTAAAGCACTGTGGTCCGAGTACACAATTACTTTTCCCCTCCAAATATATGATCTGAATTTATCAAGGGCAAATACTACGACTAACAATTCCTTTTCCGTACTGGTGTAGTTCATCTGTGCGGGATTCAGCCTCCTTTGTGCATCTCTTACTGGTTTAGCTTCTAGATCATTAATGATTCTATACATACACAAAGTAGGACTAATTCCTTTCAAATATGCTATAGTCCATCCTACTGACTCTTTATACTTTACTAGTACTTGCAGTACGGTTTTTTCTTGTGCCTCGGTCAGGTTTGATGAAATAATGACACGAAGAGTGTCGTTCTGACCTAATAAGGCATACTTCAAATGCACAGGCAAGGGTTTTAACTCTAGAACATGTGGTTGTTCTATCAAAGGCCTGGCAGATTGAGGCAAATTTGTGGGAAGCTTTTTAGTCTAATGGGTCCACGGTAGTTGTTTAGGTTCCAGTGTGGATTCCATGACTGCCTCAAACTCGTTGCTTTCATCAGAGTTCATCATAGCAGTGTCGTGCTCAGCAAAGAATAATTTCGTGTGGTCCTTGGCATTGATTAGTGAACCATGCTGCTGCACAAGCGCATCCACCATATCGATCATGTAGCATTCTGAATCGATTGAAGCAACAGTGTAAGCATTGAATACATTTAATCGCGGATTACGATTTCCAAAGGCAATATCTACGGACCCCGTTCTTTAATTTATTTGAGCATTAATAGTGGCTAAGAACGGTCTACCTAAGATAATGGCTGGCTGGTTTTCTCTAAGAGAACTCTCTGTATCTAAGACTAAGAAGTCGACCCGATAGTAAAAATCTTCTTTTACTATAACATCCGATAAGATACCCCATGGATAATTTGTTGACCGATCTGCCAGTTGTAGAATAATATGAGTGGTTTGTAACTGGCCCAGATCATGTTTATCAAACAATTTCCAGGTAAGATGTTTACACTGGCTCCAAGGTCGAGTAATGTCTTTTTGATTTGCACATTTCCAATTGACACTGGAATCAAGGGTGTTCTAGGATCTTTCAACTTTGGTGGCAAGGAATTAGATATCACTACACTCACTTGCTCAGTTAAATTGATCTGCTTCGGAAGCGACACCTTAAACAACCTTTTCTGCGTGCAGAGATCTTTTAGAAATTTGGCATAAGAGGGTACTTGTTGAATAGCCTTGACCAATGAGATATTCATCTTGACCTGATTCAATAGGTCCCACAAATCCTCGGGTTGTGGACCTCTCTTGCCATACGGAGAAGATTTCGGATTTTCCAGAGCAGCAGGGTAAGGAGGAAGAGTTGTGGTGTCCTGATCCTTAACCACTTCCCCAACTTTAGGAGTTGGGATATCTGCCTCGATTGGTTCCTTGAAAGTAACTTTCTTAGAACCTTTCTTCTTTTTAGGATCCTCTGTCTCTTCATACACGACCTCAGTGTCGGTATCCGCTTCTTCTAGTTCTTGTTCTTTTGACATTTCGATTTTATTATCTACTTCTTTACCACTTCTCAGGGTAGTCACCTAAGATACTTCATTCACCTCATGCTTCTTCTCTTTGCTGTGTGCGTGCGAATGGTTTGGAACGGTGTAACTCGGAAGCTTCCCCTCCTCTTGTCTTGTGAGCGATTCGGCCATCTGACCCATTTGGTGACTCAGCATCTTATTAAAAGCTTATTGTTGCTTCATAAATTCTACGAACTCCGAAAATTATGAAGAACTCATATTCGTCTCCACATGAAAGTGAGGTTGATCACGTTCGTTTGGATTGTAATATCGCTAATCCTTAACAAGAGAAGTTGAACCATATTAATATTTTATTCGTGGTGGTTCATACCTTGGTTTAGACTGATGATCGGTAACCTGGTCATTTTTCCATCGAAAATTAGGATGATTTCTCCAATCCGGATTATAGGTTCCCGAAGATGGGTTATCTCTCTCCCGATGCGCTTTAAAACCATATACTTCGCTCGCATATTCATCAGTAGGTTGCACTTGAGGACATGCTTCAGAATGATGAGATGGATCTCCGCATATTACGCGATTAACTGATGCAGCGGGGTTGGCTAAAACCCTTTATCAGTTGATCTATCTTCTTTCTGAGTTTTGAGATTTCACTTTTCACTTCATGTTTCCAGGCATTGTCTATACTCATCACCTGAACTCTGATCATATTCTCAGAACCGGCTTGAACTTTGAGACCTTTACTGAGTTGATTCAGTAATTCCCAAACCTCATCATCTTCTTTAGCTAAGAATGTGCAACCAGTAGCGACGATGATCATGTTCCGACTTTCTTGACTCACATCATCAAAGAAAGTTTTGACGAGTATCCATTTTGGAACTTCATGGTGTGGACAAGCTCTTAGCAATTCGTTCATCAGATCAAATGCCTCATAGAATTGCTGACCAGGTTTTTGTTAAAAACTGGTGATCTCTTTTCGTTTCTCTGTGGTTTTACTTATAGGGTAATACTCAATGAGAAATCCGCGCTTCATTTGATACCAGGCTGTGATGATTGGTGGGTAGCGACACAAACCAATTTTTGGCTTTTTCTTTTAGTGAAAAAGGGAATAGATGAAGTTTTAAACTGTCGGTGGTTATACATTGAACATGATTAGCTTTACAAATAGTTGTGAATTCAGGTAATTGCTCATAGGGTTCCTCACTAGGCATTCCTCTAAAGATAGGAAGAATTTGGAATAACTGAGGGCGAACTTCGAGTTCGTTCTCTTTTTCTGGATATAGAATAGGCAAGGGGTCGGGCACATCACCAGGATGATAATGTGACTCAACGGTGCTTCTTAATTGTTCACCCATTTCGACAATTAAAGGCTGGTGTTTCAACTTCGAGACTTCCGGCTAGATTCGGCTACTCGAAAATTGGAATTTCTTCCTTGAAAATTAGGAACTTAATTACTAATTATTTTTGGTGGTAATAGTAGAGTGGCTACAATTACCTTTTTGGATTTTATAATTTTATAATTGATTTTTTAAAAAATAAAAAATGAAAATGCAAAGTAACTAAAAATAAAGGACTAAACTAAATTAAGGCAAAACTAACTTACTAGCCCTAACTAACCCTTACCGCTCCCCGGCAACGGCGCCAAAATCTGACGAGCCGTCGTTGTGGCTTGTAGAAATAACCTATGTCAGGATCTGAATGTTACTACCTAAGATTAACTGGTTTGAATTGATCAGAGTATAAACGAATAATCTTGTATTGAATCAAAGTCCAATTAAGAAGTTTGCGGAATAACACTTAATTGTTTTAAGAAAAACTTTCAGAATCAATAACAAATAAATATAATTGAATAAACAAAATTGCTTGTATTGTTGAACTCAATGATTACAATCACCTCTAATCTGTTTGATTAGACGAAGAACACAAATTGTTCTTAGGGTTTTACAACCTTAGAGGCTTATGAAAACTTAAACAAAAAGCAATTACAAACTTGAACGTGCAGAAACTTGTTACAATAGAAAAACCTATTCTATATATTTATAAAGCTTTCTGATTTGTTTCCTTGAAGGACTCTGACTTCTCTGATAGTAGATATGCTGGAATCTTCTTGTAAATATCTTTTCCTGAATATTAGCACTTTCTGTTTATGAAACTGTTGAGCAGCTTGAATCACTGAGCAGCTTGAACAGAGCAGCTTGAATGAATTTACTCTGGCAGCTTGAACTTTTATACTAGCAGCTCGAACTTCTTCAACTAACAGCATGAACTTTGTACTTACACAGAAAATCTACTAACAGTTTGAGAAATCTATCTAACAGCTTGAACTACTTAGAATATTTCCCAACAATCTCCCCCTAACTTAAATTCTATACATAAGACTTTAAGTTTTATACAAATAAGGAAATAAAACCAAGTAAAACTGTTATTTACAAACCAAGGCCTCCAAAAACTTACAACTGTGCAAGTTTTTGATTGACTGCCTTCAAAAATTCTTTCTTTAGATCTTCTCTATCACAATATATTCTCACAGAGCTCATCTGAAGTAACAAAGCCTTTGGAAGATCATAAAATTCAAAATTGAAGTACATACCGGATCCATTTGCAAATTTGAGTTTGTAAGTCTTTGATTTGACAAACAGATCAATTTGTGCAATCTTCATCTCCTTGGCATCTTCTATATCTTTCCTTATTGACTCAGGATCAAAAATGCTTTTCAGATCTTTAATAGCTTGCTTGACTTGTGGAAGAGCGGATCTGACTTGGGTCACAGACCCAACATGATGCATTCTTGTAAGCTCATCTCTGGACATCCCTTGGACTATATGCATTAAGCTCTTATACTCTTCCTCAGGACCAGATTCTCTTCTTACTACAAAATGATATCTTAAGTCAATGTTGTCCATTGGCTTAGCATACCAGTAAGTAATAAGAGGCTTTGTGAAGTCATGTTGATCTAAGGATTTTTCAATTTCCATCACTTTCTGAAGCTGATGCTCAAACAACACCCTCTTTACCTGATCAAGCTTTGCCTGTGAAATTGTATCTGATTGGGATTAGAAGCACTAGCTTGAACAGAAGGAGCAGAATCACTCACACCAGCTTGAGCATTACTTATACCGGCTTGAACTGGTTCTTGTTGACTTTGGACTTCTTGGGAGACTTTGGCTACTTTACGTTTTTCCATCTCTTTGTCATGGATGTCTTGCAGCCTCTCTGTACTCATGGATTGAGCCATCTTCTTTGGAATACCAGCTGAAAAGGCAAAATTGATCAAGAACTTTCTATGCTCAGCCTTTAAATGCCCTGTTGGCATTTTCCTCTTTTTCTCATTCTGTTTGACCACAAACCCTCTTAGGTAATCACCTAAGGTTTCATCATCTTGCATTGGGGCATGGGTTTGCTGGTCTAAAGCCTGATCTTGTTCTTCTGCTATCTTTCTGGCAATTTCAGCATCATAGGCAATCTGGGCTTCTCTAGATGAAAATTTGTGCTTTGGAGACTCAATGAGAATGCCTTTGCCCTTATCCTTGGTTGCAGAAGATGTACCTTGAACTGTACTGATGGGAGCCTGAATTCCTTCTTTGATAACAACTCCAGTTGTTCTTGTAGAAGCAGCTTGAGTTTCTAGGCTAACAACTTGAGCAGCTGTTGGGACTGCTAGCCTAGAATCTTGGACTGTTGGAGTAGGAGCTGCTTGGACTGATGGAGACGCTTGGACTGATGGAGCTGCTTGGACTGATGGAGGGATCTCCTGATTCTCCCCCTTTTTGGATGCATTGGTTTGGTCAGGAGGACCTACAACCTTTGCCAAGTGGGTTCGAATCAGTTGCTCTAATTTAATGATCTTATTTCCACAGAGGGTGAACCCCTTTTGGAGATAATCTATTCTCTGATTTTGAGCAGCTTCTATCTGTCTGGGTGAAATGATTTGTGCCCCTGTGCAGCAATAATGGACTGATAGTATTCCAACATTGCTACAACAGGTTGCAGCTGAGGATCCGTCAATAGCATAAGTTGCAGACTAGCCTCAAGATCAGCAAACGAATGTGGTGCTTGTGATCTATCACTGGCATGAATTCCAGAAGTAGAAACCTCTGGGCCCCTCTGTTCTTGGTACTGGGGACTTCCAGATGGTGCTTGCACACCTTCTGTTGCCATGGGTGTGGTCTTATTGATGTTGACCCTGTCCTGTGCCTCTTGTGCAGATGCAACAGTAGTGTCAGCCACAGAACCTATATGGACATCCTCTGTTGGGATGGCCACCTCTAAATTGAGGTTGGGAGTGTCCTCAATGGGTGCCCTTTCGATATTCTGTGCAGAAGTGTCCTCCTGCACAGGGATATTTGGCTCTTGTAAGAGAGCTGAGGAGGAAGGAGCTCCTGAACCTCTTTTTCTTTTGCATAATATGAGAGGGGATGTGGGTTTAACAATAGGAATAGAAGGCATTTGAGTATCATGAGGAGTGGGTTGGGGTCCTGGGGTGAAGCAATAATGTTAGGCTGAGCCTGCTCAGGACCCTCTCCTCTGTTTCTTGGAATGATGCCCAACATTGCAGAAGACAATGTGACATCCACACTCACAAAATTAGCACTTGGCTTTAAAAGCCTTTTTATAGATGATAAAGAGTGCCTATGGGAGACATGTATCCTTTTATGTATATAAAAGTTATTGCAAGACTTTGCAATTATTTCAGCCAAAAATATTGGATACATCAAAAATTTCCCATTCTTTAAGGAATGATGCCTTAACATTCCCTGAAAAATCATGTTAGAAAATTGAACTGTTGGCCCGTTGATAAACACACTAAGGCAGTGGCTATATTTGATGAAAATTCTGACCAACCAGTTCTTTTTGGGCTTATACACTGCTGAATAATATGTACAAGATACTTCCACTTAGGGGCAAAATTAGATTTAAAGAAAGTATACGATTCAGCAGGTCCCCTATATCCAATAGTATGAAGACCATTATGTAAGGCAGTAAGGGATAGGTCTGGTATACCTGAGGCATCTTGAAGATGCAGATCTTGGTGAATGGATTCCTCAGTGACAGTAATGGTGTTGCCATCGATTTTGGATGTCAAAGAAAAGACTCCATTGATGGTTTTGAGGGAGGCATGTTTCCAGAACTGTTCAATATGGGAGATGTAGATGGTGGGATTGATATTGAGGGCATGATGGATATGGGAACTTCGAAGGAAGTCCATCATGTCATGGAATTCTTGAAGGTCAGTGTGTTTGAGAGAGTAGGGTAGGCAGTTGTGTTCTTTGACAAACTCCATTGATGATCGATGAATTAGGGTTAGAGTGATGTGTGTGGGAATTGCTCAGAGAATCGAAGAAAGGGTGTGGAAGATATTTTGCAACTGGTAGTTACAATAGAACGAAACTGGAACCTTTAAAGATTTCGAAAATATCTAAACCCGCGCACACACTTATGGAAGTTACCAAATTACCCTGCACACTTTGACAGATCAAGTGAAACAACTAACAGTCCGAGAAAATGAACTAGCAGCTTGAGAAAATACTCAAGCTGTTAGTTGAAAATTAAGCAACTGCTAATGAAACAGTGACTCCCCATTAATCAAGCATATGTAATAGATATAATTTTCATAAAATAAGAGAGAATAAAGAAAAACAAATTAGTCCATATTAACCATGCCAATATTTGATACTAGGAAGGTGAATCTTCCTACATCAAATGGTTTTGTAAATAGATCAGCTAACTGATCATCAGTATGAATTTTGGTAACTTGGATTAATTTGTTCTCATTACAGTCCCTTATAAAATGAAATCTAATGTCTATATGCTTGGTTTTGGGAAATTTCACTGGATTTTGTACAATGCTAATTGCACTTGAGTTGTCAACGTAAATGGGAGTGGATAGGAAATTCATACCATAGTCTCTCAGTTGATTCTGAATCCACATCACTTGGGAGCAGCAACTTGCAGCTGCTACATATTCTGCTTCAGTAGATGAAGTGGAGATAGTTGTTTGCTTTTTGCACTGCCAAGAGACCAATCTTGTTCCCAAATATTGACATCCACCAGTTGGATTTTCTGTCAATGTTGTATCCTCCATAATCACTGTCAGAATAGGCTGTTAATTCAAGAGGAGAGTCTTTAGGATACCAGAGGCCCAAATGTGGTTGGCCTTTGAGATATCTAAAGATTCTCTTAACAGCAACCAGATGGGAGTCCTTTGGAGAACATTGAAACCTGGCACAAACACAAACAGCAAACATAATATCAGGTCTAGAAGATATTAGATACATAAGAGATCCTATAAGGGATCTGTATAGATGAATGTCCACATCTATTCCATCTTTGTCCGTATGAAGCTGCTTGTGAGGATCCATTGGAGTACTTGCAACTTTGGTATCTTTGTACCTAAACTTTTCCAGTATGTCTTTAACATACTTTGATTGACTTATGAAGAGTCCTGTGGGCTTCTGCTTGACCTGCAATCCTAGAAAGAAGGTGAGTTCTCCCATTGAACTGATTGAAACTTTTTGTGCATCAAAGCCTCAAACTCTTTGCACAGACTGTCATTGGTTGACCCAGAATCTCAGATTTGATGGACTTTGTGAATAATGTTTTGTCCAGAGTACCTCTCTTGAATCCATTCTGTAGAAGGTATGATGACAAAGTGTCATACCATGCTCTAGGGGCTTGGTGGAGTTCATAGAGGGTTTTGTCTAGTTTGTAGACTCGGTCTGGATACTTGTAGTCCTTAAATCCAGGAGGTTGACATATATAGACCTCTTCTTCAATTGTGCCATACAGAAAAGCAGACTTCACATCCATTTGATACACTTTGAACCCTTTGAAGCTTGCATAAGCTAGGAACAGTCTGATGGCTTCAATTCTTGCCACTGGAGCAAAGACATCATCATAGTCTATTCCTTCCTCTTGAGTGTACCTTTGTGCTACTAGTCTTGCTTTGTTCTTGATGACTATCCCTCTCTCATCCTTCTTGTTTCTGAAAACCCATCTTGTACCAATGGCTCTCTTTCCTTTAGGAAGATCAACTAGTGTCCATACATTCTGAATCTTGAATTGTAGAAGCTCTTCCTGCATTGCCTCAATCCAAGATGAATCTTTCAAAGCTTCTGATGCCTTTTTAGGTTCTAGCTGAGACATGAAACAGGCATGTTCAAATGCAGCTAGACTAAATTCAGAAACTGCTGGTTCAGCAGCAGTAGTTTCCTTGTGAACCATTGTCCTTGTTTGCACAGGTGTGCGTGGATCACCCATTATTTGATTGAGAGGATGATACTTGTGAACCCTGAGTGTAGGCTCTCTATCTGTCTGGAAAGAGGATCCAAGATTTGTATCATCTCCATCAAGAGCAGTTGATGGTTCAGCTTCTGGAACAGCTTGACTTGAATCTGGGACTGTTTCCCTTTGTGTTGGAGCTGTTCTCTCAGGACTTGGGAGTTGCACTTCATTGTCTGGATTTGAATCATGTTGAGCATTCAGAACCCCTGGAGGGTCACAAGACAGAATTGGTATAACTTTATACTCATCCCATTTATTTGAATCTGCAGCAGTTTGAAACTTTGTGCCAATAGCTTGATCATTTGTGCTACCAGCATGAGAATTTGTGTTGACAGCTTTAATCCTATTTTCATCAGAATCTGCAGTACACTCAACAAAGCTCAGAGAATTTGTTAGTGAATCTAAATCAAACAACCAATCAGGACCAGTGCCTTTGACATTTGCAGTATTTTCATTAAATTCAACATTGGCACTTTCTTCAATGGTTTTAGAGACACTATTATATACTCTATAGGCTTTGCTTTGATTTGAGTATCCTACAAACAAACCTTCTTCAGCCTTACTTTCAAACTTCCCTAAGTGAGTCTTAGTGTGAAGAATGGTACACGGACAGCCAAAAGACTTGAAAAAGGCTATTAAGGGTAGTCTATTTTGGAATAACTAATAAGGAGTTTTCCCTTGTGATTGAACAACCTGAACCCTATTTAGAACATAACAGGCTGTATTAACTGCTTCTGCCCAAAAGGTCATTGGCAGTTTTGAATCAGCTAGCATGGTTCTAGCAGCCTCAATTAATGTTCTGTTCTTTCTTTCAGCTACACCATTTTGTTGTGGTGTTCTTGGTGCACTATATTGCCTAGCAATACCTTTGGACTCACAAAAACTATTTAGGATATGGTTTTTAAACTCAGTTCCATTGTCTGATCTTATCACCTTAACTTTTGAGTTGGATTGGTTTTCTATCTTAAGAATAAATGACTTAACCAGCTCAGCAGTTTCATCTTTAGACCTAAGAAAGTAAACCCAAGTAAATCTGGTGAAATCATCAAGAATGACTAAACAGTAAGCCCTTTTATTCAAATTCAAAACAGATGTTGGACCAAATAGATCCATATGAATCAGATGAAGAGCAGATGAGATTGAATTTACTTCTTTGGCCTTATGAGAAGTTTTGTGTTGCTTGCCTTTAAGACATGCTACACAATGATCATCACATATGAACTCCTTTCGTGGTAAACCTCTTACCAAGTTCTTTTTGACTAAAACATTCATGAATTTGAAGTTCATGTGACACATCCTTCTGTGCCAAAGAGCAGACTCATTGGATAATGCTTTGGATATCAAACAGCTTAAAGTACTTGATTTGGATAAAAGTTCTGTGTCCAAAAAGTATACATTGTCCTTTCTTGGTGTTCTTAGTAAAACAAGATTTTCAGGAATTGTAAAATCTTTTGAAAGGACAATGCACTCAGAATCTGTAAACAGAACAATATTTTGTTTGTCACAGATTTGAGACACACGCAATAAGTTATACTTAAGCTGTTCAACATACAAAACATCATTGAAAATCATGTTGCCTGCATTAACAGTACCTTTACCTGTAACCTTACCTCCTTTGGAGTTTCCTCCAAATGCAACAAACCCTCCTTCAAAGCCTTTGAAATTTGACAAGCACTCAGAATTGTCTGTCATGTGCCTAGAGCATCCACTGTCCAAATGCCATCTTGTTTTATGTTGTGACCTGTGGTTGCTCTGCACAAATAAAAGCTTAGTTAGTAGTGGAGTAAACCCAAACCAAGTTGGTTTTGGGTTGTCCTTGTGCATTGACATAACTAAATACTGTTTTTGACTTCTTATACTTAGTGAGATCCATTGATTTATTCTGTGGGGAGTATTTAGTTAGTACATGAGGTATCCAGGTATTTTGTCCATCCTTTTCTTTAACAGTCTCAGATGATCCGTTACCAGTTCCAGTTTTATGCTTAGCAGTTTGAACTATGTTTTTAGTGCTAACAGCTTCAGAATTTGTACTAACAGTTTCAACACTAGGCTTAGCAGTTTGAACATTTGTATTAACAGTTTGATCTGAGGATTTGTCTTTAACACACCATATTTGTTTAAAATTTGATTTAGGCTTTGCCAAAACTTGTTTTTGGTGTGTGGACTGTTTTTTATTAACTTTTGAGAACCTGTGATCAACTGTTTTCTTTGGAACTGATGCAGTAGGAAGTTTGGCCTTTGAATTTTTTGAATTTTGAGAATTTATCACAGTCTGTTTTGCAACAGATGGTTTATAAAAGTAATCCCTGACCAAGTGATTTTTCCTGCCACAATGGAAGCATTTTTTGACTGTTTGGATTGGAGAACCAGTTTTATTGGATAATATCTGGTTCTTGTTCCTTTGATTTCCCCTTACCAGCTGTTGTTTGGGAAACTTTTGGACACCATGCTTTTGGCATGTGCAGATTGGAACATTTTTACCCTTTTTATTATTCTTTGATGAAGATGCAGTGTTACAGTTAGAAGGTACAGGAACCTGTGGAGCAGCATTGCATACACTCATCTTCTCCTTTCCTTTCTTATTGGGGATTTAGATTTCTATAGGTGCACTCATTGTTTTGTGTTCTTTTATCAACTTCTGTGCACTCACAGTCTCTATTTTGAATCAGATCCTCTTTAGATTCAGGACTGTTTTCAAGGATAGGATCTACAGTGGTCATACACTCATCTAATGGTTCATTAACAAGCCTATCAGCAACTTCACTCATTGGATGAATGTATTTGTTGTTCTATGGAGGTGGAGTGGCTCTGTATCCTATACCTTCTTTGGGATTGAGCTGACATTTTACCCTATCTTTAAATTGGACTTCCATTAGATGTTCCAGCTTTTGATTTGCCAATTTGAAATTTCCTAGATCTATATTGACAGATTCTAGTTTCTTATTAGCCTCTAACACCTTTTGTTCAGTCTCATCTAATTTTTTATTTAGGGATTCTATTTTCTTATTCAGCTCCTTTTTCTCCCACTCATGATATGTTCTATCATGTCCCATTTGAATCTCATTATCCTTATAGTCATTGATATGTTTTTCAAGATCTTCTATGGCCTGCATGTATTCATATCTCCTTTCTTCCATCTTAGCTAGAGTTTTACACATGCTCTCATTATGATCTCTGTACTTTTTAACCATATTTTTGCATGTTTAAGAGCAGAGTTTAGAATTTACCTCAGATGGTAGTTCAGTGGAGGTGACATTTGATGTTTCTGTCATTAGAGCTTGATTTTGTAACTCTTCCTCTGTCTGATCACTCCAGTCAAACACATTGTCTTCTTGAGAGACAAGTGCTTGTGATGATGAAGCCTGATTAGTCTGCTGAGGTCTTGGTGGTTGTTGACCTTGAGATCTGCATTCTCTAGCAAAGTGGCCAAGCTTGTGACATTTAAAACACTCAACTTTTGACTTATCAAAGGCTGGTTTGCCTTCTGCTCTGGCTTGAAAGTTGGATCTGGCAGTTCTTTTCAGAAACCTTTTGGCCCTCATGGTCAGCATTGCATGTTGCCATTTCAGATCCATCTCTTCTAGGTCATCTGGATGAATCTGTTCTAGATCTTCAGCATTTAGAGCAAACAGTCCATCATTGGCAACAAAGGCTTCATAGTGAGCTTCAGTAGAGTTACCATCACCACCTGAAAAGGAATCACTGCAATTAGATTTTTCAGATGACAGTAGAGCAGTGTTGTGATTATAAGAAAAAAAGATTTCTTTTTTGTGTCAATCTCAGTTTCAAACACTCTCAGACTGTTGTACAGATCATCCAGCTCTATTTCATCAAGAGTGTCTTTTGTTCTCCATTGAGCAGCATAGACTGTCCACTCTTCACCAAGAGATCTAAGGAATTTTCTGTTGACTTCATCTTGATCCAGACTGACTTTTGCACTCTCCAATTCACTTATCAGTTTGTTGAACCTGTCAAAGATTTGAGTAAGGTTTTCATTCTTGCCACCAGAAAAGTTCTCATACTGCTGTTTCAAAAGATCCTTTTGATTTCTCTTGGTACTGGCATTCCCAGCAAATCTTTTCTCTAAAGCAATCCAAAGAGAATGAGCAGTATAAAACTTTTTAAACTGATGTTGATAAGCATTAGGATTGGCTATTTGTAGAAGTGTAAGAGCTTTCACTTCATTCATTCTAGCCTTTCTTTCAAGTTCAGTTTTTGGAGGAGTTTTGATGGGTTTGCCCTCAGCATCAAGTTCAGGATCAACTGCAATAGGAAATTCAACAGCTTCCCATATGGCATAATCAATGAATTGAATATGTTGTTGAATCCTGAGTTTCCACATCTCAAACTCAGTGGGCTTGAGCATAGGCACTTTGAGTCCTTGCCCAGATCCACTACTGCTATTATCAAATTCCATTGCAGAAAATTAAAAATGTTAAAAGAAAGCTTTTGACTTTGAAAACAAAGAACAACCTGACTCTAATACCACTTGTCAGGATCTGAATGTTACTACCTAAGATTAACTGGTTTGAATTGATCAGAGTATAAACCAATAATCTTGTATTTAATCAAAGTCCAATTAAGAAGTTTGAAGAATAACACTTAATTGTTTTAAGAAAAACTTTCAGAATCAATAACAAATAAATATAACTGAATAAACAAAATTGCTTGTATTGCTGAACTCAATAATTACAATCACCTCTAATCTGTTTGATTAGACGAAGAATACAAATTGTTCTTAGGGTTTTACAACCTTAGAGGCTTATGAAAACTTAAACAAAAAGCAATTACAAACTTGAACGTGCAGAAACTTGTTACAATAGAAAAACCTATTCTATGTATTTATAATGCTTTCTGATTTGTTTCCTTGAAGGACTCTGACTTCTCTGATAATAGATATGCTGGAATCTTCGTGTAAATATCTTTTCCTGAATATCAGCACTTTCTGTTTATGAAACTGTTGAGCAGCTTGAATCACTGAGCAGCTTGAACAGAGCAGCTTGAATGAATTTACTCTGGCAGCTTGAACTTTTATACTAGCAGCTCGAACTTCTTCAACTAACAGCATGAACTTTGTACTTACACAGAAAATCTACTAACAGTTTGAGAAATCTATCTAACAGCTTGAACTACTTAGAATATTTCCCAACAACTAAACTACCTACTAGTGTAGGGAAGTAAGGGTCGAATCCTCAGGGAGCTGGTAGGTTTATTAGGGTTAATTTGCTAGTTTCTTTATGAATTAATAAAGCGATTTAGATTACAGAATTGATTGGTTGGCAAAATGATTTAAACTAAAGTAATACTTAAAACAATAGCACAACAAACAATGGTTAATTAATAGATCAAAGTAAAAAGGATAACCATTTACGAATTCCCTACGGCACAAGTTATTACTTAATTGAACATTATGCAATTGTCACATAGACATAACCAATTATGCAATCATATTAATCATGAACACTTTAATCAATAAATCTTGGCATAGCGCATGCAACATTCATTACTTATCTTAATCCCTAGACTATAGACTCGGCACAAATAATAACAATACGATGAAATATCTTGCTTTTACCAATTAAATCATTCAATCATAATAATAACCAAAAGTACATCATTTGTGTAACGTGAAATATTCAATAATCATAAAACACATCAATACACATATTAACGTTCAATAAAATAACACTTAGTCGTAGATCCTCTGCAAATGGTTATGAAGCTTCTAGCCATCCATCGTGTGTTCTTGACCGGCAATGATTGAAGAAACCATCTTGAGGCTTGTAGATGATGAAAGATAGGCACTCCCACTCTTCGTACTTTGTTCCGTGAATCGACCGCAACAGGGATCCGCCAGCGTTTTTAATAAAAATGCGACTTACAAATCGAATAGGAGGCACCCCCTATTTATAGAGGTCGTGGTTTTTAGCGGTTTGGATGTCAAAAAGCGGCCACAGAGTTTTTATGCCGCAGGGGCGTAGCCCTGGCAGGGGTACGCCAGCCTGCGCTAGAACTGCTCTTGAACTTAAAGTCTTACTGTTTTGGAGCATAAGGGGGCGTATCCCTACTCCCCAACATGCGCCTCTCGAGCTGAATTTTTTCGTAGTGCTTTTAAATGACTTCCTAACCCTGAAAAGGAAATATTGCGTAAAGGTATCGAAGGGCAGAGGTTAGCGGAGTGGTCGGAGAGGAAGACGGTGGAGAGCTACGTAGTCGCAGAAGAGGACAACAAGAAGATGATGATGACTATGGAGTGTTGCGTCAAATAGGGTATGGAGGGAGGATGAAACATCACTTATAATAATGATAATGATGATAATAATAATAATAATAATAATTATTATAATAATAATAATAATAATAATAATAATAATAATAATAATAATAATAATAATAATAATAATAATAATAATAATAATAAATTGCAAAAAATGTCTTTTGTCCTTAAAAGACTAAAATGCCCTTCACTTAACGTTACCATTTAACACATTATGTTATAATGGACCTTCTTTGCAACTTTTGGTAGTTAAAACACTGTAATTGCAACGGTTTTGAAAAAAAATGACCAAACATGTAATTTGAGGTTAGTTAAAGGACCATTTATGCAATTAACTCTATATTACATCACTTAGCATTTATCTCCCATCTATGTAATATACACTCCTCCCATCAAAATATTGTAAAGGCCTACATATAGTTCTAACAATCCTCTACTTAAGCTTTAACATTAACAACTCAATCATGCATAAATAAACGTAGCTTTCACTATGAACAATTACATAGTCTATGTCTCTCAAATAATCTAACAAAATCACTGACAACTTGCAGCGCTTTGAGTCATGAACGCATGTGATTGACTACGATAAATAACACATATAACTCGAATTTTTGGCCACTATCATAGGGATCAATATTTACGGCAATGTGCTCATCCTGATTTCATGGATATCTTCTAATGTTGTACACACATTTGATGTCCACATAGGTGAAGTTCATTAAATAATCTAAGACTTCAATAAGAGCCTTCGCTCACCCTCATACTATTACTCACTAACTTGTTAACCTAAGATAGTGTCCAAGTGACATTCAATAATTATTTTTTACCTCATTGAATCTTTATATAAGATTGTAGTACTCTAAGTAAATTTTGGGTTCCCATTATTGCCACTCAATCCGTGAGTTTCAAATCAATCTCCCTTGTAGTCTTAGTTATTTAATATCCTGATAAAGGCCTTCCATGAATGGATCCACTAAGTTCCTACAAGTTAGATCGTACATACATAACATTTTACTTTCACAGTGTAAGGGAATGGTATGCATTGAATGTGGCCAAAAAACCTATATCCAGAAACATGTTTCTAAGCTATTCAGCTTCCTTACACAATGCTGCCGAAGCCAAAAATTTGGCGTCCATGGTGGAGTATCTAATACATGTTTGTTTCTTAGAAGCTAATGAAATAAATCCTCCAACCAAGAGTGGATATCTAACTACTTGTGGATTTGTTGTTATTTCACTAGTTATTTAACTAGCATCAGAATATTCCATAAGTACAGCTAAAAAGCAATTATAATGGAAAGCTAAGTGTCTAGTTCTATTAAGATATCCAAGAACTCTACCAATCACTTTCTAATGCGTGGGTTACTTGTATACCTTGACAACAAATGCAATAGCCGACCTAGTGTAATATGTAGCACATATGAGACATATTGTTGCACTAGCACATTCTAATTGAGCAATACCTTTACCATTATTTGCTATAAGTTTACAAGAGGAATCATAATGCAAGTATTTTCTTCATTAAAGTTTAAGTGATTAAACTTATCAATAATTTAATCATAAATATGGTGACATTTTTCAATGCAAAACCCCCCGTTATATCTTTTAGTTTTAGGGATATTTGGGTAAAAACCTTTAAGTTGGACCATTTTGTGATTAAAATCACTAACCATTTTTCATTGTAGAAACCCCTAACGTGCAAAATCTCACTCAGTTTAGATATTATTGATTGAAAATCGTAGGCCGCAGTGACCATCGTTATTTCACTGGAAAAGTAAATTCCAACAAAAAAAACATTGATTGGAACAAAGAAATCAAAAAGAAATATGAATTTGAATCATAAAACATTAGTAAGTGAGTTTGCTGGAAAAAGATTTGTCAAAGACGAATTGTTGGTCAGCAGATAGCAACCGGTTCATCAGGTTGCAAATCTTTTTTTTTTTGAAAAAAATCCTCATTGTAATAAGTTTTAATCAGTTGGAGCTTTTTTGTGCAATGAAAAATGATTGGAAGTTTTAATCACAAAAATGATCCAATTGAGAGATTTTTTCACACATATCATTTAGTTTTAATACCTAACACAGTATCAACTTTATATAAATCTTTCATGTAGAAACATGAAGATTGAAATTTCATAGTTCTGTTTGATACCTTTCATATTAGTTCCCTATCATCCACATAAAAAATAGAATAACACTAAATTCCTTAGTGAACTTTGAATACGTACATGTGTGTGTGTGTAAGGTGATTTTTGGGAAGAACCATAATAACTAATCGAACTTTTCATATCATTTCTTTGGTGCTTGTTTTAACCCATATAATGACTTCTTTAATTTACTAACTTGCTTTTAATACTAGTCAAAAACAAACCCTTTGAGTTGTTTCATATTGACCTTTTCATCTATGTCTCTATTTAATCATACTAACATTTTTGGGTTGAAGTCTCATGATTGTCATCTTCTTATGCAATGTCTGATACCGATTGGAGTTAGAGTTGTTTTGAGCAAAGTTATATGTATATATACCAATAGTAGAGCTTTCCACGTCTTTTAAGCAACTTTGCTCCAAAACGCTGCTGATGGAGAATATGATGAACGCTAATGATGTTATCATTACAATCATGTGCAAATTAGAAATGATCTATCCTCCAACATTTTTGACATTATGGGTCATTTAGTTTTACATTTACCTCACGAAGCGTTTTGCGGAGGCCCGATATATATGAGATAGATGTATCTGTTTGAAAAGTATATGAAAGAACTTAGTGATATGTCAGAAATACGGCAAGGCTCGAGGGTTCTATAGCCGGGGGTTATGTTGCCGAAGAAGCTTTAACTTTTTGTTCAATGTACCTTCAAGATGTTTAAACCAAATTGAATCATGCCGAAAGAAACGAGGATGTTGACATAAAGAAACAAAATGTGGGTGTTTGAATCTAAATGTGTACTGACTAGTGTAATGGTAGAGAAAACTCTTGATTTGAGGGACAAAAAAAAACTTAGAATGGTTTGTCCTCCATAGCTGTGAAGAAGTCAAACAAATATCTAAAGTAATTAATGATTCCATCTTTAACTTTTATCATCTATTTTATATTTCTTTTCTCATTTACTAATTCTAAATTGTTTTATTATCAATATAGTGAATTCAAGTTAGAACACTCATATATTGATATAATATCTAATTCTCTGGATGGTTCCTCCATAAGGTAATATAAAATAACAAAACTATATGCTTGACAATTTATATGAAAACTAACTTCCTTACATGGTTCCTATGTATATATATAATATCAACACATTAATTTATATTTGTTAGGTCTATAATATGCAAACACAAAATTCTTCATTATGCCACAAAGAGTTGTCAGCTCTTTTAGGTACACGAGCAAAATCCAATACTTACACTGTATGCATAGTCAACGTGTTAAGTTTATGGTACATAGCCGTGAGACACAACGAACAACACAAAACTCTAGTGTTTCAGTTTAGTGAGAGAATCAAGAGAAATATTATGGTCAGCTAGAAGAGATCATTGAGTTATGTTATTTACCTAAGTATTCGACTATGCTAGTTTGGTGTAAGTGTTTGATATTCGAATGGGGGTTTTATGTGAAAAAAATATATCACAAGTATCGACATGCAAGACAAATGAGACAACGATGATCAACTCATACTTACTACGGCCAAACAAGCGTTCTACCTCCGAGAACCTTCTCAAGGAAACCAAAATCATAACCATCGATGAGTTGTTGTAAAAGTTAACCATAGTAAAACTTGGAGTATACCAATAAATGATGGTCGTGTTGTCAATGCTGACAATGGCTCCACCGAAAATGTTGATAATGGCTGCAAAAAAATGTTGACGTCACTTTCGTTTAATTGCAAACTTGTAAACAACTTTACCTAGTACTTTGAAAGTTGCACTCAACATGTGAAATTGAAGTTAGTGCGCCAACTGGTAGTGTCAATGAAGTGTCTAAGAGCGAGACTGATTATGATCGAAAGTGATTCCGATTGTGATAGTGAAATGTTTGACGGCGAGACTAACTACGAGGAGAATCATTCTCATTAGAACATTTATATTGTAATTATCTTTTGACTTATTGTAATAGAAATATATTTATTTTTGTTACTCTGTTGTAACTAAATTGCATTGTATTACATTTAGTATTTGTCAATTCTATATCCTTTAATTAACTTTTCATGTATGACAATTATTTGAATTATCATTTATTTGATGGCTAGAGATGGCCGAAAGAATCCACTACCTCCAGGACATGAGGCTAAAGTAAAGAATACCCTAACTCATGTAATTTTAGTTATTGGTGCATATGTATCGAAAGCACCGGTAGTTCTTTTCACTAAAGCCTTAGATAACCAATATTGCTTTAAAGGTTCGTGTGGATTCATGTGTATTGTGTTTTATTCTAAATACACATTTGTACCCAATTGCTTTTGAATCCGAAGGTAAGTCCAAAATTTCCCAAGTGCTATTTGATATTAATGTGTGACATCAAACTATACTTATTACATTGAGAAAATCAAGTTTTAATTCAAATACTAGGGAAATAGCCATCTAAAGTATAAAATTCTCATAGAAACAATATTTCATTGATTCTGATAAGTCCATCTTTCTCCCTCCATTTAGAACCTTATAAAAGCAAAAGGAATCCATGGAGAATTGGAGGGTTAAGTTGTGTATAGCCACCAAGATTACATGTACGAAAGAAGGCTCCATAAATTCATTCAAATTCTTTAGGTACTTGCAGATGATTTGACTAACATTGTGTACAACATTTGCACATTTATATGCTACTACCGTACTATCAAGAGGATTAGTCATCAAAGGTATCTATCCGTCAGTAGATCCTTAAAATTCAACGTCAACTATGCTATGACAACCCTGAATCGTTGATGAAGAACATTATGACACTCCGCAACATGTTAAGAAAACTTTACAATGTTACAAAAAACATCAAGATATTATGGTTATTCTTGGATTGAATAAATTATCCGAAGATGATCGTTTAAGCGTAGCAAGAGCATGAAAAATTAAGGTTTTCTATCACAACCTGTTTTTCTAGTAGAAGAATTTACAGGTTCTCGAGGAAAATATGTTGGTAACTTACACTACTACAAAATAGATAATGGAACCCCCCCCCCCCCCCCCCAATAAACCCCGTTTTTTTTTTTTTTGTAAAAATAGAGTAAAATCCTAGGTGTATTGGATGGGTAATAAGTTATAAAACAATGGACCCTGGTTGTTTAATAAATAAACAACCGAGGTCTATTGTCGTCAGATTTGAGAAAAAAGGACCTCGGTGCACTAACAAGAAACCGGGGTTTATTCGTAAGGGTTTATTAAAGCATTTAATGCTATGACATTGACGTATATCTACCACATATAGACCTCGGTTGTGTTCTAAAAAACCGGGGTCCATTTTCCTACAACTCAACAGCTACACTCGACTCAATAACTCTTTTCCCTAACTTCTTATTATGTTCTTTCTTCTTCCTCCTCCATTAATACGCTCCACGATTTTCAAAATCATCTCATAAATATTTTATCTTATTCAATTATGCAAAAAAAAAAACCACCCAACTATGAGCTTTTTCCAATTTCGTGCCTTATTTAATTTTTCCTAATAAGTCATTTAACCAATTAATACTCACGGATTTAGTATGGTTGTAGGTTGCAAGTTGCAATCGGTTTCCATACTTACCTGATATCCACATGTCAAGATGTGTTTAGATAGAACACGTATGGTAATAGATTTTTTTTAATTATGAACTTCAATCATAATTTTCCTAAAAAGCTGCCATACTTGAAAAAAATTTCGATTGTGTTCCTCAATCAAAAGTTTCCTGATAAACCTCTTCAAATTTTGGATCTACAAAGAAAGTCCAATATTTCTTATTAGGGAAAATGGCATCTAATAGCTGTGAACTTTCGACTTTGTACCGATTTATGTAGTGAACTTTTTTTTGTGCACATTTGGTAGTCAAAGTTTCAATTTTGTTCCAATTTGGTAGTTGGTCGACCTGGTAACCGGTTTCATCCGGTTGCAATGCCTACGTGGACCATTTTTAAATGATGTGGCAACCCGTTTTGATATTTTACCCGGTTTTACCTACGTGGCGGATCCGTTTTATAATATTACCCGGTTTATACCCGGTTATAAACCCAACCCGATTCCTTTCTTAACTTCGCCCCAACCCGATTCGTTTCTTAACATCGCCACATCGAATGGAATGGTGATACGAATAGCAAACCCAGCACGTACGCTTGAACAATCTTAGCCCTAATTTCTGACTTGAACTTCGATTATGAGTGTATTACAACTTAATTTTCGCCCTAAACCCTCCTGAAGAACAAACGAGTTGGGGCGATGTTAAGAAACGAATCGGGTTGGGGCGATGTTAAGAAAGGAATCGGGTTGGGTTTATAACCAGGTATAAACCGGGTAATATTATAAAACGGATCCGCCACGTAGGTAAAACCGGGTAAAATATCAAAACGGGTTGCCACATCATTTAAAAATGGTCCACGGAGGCATTGCAACCGGATGAAACCGGTTACCAGGTCGACCAACTACCAAATTGGAACAAAATTGAAACTTTGACTACCAAATGTGCACAAAAAAAAGTTCACTACATAAATCGGTACAAAGTCGAAAGTTCACAGCTATTAGATGACATTTTCCCTTTCTTATTAAGATGAAAATTGAAGTGAAACAAATTTTTGGAGAATTTATCTAGTGTTTCGGGTTTAAAATAAAATTATGTTGACCAAACACATTAAATAAGTAAAACAAATGTTTTGTTTGTTTGGCTTTAATAGCCTCTTAAAAGGGTCAATATGAATCGTTAATCATACAAAACAATTTGAGGACAACGTTTTGTATTATTGTATATGCCGATCACCGATGTTGTTTTACCGCTTTAATGAGTTTGTGTCTACCAATAAAAGATAGAAATTTGTAAGTTTTTCTAAGGTGGGGGATTTGTGAAGAAAAAAGTTTGGTTGGGAGACTTTATTGAGAAAATCGTAAAACTGTAAACTAAAAGTTAGCAATTGCAATCGGTTCAACGGGTTAATGGTAACTTTTATTGTTAAAACACCAAATTCGTGAATTTTTATTGATTAAATAAGATGAATAGGGACTTAATCGAAACAAACATACAGTTTGGTGTTATTTTTTCTTAAATTTTTTTTCCTTTTTTTATTACTTGGTTATTAAAAATGGATTTGGCTTATTGAAAAAAAATTCATGACTACGCTCTTATTGGTCCATGAATGCTACATTTATATCTAGGTTGGTCCTTGCAATTTGATTCACAAGTAAACGTTCTTTCTTAATTTCCAATTACATACCTAATCTTAATTTCCAATTACATACCTAATAAGTAATAGGGTCGTTTATATTATTTTTGAACCCCAAAAGCAAATTTAGTAGAAGGCCACATATATATATATATATATATATATATATATATATATATATATATATATATATATATATATATATATATATATATATATATATATATATATATAGATTGAGGTTCTATGGGGCACCATATGCATCGGGAACCAAATGAGAACCAAAAATGCATTGCTTGTTTACAAAGGGTGCATTAAGGGCATTTTGGGAATGCTTAATAATATATTGTTAAATTATAAGATTTAATTTAATATTTATCATTTATTTAGGAAACTAAATAAAATGATCAACCACCTTTCCCTTTCTCTTTCTCTCAAACGTTGATGAACACGTTTAAATTTCAGAGATGAATCACGAAATTAACACGTTTAAATGTTGAAATGCATCACGATTTTGGTGATGCATAATGATGGAACAAAGACGATGATGAATATGGCTGAAATGCGTCATGATTTTGGTGATGCATAATGATGGAACAAAGACGAGGGTGAATATGATCGAAATGCATCATGTTTGAAATTGAAGTGGATGAAAATGCATCGTGTTTGTTTAGATTCGGATTTTCTGAATTCAAGCATCTTCCGATTTTGCCCTTCCGCGCGCGAGAAGTTATGCACCCGTGCACCCATTTTCAAGTTAATTACCCTTTTGCCACTACAATCTGAACCATTAAAATTCAAGATCTAACGGTGCATACAGGTTCCCAAAGTGCACAATGCATACAGGTGCCCCATAGAACCTGACCCTATATATATATATATATATATATATATATATATGAGGGATGTTCAATTGAGAACTTTTATGCATCGAGGTACAAAAGAACCTATATCATCTATTAGATCAAAAAATTGTATGGATTAGATTGATGGCAAAAGGGTAAATAGTTGGACAATTTTATGCATCTTGCGCATTATGAAAACAAACAAGAAAGGGCATTTTGGGGAATGTGCATACCTCATTAAATTTAATATTCCCATAAATAATCAAATAATAAATGTTAAATAAATTCAATTGATACATTTCCAAACTCAACAAAAATTACAAAAATTCAAAAAAGATGATGGAGATCGATGCATTTCATCGTTAATCGTGTTTATCTATGCATCGTTTTAAAAAAAGACGCATTTAACAAATAAAATACACAAATTCATTTATGCATCGTGTTCGTCGTTCATATTCTTAATTCATCTAATGCATTGTGTTTAACTTGTTCATCATTCATCTATGCATCGTCATTGTTCATCATCCATTTATGCTTCATCATTTTTTGTTGTTCATCGTTCATCATCTATGCATCGTCATTGTTTATCTTCCATCTATGAATCATCATTATCCATCGTTCTTCATCCATCTATGCATCCTGTTTTTCATATTTATCATCGGTTGCATCTCTTGTTCATGTTCATCATCATCGTTGTTCATCGTTAATCTTCATCTTCAAATCATCATCACTATGAAAATTATGAAGATTACAATTAGAGAGAAAGGGAGAAAGAGAGAGATAGAGAGAAATGGGGAGGAAAATGACGAATGTAGTTAATATGATATTTTAATTCAAAATGTAACTCCTAATTATCTTTTAATGATATTTAAAAATTAATTAATTTCATATATTTAATTTTCTCAAAATGTTCTTTGTGCACCATTGTTAGATTATTCGATGCATAAAAGTACCCCGAGGTGCCCCGATGCATAAAAGTTATCATTTGAACCTCAATCTATATATATATATATATACACACACACAAACACAGAGAGAGAACACGTGTTGTAAGAGATATTCTTCGATTAAGTTTTTCAATCATAATTTTCCTATAAAACTGTCATACTGGAAGTTTTTTTTTTGACTAATTAGTTCCCCAATCAAAAGTTTCCTTCTTCAAATTTTGGATCGACACGAATCTCCAATATTTCTTATCTAGACCAAAAATGAAGTGAAACAAATTTTTGGGGAATTTATTTAATGAAAAAAATGATATGTCGATACATAAATTTTTAGAAGATTCTAGTATTTCGAGTATATAACAAAATTATGTTGGCGAAACTCATTAAATATGTAAAACAAATGCTTTGTTTGTTTGGCTTTAATAGCCTCTTAAAAAGGTGCATTAGATCTAAACTAATTTAAGAGTAGTATTCACTAAACTTACTTTCAATTTTAAGAGGGTGTGTAATGTAAATTCGCATATTAATTTTAAGTGCGTGAAAGGGATCAATATGTTGGCTTGGCAAAAGAACATTAAACAACATACTCGAATTTTTTTTTTTTTGTGTTGAAAAATAGTCAATATTAATTCGTTAAATATACAAAACATTTCAAGCAGGACATTTTATATTATTGTATACGCCAATCACCAATGTTGTTTTACCACTTTAATGAGTTTGTGTCTACCAAAATAAGATAGAAATTTGTATGGTTTTCAAAGGAGGGGGATTTGAGGAAAAAATTTTGGTTGGGAGACTTTACCAAGAAAATCGTAGAACTGTAAAACCCAAGTTAGTAATTGCAATCGGTTCAACAAGTTAATTGTAACTTTTATTGTAAGATCACCTAATTTGTAAATTTTTATTGATTAAATTAGATGAATAGGGACTTAACCGAAACAAACATACAGTTTGGTTTTTTTTTTTTTGGAATAATTTTTCTCTTTTTTTATTACTTTGTGATTAAAATTTGATTTGGCTTACTGAGAAAAAAATTCATGACTACGTCACTGCCTCTTAGTTATTGGTCTATGAATGCTACATTTATATCTACGTTGGTCCTTTCCGTTTGATTCATAATTAAACGTTCTTTCTTAATTTCCAATTGCATACAAAATAAGTAATAGGGTCGTTCATATCATTTTTTAACCCCGAAAGCAAATTTAGCGAAGGGCCCTATATATAGATATTTTTAGATAGAACACATATGGTGATAGATTTTTTTTTAAGTTAAGTTTTCAATCATAATTTTCCTTAAAAAACTGTCATTCTTGAAAATTTTTTGATTAAGTTCCTCAATCAAAAGTTTCCTTGTAAACCTCTTCAAATTTTGGATTGACACAACTCCAATATTTCTTATCTAGACAAAAAATGAAGTGAAACAAATTTTTGGGGAATTTATTTAATGAAAAAAACAAGGGGAAATTGCGCAAAAAACCTCTAAGTTGGTCTATTTTTGCGATTAAAACCCCCAACCATTTCTCATTGCACAAAAAACCTCCAACTGGTTAAATCTTTGTAAATTTGGACTTTTTTCAAAAAATCTGACTTGCAACCGGTTTAGCCGGTTGCAACTTGATGACGTGTAAAACTTTTACATAGATTTTTGCTTAAAAAACCTCCAACTTGTTTAGTTTTTTCAATTAAAACCCCAAATCATTTTTAATTGATAAAAAACCTCCAACCAACAAAGATAATTAAAGTTGAGTCTTCACTGATTGTATTTTGATGACATGGATATTTATTAAACTTTTATTTATCAAACAAAGAATTCGTTTCCAATTGAAACCTCCACCCTCTAGGCTAGCGTACCTCACTGCTTTGGCTGATCATATTCGGATGCTAAAATGGAATATAAATCAATGAAACTGAACATAAAGCTGAATCTAAAAATGCAACTCGTGAACACAATATGAAATCGATTCCATCGGCACAATTGAAGTTAAAATTCAAGATTAAACGGTAAAAGTTAATCGAACATACATACATAAAATAAACAGCACTGAACATAAAGATGAGATAGAGTAATCGGATTTGCCGAAAGGTAGAGAAAAAGAGCAAAGATAAATATTTTTTGTTGGTTAGAGGTGAGAAAAATATAGTTAAGGGTTTTAATCGAAAAAGTCATCAATTTCGGGGTTTTTTATGCAAAAATTCAGTTTAAGAATTATACATGTAGTGCCACGTAGGCGCCACGTAAGTCGGGTTTGCCATGTGGACGCCACGTGTGTGCCATGTAAGCATAGAAACCTATTATAACCGGTCAAGTCTTAATTTCAAAATTATGTTGATGAAACTCATCAAATAAGTAAAACAAATGCTTTGTTTGTTTGGCTTTAAAAGGGTCCATTTTAGATCTAAAGTAAATTAAGAGTTTTCATTTAGTTTCAAATTTAAGAGGGTGTGAATTATAAATTTGCGTCTTAATTTTAAGAGGGTGAAAGGGCTCAAAATGTTGGCTTGCCAATAGAACATTAATATTAATATAAATAACATTTGCCAGCCTGACGCCGCACCAATTTTCAATATTTTCAAAATCAGCCCTTATAGTTTATATAAAATTTTGAATATGTCCCTAAACTTTTAAGTTTTTAAAATTAGTTATTATTATCAAGATTTACATTGAGCACCGTTTCTTATCTATTAACTTCAATTAAAAAGTGTTTATATTTTTTTACCATTCTAATTAAAATTTATTAACAACTCTTTATTTTAATTTGCCAAACTTAAACGCATCGTTTTGATGCCTGACGCCGCGCCAATTTTCAATATTTACAAAATCATCCCTTATAGTTTATATAAAATTTTGAATATGTCCCTAAACTTTTGATTTTTTAAAATTAGTTATTATTATCAAGGTTTACATTGAGCACTGTTTCTTATCTATTAACTTCAATTAAAAAGTGTTTATATTTTTTATCATTCTAATTAAAATTTATTAACAACTCTTTATTTTAATAAAACAAATAGGTATAAAAATATAATAAAAATATTAATATTTTTAATCAATTGGAAACAGAAAATAAATACAATAAAAACCTTCTACACTTATATACATATACCCTTTTTTTGAATGAAAACATTTCGAATTAAATGGTTCGTCGTTTTTTCATTTCGTTAAATTGGAAATAGAAATGGTACATCGTTTTTCTACTAAAACATTAAAAATTAGATGGTTTGATTGTTTTTTACGTTTGGTTAAATCGAAAATCAAAATGGTTATTCGTTTTATCCGTCCAAAATACTTAAATTTGATTGTTTTTTTTCTATTTGTTAACCATTTCGCTGGAAAAATTGAAAAGTTCGTTGTTTTAATTTTAAATGTTTTCTCTAAAAAAACAACGAACCATTTCGTTTTCAATTTAACCAAACGAATGAAACAACCACTTTATCTAATTATTAATGTTTTTGACCGGAAAACACATCTAGTAACTATGATTTGCAATTTAACCAAACGAAAAATGACTAACCATATTGGTTTTAAATATTTTTGCTCGGAAAAAATGACGAACCATATTAAATTTAAATGATTGATAATAACGTCAATTGATTTAGCTTTAAATGTTTTCGCTCGAAAAAATGAAGAACTCTGATTTTTAATTTAACCGAACGGGAAAACAATTTATCCATATATAAATTTTTCCCATAAGAAAAAAGAACAAATTATTTCACTTTTTAATTTTTTTAACAGGTGAAACAATGAACCTTTTTAAAGCTTAATAAATATTGAGTTCAATATTTTTAATATTTTTATATTTGTAAATAAAAGTATTCAGTTTGTACATCAACTTTTTCAATATTTGATTAAATATTGATTAAATATTTAAATATTGAAAAGTCATGCTTCCACCTCAACTTGAAGAATTAAATAACAGTGATTCATTATGTTTTGTTTTTTGTTTTTTTGTCTTTTGTTTCACAAGATTTATATAAAATAGCAACCTTTGTTATTCATAGTTTTTTTGAAAAAAGGGTTTAATATGAAAAAAAAAAACCAACATGTTTTTCATATTTTTACGGTATAGTCTCTTCGTTTTACTTTTTACCAATAAAATCCGTAAATTGTTTATTTGTTTGTGATTTTTGGAATTACTCCTTTTTCTGAAAATTTAGGCTTTTCGTTCCATGTTGGTTTTTTGTGAAAAATACAGGACTGGTAATGAAAAAAACAATTTTTTTTTCCGAAAACCATAAAGAAAACAATTACAGGAGGACTTTATTGGGAAAAGAAAATAACATGGGGCGACGAAACCATAAAAAACATGAAAACATATTGTTTTGTATATATATAAAACCCTCAAAAAACAATATACTTTAGATATTATCAATTGAATCATATCAAATTCGTAAAAAATAAAATGTAACCCATTAATGCTTAAATAAACAAATGCACTTACGTTGTGTTATCATTAAACTATTTTCTATTTCTTAGCATCATATTTTACCTTAAGCGATAAAAACTACATATTTTTTACGGATACCCGCAGCAAAGCGCGGGCAGCAACACTAGTTAACCAACATACTTGAATTATTTTTGTGTTGAAAAAAGTCAATATGAATTGGTTATACATACAAAAAATTTCAAGCACGATATTTTATATTTTGGTATGCGCCGATTTTCGATGATGTTTTACCACGCTAATGAGTTTGTGTCTACCAATAAAAGATAGAAATTTGATGTTTTTCCAAGGTAGGGGATTTGTGAGGAAAAACTGTTGGTTCGGAGACTTTATTAAGAAAATCGTAGAATTGTAAAAACTCAAGTTAGCAATTGCAATCGTTTCAATAGGTTAATCGTAACTTTTATTGTAAAAACACCAAATTTATGAATTTTTATTGATTAGATAAGATGAATAGGGACTTAATCGAAACAAACATACAGTTTGGTGTTTTTTCTTTAATAAACTTTCCCTTTTTTATTACTTTGTGATTATAATTGATTTGGCTTATTGAGAAAAAAATTCATGACTACGTCACTACCTCTTATTGGTCCATGAATGCTACATTTATATCTAAGTTGGTCCTTACCGTTTGATTCACAAGTAAACGTTCTTTCTAAATTTGTAATTACATACATAATAAGTAATAGAGTCGTTCATATCATTTTTGAACCCCACAATATATGTAGGGAATGGATCAAATAAGGACCCACCTTAATTTGAAGACGGTAAACAAACATACATACATATATGGGTGAGATCTTTGTAGAACTCAATATTTATGGAGTGCCAAGAAACATGTAAATTATGTGAACTAGTCAATAATAATGCATATTTGAACATGTATATATGGCATTTCATCGTAAATGAATTATGGTACTCTGGTACCCCATTGGTCTTATATATATATATATATATATATATATATATATATATATATATATATATATATATATATATATATATATATATATATATATATATATATATATATATATAGGGGTGGGTTCAATAGAAAACTATTATGCACGTGAAAACTATGGAAACCTACGTATACCGTCCGATTTGGTGCATTTCATGAAAAACGCGGTGGCATGATCGTAAATAAAGTGATGCATCACGCGAGATTTTGATGCATCACGCGGGAAATTTGATGCATCACGCGGGATTTTGATCCATCACGCGGGGAATTTGATGCATTTGTGGTGGTGCAGTGCGGTTTTCACAAGTTTTCAGGTGCATTGTGGTTTTCCATTGAACCTCCCTCTATATATATATATATAGGGGTGGGTTAATGGAAAACCTCCATTCATCGGAAAACCTTGAAAAACAAATCGTAGCCCTTAGATTAGATGCATATACGTTATTAGATTTGTTAGGCACAAAAAGGCCTCAGTCAAACCTGCTCTGCATCTGAGGAGGAGATTATTAATCAAACCTGTTGATGCACTTGATGGGTAAAAGTTAAGGCCTGTTTATGCCTTAATAATACCTAAAAAGTAATTTGCAATATCAGTCTAAAGCTGTTCTATATGTTGCATGTGTTGCAACAAAGGCAGTTTTGCCCAAGCTGTTCAGACTGCTGAACAGGCTGGACATAAACTGTCTACGCTGCTCTACACTGGTGAGCAGCTTGGGCAGTTTACAAGTGTTCTGTTCTTTGTGAACAGAACCTGTTCTTTGTGAACAGGCTAAACACTTTATGGAATGTGTTTCCAAATCCTCATGTATTGTATTTGACTACAAGATCAGTTTACAAAGTCGAAGACAAAGTGGAAATCAGAACTGGTCAGCCTGCCCAAGCTGTTTTGTTACATGAAGACAAAAGGTTATTTGAAAAAGGGTGACAGACCTTTTTCTTATATCAAAATAGGCCTTTTACAAGGAAGAAAGACGCAAAGTTGACATTCCTTATTTGGTTAAAGGCAATGCAACAGTAGACAAAGTGAAAAGAAAAAACTTCTGCACATGTGAAGACAAATCTGCTTTTCAGAAAAGTGCAGAAAAGGTTATGTTGTCTTTTCAACAAGACTTCTCCTTTTTCATTCCGTCCAATGAAGAAGTTTTTCTTAGATCCTCTGAGTGAGTATAAAAGGAAGCTTCTAAGGTCAGAAAGATTAAGCCAAAAAGCTAAGTGCTGAAGCCAAGAGTGAACGTGCAAGTGTGTTTTTCATGCATGCAAGCCTGTTTGTGTAATTCAGTTTCTTTGTGTCTAAGCTGTTCTACATAAGTTGTCCCTCTGAGTCTTGTAAACATAATGAGTACTTCTTAGTGAGTGTATTCATTGTAAGCTAGTTTGAGTCTGTCTTAGACTAGTGAACATACTGTTGTATCTGTCATCTCAGCTTGAACCTTTCCGCATTCAAGCTTGTTTGTAATTAACAATTTGTTGATAATACATACAAACATTGAGAAAATAGTGTGTAGTTTTTAAAAAGCTGTATTCACCCCCCCCCCCCTCTACAGCTTAAAGCTATATACTTTGGGAACCTCGCGGGACCTACAACTGGTATCAGAGCATTTTAGAGTGTGTGTCATTCTAGATCTCTCATTCTCCCAAGTTTCCATGGACAACAGTGCTGCAAGTTCCTCATACTATGACAATGGCTCAATGGGTAAACCTCCAAAGTTCAATCATCAGAACTTTTCTGGTTGGAAGTGCAGAATGATGCTCTACCTAGAGAATCTGGATGTACAACTACCAGAAATTGTAATGGAGGGTCCCTATGTGTCAACCTCTGTTACAACAATAACTCCTGCTGTTGAAGGAGCTGATCCTGAGATCAGAACATTTGAGAAAGCAAAAGCTCAATGGTCTGATGAAGACAAAAGATTGGTGGCTCTTGATGCAAAGGCCAGAAACAATCTGGTCATCTCTCTACCTGATGATGTGTTCAAACAGGTTGAAAAGATGAAGACTGCCAAGGAGATGTGGGATACTTTGTGTACCATCTATGATGGACCCACAATCACACTGGATAACAGGATTAACAATCTTGTTAGACAATATGAACTCTTCTTTGCAAAACCAAAGGAGACTCTCACAGAAACCTACACCAGGTTTACTGCTCTTGTGAATGATCTCAAAGCTGTTGGGATCACTAAGGACAGCCTTACTCTGGTTAACAAGTTTTTGGACATCCTCCCTGAAGAATGGAATTACTTTTCAACAATTTTAAGAAATTCAGGTACAATCAGAAGTATGGATCTTGTCAACTTGTATGGATCTTTACTAAATGATGAACAGTCAAGGCAACAGAAGAGAAATGCCTTGGAGATGTCTAAAAGAGGTGCAGCCTTTGTGGCTAATGTGAGACAGCCTGTGAGTCAGGTGAGTGATGTGTTCACTCAACCTGATCAACAGGATGATGATAAGGAGGAGGTGTCAGATGAGGAAGATAATGCAGATCTTGTTGAACAGGATGATGAGCAAATGATAGCTATGCTTGTCAAAAGGTTCAACAAGAAGAGGTTTGGAAGAAACATGCTGCAAGGAAGTTCAGGTGCTGGCAAAAAGAAGGCATTTGATAAATCCAAGGCTGAGTGCTTCAAATGTGGCAAAACTGGCCATATAGCTGCTGACTGTGTGTCAAAAGCTGTTGGTCAATCATCCGAACCATACAAGACAAACAAGGATGATGGTTATAGGGTTAAGTACCTTATGGCTATGGCTAAGCTAAGAAAGTTGGAAAACTCAGTGGGTTCCAACCGCCAAAAGGGACTCATGGCAGAGACTTGTGACTGGGAGGAATCTGATTTATCATCTGATGAAGAAGACAATCAATGTCTGATGGCCAACACTGATGTCCCATCAACAAGCAGTTTCAAACAGGATATGGCTGAAGCTGAAGCTTTCAGCAGCTTGGAGAATGGAATCCTACAATGATGTATAAGGTACAAAATTTTATGGCTTACAGTTCTGAAGAAAAAGTTAAAATGTTTGAATATATGCTAGTTGATTTGAAAGCTGCTGTTGAGAAGCATGATGCTTTATTATCTGAAATCTCTAAGCTTAAAACTGATCTTAAAACAAAATCCATCAAACTGAACAGTTTCCATAAGTTGGAAACTGAGCTTGATGAATTAAAACACATCAACTCTATTTTACTGGAAGAAAAGAGAGAAACAGATATAAAGCATGCTAAGCTTCAAAAGATAGTTGACTCTTGGTGCCAATCTGCACAAAAAGTCAGCCATTGTATAAGTCAACAGATCCCTGCACAAATTCAAGCCTATCTTGGAAGGGATCTTGACACAGCAGCTTCCATTGTTGAGATTAGTAATCTGAATGAAGATTTATCCACTCTTGGTGAGCTTCCAAACACTTTTATTTAAAAAGTGAATGGTAAACTAATCTCAACAAACAGGTTTGTCAGGCCTCAAAATGCTGACAGCTTGTGTGAACCTAGCTCAAAAGCTGGTGTTGGAATATGTTCTCCATCAAACTAGCCTGCTAAGTACTCTGCTGATTCACACAAGCAAAAGAAAGGAAAACATGTCCAAACTGCAGCGGTGGATACTAAACCTGTTGACAAAACAGGTTCTGGGTCCAAAGCTGATGGTAAAAGGCATGATAATCCTTTTGATGCTAAACATTTTGAAAATAAGTTTTCAAAAGTTAAGCAACCTGCTTTCAACAAGGGCAAGTCTCATGTTGAAGACAAACCTGTTGTGGTTTCTAATAAGTTTTCTAATCATAGCAATAAACTGGTGTTAAATGAAAATAAGTCTTTCAAAGCCAGAAAAAGTGATTATGCTGATAGGCAGCATAAATCACATCTCAGTAGGGGCAAAGGTAAAGTCATTGCTCAGTCTGAAAAACTTGGGAATAAGTTTTCCAAGCCTGTGGAAGTTCCAAAGCCAGTTAAGCTCCCTGTCTTTGACATCTGTCCTCCTAAAAAGAGGAAAGAAGAGACAGACAAAGTTGTGGCTATTGAACACTCCACTCAAGCTGTTGATTCATCAAATAGTAATAAGTTTGCTAAACCTGCTAATAGAATCAACAAAAATAATTCAGAATGTGTTTCTGGAAGTTCTTCTTCCAAAAATTCTAAAAAGAGAAAATGTTATAAATGTGGGAAGAATACACATCTGGCCAAGGACTGTCCTGAATCTGAGGACATGAGGCCTGTTGACTCTGATGGTTCTCTCACAGCTGTTACAAGCAGTGTTGGAAACATTTCAGTCAATGAAAGTGGTATCCAAGCTGATACCATTCAAATTGGGAATATTAGTGTGGATATTATAAGTCCATCAACAAATGTTGATGAAGTAGGAGAACTCATCTGTGTGATGAGTTCCCCTAAACATGACTAATATGTCTCTTATCACTCTGCATGAAAAACAACCTTTCCAGGTTTGGTACTTGAACAGTGGCTGCTCAGGGCACATGACAGGTTGTAAAGAATTGCTGAGTGATCTCAGGCCTGAAAAAGGGCCAAAAGTCACATTTGGTGACAATGTACAGGGATCCACTGAGGGATATGGAACTCTTAAAGCTGGTGCTGCAGTGTTCAAAAGAGTAGCCTATGTGGTTGGCCTAAAACATAACCTTGTTAGCATAAGCCAACTGTGTGATGTTGGCTACAAGGTTAACTTTGATGAGCACCTGGGTTACATATTGGATCCCCAAGGCAAAGTTGTGCTGTGTACTCAACGAAAGAAAGGTGTGTATGTTGTGGACATGCAATCTGATGATCCCACAACTGAGACCTGTTTTCTCACAAGAACAAATGTAGACTTAAACTGGTTATGGCACAAAAGGCTGTCACATCTGAACTTCAAGAACATCAAAAAACTCTGTAAGAAAGAGTTGGTGACAGGTTTGCCTTCTATGACCTTTGTTAAAGATAAACTCTGCACAGCTTGTGAGAAAGGCAAGCAGAGGAAATCATCATTTAAATCCAAACACAACTTCTCTATTGATACTCCTCTCTTCTTAATCCATATGGACTTGTTTGGACCTGTAAATGTCCCAAGTCTAGGAGGAAGAAGATACACTCTAGTAATGGTTGATGAGTTCTCCAGGTACACATGGGTGATCTTTCTGAAGAGCAAAGGAGAGGCTGCTAGAGAAATTATTGGATTTGTGAAAAAGATGGAGATGCTGAACTCTGCCCAAGTGAAGCAGCTTAGAAGTGATCATGGTACTGAATTCAGAAACAGTACTCTTGAAGACTTCTGTGAAGAGAAAGGAATCACTCAAAACTTTTCAGCTGTAAGGACTCCACAACAAAATGGAGTTGCTGAAAGGAGAAACAGAACTCTCATTGAAGCTGCTAGAACCATGTTGTGTGCATCAGATTTACCTTCATCATTCTGGGCTGAAGCTGTCAACACTGCCTGCTTCACCCAAAACAGATCCTTAGTGGTGAAAAGGTTCAACAAGACTCCTTATGAGCTGCTCAAAGGGAGGAAGCCAAATGTCAGTTACTTCCATGTGTTTGGATGTCCCTGCTTCATTCTGAATCAGAGGGACCAACTGACAAAGTTTGAACCTAAAGCTGATGAAGGTGTGTTTGTTGGCTACTCTGCTATCTCTAAAGCCTACAGAGTGTACAACAACGAAAGAAAGGTGATAGATGAATATATCAATGTCATCTTTGAAGAGTCTAAGAATGCTTCCGCCAAAGCTGTTCCTGAATTAGTTTCAGGAGAATTAAAGTTTGATGATCTCATGCATTCAAACAATGAAGAGGACTCAAAAGCTTCCACTACACCCAGTGTGGAACCTGTTAATCATGATGGGCATGATGATGATTATGTCAATACACCCTGTGTGAATAAGTGTACTGACTTAATTACAACTGCATGTCTAGAACCTATCAATGCTGATTTTCCTAGTTCTACTGCTGATATGTTCAACAGTGGTCAGACATGTTCAACAAGTGAACAGGCTCAAGACAACAATGTGTCTGAAAATCTTGAGAGCTGTTCAACAGGACCTGCTGAAGATGTTAACAACTCAGATGAATCATCATTGAAAAATGATCCTAAGTGGATCAGGTGTCACCCCAATGATCAAATAATTGGTGACATCAACAAAGGGGTACAAGCACGGTGTGACAGCTTAGGGAACTTTTGTATGTTCTCTAGTTTTGTTTCACTGATGGAGCCAAAGAAGGTGGATGAAGCACTAAAAGATGCCAATTGGATCACTACCATGCAAGAAGAGCTCAATCAGTTTGAGAGAAACAAGGTATGGAAGCTGGTCCCTGCTCCTAAAGGTAAAACTATAATTGGCACAAAATGGGTTTTCAGGAATAAGATGGATGAGCAAGGTCATGTCATTAGAAATAAGGCAAGACTGGTTGCTCAGGGCTATAGACAGGAGGAAGGAATTGATTATGATGAAACATTTGCTCCTGTGGCCAGGCTAGAAGCAATTCATTTGTATCTAGCCTACGCTGCTCATAAGAGCATCAAGGTATTTCAAATGGATGTGAAGAGTGCATTTTTGAATGGAAAGCTGCAAGAAGAAGTTTATGTCAAGCAGCCTCCAGGTTTTGAAAATGAACAACATCCAGGTTTTGTCTATAAGTTGGACAAAGCTCTCTATGGTCTCAAACAAGCCCCTAGAGCCTGGTATGACACTCTTACTGAGTTCCTTATGAGCAATGGGTATTCCAGAGGTAAAGTGGATACCACACTGTTCATAAAGAAGGTGAAATCTGACTATGTTTGTTCAAATTTATGTGGATGACATAATATTTGGTTCGACAAATGAGCAGTTATGCAAGAATTTTTCATTACTCATGAAATCCAAATATGAAATGAGTATGATGGGAGAACTTACTTTCTTTTTAGGACTACAGGTTAAACAAACCTCAACTGGAATTTTTATAAATCAAAGAAAGTATACTTTAGATCTGTTGAAAAAGTTCAAATTTGATCAAAGTTCTCCTATTAAAACCCCAATGGCAACCAATGTAAAATTGGATGTTGATGCCAGTGGCAAAGCTGTTTCAGTAACAGCTTATAGAGGCATGATTGGGAGCTTGCTATACTTAACTGCTAGTAGACCTGATATTATGTTTGCCACCTGTCTGTGTGCTAGGTTCCAAGCTGATCCAAAGGAATCTCATCTAGCTGCTGTTAAAAGAATCTTCAGATACCTGAAGGGCACACCAGGTTTGGGTCTTTGGTATCCCAAAGACTCCAGCCTTGAACTAACAGGTTATTCAGATTCTGATTTTGCAGGATGCAGACTAGACAGGAAAAGCACAACAGGTGGATGTCAACTCCTTGGTGGTAAGTTGATAAGTTGGTGCAGTAAGAAGCAGAACTCTGTGTCTACTTCTACTGCTGAAGCTGAGTACATTGCTGCTGGAAGCTGCTGTGGGCAGATTCTGTGGATGCAGCATCAGCTTGAAGATTATGGACTTGTGTATAGGAAAATTCCTATTCTGTGTGGTAACACAAGTGCCATAGCCATTTCCAACAATCCAGTATTTCATTCTAGAACAAAGCATATTGAAGTCAGACATCACTTCATCAGGGATCACATTCAGAAAGGTAATGTGGATGTAAGTTTTATTTCCACTAATGAACAGCTTGCAGACATTTTCACCAAACCTCTTGATGAAAACAGGTTTAATTACCTTGTCAGCAAGCTGGGCATGTTAAACAAGAGTGACTAAGTGTCTCTCAAAGGTCTAAGAAGTTGTGTGTTTCACACTGCTCAAGTTTCTCAGAACAGCTTAGACAGAACAGGTTATACATGTTCTGTACTTAGTCATTTGTCTGAAAAACTTGAACAACTTGAGCATACAACAGGCTGAACAAAAATCGTTTACTCGTCCAGCCTGCTCTGATGGTCCAATCTTCACCCTGTTCACTCCTTCACACTGTCTTACAAGTCATTGTATTGTAACCTATTCAACTATAGAACAAAACCTGCTCTTACAAAAGAGAGCAGGCTGAAGGCACAGTTTGAAGAATGAACAACTTGAAAATTGAACAGCTTGTGTTGACCCTACTCATCACAGGTTTGACCAAAAGTTTAGACCAACAATTTTAATTACCTTTCTTCACACTTAAGTTACTTAATTAATGTTTTATTTAACTTAATTACTGTGGATAATGTGGGTCACGTGTGTTAGTGATTAAAAAGGGCTCAAGTGGTCTGACATGGACAACCGTTCCGTTTTCCGTTAACGACTTTTTCAAATCAAACCGCCCAAAACTTTCTCTCTCATACACACTCAGATTCAAATCCTATAAATACCCAACTACTGTTTCATCTTCGTCTTCCTCATCATTTCCAGAAATCCTCAAGAACCCTAAATATCGACTAAGTGTCTTCTGCTTCTCCAAACCTCAAAACTTCCCAAATGGCTCACAGACCTAATCCCTTTCTTCCAGTGTTCGTTGGTGATGATGTTGCCAAACACTCATCAGTCACCACAATGCTGACCATCAAACCCACCAACTACATTGCAAATCTGACCATACCCAAGAACTATGTGGGAAAAGGGTATGAAGAAATGGTGGAGTTCTTAAGAGTTCATCCGTTGAACTATGCGATGACTGCAACTCCTGGTGTCCTGTACCAGGAGATGGTGTACGAGTTCGGGTACACTTGTGCCTACAACCCCAACACCAAAGTCATCAAGGGGACTATTCTCAATGGGACTCAGACCATTGAGATTACTGCTGATCTTCTGAGGGAGGTTCTTCATTTGCCCATTGCTGAATCATACGACATGCCCCAACCTGAAAATGAGCAAATGGGAAATTTGCTACGCTTCTGTGGTGTAGCAGAACCTAAAATTGGAGCATCACTGTATAGGAAGGAGTTGTCCCCTACCTATAGCTTTCTGTTTGCCTCCGTGATGATGAGCTTCAGCAGCAAAGTTGGTTCATTTGACCAACTAAGTCGTGATGAAGTCCCAATAGTCCTACAGCTGGTGGATGGGACTACCATTGATATGGCTAAGTGGATATTTCTGAATCTGAGGAACCTGGTGCAACAAGAGCCAAGACCAGCTGCTGTCTGCTATCCCAGGTTTCTGAGCCTCATATTCAAGCATCATTGTGGTGAGCACCTGTACAATTCTCAACCTTTACTTAAAACTGTTGTCTTCCCTGTAATAGGGAATAGAGTTTTCTATACTCCTGTACTCCCAAATGAGCCTCCTCTATCCACACCAATGAGGAGGTTGTTAGGATTTGTGGAAGGACCCTCTGATGTGAGGGTGGATCCAGAAATTGCTGCTCCCACAGGAAAATCCAAAGCCATGTCCAAACTTGTTAAGAGGACCCTGGAAACTGCTGAAGCTGGGCCTGTGAAAAAGAAGGCCAAAACAGCTCAGTTTGAGTCTGTTCTCTTAGCCTCTGTGGCTGAGGGGGAGCAGGCTCCTCACCCTGAAGCCTCTGTGGCTGGTGCCTTTGTGGCATCTGAGACTATGGAACAGGCCAACCCACCTGTTTCTGACCCAGTCTCAAAACCTGTCCATTCTGAACCCCTCATCACCTCTCCCCAATCACCTACTTCATCCATCCACTACCAAAGAAAATCCGTCTCCAAAAAGAAAATAGCCAAACCAACCACCTCCTCTGTTCCCTCTCAACAGGGTTCAGTTGTAAGAGAAGCAACCCCTGCTGCCTCTCCTATATTGGGAGAAGGTTCAGCCCAATTGGAGCATGCTTCACTCCAACCTGAGTCTACCCAGAGTCAGCCTAGACCCTCTGGTTCCTCCCAACAGGAACCAGTTGTACAAACGGAGATAGCCACATCAACTATCTCAGCCTCCCAATAGGCTGAGGATATTGAAAGACAGGAGTCCTCTCCACTCCACACTACGTCCACACTGTCCCCCACTCAAACTTCCTTACACCCTGAGTCTGCACAAGGTATCAAAACTGCTGGTCTAGACCAACCAGCAGATCAGCCTTCAACTTCTGTTCCCCATGATACAGCTGTTCTACACCAAACAGCTGCTGAGGGACCAACAACCCAAGCTGATAAACCTCAGGGATCACACCATCCCTCTGGTGAGGCTGCTCCCTCCATGCAAACTCCATCAGCAGGTTTCACCACTGCTGATGTTGAACTGCATATCCCATCTCCCATTGATGAGGTGCTTTTCCACCAAGGCACTGCAGAGGGAACACCCACTGGCCTTCATGAGGATGTTGCAACACAAGCAGCATCTGAAAGGCCCCCAACATCAACCCCTTTTCCTGATGAAGCAGCTACAGCCGCTGCTGAGGGACCCTTTGACCCCTCCAAGCTGGGCCATATTATTTTTGCCCAGGCTATGGAGCTTCTTTCAAATGTTCCTCTTCCCTCTCCATCACATCCTCATACACCAGCCTCATCCTCATCTTCTCCATCTACCCAATCTAAACAGTCTACCCATACACCTCCATCTCCTAAAGACCTGCCTTTGAAGGATCAGCTTTCCCTGCTGACCAACAAAGTTGGTTCTTTAGAAACATCTATGTCCTCTCTACCCTCTCTCATTTCAGACTCTATGTCTGAACAGCTTAAGGGGTTCCTTGATTCGTTCAAAGACTCCTTTCCTACCACTCCACCAACAGATAATTCTCACCAGATGTTAGCACTCACTGCACAGCTGCAAACAGTGTCCAACTCCCTCTCCTCCATTCTTTCACTACAACAGGACTCTGTGTCCTCAATGACAGTTATTTCCCAACAGCTGTCATCTCTCCTCACTTCTTGCAATTCTACCCTTCTGCCACTCTGGCCAACTTGACCACACTAATTGGCTCCCTATCTAATTCTATGTCCTCAAACCTTGCTGATGTGCAAGATTCTCTCGAATTACATCTTGCACAGCTTCAAAGTTTGATGTTCACAGAGTCTGATAGAGAAAACATTGTTAAGCTGACCTCCCTTGCTGATACACAATCCTCTTCTCTTCAAACCTGTCTTTCCCAGCTTGCAGAGGTAAAGGACAATTTGGCTTTCTTAGTGACTAGCCTTGTTGGCCCCAGGCCTGCTGCCAAAACTGCTGGCAAGCCTGATGACTTTGTGTCTTCAGGCAGACCGGGTGTTGAAGGTGCTGGTCCATCTCCTTCAAAGGGGGAGAAGTCGTCTGCCTCTAAGACTAAGTCTAAGGGGGAGAAAACTTCTACTCCTAAGGAGAAACCAGTGCCTGCAGCACAAATTGGTCAACCAGCAGGAATTTCTGAAACAGGTACAATAGAGGGTGCTTCTCAAGCTGCTCAGCCTACTCAGGTTGAATCTCCAATCCCTGCTCAGTCTAAGGGAGAGGAATCCATTCCTGAGGGCAGGCCAAGCAACAGAAGGAGGCATCTGATCTTAGAGGAAGAAGAAGAAGAGGAGGAAAGTCCTGAAGCTGCTACCACTACAGCAGCTAAAGGAAAAGAAATAGCAGAAGATGATCCCATACAGCAGAAAGCAGCAGAAATTCAATTTCACAAAGCCAGGGCCAAAGAAATGGGTCTTCCTATGCACAAATATTTTGAGTTTAGAGAAGAACAGCTTCAAGCCCTGGAAGTGCTTAGAAAAGAAGAAGAATCTGCCAAAGCTGCCAAATCGTTTGCACTTCAAGAAGCAAAGAAAGTTAAAATGTCTACTCTGGAAGTGCAAAAGAGAATATTAGAAGCTGCTAAGGGATCAGCAGGGGAGAAGGAAGCAGAAAAAGAAAAAGGTACTCTGGTCTCAGTGACCAAGCCTACAGTTCCTCATGCAAGAGTTCAGTACCATTTTGACAACCTGGCAAAGAAAAAATTTCAAGATGTTGCTGAAAGAAGGCTTGCCAAGGAAGCAATTGTCAAAGCTGTCCCTATATCAAGAAAAGGCAGTCAGTGGAAGTTGAAAATAACAAGGATGGGTGCAGCAGGCCCTGAATTGGAAACTTATGACTACACTGACGTAGGACAGATGGGGTACAGAGAATGGATTGAGCTTGCAGTTGCTCTGAGTGAGTCAAAGTCAGAAACGACTAAGACAATCAGGGCATATGTCAAGAAACTGATGGAGAGAGTAAAGAATCTTGGCCTGATCTCCAAAGAAGCAAGTGAAGGTGTCTTGGTGACACATCCAAAAATTAAGGTCAGGAGGACAAAGAAGGATACTGAAATGGAACTACTCCTTACACTGATTGAACAAGGCGATTATGCCATTGAAATGAAAGGAGTTGATCACAGCCTGCCAGGTGGAATAGAGTTTGAAGATGGCAAGATTATTGAAGAGCCTGAGCTGGGGGCATTTTTTATAGATCCCTTATCTCAGAAGAAATGTTTTCAAAGAGCTTCAGATCTATACAAAGTGGATCTGAGACAACTTGTGGCCTTCAGACTTGCAGTTTCATTCAGGCAGTCTAGTAAGTGGAGAGCAGCCATCTGGGATCAGCTCAGAGGCTTCTTTGAGAGAGGAGAACTTGAAGATCCCAAGTTCATGTTTATAAGAAGTGAAATTCAAGAACTTGAGGATACTAGAGAGCAATTGGAGAAGATGTTTGAAGATCCCTCTCCTTTGTGATGAAGTCCATCTGCCATCTGGGCAGGTGAAGAATGGAAACTGTCCATCAGTTGGACAGGCTTACCATTTTCTGCTCCCAACAAAAACAGTCCAATGTACATTAGTTGTACTCTATTTTACATATGTTGTAATTTCCTTTTACATTAGTTGTAATATACATCAGTACATCAGTTGTACTTTTGTAAGAACATCTGTTGTTCCTAAATGTAATAAAAAATCAGTGTATATAAACTGATCTTTTACTTTATGTTGATGTTGTAAGTTTATTTCAACAAATGTACTGTAAAAATATATAGTGACTTTTGATAAGGTCAGCTTAGTCTGGCTATTGCAAATAGGGGGAGATTGTTAGGCACAAAAAGACCTCAGTCAAACCCGCTCTGCATCTGAGGGGGAGATTATTAATCAAACCTGTTGATGCACTTGATGGGTAAAAGTTAAGGCATGTTTATGCCTTAATAATACCTAAAAAGTAATTTGCAATATCAGTCTAAAGTTGTTCTATATGTTGCATGTGTTGCAAAGGCAGTTTTGCCCAAGCTGTTCAGACTGCTGAACAGGCTGGACATAAACTGTCTACGCTGCTCTACACTGGTGAGCAGCTTGGGCAGTTTACAAGTGTTCTGTTCTTTGTGAACAGAACCTGTTCTTTGTGAACAGGCTAAACACTTTATGGAATGTGTTTCCAAGTCCTCATGTATTTTATTTGACTACAAGATCAGTTTACAAAGTCGAAGACAAAGTGGAAATCAGAACTGCTCAGCCTGCCCAAGCTGTTCTGTTACATGAAGACAAAAGGTTATTTGAAAAAGGGTGACAGACCTTTTTCTTATATCAAAATAGGCCTTTTACAAGGAAGAAAGACGCAAAGTTGACATTCCTTATTTGGTTAAAGGCAATGCAACAGTAGACAAAGTGAAAAGACAAAAGTTCTGCACATGTGAAGACAAGTCTGCTTTTCAGAAAAGTGCAGAAAATGTTATGTTGTCTTTTCAACAAGACTTCTCCTTTTTCATTCCGTCCAATGAAGAAGTTTCTCTTAGATCCTCTGAGTGAGTATAAAAGGAAGCTTCTAAGGTCAGAAAGATTAAGCCAAAAAGCTAAGTGCTGAAGCCAAGAGTGAACGTGCAAGTGTGTTTTTCATGCATGCAAGCCTGTTTGTGTAATTCAGTTTCTTTGTGTCTAACCTGTTCTACATAAGCTGTCCTTCTGAGTCTTGTAAACATAGTGAGTACTTCTTAGTGAGTGTATTCATTGTAAGCTAGTTTGAGTCTGTCTTAGACTAGTGAACATACTGTTGTATCTGTCATCTCAGCTTGAACCTTTCCGCATTCAAGCTTGTTTGTAATTAACAATTTGTTGATAATACATACAAACATTGAGAAAATAGTGTGTAGTTTTTAAAAAGCTGTATTCACCCCCTCTACAGCTTAAAGCTATATACTTTGGGAACCTCTCGGGACCTACAAGATTAATGCATCACGATGCACTTAAAAGAAAACGCATAGGGGTATTTTCGGCACATAATAATATGATTTCTAAATTTTAAAATTTTATCATTTAATATATTCAAAATAAAAATTTCATGATTGATACATAATTTTAAATTTAAAAACCATCTACATCATGCATTAGAAAACATTCATATGCATTTATCATGCATTAAAAAATATCATAAAAAGATCTTTTGATGATATATTATCTTCAATCAAAAAAACATGTTCATCTCTCATCTTGACGTAAATAACAATCCACTACAAAATTTTTTACGAAAATGTTTATCTTTTGACGATACACTAGAATCTCCATGTTTATCATTCATCTTTATGTTCATTATTCATATTCGTGTTCATGATGAAATTTCCGATACATCAGAAAATGACGATGCATTAGAATACAAAATACAAATATGACGATGCAGTAGAAAAACTTTTGCAAAAAATGTTCATCTTTTGACGAAAATTCTTAGATGTATCAAAAATGTCATGTTCATCGTGAGTTTTATCAAGAGATATACGATGCACCAAAAACTGTGTTCATCATTCGTTTTCGTGTTTATCATTAGATCTTCAATGACATGTGTAAATCTTCATGTTCATCGTAAGTTTTACCATGAGATTTTTGATGCACAAAAAACTTTGTGTTCATTATTTTTGTGTTCATCATTAAATCTTAAATGGCGGATGTAAATCTTCATTTTCATCATGAAATCTTTGTGTTCATCATTCTTTTTCGTGTTCATCATTCATCTTCGACGACACAGTAAAGATATATTTAACAATATAATGGTGATGGCCGTCAATCATGGGTGGTGCAAGGCCGGAGGTCGGCGACATGGTGGTTATGGGGTGGCAACATGGTGGTAGTCATCTTTCTTTACTAAAGAGAAAGAGAGAGTGAGAGAGAGAGAGAGAGAGTGGGAAATAAATATGAAATAATAAAAAGATTTGAATTTGAATTGTTAAAGAAATATATGATAACATGGAAAGATACTAATTTGATTGATGTTTCCAAAATCAATTTATTTTTATTTTATTTTTATTAATTAATATTAGATATAATATTTCTATAATATCCTTGATGAAACTTTTGATGCATGTAGGTCTTCTTGTTGTGCATAATCGTTTTTCAAGGTTTTTCGATCGAAGGAATCAATTTCATGCATTAGATTAAAATATCAACAACAATAAAAGTAATGACAATTTTGTAATAAAATGAAACATTAAGTCAAAAGTTCTAAATAAATACCAAAAGTAAGGATATTTTTTGAAATTGTTATTCTCTCTCATCTATTTTCTCTCTCTCACTTCTTCCAAGATTTATTTTGCCTGCAACTTTTTTTTCTTCTCTCTTTTTTTCTTCACCTCTTCATTTTCTTCATCTTCAAATTTTTTTCTTCAACATTTATTCATATTCTCTATAGTCTTACAGTATGTTTGGCAAAACTAGCTGTGGTTTTGTGTTTTTAAAAGAGGTAGAGCCTTTGAGAGCTATAACTTATTAAAAGAGCTAGAGTTCTTTGTTTTATAAATGTGTTTGATAAAAGTAGTTATAATTGTAATTTTTAGTATTAAATTACGTAAAAGGACATTAAAATTTATAATATGTGAAGAAGTTGATGTGAAAATATTGTTGTCAAATTTGTATTTAGATTCAATATTTTGTGTGTTTGATTTCTTAATACAATTTGAATGTATTTGTATTCTTCGTGTTCGTGGAATTTAAACAAGTATAATTTTGACGTTCTTAGATGATTTTTTCCATTTTCGAAGCGTTGATGAATGTTTCTTCCAAATCTGAGTTTTTAATTTCGAATCATGTGTAATAGTTCCTATTACGTGTGTGATAGTTAGGGGTGTCCCAAACCAGATATCCGAATTTCGGATAGTGATTTTTGCTATCCCAATCTGAATCCGAAATTTTGACTACGAATATTGAATTATCCGAATATCCGAAAATTCATATTTTTAAATTTTTTTAATATAATTAAATCAAATATTTAAATATCTAAAATACAAATTCTTATATCTAATTACATATTAAAGATAAATATATCACAAACTAAATGTATCCGTAATTATTATACTCAAAACGACTAAAAAAGGTAAAAAAAAAAAACTAAAATATATAAAATATTAGTTAATAAATCTACAAAATCAAGATAAAACTAAAAATATACATTAGAATAATACTAAACATTCAATATTATGTAAATAGTCAATACTAAATATATATAAAAAAAGTTTATTTTGGATTTCCGAAAATTTAAAAATTTACTATCCGAATCCGAAAGTTCGGATATTCGAAAATCTCGGATAGTTTCAGAACGGATTTTCGGATATTTATATTTCGGATATTCGGATTCTATTTTTTTATGAACACTCCTAGTGATAGTTAAAGATAAACATGTGTAATAATATGTATTACATGTGTAATAGTATGTATTACATGTGTAATTGTATGTACACGTTTGTAATAATAATTCATATTATATGTGTAATAGATCCAATTACATATGTACAGTATTTGATATTACACGTAAAAATGTAGTATTACATGTATCTTAATGGTCTGACAAAAAAATGAAATAGAATGTATGACATTGAGAACGTAAATTAAAAAAAAAAAGAGCGAATGCATTTTATTGCAGGATAAAAAATTAGTGAGTTTTTAACTTTTTTTTTTATAGCAAAATATCCTTTTGAATTATTTTTTTTAATTAGAGAAATGGTTTCTTAATATCCATTAATTTTTTTAATTTGATGGCTAAAATTGATTCTTTTGGACTTCATAAATATTGAGCTCTACAAAGATCACACTCCTATACACACACACACACACACTCAGAGGGAGATAAACACACGCATACACACTTTATATGGCCCTCAACAACGGCCCTTTTGGTGCCATGTATGTAACACCCCGACCCCGAGTGGGTCGGCGATATACAAATTAACTACCTCATCTAACAAAAAGCAAACTATATTATTTATTGAACTGCCAAGACTTAACATAAATCCCAATTAATCTCAACTATCAAATCAAAATAAAACTAAACATTAACTAATGTTCATGACCACTAATAATAAAAATAATAAAATAGCTAACATAAATCTAAGTCCTCAATTAGCAGTCCACTCTCTACACACTTCCCATCGGTACCTGCCGGAAGAAACAACACAACATGAGCCAAACGCCTAGTACAGAGATCGAATACAAGTGCAACGTATAAAAATTCAAAGACTAAGGAAGGTTTAAACTTCTTTGAAACTTGAAAGGAATGTTTTGAAAATCGTTTTTCTTTTGAAAATAAGCTGTTACAACGTAGGTAACAAGGAATTGAATATGTATATGGACACGCTTGTAAAGTGGTAAAGTAAGGGATAAGAAGAAAGTTGAATCTTGCACAATGAAGACGTGTGTGGAATTAGGATGGTTGATTGTATTGTGACAAAGAAATGGAATGCGAGAGCAGCTAGAGCCTAGAGGCATTGTGAAAGTCAAAAGGACAAGGTTGCATCATATTCCATGAGTTTCCCTGGGCCCAAAATAAAATCGTAGTGTTCCCTCAAGTGTTTTTGACTTTTTTTTTTTCTTAGTACAGGAGCGCTATTGATCGAGTTTCAAAGTAAGTTGGCGTTTGGTTTGTAGGATTTTAACAACTCATTTAGGATTTGGATTTAGAAATCCTCCTTTGTCATGTTTGGATAAAAACTGAAAGGAAAGGATTTAACTTCATTTAGGATTTCACATTCCACACTTCTCCTCATTTCACAATGCACTCACCCCCTAATAATTTTAAAATCCTATCATTTTAGAATCCGTCATTTTAAAATCATGCAATCCAAACGGCACCTAAGTTTTCTTTTTTTTAAACATCAAGGAAAGATATCTGAGAAAAGCTTCGGCAATATTATCACCCAACTCAAACACACCCAAAGATTTTATTAATATAAACTAGCCAGGAGCTAGAATAGATACATAACAAGTAACAATTCAATTAAGTACAAAACATTACAAAGATAACAAAACCATAGAGTCACAACACCATTGTTGCCAATTAAGAGAAGATTTTTTGGCCATATGCTTTATCCAGATAAAGACAAAAGTCTGCACCTCATCTGTCACCAAAAAAGGATTAAAACAAGTCCCATTAAAGATGACTTTGTTCCGTGACTTCCAAATGCACCAAAGCGTACACCCCACTGCTGCTTGAAAAAATCTCCTCTTCTCTTTTAAATTTCCACAAGCAATAATAGAATTAATAAACAATTCAACCGAAGAATGTGGTCTCACAGAAATTTTACACCACGATAAGAACCAATCCCACACTTTTTGAGACAATAGACATTGATAGAAAACATGATCAGTCAATTTCATTGAATTACCACATAAAGGGCAAGCCGAGTCCATAATGGGAATACCTCTAAACACTAAATTCAGTTTTCTAGGATTGTTTCAAGGTAAGTAGAGACCGATTCGACTTATAGGATGACAATTAATGACTTAACGCATAGTCAATGAGTAAGTGTAAGGTTTTTTTTTATCATTATACATTCATTATAAATTTAACGTGCATGACTGTAATGTTATAATTATCTTCTACAGCCTCACTAAGGGCGTTTCTCCTTCAGGTGGTGGTGTGGGGTTTGGTCCTCACCCTCAATGTGTCTAACAATGGTGCTATTAACTAACCACTAACATCTGCTGTTAAAAAAATCTTCTACAATATATTTATTCTAAATTTGGAAAGGGAAAGAAGTTGAATGATATGCAGAGATGGATAATTCTGTATGATTCACATTCTGGTAAATTTTGAAAAAAAAAAAAATATGTCATTCATAACTCTTTATGAGTTACAATAGAACACGAATGGTTAAAATTAGGAAAATTTGTACAAAAAATTTTAAGTGAGACCATTTTTACGATTAAAATATCCAACCAATTTTCATTGCACAAAAAACTCTGAACTCGTAAAAAGTTCATGAAAATAGGAGATAATCAAGTTATAGTAGGTTGCTTTGTATAGTTGGCACCCGTGTGACAAAATATTGCTTCGTTGACACATATGTGGCTCACACGTGTCAGACATATGGAAACATGTATATTTTTAAATCTTAAATAAAAACTAAAATTTTTTTGATTCATTTCTGAAATCCTTTCACCGCCTCATCTTAAGGCTCCATGTAACAACCTAGTCTTATCTGAACTTTAATTTCAGTATTTGATTCAATAATGTAATTTTTAATTACATTATTTGTTTTGTAATTTAATTAAGTAATAAAATTATTTAATTAAGATTAAATAAATGTTATAAAGTATTTAGATGATCAAATTAAAAGAGATTTAAAATACAAAAGTGGAGGGGGTTAATTGCACAAATTATCAAAATTGACATATATAAAACAAGAAATGAGCATTTATGCTCATTAATCAACATTTAAAAGTTTTAACTCTCTCTCTTTCTTCTCTGATCTAACTCTTACCGCTCATCCTTCAATCCATCAAGAAACCCATAAATTTTGCAATAATTGAAGAATTGAAGTCAAGAAGGAGTTGCAACAATCATCAAACATCAATAAACTACAAGAATTAAAGGTAATAACTCTTTAAAAATTCGAAATTATATGAGTTTAGTTTCGGTTTTGACAAAAACCGAAAAGAAAAGATTTAAAGCATAAGAATGTATTGCATGTTTGTATAAATGATTATAAATCATGTATTTAAGTATATAAATGTCACAGAAACAAAAATCGTGGGTTGGATCGTCCAAATAAGCAAGAAAATGGAATTTTTGTAAAATATGTGTTCTTGACAAAAATCTTGATTTTTTGGAAGATTTTGAATGATTTAATGTGTTTATGATGGGGAAAATTCTATAAAAACAACCCAAATATGATAATATAACATTATATTACGTTGCATGTTAATAAAAATGGGTTTAGTGAAATTTTAGTAAAAATCCGTATGAATAAAGCTTAGAACACCAAGAACAATTTCTGGAAAATTTCTAAGTTATGGGATCCGAATTCGGTTGAGACCCGAATTCGGATGAAGCCCATTTCGGATGGTTCAATTCGGTCCGGATGTCCCAATTCGGATGGCCTAAGTTTGGACGGCCCGGTTCGGTGGTCCGAATCCGGATGACCGAATCCGGTTGGTCCGAATTCGGATGATCCAGTTTTCATGATTTAAAGATTAATAAATAAAGCAACATGATATATATATATATATATATATATATATATATATATATATATATATATATATATATATCTTTTGAGAATTCAAAGAAACAAAGAAAATGAACCAATGAATGATTGATGAGTTATCAGTTATCAGAATCAGATTAAATAAAGATTTTAAAGCTAAAAGCTAATGATAATGTTATGATATAATTCTGGACAGGTTCAGATAAATTCTGAACAAAGAATTAAAGATTTAAAGATATTGAAAGTGGGTCACAGATTTGAAAAGAAAAGCCAGAGATCAGATAGACAAAGATTTAAAGATAAATCCTGAGATAACTCAGGTGGTGGATTTAATCTGCTTGATAAAGACCACAGAACCTGTGAGTTACAGATATTCAGTTTTGCATGTTAGACTTCCGGTTGAGACATATTGTTGATGATAGATTATTTGACATTCATACTTGCTCAGCTAGATTGTGACCTGTGCACACCATGGTTCGGTGATGCCCTGTGGATCATGATAGCTATTTGACTTATCATTCCGCATGACATTGTACTTACAGTTCATTTCAGATATTGCTATGAGTTTATTGCTATCATGACCTTGACGATTTATGCTTTCATTATTGCTCGCATCTTTGACATATTGATTCAGCTTAGCATGATTAGCTTAGACGGTCTATTGTTCTAGACCATGATACTTCACCAGTTCTATTGAACTTGGTATAGACACTCCGATGCTCCCCCATGTTGACCGCTGGTAGCTAGCCCAGCATAAGTGGATAGCTTCCACTAATAAGCGTGTGCGTGGCGTGGACATCATCCTATCCTATGACTACTATGTCTCAATCATGAGTGGCTGTATCGGCAGTCAAGACATATCACGCTAGACCCATGATTTGCTTGATTTATGCATGTAATCTGAAAATCTATATTCTCACTAAGCTTTGCTTACAGATGTTGTTTACACTTTTTACAGGAAAAGATAAAGGAAAGTCACTTGCTGGACCTAGTTCTTAGGTCTTACAAAATCAAGATTGAAGTTTTCTATAGACCACTACTCAACAAACCCTTCGGTCTTGATTGGCAGATGATGATTGTGGTGGTCTGGGTAGATTTAATTTGATTGTATGATGACATGAATTAGATTAGTCTGGTACCATTTATAAGTTTAATTTGAAAACTGTAACTTGCACTAAAAATTGATTTAAACTTATCCTAATGTTTGTACTTGTAATTTGAAATTCCGCAATATAATTACTCTATCTTAGTTATGATTGATATAGCGTTGCATGAAACACCCATACAACAATAATACATATTTTAGTGTAATTAACAATGATTTATACATCAATACTTGCGGAATTAGGGTAGAATTAAAACTTTTACAATTAATGCATCATAAGTGATGCATCCGAATAAACAACTATTGAATCTACAAGGTTACAGGTCATGATCCTGCAAACGAATAGTCAAGGCCAAGAGGTCGACTAACCCAAACCCAACACAATCACCAAAGCATACCGTTAGTCTCGAGTCTACACTCTGAATAATGAGGAAGAATATAAACTTCCCGCTCGATAGCTCAAACCTGCAAAAGGTTAACAACTAAAGGGGTAAATAACAAAAGTTGTTTAGTGAATTCCAGGATTAATATAAATAACAATTAACATGCTAACCATGTATATCCAACACATAATTTCAATCAACTAAAGATATAGGGGCCAAGGATGGCCAATGCCAAGATAGAATGGGATCACCTCATCCTCGTTGAGGACTATCGGTGTCCCACACCAATTATTTACCTATTCGAATTCTCAACAAGATGACTCATCTCACTAAGGACTATTAGCATTCACGATATTTACCAATGTCACATATTCCACCGTCACCGCCCGGCCTAGCCAAGTCAAGGTGAGGACCAACTCAACTCTTGGAATCCACTACACCGCTAGACATAGTCGAGCCAAAGTGGGGATTCCAACGCGTGTCATAGTAGCACGTTGTAACGCTTTTGCAAAGATGCCTTACCAAATCGGCACGTTACATTACCACAGTACGTACTACTAATAACTCCAATTCAAAGGTGTGAACAAACATGCTTGCGGCCCAACGTGTCATAATCATCGCCACGAAGGCGGCCCGTTGCCGTCCTCACATGATGTCAACACCGCCACCAGGATATAACTCATGCTTGCAGCCCAACGTGTCAAAATCATCGCCCGCAGGCGGCCCGTTGCTGTCCTCACACGAGATAATCCCATTCAAATCCAAATACCACATACCCCATGGTCGTCTAGGGTTCCCTGTCAAAGTCGGGAGTGGTATTGCCTCTAGCAAGTACGAGGCTGTCCCTAGCAAGTACGGGACTGTCCCTAGCAAGTACGGGACTTCCGACGGTGCAAGTATGTCGGCATCTGGCATCCAAAGGGGCCAGAAATATTTCATGGATATCCAAAGGGGTCCAAAACGCATTCCACAACAATTTAGGGTTCAATATGACTCATGAGGGTCTATAATGGTCCATAAGACCAATTAAAGAAACCATCTATGTGGTTCTACTAATCATTCCGCAACAATGGTTCTAACATATCAACGGGGTCGTTTAACATTACTAATAAGCCTACCGGTTGAATAGTCCTTTATGCCAAATCATAATCAATTAGATTTCCACGAATGCGACCCAATATACAACTTAAAGGACCATGCATATATCTCAGCTATTATTAATCAATCACAAAAGTGAATAGTCCAACCTACTAGGTTAACCAACACGAATTGCCATCTTCCAATCATTTATCCATTCAAATAAGTAGTTAAGCATACTATATGAGATGCACCACAAACCAATCCACAACAATATCAACTAGCATGGCAATTCATCTTCAATTCATGATGCATGACAACATGTTCAATAAGGCTACAATGAATCCATCTATAACATGTGAATATGCATGATCAAGTAGCATGTCATCAACAAATGCATAAACAACAATTAACATGTAATCATTCATCTACATTAGTCCTAGAACTCACAGTGATTGGTTAAGAAGATTCCAAAGCCTTTCAATAAAGCCACAATAGCCCGGAGAATGGCTAAAACTTGCAATCAAGCTCCTTTCGACTCAAATTACCTAGAAGCATTCATAACGCATATACGTAAGCCCCCGAACACAAGATAAGCCCCTAAGAGTGGGCTAAGGGTATTGGGTTATCAAACCGAAAGTACTAAGTTCATATGAGGGCTTAGGAGTTCCGGACTCAATCCAAGGCCCTCAAACCCTTTAAACACCTAATTTAGAGGTGCAACGAACGTATAAGACCCAAGCATCGACCCCCACCCAAGCAAAATCCATTTTTGGGCCAGAAACATGGTCATGGCGCGACCAAGGAGTTAGTCGCGCCGCTACCCACCTCCTGGACAGCTCTCAGCTCATTTTTGAGTCAAAAATGCACACCAAACCCCCAAAACTCCCATAAACGTTTTCGTAACTTTGGAGGGACTTTACCAACAATATTAATAGCATATTAAGGTCACTTAGACACCTCTAATCATATTAAAATGATTTCATAACATTCCATGATTCAATGGAGCTCATACGGACTCCGAACGAGTCCGAAAATGACCGAAAGCTCCAACCGACAACACTAAGCTCCATTTGAGCTCATTTTCAATTCTAATCAATTCCATAGCAATATTTGACATATTTAGGCTATTATTAGGTATTCATAATATATTCAAACATTTAAATTCATCTCGACAATGATTAGGAACTCATTGGGGCATTTCACCGAACACTTGGCGTGCGGTTTCGACTTAAAACACCAAATTGAGTTCTTGCACATACTTTGTGTTTCCCAACTCATGCAAACACTTTAATAACACAATTGAACACTTTCCAAACATATTATACTATAACATAGCATGCTATTACTTCATGGAGTTCATACGAACCCCAAATGGGTTCTAAATGACCAAAACCCAAACTAAGCTTTCAAAACTTCAAATGAGTTCCTACTAGCTTCTATTTAATTCCATTGATATAAATAACATATTTGGGCTATGTTTAGACATTCAATTTATATTTAATCATTCAATTCAACCCAACAATGGTTAAGAACTCATTGTGGCATTCCACCGAACACTTGGCGTGCGGTTTTGGCTCCAAACACCAATCTTGAGCCTTTGCCCGAGTTTAACCCCAACCAATACATGGAATCATTAATCTAACATATTTAGACCATTTTATACCCTTTCACACATTTAAATCATAAAAGATTGCCAATTAGTCCATAAGAACTCTTTTGAGTTAATAAGTGGGTTAAAACCCAAATCACCTCTTCAAAGCTCCATATGAGCTTCTACTTAATTCCATTTTGATTCCATAACAACATATCAACATATATGATTCAATATTGAACATCATTCACTTACTAAAACACAAAACTCAAATCCATAACCCATTAAAGCTCATTTGAGCCCTAGATTGGGTTCCAACCAAAACTAACTCAAACTACCAATGTAATTACATATTATGGCTCCATTTTTATCATATAACAACATACTAAAAGATTGGAGCCTTTAATAAACATTTCAACATAAACCCATTTAGGGTTTCATCTCCAAAAATGGAGGAAATAGAGAGAAGATGAAGAAGAGGATGAAGAAGATCATTATACCTTTAATATCCAACAAAATGAGCAATATTTGATCTCCAAAACCCTTCAATCTTCAACTTTTACCCACAATCTCTACTCTTTACTTTCTCTCTTTCTCTCAAGTGAGCAAGAACACACACACACACTATGGAGTGTGTGTGTTGATCGATTGATAAAAAGGAAATGAGGGAAGGGTTTGGCCTTTGGCCACCCTTAACCCCTCAAGTTCATATTTTTACCCAAATGAACCCTCCCAACTCATATCTTTCATTTTATTAAAACAAATCAAGGTACATTACCTATTTTTGTTATTTCAATACTAACCACATTATATTTTCTTTTTATCATACAAGTCCCAATAATAGCAAATGTCATAAATTATTGGCAACTAACTCATAATATGATCCTTAAGTTTACCATTTCAATTGTTGAACAAAGTTAATTACCTCATTAGTCAATATTGCCAATATCTCCAATTAATAATAATTATTTCAATAATTATATTAACTCCACATTATTAGGAATATAATTACCTCCTAATTATTTGGGGTGTTACATTGCATGATGTGAGACCTTGACTCTGACGACTGCCCCGTAGGGGGTGGTCTTCACACTCCAGCTCTGGCTGTAAAACCTTCGATGAAGCTTCATCTCCCACTGATTCTTCTTGTTCTTTCGCCTTCGATGCATTCATCGAAAAGAGACTTCATCGATTTGCCAGCGGGGTTAAGGTTTTGTCTCGTTATGCAAAAGTGGGTTAGGGTTTATATTCAAGATTTTGTTTCTAGATATATTCATTGTTTTCTGTTCTTTGGAGGTGAGTTAGGGTTTCGTTCTTCAGATCGATTCAGATGTGTGTGAGTTCTTGAAGGTGGGTTAGGGTTTTAATTTAAATATGTGTTTATGTTGTCATGCTTTATCTTTACAAGATCTGGAATCTCGGTTTGTGGATTGAGTTAAATCTGGGTTTGTTTATGAGTCTCACAAGATTAGGGTTTGTTCTCGGTTCAAATTTGGGTGGCAATTCTAGATTCGATTTTGTTCTTGCTTGCTTTTCTGGATGTGTTTTCGTTGGATCAAGATGATTGCCGGAAAAGGTGATCGGAGCCTTGAGCCTTGAGCCGAGGTTGCAACTAGTTCTTCATATAATAATAATAATAATAACAATAATAGTAATAACATAAAAAATATTCTTATAATTTTTTGGGATTGCAACATGTTTAGCCGGTTGTAAGTTATTAAAAAAACTCAAATTCAACGAGTTTTAGTCGGTTGAAAATTTTTGTTCAACGAAAAATGATTAAAGGTTTTAACCGAAAAAATGACTAAAGTTTTTTTGAGCAAATATCCCTAAAAACTATGTTAAAATATGTGTAGAAGTAATAAAAAAAACCAACCAATTTACAATTCAAGTTTCTTGGTATGCATTTAGTCATTTATTGGAATCAAAACGACTTTATTTCCTTGAAATTTTGAAAAATATATATTTTTAAAAGAAATAATTTAGAATTTAGAAAAGCCAAAACCAAGACGAGTACTAAGTAGTAAGTAGCAACCGCGAAACAGCCAGACATATATCTTTTACGCTGTGTTTTTTAAACTTTTTTAACATTAGAAAAATGGAAATAAAAGTAAATCATAAAAAACAAAATTAGTTTGTGTTCTTTATGGTTTTTCAAGATGACAATGAAATGAAAAGAAATGAAAAGAAATGAAAATATAACGTTAGTCTAACATAATATTCACATTAACGTATCTTATAGGATCATATTAATGTATAAAGATAAATAAAATGAAAATATAACATACCCTGTGTGGTAGTTTTTAAACTTTATAACCGAAAGATACATATTTAAAGGAACCTAGTTGAAAAACACAGATTTCAAGTCCAAAACTCTCTTGAATTAATTCAGAATTTTAGATTGATATTCTTAATCCAAGAAAAAGTGATTTGTAAACTACAATAATTTTTAGTAAATAAAACAACGTACAACTATATATGGTAAGATATACAAACCTATAAAACATTTATATATATATATATATATATATATATATATATATATATATATATATATATATATATATATATATATTGTTATAAATAACAAAAAATTTGTTGTTTACAAATCACCTCCTATAAGGACGGTAATTTTTTATATGACCAAACAATCCAACACGAAAAGGTGATACGAGTCTAACTTGCAGTAACATCCCAATTTCAAGACAATTGCGTGGAATTATTTTAGTGGATACTTAATATATTATTATCGTGTTGAGCCAATGAGATCCCGAGTAGTGGATTATACGTGTCGGGTTTATGGGTTACGTGTCTCCGAGTTATAATATTAGTGGATTAATTATATATTTGGGTTCGTGGAGTTAAATGGGTTAAAAGGATATTAATTGTGAAAAAGTGATATCGGGTTCGGGTTAATGGGTCCGGGACCGGTTGAGATAGAACCGTACATATATGTTTATCCTTTACTTCTTCCTTATCCATTTCTTGAGAGCTTAAAGGTGTGAGTGTGTGAAATTGTGTGGAGCTTCAGCAGGAATTGAAGTTGAAGATTAAGAATTGGGTGCTGTGTATTGCTTCATCTCCTTCCTTCCCTTGTGTTCTTGAGTTTTCAAAGGTAAGGCTCCATGATTGGGATAGTTAATTCTTGAGATATATGTATGTGTATATTGTGGACGTGGGCGCCAGGTATGATTCTATTTCTCACATATGTGATATATGTGTGCATGAGATGAGATCCAGTCCGGGGGTCCGTGATGAGTTCCATACGGACGGTGATTCGCGATGTGTGATCGCGCGGGTTGACTGTCCCTAACAGTCCTTGGAGCGTGTATACACGGCAGGGCCTGTAGCCGGTTCGCGCCCGTGCTACAGGGTTGTGGCTAACCACCGGTGCGCACGGTCGTTAGCTGGGGAAGGGTCCCCCTTCAGTGATTCTGTGTGCAGGACCGTGGATCTCATGCCGTGTGTTCATATCTGTATAGTGATGTTGATTGCCAGGGACAGAGATAGAGTTGTGCTGTGTGTATGTGCTATGTGTACGCATGCTATGTGTTTTATGTGCAGAGTCTAACCCTCGAGTACTCACGAGCTTCCGAGCTTACGTATTCGAGTCTTCCATGTTCAGGGTTTCAGTGAAGAGTTCAGTAGCTGGGTTTGTTGATCAGCGACTAGCCGTTATGTGAAGACTATTGCAGCTGCCTTTGTCATCAATTATGTTAGTGTTTGTGTTTTATGGGATATTGTTAATCAGTGAATGATGTGTAAACAATATTATGTGAAAGTTTTTAATTAATGGTGATTCCAAGTTATCCTATGACATATGTGTAATTCAGCTATTGAGATGTGCCACCTGTGTATTGTATTGACGTGGCATTTCCGGGATCAGGGAGGGTGTTACAGCATGGTATCAGAGCTTGTGGTTTGAAGTCTGAGTATCAATTAGTGGATGCTTAACTTAAACCTTGTTCCGATCCGTGGGGGATCCATTGCGATTGATTTTAGTGGAATTAATTAACCTGGCTTAGTGTATAACGCTGGGTGACCTATCTATGGTTCTCAATTGTTTTGGTTTGTGCAGATAATTATGACAGATCAGGGCGAGGGATCCGGCGCGGGTAAGCTGCCAGGGGACGAGTTCATTCGCAAGTCAGAGCTTCTGGGGGTATTGACAGAGTTTTACAGACAGCAAAGAGAACAGGAGCGGGAGCAGGATCAGGGTATGGGACCACGTGCTGGGGGTGGTCAGGATACGGGTACGGGTGCCTCTTCATCTATGTCTCGGCGAGGGGGTTCGTTCAAGGATTTCATGACCGGGAATCCGCCAGAGTTTAGAGGTGGGGGTGAGCCAGGGATGGCTATGGCATGGGAGTGCGAGGTAGAGGCTGCTTTTCGAGTTGCGCATGTGGATCCGAGAGACATGGTGGGGTATGCAGTTTATCTGTTGAGGGGAGGGGCATCTCAGTGGTGGAAATCTATCGAGTCAGCCACGACTTCTTCCGCGGCGTATGCGATGACGTGGGATCAGTTTAGAGCCGTGTTCGAGCTGCAGTACATTCCTAGAGACGAGAGGCGGGAGATGGAGCGGCGATTCCTACATCTACAGCAGGGAGAGATGACGGTGCAGCAGTATGTAGACCAGTTCAATGAGTACTCCCAGTTTGCGACTCATCACATCGCCACCGAGCAGCGAATGGTTGATGCATTCGTTGATGGACTGCGAGCTGACATCAGAGAGTTCGTTGGGATGCACGAGATGCCTACATTTGCCAGAGCATTGGAAATGGCCCGCATCAGAGAACGGGAGATAGCTAAGCAGAGAGAGGACCCATTCTTTCAGCACCGACGTGAGAGGACTCCTGAGCGGTCCTCGAGAGATCGGAGGCATTCTAGAGACGATTCCAGGGAGCGACGTTCGGGTCAGAGTCCGAGAGATAGACGAGATAAAGACAGAGACAGAGACATGGAACAGAGGTCGAGTGGACCGGGGCGGAGCCAGCGATCAGATAGTCAGAGTCAGAGGCGGAGTTCGAGATATACAGAGCAGAGTCAGAGCAGCGTAGGGCAGAGGCCTCGAGATGGGGGCGATAGGGGAGACAGTTCAGCTGGAGATCGAGAGTGCTTGAGATGCAACCGTCGCCATAGTGGGCCGTGCGTGCCTAGGTGTTATCGATGCGGCCAGCGTGGGCATGCTGCCGCCACGTGTACAGTTCCGGAGCCATTGTGCTTCCGTTGCGGGAGGCAGGGGCACAGGGTGCGAGACTGTCCAGAGTTGGGATCAGCGGTGCAGGGTGCGAGTTCCAGTGGGGCTAGAGCTGAGCCGTCGTCATCCGGTCGTCATGATTCTCGGGCGCGGGGTCGGGTATTTCAGGCGACTACAGAGGCAGCTCGAGATGATGCTGATATGGTTTCGGGTATGTCTTTCTGAGCTTGCTTTGAGTGTGTGTCAATTATGGGGCGGGTCATTGGGTTATGTCTGCGATAAGTGTATGTGTTCTGTTACGTGTGACTGTTCTGTTATGTCTGTGATTATGTGGCTCAGTGATAGAGATGTGGAAGGGTTGTGTATGGGTTATATGGGATTGTTATATCTGGGTATGTGTGTGAGAGTGAGATATATTGTGGTAAGATGGGTTATCAGAGTTCTGGGATTGGGCATTGTGCTATGTTGAATGGATTAATCCTGTTGAGTTATGTGAGCCATGTGAGTATTTATTGCGAATTTGTTGTGATGTGCTAGTGGATTATCATATTGATAGTGGATTTAAATTCTTGTGTGTGCCATCCATATCTATGATATTGCGTTTTATGAGATGCGTTTATCGGTTGTGGTGAAAAGAGTTGAGAATTTTGTTGTGATAGTGGATTAGTATATTGAGAGTGGATTTAATCTTTTTATGAGTTTAACCATGTTTATGAGCTTGCGTTTAGTGATTCGATGGAGATGTCTTTATGTGTTGTGTTAGTGGATAATCTATACAGAGTTATGCGGGTATGTGATGAGGGAGAGTGAAAATCGATGGATTGAGATGATATGTGAATCCGGTGGCTTATGAGGTAATGCCACGTGAAGACTCTGTGAATAGAGGATCTATCAGTTGCCGATATGTGAATTAAGGGGATTTAATTGAGCTATTAGTGGATTGACTAACTGTGAAATGAAGATGTGCGATAGTGATGATTATGCCATTCATAGTTCAAATGCGAATTTATCAAGAGTTGTTGATGATGTCGAGAATTGTGAGCCAACATTTTCGGGGATTTGATTTAGAGATGTGTAATTGCGAATGGGCTTGCGATAGATTCCGGGGACGGAATCTTTTTAAGAGGGGAGGATTTGTAACATCCCAATTTCAAGACAATTGCGTGGAATTATTTTAGTGGATACTTAATATATTATTATCGTGTCGAGCCAATGAGATCCCGAGTAGTGGATTATACGTGTCGGGTTTATGGGTTACGTGTCTCCGAGTTATAATATTAGTGGATTAATTATATATTTGGGTTCGTGGAGTTAAATGGGTTAAAAGGATATTAATTGTGAAAAAGTGATATCGGGTTCGGGTTAATGGGTCCGGGACCGGTTGAGATAGAACCGTACATATATGTTTATCCTTTACTTCTTCCTTATCCATTTCTTGAGAGCTTAAAGGTGTGAGTGTGTGAAATTGTGTGGAGCTTCAGCAGGAATTGAAGTTGAAGATTAAGAATTGGGTGCTGTGTATTGCTTCATCTCCTTCCTTCCCTTGTGTTCTTGAGTTTCAAAGGTAAGGCTCCATGATTGGGATAGTTAATTCTTGAGATATATGTATGTGTATATTGTGTATTCTGAATGAGACAGGGACGTGGGCGCCAGGTATGATTCTATTTCCCACATATGTGATATATGTGTGCATGAGATGAGATCCAGTCCGGGGGTCCGTGATGAGTTCCATACGGACGGTGATTCGCGATGTGTGATCGCGCGGGTTGACTGTCCCTAGCAGTCCTTGGAGCGTGTATACACGGCAGGGCCTGTAGCCGGTTCGCGCCCGTGCTACAGGGTTGTGGCTAACCACCGGTGCGCACGGTCGTTAGCTGGGGAAGGGTCCCCATTCAGTGATTCTGTGTGCAGGACCGTGGATCTCATGCCGTGTGTTCAAATCTGTATAGTGATGTTGATTGCCAGGGACAGAGATAGAGTTGTGCTGTGTGTATGTGTTATGTGTACGCATGCTATGTGTTTTCTGTGCAGAGTCTAACCCTCGAGTACTCACGAGCTTCCGAGCTTACGTATTCGAGTCTTCCATGTTCAGGGTTTCAGTGAAGAGTTCAGTAGCTGGGTTTGTTGATCAGCGACTAGCCGTTATGTGAAGACTATTGCAGCTGCCTTTGTCATCAATTATGTTAGTGTTTGTGTTTTATGGGATATTGTTAATCAGTGAATGATGTGTAAACAATATTATGTGAAAGTTTTTAATTAATGGTGATTCCAAGTTATCCTATGACATATGTGTAATTGAGCTATTGAGATGTGCCACCTGTGTATTGTATTGACGTGGCATTTCCGGGATCAGGGAGGGTGTTACACTTGCGAACCGGTTTGAAAATATATAGACGGACATGAAATTTTTAATTTGGGATAGGATCAACCTAAATTAATTGTCCAAAATGAAGCTGATTGACATGTTTAAACTTAAAAAAAGTAAAGTAAATAAAAATATTACTAAAAACAAAAACTAAGACAAATAAAAGAATTAAAGTTACAAATATGTTGAATAATAGATATTTATTTAACTTAATTCAAATATATTATTTGATTTTTTATTTGTACCTGATTATATATATACACACATTCAAGATCACTGACTTAGATACCGCAGTACGATATTAAATAAACATGTTCATTACGATAAATTTAAATTTTCATGCAAAACTACAATATACACACGTTCAAATGTACATTATTGTTAACTAGTTCACATCATTTGATAAAATATTTTAGCGTAAAACACTTTTGCATTAAACTAAACATTTAATCTAATAAATATGAAAATGATGTGAATTAGTAAATTATAGGTAATTTTGAACATATGTATATTACATTTTTGAATGAAAATTTAATATTTTATCGTAATAAACATGTTTATTTTAAAAAGAAGGTATTTTGGTACCCCATTCTAAGTCTAATATGGTATGAAATTGAACTTTTATATATATATATATAGGTTCAATGGGGAATCTCGATTCATTGGGAACCATGTGGAACCAAAAATGCATTAAGGATAATATTGGAATAATTAATATATATCTAATTTAATTAAAAGATTTATTTAATGAATTATATTCTCATTAAATTAGGAAGGTAATTAATCAAATCAACCAACCTTCCTCTTTTCTCTCCCACTTTCTCTCCCTCATCTCTCTCCACCTCTTTCTCTCTAGGCCGGCGGCCACCAACCCATCTCTCGGATGCCACCACACCACTGTCACCGGCCATCGCACCACCACCGTCACCGGCCGTTGCACCATCATCAAACACGTAACGATCATTTAATCTAAAGGTTGTGGTTGGTTATTTTTTTGGTTCCCGATGCAAATAGTTCTTCATAAAACCTGACCATATATATATATATATATATATATATATATATATATATATATATATATATATATATATATATATATATATATATATATATATATATATATATATATATATATATATATATATATATAGGAAGTGGATCAAATGAGGACCGTGCTTAAAATGAGGACGGTAAGAACCAATGAAAAATCGCCACATAAGCAATATTCTTCTCTCTCCTTGAAGGGCATTATGGACATTTAATTGATTATTATATATGGTAACATGATTAAGTTCATTATTTAAAAAAAAAATGAAATTCTACAAATCCCGTTTTAATCTCGGTCAACATATATGTTTTAAAAGTTTTTCAAATCTCCACAACCTAATTGACAACTATTTGAAAAAATTTTCAAATCTCCAACATATATGTTGAAATCTTTTTCAAATCCCTTCAAAAACTATTTGAAATTTTTTTCAAATCTCCGTCAACATAATAGTATCAATTTCATAATTGATAACTCAAATTGAATATATCTCTTTCTTATTATTTTGTATGTTTTTCAACACAATCTCAAATTGGTGTTGCTTTGAACATTGTGAACCACATCATCTTTTATAAACATGCCCTCGTCGATCATTCATGAATAAATATGCATTTGTTGTCATTGTGAATCTTTTTTTTTAAATGTTCACAGCCAAGAAATATTTGTGACTGTATGTGTGTTGAGAAACAAGAAAAATTGTGAATCATTATTTGAATGGTTCATATGAACCATTCATTGTGTTACTGCCTAATATGATAACCTATTAAGTCTTCGTGAACCACATGGTCATATGAACCATTCTGAATTTTGCAAAACAACTACCCAACAACAATGAACCGCCGTGAACCACCTTCGAATCTAAAAAAACTCCCGGCGTGAACCAACATCTTGGACTCCAAACTCCCGGTGAACCACTCCACAATCCACTCTCTGACTGTATACTCTCCTACACACCGTGCACCGTCGTGAACCGTCGTCTACAACTATCAAAACCCCTCTGCCATCTAAGCGTCAACTATCGTGAACCACACCCACCTACTCAATGCATGTCGCCGTGAACCACACCCCTGCTCCTCTCTCTCTCTGTAGCCGTGACCACCTACCTCCGCTCCGTCGTCTGTCGCCTGAAACCCTTGATTCACCAACCTGCCGCCGTGAATCGCAAAGCACCAGTGCCGCCGTGAACCGTAAACCACCAATGCCGCTGTGAATCGCCAACCACCAGAGCTGCCGTGAACCACCAGCGCCGCCTTGAACCAAAAACCACCGGCGCCGCCGTGAATCGCAAAACCCTGTGCCGCCGTGAATCACCTCTTAAACCCCCAAAAACCGTGAATAAATCCGATTACTAGCTAATTAATAGTGTATATTTGCTAAAAATATAATGGTGCACAAATGATGAAATTACCCTCTACATGTTTTAAAAGGGGTATAAAAGTCTAATTAATTACAAATTTGCCACATTGAATCCTATTGGTTGATTCACATGTATGTATATATGTATGTGTGTGTGTTTGTGTGTGTATGTATAGGGTATAGTTCCACGGAGCACCATATTAGATTGGAGTATTGAGTATCATATTAATGTTAAATTTCATGAAAAATTTTAATATACACATGTTCAAAATTGCATTCTGATTAACAAGTTAACATCATTCATATGTTTATCATAACAAATTGTTATTTTGCATAAAATGTAACACTTTATCATAACGAACATGTAAATGATGTGAACTAATGAATAATAATACACATTTCAATATGTGTATATTGTAGTTCACATGGAATTTAACATTTTATCGTAACGAACATGTACATTTAATATGTTACTCCAGTATTCCATTAAAAGATGGTAGTCCATGGATTTGAACCTATATAAATTGAATATTTCATCGAATAACCACATATTACATGCTAATAAAATTATTAAATTACACTTCTAAATTTAAACAATTCAATTAAAAATATTACTACCAATTTAAACAAATTCATACGAGTCAATATAATGCATCATGGTGTTCATCGGTTCCAACGTGATGAATCTCTCTGGTTCCAAAGTGTTCATGTTTAATCTTCGAACGTTTTCATGCATCACTAGTTCCAACGTGATGCCTTTCTTGTTCTAGCGTGTTCATGATTGTCGTCCAGCGCAAGGTTGTCAAGATCGGGATCCTAACTAAGATCATTGTATTTTTATGTCAGATAGGATCGTAAAATCAGGATCGGGATCCTAAGATCCTATCAAATAATCATTACTTTTTTTTATAGGTACCATACTGTTAAATAATGATTAAATGTATAGTGTAGGGGTCTCTTATGTAAATATGTACTCTTTATATTCTAAGTGTTGAATGCAATACACCCTTGAGGGTTTCCACACATTATAGCATGGTATCAAGCCTAACCCTAATTCTCAAACAAAATTATGTTTTTTTTCGGTTCTGCAACCTCCGGCCGCCCCCCCTCTTACCGGCGGCCACGCTTCCGCCCAACTCCACCGGTGCCCACCCACAGTCGCCCAAGCCTTGATGTTGCTGTCTGCGCCGGTGATACCCCTCATCTGCGCCGCTGAAACTCCTGGTCGAAAACCCAGCCGCCGCTGCAACCCTAGGCAGCCGCCGCTAAAACTCTTGGTCGAAAACCTCGCCGCTGCTGCAACCCTAAACGGCCACTGCAACCCTTGGCTGAAGTCGCCGCCGATGCAACCCTGCTTCTGTCCGACGACCAAAGCAAAGCTCCCTGCGCCATGCAAAACTCCCTGTGCCGCACACACGTCTGCGCCACTCAGGCCACCCCTGCTGCTGCTTGCCGGCTCAAGCCCCTGCCGGTCGTCCTGCTTGCCAGTCAACCTGTCTGTCTTATTGCCGGCCGCCTCCAAGGGAGTCATTGCTTCTGCTGCCGCCTCAGTATTACACCTTTTGTGAGCACGTTCCTGCTTTTTATTTTCCAGTTAATTTTTATTTTTGTCGTAACCATTATTATTAATTATGACTGGACAACCCTCACAAACCCCACAAAATCCCACAGCCTCCCAACTGGTTTTTGCCATTGGTAACATCTATCCCCAGTTTAGTTTTAAATTAACCACTGATGGTTCACGATATAACTTATGGCGTCACATTTTTACCGATGTTTGCAAAGGTGCCAAAGTCATGGGTCACATTAATGGAAAATCAAAACCCACTAGCCCTGATGATGAGGATTGGGAGGCTATAGATTCTCGCATTAAATCTTGGTTTTATTCCACCTGTGAACCAAATTTACTTAATATCATCACCACAGACAATTGCACTGCACATGATCTTTGGGAAGCACTTGATGCTCACTTTCTGAATAATAAATTGTCTCGTAGTCTTCAACTTCAAACTCTTTTTCGAAATACCAAAAAGGGTGACCTCTCCATTACCGATTACTGTCACACACTAAAAGACATTGCTGATTCCCTAGCTGATGTTGACACCAAAATCACTGATAAGGATCTCGTTTTGCAAATTCTACAGCATTTACCTTCATCCTATCAATGTTTAATTGATGTCATCACTCACACTAAACCTTTTCCCTCCTTCCTTGAAGCCAAAAACATGTTATTGTTACATGAATCCCGAGAAGACCAGCCTGAGCCCACCCTTGAACCTCCACCTTCCCTCAGTTCTGCCCTATATTCCTCGTCTGGCACTAATAATAATAATGGCAAAGGGAAAAATAAAAATAATCGGGGAAACAGAAACACAAATCGTGTTTCGTATACAGGGGGGGTTCTTTTAACAGCACTGCTTCTTTTACAGGTAACTCACGTGATGCAGGTCAATTCAGTACTCCGCCAGCTTTTAACAATCAACTCCTTCAGCTCCTTCAGAATGCTCTACATCAGCAAGCTCAGGCCTCTCACCATGGCAGCCACCATCGACAGCAGGTGTCTTCCACACCGACTCATGCCGGGTCTCACACTCCATCTGCACTATATGCAGCACCGCCTTCAGTCTCTCCTGCACATGCAGCTCCGCCTCAGTTCACCGATCTGGCAGCTCTCTTCAGTTCAATGTCCGTTCAGCCGCCTCAACAGCATCAAGACAACAACTACTACATGGACACTGGTGCAAGCTCACACATGTCATTCAACCAAGGTAACTTACTTTCTCTTAAACCTTGTGGTAAGTCAAAAGTAATCATGGTTGGTAATGGTGCTTTACTCCCGGTTTCTTGCATTGGTGACACATTTCTTCCCTTATCACAAAATCACTTGGCACTGAAAAATGTACTGGTTTCTGATCAAATGGTTAAGAATCTCATTTCTGTGCGTAAGTTCACTATTGATAACTGGGTTTCTGTTGATTTTGATCCTTTTGGTTTCTCCATAAAGGATCTTAATACAGGGCGTCTTCTTCATCGCTCTGACAGTACTGGTGATCTCTACTCCGTTCTACAGCCTTCTTTGCCTTCCATGCCATCTGCCACCGCTATGCTTGCCGTGTCTCCCCATGTGTGGCATCGTCGTCTTGGTCATCCGGGCACTACTACCTTTAATTTTTTACGTTCTCGTAACTTTATTTCTTGTTCCAATGCACTGTTACCTACGTGTCATGCTTGTCAACTAGGTAAACAGTGACGTTTGTCTTTTTCAAAGTCTTTAACAAAGACTTCATGAAATTTTGAACTGGTTCATTCAGATTTGTGGACATCTCCTATATCAAGTTTGAGTGGTTTTAAATATTATATACTGTTTTTGGATGATTATTCTCATTTCTTATGGGTGTTCCCTTTGCGTGCTAAATCTGATGTGTTTCAAGTTTTTTGTAATTTCCGTGCCTATGTTGTAAATCAGTTTAAAACCGATATACAATCCTTTCAGTGTGACAACGGCCGTGAATTTAACAACTCCAAATTACTTGAATTTTTCCAAAAACATGGCATTAAAGTTCGCTTCTCGTGTCCCTATACTTCTCAACAAAATGGCAAAGCTGAACGAGCCATTCGCACCATCAACAATGTGGTTCGCACGCTTCTGTTTCAAGCCTCCCTTCCACCTAAATTCTGGGTTGAAGGACTCACCATGTCTGTTCATCTTCTGAACATTCTTCCTACTACCACTCTGGCTTCAAAAACCCCATGTGAGGTCTTGTACGACACTTTCCCGGATTTCACGCACCTACGTGTTTTTGGGTGTCTCTGTTATCCAAACCTATCATCTACGGCTCCAAACAAACTCTCCCCTCGCTCCACTGCTTGTGTCTACCTTGGCCCTTCTCCTTGTCATCGGGGTCATCGATGCTATGATCTCGTCACTCATCGTATTATGATATCTCGTCATGTGATTTTTGATGAAGATCATTTTCCCTATGCATCGTTTAACGCACCACCCTCTCCCTCTGAGTATGATGTGTTCTCTGATGATGCCACCACACCCTCCCTGATGACAAATGAACATATTGCATCCTCATCCACCACTCCCTCTTCTCCTCCTTCTAGCTCGCCTACCTCGGGTGATATGCCCATCACAAATAATGATGCGCCTACAGTCGATACCCAACCACAATCGACTGATGCTCCTCACTCTCCGCACAATACATCTGTGCAACCTACATCTGTGCAACCTGATCCTGTGCAACGTGCTCCTGTAGCTACCACTGCTCCCCCTTCCCAGGACCATACCTCCACCCATCCTATGACGACTTGCTCACGCACCGGCAGTCTCAAACCTCGTCCCATCTTCAACCTTTCCGTACTTGACTCTCTCTCCCCAATTCCCAAGTCTTCAGCTCAGGCGATTCGTGATCCCAATTGGAAGGCAGCCATGGACGCTGAAATGTCTGCCCTTCTCTCCAATCACACATGGGATCTTGTTCCCCCTCCACCAAAAGTCAACATTGTTGGCTGTCGTTGGCTATATCGCCATAAGTTCGATAGTCAGGGTCGCCTTGAGCGTTACAAGGGCCGTCTGGTAGCTCAAGGCTTTTCTCAAATGCCTGGTTTTGACTATGACGAAACTTTCAGCCCTGTTGTCAAACCAGTTACCGTCAGAATGGTCCTTAGCATCTCTCTCTCCCTAAACTGGCCGATTCATCAGCTTGATGTTAAAAATGCTTTTCTCAATGGCGAATTATCAGAGGAAGTCTATATGAAACAACATCCTGGCTATGTTCACTCTTCCTTCCCACAGCATGTCTGTCGCCTTCGAAAAGCCCTCTACGGTCTAAAACAGGCTCCTCGTGCTTGGTTTCATCGTTTCGCTGTCGTCATTACTTCTCTCGGTTTCCATTCAAGTAAATCTGATAGCTCTCTCTTCGTTTACCACCGCGGTCGTGATACAATCTATCTTCTACTCTATGTTGATGACATTATTCTGACTGCTTCCTCCCAAACTTTGGTTAATCAGGTCATCTCTCGTCTCTCATCTGAGTTCAAAATGACTGACCTTGGCGCTCTCTCCTTCTTTCTAGGGGTCTCCGCTATTCGCTCTTCTTCGGGCCTTTTTCTGTCTCAATCAGTTTTTGCCCAATAAATCATTTCTCGTGCTGGCATGGACACTTGTCATCCGTGCTCATCACCGGCTGAGACAAAGTCTAAACTACCCTCCTCTGGCAAACCAGTCGATGATCCGACTCTTTATCGCAGTCTCGCAGGTGCATTGCAGTACCTCACGATCACTCGTCCGAAAATCTCCTATGCTGTACAACAAATATGTCTGTACATGCACGATCCTCGCCAACCACATCTGAATGCCCTCAAACGCATTCTTCGTTATGTGAAGGGTACTTTATCTCATGGTCTTTTTCTCCGCCCATCTTCTATAAATCGTTTGGTCTGTTACACTGATGCTGATTGGGCCGGCTGTCCTGAAACACGCCGGTCCACCTCTGGGTTCTGCATCTTTCTGGGTGATAATCTTGTTTCTTGGTCCTCTAAACGACAACATGTTGTGTCCCGCTCTAGTGCCGAAGCTGAATATCGTGGCATTGCTAATGTTGTTGCCGAATCCGCATGGCTTCGTAATCTTTTGATTAAGCTACATCTACCTCTTTCACGTGCCACAGTTGTTTTTTGTGATAATGTAAGTGCCATGTATTTAGCTAATAACCCAGTACAGCATCAACGAACCAAACATGTGGAAATTGACTTACACTTTGTAAGAGAACGTATTGCTTTGGGGCAAGTGCGTGTGTCGCATGTGCCATCTTCTCAACAGTTAGCAGATATATTTACTAAAGGTCTTCCTACACAGTTGTTTTTAAATTTTAAGTCCAGTCTTAGCATTCGTCCTCCTCCAGCTCCGACTGAGGGGGGGTGTGTTAAATAATGATTAAATGTATAGTGTAGGGGTGTCTCTTATGTAAATATGTACTCTTTATATTCTAAGTGTTGAATGCAATACACCCTTGAGGGTTTCCACACATTATAGCACATACTTATAGTTTTATATCACAAACTAATTATATAACGGATTTTTATATATAATTATATACATTTAATGAAATATATGAACCTTTAAATTAGAAATATCATGCATTCGTCTTTTAGTTAGGTTTAGAAATGGAAAAAAAAATCAACATTTAGGGGATTTTGGTGAGGGGGGTGGGGAGGGAAATCTGGTGTTGGATCGGCTCTCGATCTTACCATCGACAATTTTGGTTACACTTTTTTGGAAGTTAGGATCATAAGATCATACCAGCCTATCTTAATAACCTTGGTCTAACGTGTTCATGCATGTCTAGTTTCACGTGATGTATCTTTGGTTCATCGTTCAACAGCACTTTCTTGCTTATTCACTTGTCGGTCTCTCTTTCATCATTCATCATCTGTGGTTTATCGTTCATCATGACAACGTGATGCATGTAAGGTTCATCGTTCATCACGTGTTCATCATGTGTTCATCGCGTATTCATCATGACTGCATCATCTTCTTCCTGATGGACCATGATAAGAGTGACGGTGGTGGCATTGGCAAAGTGGGGGAAGGCCATGTGTGAGCAGCAAAGGGGTGGGGGAGGCCGTAATTATAAAGGAAGGTTGGAGGTGGTTGGAAATAAAGGAATAAGAGGAAAAATTGAAGAAGCCTTAAGCCTTTGATTTGATTCGTTTTTACGTATTTAAACACATATTGTTTTATTTTATTTCAAAAAAAATAAGTAACTGGATTTTCGAAAACCACCCATGATGAACATTCGTATGCAATATTGGTTCTTGGGTTCCCTATACACAAAAGTTCTTCATTGATATACATAGTTTAATTTTGTTTCTTTAAAAAAATAAGTAACTGGATTTTCCGAAACTACCCATGATGAACATTCATATGCAATTTGGATTCTTCGGTTCCAGGACATATGTTGGGATCAATTTAGATACTAAATTTAGTGCAGAGTCGTACAACCATCTATTGGCTATAACAGGTATTATTTAATTAAAAAACTTGGTATTAGTAAATCATTATTTAAGGGTAAAATAAAATAGATTGGAATTAACAAAAAGATTATCCTAATCTATTTAAATGAGATTTGTTATTGGTACCGAAGTGTCATATATATTAAAAGAACATGTTCATTACAGTGATGAAGTTGTGTGCGTCTATATATATATATATATATATATATATATATATATATATATATATATATATATATATATATATATATATATATATATATATATATATAGGGGTGGCACTACAAGAAAATAGGGTTTTAGCGGCGACTAATGTCGCTGCTAATGCGTGAGATTGTCGCTGCTAAAAAGTCGCTGCTATTGCTTTAACACTAAAAGTCCAGTGTCGCTGCTAATTGTGTCGCTGCTAAAATAAAAACCTAATTTTGATCAATCTAAAACTTTTATCCAAAAACAAATACACACACCAACACACAAATACATACAATAATATACTAAATACACAAAATACAAACAACTACACATACTAACACTAAAAATACATAAAAATAAAAACACTAATACACAAAATACATACAAATACACACACTAATACACAAAATACATACAAATACACACACTAACACTAAATACATACTAAATACATACCTTGCAATGAGAGATCGACGGCGGCGAGAGGGAGATCGACGGCGGCGAGAGGGAGATCGACGGCGCAGAGAGAGAGACGACACCTAACACACCAATACACACACACATTACATACATTTACCTAAAAAATACTCAAAATACAAACATTGTATGAAAAAATCGTAACCTGGAAGGGAGAAGAAGCCAAAATCGCATATGGAAGAAGAAGAAGCCGAAAGGTGAAAAAGTGAAAGAGAGAGAGGTGGAAAAGGGAGAAAAGGGGGCGGCAAGTCAGGCGCCATTTTTTTGGGTATTAGCAGCGACAGTATGTCGCTGCTAAAGGCTTTAGCGGCGACATGTGTCCGCGTATTTTGGGTGTCACTGCTAAAGAGTTTGTCGCTGCTAAAGGTGTCGCCGCTATTGACCCTTTTTCTTGTAGTGTGGATTCAATGGAAAACCACTATGCAGCTGAAAACTATGAAAAACCTACGCAAACCGTCTGATTTGGTGCATTTCATGAAAAACGCGGTGGCATGATCGTAAATAAGGCGATGCATCACGCGGGATTTTGATGCATCCCGTGGAAAATTTGATGCATCGCACGGGGAATTTGATGCATTTGTGGTGGTAGTGCGGTTTTCACAAGTTTTCAGGTGCATGGTGGTTTTCCATTGAACTCCCCTCTATATATATATATATATATATATATATATATATATATATATATATATATATATATATATATATATATATATATATATATATATATATATATATATATATATGTTTGAGGTTCTATGAGGCACCATATGCATCGGGAACCAAATGGGAACCAAAAATGCATTGTTTGTTTACAAAGGGTGCATTAAGGGCATTTTGGGAATGCTTAATAATATATTGTTAAATTATAAGATTTAATTTAATATTTATCATTTATTTAGAAAACTAAATAAAATGATCAACCACCTTCCCATAAATCCATCCCCTTTTCTCTCTCTTTCTCTTTCTCTTTCATGGCTAGCCTCTCTCCATCTCTCTTTCTCTCAACCAGTTTTCACAAGACAACCACTACTACTACCGCCAGACCCAGCACCACCATCGCTGTCCACCGTCGGTATGCAACTCTGCACCATACCTGTGCATCGATGTTGACGAGAAGTTGCTTGCGTCTGTTGATCATGGTTTTTGAGTATCAGTTTTTCACAAACAGTTCATTCTACGATTCTGTATCATGCTTATGGCTAGTCAAAGAATTCTAAGATTCTTTATTAATGTTGGTGGTTATTGCTTCCAAGAAATAGTTGGAGCATATGGTATTGGTTGTTTCAAACATGATGCACAACAGCAATGCATCACGACAATGATGAACACATTGAAGACGTTGATGAACACGTTTAAATTTCAGAGATGCATCACGAAATTAACACGTTTAAATGTCGAAATGCATCACGATTTTGGTGATGCATAATGATGGAACAAAGACGATGATGAATATGGCCGAAATGCATCACGATTTTGGTGATGCATAATGATGGAACAAAGACGAGGATGAATATGGTCGAAATGCATCATGTTTGAAATTGAATTGGATGAAGATGCATCGTGTTTGAAGACGAATCCAATAAATTGGATGAAGATGCATCATGTTTGTTTAGATTCGGATGGAATATTTCCTGAATTCAAGCATCTTCTGATTTTGCCCTTCCGCGCGCGAGAAGTTATGCACCCGTGCACCCATTTTCATAATTACTATTTTGCCACTACAATTTGAACCATTAAAATTTAAGATCTAACGATGCATACATGTTTTCAATGTGCACAATGCATACAGGTGCCCCATAGAATCTGACCATATATATATATATATATATATATATATATATATATATATATATATATATATATATATATATATATATATATATATATATATTAACCTTGATTTGCATTATCTATATGGAATATTTAAAGTATATATTAAAATACATCAAATTTCAACAGCAAATAATATATACAACACTAAATACTATTTGACGATATTAATTTTGCTTGCTAACTGGACTGCCAATTTTGTTTTAGAAATTGATATATATTTATTTAAGGGTTCATTATGAAAAAAACTAATATGTTTTTTACTTTTTTGTGGTTTAGTTCCTCCGCGTTATTTATTAACTATTAGCAACCGATTTTTTTAATTTTCGGAAACCTGATTTACCTATTAAAATGGGTATCTAATGGGTAAATTCCTGAAAACCAGAATTGAAATTTTAATTTTAATTATTAATTGGTGTGTACAGTGGTGAAGGATAAAATCATAAAATGAGTTTTTTTTTTTTTGCCAAATCATCGTAGCTTTGAAAATTATTTACCTAAACATATATTACTGTTGATTTTATTTACGACTATTGGTGTGTGCCGTTCCTAGTGCTTCCCCAGTACGGCATCTTCACTCATGATAGACTCGTGCATCCGGTCTTCAACGCTATCACTGAATTTTCTTTTCTCATTTTAAATTTCCATGGCTTTTCGAGAAGTAATTTTCCAAGACTTTTTCTTTTGAATCTATAAAAAAAATGAATTTAAATTATTATATAATAAGTTATGAAATTATTTGATCGCAACAAAGAATTTTAAAAGTCTTGTAATGAGTTCGTAATAAAAATTTCTTATCGGATGAATTGTAGAAAAAAACATAGTTCTTAAATATAGATATATAGTTTTATAATTTCAAGTAATAAAAAAAGAAAAACCATTTTTGAAAATTGAGTAAAAATTAGAAATACAATTTTTTGATGAATAAAATCCAAAGTATTATGCTTTGGTAAATATTTTTTATAAGTACCATGATTTGGATAAACTCGGGATAAAAATATGGTTTTTATTATCATTTAAGGATGTTAGTTAGAATTTAATTCATTTATAGGTTGACATCTAATTCATGTATAAGTCAAATTAATTCATATAAACAAAGAATTTTGTGGCAAATAAATAAAATTTAACTAGTTCAAAACAAGCTACACTACAAGAAAAAAAAAAAGGAAAATTTTACGGAGGCCTTCTGCGGCGACTAATGTCGTCGCAAATAGGTCACAAAAAGAAAAAAAAAATCTGCTTTTTGACTTAAATTAGAGATAGCCTTTTGTGGCGACACTGTCGTCGCAAAAAGACAATATATATAAATTTTTTTTTTTGGCTCGAAAATAGCTTTTTGCGCGGTGGAAATACCGCGTTTTTTTTCGAGGATTCATCGACGACAAATATGGGATTCTGCAACGACATGTCTCCGCAATAGGGTTACATCGACGACGCCCCTGTCGCCGCAAAATCTTTAACGACTTAACCCTACCAGTGCCCCCCAGCCGTTTTCACTTTTCACCATTATTCATCCTCACCTTGTCGCTCTTTCTCCTTCGGTTTCTCTCTCGTTCCATCTCCGGCCACCATCTGTTGTAACTCCGCCGGCCACCTCAGTTCCATCTCTGTCGTCCACCTCGTTCCATTTTTTCCGGCGACTTCGATACATCTTTCCTACCAAATTTTAAGGTTGGTTTCATTTAACATAAATGTCGTTACATTTACATAAATTTCTAGGAACTTAAGGTTTGTTTTATTTTTCTGGTGGTGGACATTTGTAGTTGTTGCTCGGTCCGGTGAACACTCTGGTGGGTCGACATTAGAGGTTAGTATTTTTTTGTAACATCCCGTTTTCAGGGTTATTACGTGGATTTATTTTAGTGGAGATTTAATATATTATTATTGCGTGGGTCCAATGAGAACCCGATTAGTGGATGTATATACGTGTCGGGTTGCGAGTTACGTGTCTCCGGATTATAAATTTAGTGGATAAATTACATAATTGGGTTCGTGGAATTAAATGGGTTAAGTGGATTTTAATTATGAAAATGGGATATCGGGTTCGGGTTAATGGGGTCGAGACCCGTTAAAAAGAGGAAATCATATACGTGTGTTTCTTTTCCTTCTCCTTTTCATTTGAGAACTTAAAGTGTGAAGTGTGTGTGTTTGGGACCATTCCAGCAGCAAGAATTCAGCTTTAGTTGGAGAAATTGATTGCTGAAATTGTGTTAATCATCTCCATCATCTTCTTCCTAGTGACTTGGAGCTTGAAGAGGTAAGTTTCATGGTTTTTGGGTACTAAAATTCGTGTATATATGTTGTAAATTCGTGGGTTTAGTTTCTGAAGTTATATGAGCAATTATGGGCGAGTTTGTGGAGTATTCGGAAGGCTGGAATCGAGTTTTTGGGGAGTTTTAACCCCTGGCCGAAGCAGATCAGCGAAACAGGAGGAGGAAGAAGACAGCCGCAGCGCGGCCGAGATGGGTGAGGCAGCGCGACCGCGATCGCGGCGCGGCCGTGTTGCCTGGAACGCGGGCGAGATCGGGGAGCAGGGCTGTTTCGGCCGAATTTCGAGCATCGGTTGCTCGTTTGGGGCTGTATCTGAGTCGTGTTGGTTCTTGACGGATGTATTCGGGTTATGTGATTTATTGAGTCGTGTTTCGTTTGAGATTGTTGTGAGTCGGGTTTTCGAGGCTTTCGGTTGGGATTGTTCGGGGTTTCGGGTCGGTTCGAGGGTTTTAGGAGTTGGGTTCCGCTTGGGATTTTGGGTTATATTTTGTTGGGTGTTCGGGAAATTGTTGGAATTATTTCGGGTCGGGTCTTGATCGAGTTCTCGGGGTTTCATCGGGGTTGTTTTCGAGTTAGAGTTTTGGGATTCGGTTGGGGGTTGCTCTCGGGTTCGAGTTAAGCTCATTACGAGTTTGTAATATGTGTTCGTGGATTTGTGTTAACGAGTTGGGATTTGTGTAATTTCAGGGACGAGTCAGCGAGCCGAGCCGAGTCAGAGATTCTGAGATTAGTGGATCAACCAGGTGAGTACCCGAGTTCCTTTTTCAAACCCGGGACCGTTTTGCGAGTCGTAGTTGTATGTGTATATTGTGCTATGTGTTGGAGACAGGGACGTGAGCCACAGGTATGATTCTATTCCTACATATGTGATATGTGTGCATGAGATGAGATCCAGTCCGGGGGTCCGTGATGAGTTCCATACGGACGGTGATTCGCGATGGGTGATCGCGCGGGTTGACTGTCCCTAACAGTCCTTGGGGCGTGTATACACGGCAGGGCCTGTAGCCGGTTCGCGCCCGTGCTACAGGGTTGTGACTAACCACCGGTGTACACGGTCGTTAGTAGGGGAAGGGTCCCCCTCAGTGATATTGTGTGCAGGGCTTCGGATCTCATGTATGTGTTCATACCTGTATTGAGATATTGACTGCCAGGGACAGAGATTGAGCTATCGTTGTGTGTAGGTGCTATGTGTATATGTGTTACGTGTATTCTGTGCAGAGTCTAACCCTCGAGTACTCACGAGCTTTCGAGCTTACGTATTCGAGTCTTCCGTGTTCAGGGTTTCAGTGAAGGGTTCAGTAGCTGGGTTTGTTGATCAGAGACTCGCCGTTATGCGAAGGCTATTGCAGCTGCCTGTGTCATCAACTATGTTAGTGTTTGTGTCTTATGGGATATTGTTAATCAGTGAATGATGTGTAAACAATATTATGTGAAAGTTTTTAATTAATGGTGATTCTGAGTATCCTATGACATATGTGTAATTGAGCTATTGAGATGTGCCACCTGTGTATTGTATTGACGTGGCATTTCCGGGATCGGGGAGGGTGTTACAGCATGGTATCAGAGCTTGTTGTTTGAAGTCTGAGTATCAATTAGTGGATGCTTAACTTAAACCTTGTTTCGATCCGTGGGGAGGATCTATTGCGATTGATTTTGGTGGAGTTAACTAACCTGGCTTAGTGTATAACGCTGGGTGACTTATTAGTGGTTCTCAATTATTTCGTTTTGTGCAGATAATCATGGCAGATCAGGGCGAGGGATCCGGCGCGGGCAAGCCGGAAGGGGACGAGTTCATTCGTAAGTCAGAGCTTTTGGGGGTGCTGACTGAGTTTTATAGACAGCAGAGAGAGCAGGAGCGAGAACAGGGTCAGGGCGTTGGACCGCGTGCTGGGGGTGGTCCGGATACAGGTGCGGGTGCTTCTTCATCTACGTCTCGACGAGGGGGTTCGTTTAAGGATTTCATGACCGGGAATCCGCCAGAGTTTAGAGGCGGGGGTGAGCCAGGGATGGCTATGGCATGGGAACGCGAGGTAGAGGCTGCCTTTCGAGTTGCGCATGTGGAGCCGAGAGATATGGTGGGGTATGCAGCTTATTTGTTGAGAGGAGGGGCATTGCAGTGGTGGAAATCTATCGAGTCGGCTATGACATCTTCTGCAGCTTTTGCGATGACGTGGGATCAGTTTAGAGCTGTGTTCGAGCTGCAGTATATTCCTAGAGACGAGAGGCGGGAGATGGAGCGGCGATTCCTGCATCTGCAGCAGGGCGAGATGACGGTACAGCAGTATGTGGACCAGTTTAACGAATATTCGCAGTTTGCTACCCATCACATCGCCACCGAGCAGCGAAAGGCCGATGCGTTTATTGATGGACTGCGAGCCGATATCAGGGGGTTTGTCGGGATGCATGAGACGCCTACCTTCGCTAGAGCGTTAGAGATGGCCCGCATCAGAGAGCGGGAGATAGCCAAACAAAGAGAGGACCCATTCTTACAGCGCAGGCGTGCAAGGACTCCGGAGCGGTCCTCGAGAGACCGGAGGTATTCCCGAGACGATTCCAGGGAACGGCGTTCAGCTCAAAGTTCAAGAGACAGACGAGACAGAGATAGAGATAGAGACAGAGACAGGGATAGGGAGCAGAGGTCCGGTGGTCCGGGGCGGAGCCAGAGATCAGAGAGGCAGAGTCAGAGGCAGAGTTCGAGATACACAGAGCAGAGCCAGAGCAGCGTAGGGCAGAGGCCTCGAGATGGAGGCGATAGGGGAGACAGTTCGGTTGGAGATCGGGAGTGCCCGAGATGCCACCGACGCCATAGTGGGCCGTGTGTGCCCAGGTGCTATCGATGCGGTCAGCGTGGGCATGCTGCCGCCACGTGTACAGTCCCAGAGCCGTTGTGCTTCCGTTGTGGGAGACCGGGGCACAGAGTACGAGATTGTCCAGAGATGGGGCCAGCGATACAAGGTATGAGTTCCAGTGAGGCCAGAGCTGAGCCGTCGTCATCCGGTCGTCGTGATTCTCGGGCGCGGGGTCGGGTATTTCAGGCGACTGCAGAGGCAGCTCGAGATGATGCTGATATGGTTCCGGGTATGTTTCTCTGAGCTTGATTTGAGTGTGTATTAGTGTGGGACGGGTCATTGATCTGTGTCTGTGATAAGAGTATGTGTTCTGTTGTGTGTGACTGCTTCGTTTTGTCTATGGTTATGTGGCTCTGTGACAGAGGTATGGAATGATTGTATATGGGTTATATGAGATTGTTATATCTGGGTATGTGTGTGAGAGTGAGATATATTGTGGTAAGATGGGTTATCAGAGTTCTGGAATTGGGAATTGTGTCATGTTAGTGGATCAAATTATATGAATAATTATTGCGAATGTGTTTGTGACTGTGGGATTCAGTGACAGAGGGGCGGAATTGTGTATATGGGCTGAATGGGGTCGTTATGTTTGGGGTGTATATGTGGAGTTAATGTGCTAGATTCGGGTTCATTATGATCTGGGCTTTTGAGTTCAGAGTTGTGCTATGATTAGTGGATTAATCATGTTGAGTTGTGTGAGCTATATATGAGTAATCTTTGTGAATGTGTTTGTGATGTGCTAGTGGATTAATCAATTCTAATAGTGGATTATCATATTAATAGTGGATTTAAATTCTTGTGTGTGTTATCCCTATCTGTGATATTGTGCTTTGCGAGGTGCGTTTATCTGGGTGGTGAAAAGAGTTGAGAATTCTGTTGTGATAGTGGATTAATCTATTGCGAGTGGATTTAATCCGTTTATGAGTTTAACCATATTTTTGGGCTTGCGTTTAGTGATTCGATGGAGATATCGTTATGTGATGTGTTAGTGGATGACCTGTATGGAGCTATGTGAGTATGTGATGAAAGGTGCGAAGATCGATGGATTGAGATCATATGAGGATTTAGTGGCTTATGAGGTGACGCCACGTGAAGATTCTGTGAATAGAGGATCTATCAGTTGCCGATATGTGAATTAGGGGATTTAACCGAGTTATTAGTGGATTGCCTAATTGAGTTAAAGATTTGAGGGAATTGATTTACTTCGAGAGTTGAAATAAAGATGTGTATCAGTGATGATTAAGACATTCAGAGTTCAAATGCGAATTTGTCAAGAGTATTGATAATTATATCGAGAGTTGTGAGTCAACATTTCGGAGATTTGACATAGAGATGTGTAATTGCGAATGGGCTTGCGATAGATTCCGGGGACGGAATCTTTTTAAGAGGGGAGGATTTGTAACATCCCGTTTTCAGGGTTATTACGTGGATTTATTTTAGTGGAGATTTAATATATTATTATTGTGTGGGTCCAATGAGAACCCGATTAGTGGATGTATATACGTGTCGGGTTGCGAGTTACGTGTCTCCGGATTATAAATTTAGTGGATAAATTACATAATTGGGTTCGTGGAATTAAATGGGTTAAGTGGATTTTAATTATGAAAATGGGATATCGGGTTCGGGTTAATGGGGTCGAGACCCGTTAAAAAGAGGAAATCATATACGTGTGTTTCTTTTCCTTCTCCTTTTCATTTGAGAACTTAAAGTGTGAAGTGTGTGTGTTTGGGACCATTCCAGCAGCAAGAATTCAGCTTTAGTTGGAGAAATTGATTGCTGAAATTGTGTTAATCATCTCCATCATCTTCTTCCTAGTGACTTGGAGCTTGAAGAGGTAAGTTTCATGGTTTTTGGGTACTAAAATTCGTGTATATATGTTGTAAATTCGTGGGTTTAGTTTCTGAAGTTATATGAGCAATTATGGGCGAGTTTGTGGGGTATTCGGAAGGCTGGAATCGAGTTTTTGGGGAGTTTTAACCCCTGGCCGAAGCAGATCAGCGAAACAGGAGGAGGAAGAAGACAGCCGCAGCGCGGCCGAGATGGGTGAGGCAGCGCGACCGCGATCGCGGCGCGGCCGTGTTGCCTGGAGCGCGGGCGAGATCGGGGAGCAGGGCTGTTTCGGCCGAATTTCGAGCATCGGTTGCTCGTTTGGGGCTGTATCTGAGTCGTGTTGGTTCTTGACGGATGTATTCGGGTTATGTGATTTATTGAGTCGTGTTTCGTTTGAGATTGTTGTGAGTCGGGTTTTCGAGGCTTTCGGTTGGGATTGTTCGGGGTTTCGGGTCGGTTCGAGGGTTTTAGGAGTTGGGTTCCGCTTGGGATTTTGGGTTATATTTTGTTGGGTGTTCGGGAAATTGTTGGAATTATTTCGGGTCGGGTCTTGATCGAGTTCTCGGGGTTTCATCGGGGTTGTTTTCGAGTTAGAGTTTTGGGATTCGGTTGGGGGTTGCTTCGGGTTCGAGTTAAGCTCATTACGAGTTTGTAATATGTGTTCGTGGATTTGTGTTAACGAGTTGGGATTTGTGTAATTTCAGGGACGAGTCAGCGAGCCGAGCCGAGTCAGAGATTCTGAGATTAGTGGATCAACCAGGTGAGTACCCGAGTTCCTTTTTCAAACCCGGGACCGTTTTGCGAGTCGTAGTTGTATGTGTATATTGTGCTATGTGTTGGAGACAGGGACGTGAGCCACAGGTATGATTCTATTCCTACATATGTGATATGTGTGCATGAGATGAGATCCAGTCCGGGGGTCCGTGATGAGTTCCATACGGACGGTGATTCGCGATGGGTGATCGCGCGGGTTGACTGTCCCTAACAGTCCTTGGGGCGTGTATACACGGCAGGGCCTGTAGCCGGTTCGCGCCCGTGCTACAGGGTTGTGACTAACCACCGGTGTACACGGTCGTTAGTAGGGGAAGGGTCCCCCTCAGTGATATTGTGTGCAGGGCTTCGGATCTCATGTATGTGTTCATACCTGTATTGAGATATTGACTGCCAGGGACAGAGATTGAGCTATCGTTGTGTGTAGGTGCTATGTGTATATGTGTTACGTGTATTCTGTGCAGAGTCTAACCCTCGAGTACTCACGAGCTTTCGAGCTTACGTATTCGAGTCTTCCGTGTTCAGGGTTTCAGTGAAGGGTTCAGTAGCTGGGTTTGTTGATCAGAGACTCGCCGTTATGCGAAGACTATTGCAGCTGCCTGTGTCATCAACTATGTTAGTGTTTGTGTCTTATGGGATATTGTTAATCAGTGAATGATGTGTAAACAATATTATGTGAAAGTTTTTAATTAATGGTGATTCTGAGTATCCTATGACATATGTGTAATTGAGCTATTGAGATGTGCCACCTGTGTATTGTATTGACGTGGCATTTCCGGGATCGGGGAGGGTGTTACATTTTTTATTTCTGATTTTTACATATTATTTAAGTTATTAAATCATTATATAAAATCATTTTTTAAAATATTATGTTTTAAATTTGTGTTAAAAATATGATTGCTTTTAATATGTTTTTAGTAGAAAAAATAAATTTTATATGCATTTAGGGTTTTTAGGATATTAAAAAAGTGTATTTACTTGCAATATATTTTTTATAATTCAGAAAGTATGAAAAAATCATAATTATATTAAGTATATTAATAAGTGTTTTTAAAAGTCTTTATAGTTTAGTATTATTATTAGTAATAAGTGTTAACTTGTGTTATTAAATATATGTTAATTAGTGCTATTAAAAAAATTACTTTTAAAGTAACATAAATTAAAAAATATACATTATAAAATTCATATAATATTTAAATTGTCACATCCTTGCTTTAATCACATGCTAGCATAATTCCAGGAATCAATAACAACTACCATAATCATAACTAAGGCTAAAGCTTGCATAAAGCTAAATAAAAGTACTACAATACAGTCATGCATTACACGTGCTACAAGGTGCGTTGCTAAGTTGCTAAAACATCACAATATAAATAAAGCAGCTACCCAGATCCCAAAACAGCTCATAACTATACCACAAGCAGAATAGTGAGCTAAAATCCTCTGGGTTGATCAGAAAATAGACCTAAGCAGATGGTCCAGCTTGCTCTTTACCTTTGCCTGTAAAAATTGTGTGTAGCAACTGTAAGATAATTGCTTAGTGAGTTAACAGATATTCATGATGCATGTAAGATATGTGGCTAAACGAAAAATGCCTATAAAAGGCTGTAATGCTTGCTTGCTTGTAAATGCTTAATACCTAGAATGAATGCTTGCACAATTGAGACATTGAACGCTGAAAGGAGATGCCACCACTAGGGGTTACCGCTGACATACTGAGTGGGCATGCACGCATCCGTTCAGCTTAATTTATCCGAGTGCAGAGCATCATCCACGACTGCAACAACAACATCACCGACCTCAACAACAACAACAGCAGCAAAGACAAAACCAATCGGCCCGACATAGCGTATCACGTGGAGGTTCTAGCCGCCGTAACGAACCAGCACGAAGTCAGAACCGAGCATTTCAAATAACGGCCGAGCAAGCGAAGGGAATACCAGATGTGGTATCTGGTATGTTTCTTGTTAACTCCGTACCTGCTAGAGTCATATTCGATTCAGAAGCCAACGGCTCTTTCATATCAAGTTCATTTGCATCTAAGCTTGGGATATCACCTAGTATTTTACCTGTTATATTTGATATTGAAACGGCCAGTAACGTGTGCGTGTCTACCGATAAAATTTACCGCGACTGCATAATTCTGCTTGATAACTGTACTTTCCAACTTGACCTTATTCCGATGGACTTTCACGAATTCGACGTCATCGTGGGTATGGATTGGCTTGATCATCATGATGCCAACATTGTCTGCAAGAAGAAGTTAATAAAGCTCACTACTCCTGATGGCCGCAGTATCTGCATCTACGGTGACAGAAAGAAAGGTGAATTATGTTTAATTTCTGTAGTGAAAGCTAGGAAGCATATAGCTAAGGGTTGTGCATCTTACTTAGCATATGCAATAGATGCTAAGTCAGAAAAGAAAGCTTTAGCCGAGGTACCGATAGCCTCTGAGTTTCCTGATGTCTTTCCCGAGGACATCTCTGGACTCCCACCAGACCGTCAGGTGGAGTTCAGAATTGATTTAGTGCCAGGCGCGGCACCTATTGCTCGAGCCCCATATAGACTTGCACCTGCTGAGATGCAAGAAACGATGAAGCAGTTGCAAGAGCTACTTGTCAAGGGACTCATACGACCAAGTTCATCTCCCTGGGGAGCTCCTGTTTTATTCGTTAAAAAGAAAGATGGGACTCTCCGGATGTGCATTGATTATAGGGAGTTGAACAAGGTAACAATAAAGAATAAATATCCGTTGCCCAGAATAGATGATCTTTTCGACCAACTTCACGGAGCTAGTTACTTCTCAAAGGTCGATCTTAGATCTGGGTATCATCAGCTCGAAGTTCGTGATGAAGATGTCTCCAAAAAAGCTTTCCGTACCAGATACGGGCATTACGAATTTCTTGTTATGCCCTTTGGCCTTACAAACGCTCCTGCGGCATTCATGGATCTCATGAACCATGTTTGTAGACCAATGCTTGACAAGTCATCGTCTTTATAGACGATATTCTCATCTATTCCAAAATCGAAGCTGAGCATGCTGTACATCTTAGATAACTGCTAGAGTTGCTTCGCAAGGAGCGGCTTTATGCCAAGTTCTCTAAATGCGAATTTTGGTTGCGACAGATACAATTCCTTGGACATGTGGTTTCTGGCGAAGGAATCTCTGTAGATCCTTCTAAGATAGAAGTCATTCAAAATTGGGAAGCTCCCAAATCAGCTACTGAGATCCGAAGTTTCTTGGGATTGGCGGGTTACTACCGTCGATTCATTAAGGACTTCTCAAAATTAGCCATGCCTCTTACCTCTCTTACTCACAAGAATGTTCCCTTTATTTGGGAAGAAGCTCAAGAATCCGCGTTCCAAACTTTAAAGCATAAACTCACCGAAGCACCTATTCTGGCTCTACCCGAAGGCAATGAAGACTTTGTGGTCTTCAGTGATGCCTCATATCAAGGACTCGGCTGTGTTTTGATGCAAAGGGGCAGGGTCATAGCATATGCTTCTCGCCAACTCAAGGATCATGAAAAGAGTCAGCCGACTCATGACCTTGAACTTGCTGCTGTGACTTTCGCGTTGAAAACATGGCGTCATTACCTCTACGGCACCAAATGTCAGCTATATACGGATCACAAGAGTCTTAAATATATTTTTAGCCAGAAGGAGCTCAACATGCGCCAGCGACGTTCCATGGAACTTATCAAAGACTATGACTGTAAAATTCTTTATCACCCCGACAAGGCAAATGTGGTGGCCGATGCATTGAGTCGTAAATCTTACTCCGCCAAATGTCTCTACACTCTGACTCATACTTCGTTCTCGTCTACTCTGATTGATGAAATTCTTGTTGCTCAAGCCGAAGCCCTTAAAGAAGAAAATCACAACTCTGAAGATATGAAAGGGAAACTTCAATTCTTAACTGATAGCCATCGTGGTTTAAAGCTCTTCAAGAATCGCGTTCGGGTTCCGAAGTTTGGAGTTATTCGACAGAAGATTCTCTCAGAAGATCATTGCTCGAACTTTTCGGTACATCCCGGCAGCACCAAGATGTACAATGATCTAAAAGCTGAGTATTGGTGGCCTGGTATGAAAAGAGACGTGGGCCAACATGTTGAGAATTGCATCACATGCAGATTAGTTAAAGCGGAGCATCAACAGTCGTATGGCAGTCTTCAACCGTTATCGATACCTGAATGGAAGTTTGATCACATGACGATGGACTTTGTGACGAAGCTTCCGACTACGCGGAGACAGCACGATGCAATATGGGTTATCGTGGATCGCCTAACCAAAGTCGCTCATTTTTTTCCGATACGCGAGAATCACTCATTGGAGAAACTGGCTAAGATCTACATAGATGAAATTGTTTCTCGACACGGAGTGCCATTGTCAATCGTTTCAGATCGCGACAGCCGGTTCACTTCGAGGTTCTGGAGTGCATTACAAGATGGAATAGGCACCAAGATCAGAATGAGCACGGCGTATCATCCGCAGCCTGATGGCCAAAGTGAGCGCACTATCCTTACACTCGAAGACATGCTGCGGGCTTGTGTTCTTGAGTTTAGCGGTAATTGGGACGACCACTTGCCGTTAGCAGAGTTTTCTTATAACAACAGCTACCACTCATCTATCAAAGCTTCACCTTTTGAAGCCTTATACGGACGCAAGTGCCGAACGCCTACTTGTTGGCATGAAGCCGGTGAAACACCAATTGCAGGCCCTGCACTACTTTAACAGGCGAATGACAAGATCAGAATCATCCGACAGTGATTAGAAACCGCCCAATCACGACAGAATTCATATCACGATGGACGCCATAAGCCTTTAGAATTCCAGAAGGATGATTATGTGGTATTGAAAGTCTCGCCGATGAAAGGTGTGTTTAGATTCGGCAAGCGTGGCAAGTTAGTACCACGATTCGTTGGTCCTTTCAAGATCACCAAGCGTGTTGGAACTCAATCCTATCTTTTGGATTTTCCGAACGAACTGTCAAATATTCACCCTGTGTTTCACGTCTCACAACTGAGGAAGTGCAAGGAAGATGAAAGCAAAAAATGAGCCGATCATTTGAGTTACAAGATTAATGAGAAGCTGCAATGCGATGAGCCTGAGGTTATTTTAGAGACAAAGATAAAGAAGCTAAGGAATCGAGAAGTAGCAATGGTGTTGGTACAATGGAGAACTTCTCATGGTAATTCCCAGACCTGGGAATCTGAACAAGACATGAGGGTTCGTTACCCGCATCTCTTTGAGCCCTAGGTACTTCGAGGACGAAATGCAAGCGTGGTGGGCTCATACTATAACACATTGCTTTTTATTTTTATGTGTTTTTGGGCAAATTGCGTTTAATGATGTAATTTCGAATTTTTGGATAAATAGGAGCTGAAAGTTCATATTTCTCATTCTTGCAAAATCTATTTACAAGTTGAGAGCCTCTCTCTCTAAAACCGCACTTCTCTCTAGCTTTTCTCCCAAATCGACAGACCAAATCTCGAGTTCTATACGTCATTGGAAAGATCTCGAAGAGTACTACACGGATCTGCAATTGCATGTGGGATTTGATTTGGATTTGAGGTAAGAATCGCCTTTTTCTCTCTTCTTTACTTTCGGTTTTGAGAAAAAGTCCAAAATCCTCATCTTTTGATTCGTTTAAAGCTATTCTGCTTGAGTTATAGCTTGATTCTGCTTGATAAATGTAATAGAAACGAACCTAGACTTGTTCCTTAACATATTTATGATTTTTGGCCTGGAAATGCATGTTTGAAAGCTGAAAAACACGAACAAATTTGTGTTGCCAAGAAACAAGTTCGAAATGAACTATGGTCGAGGCTTTTCATTAACTTCGAAATCTACCCATGTTCGAACCACCTAAATTCGAGAGACTTGAGCAAGTTCGTGGGCAACATACTCTTTGTCTAACACATAATTAACAAAATATTTAGCTAGAAGTTATGGTTTGTAGATTTTGGATATTTAAGCTAGCATTATTAATTTAGTATATATTCTGTAATGTTAAATTACAGACACTGCAGAGCACGCCAGATATTAAATTAAACGGTTGGCTCGGTTATGAGTTAAAGTTAAATGCCAGAGAGTTTAAAGCATATTTAAAGTATTAAAGCCTTCCGAAATTGTGCAAAGCCAAAGTTAAAGTCTAGATAAGCCCGAGTAAGCATTTCAGAGTATTACAAAGCATAAGACAGTACTGTGAGTAACAGTTATTCTTGTTTACATGTATTATATGTAATTGAGACATAATTTGCTTCTATATGCCTTCTTTGGACTTCAATAGACTTTTGTGAGTGAAGTCGAACACTGTGGTAAAGGCGGTGCCCAGCTTAGCCGGATCTTACATCTGATCTATTAATGTGCATAATTTATTGCTATCTGTTTATTATTCTGCATATTATACAGCAAGCACCGTTTGAGCGTTTCTTTGTGCATCTCATAAGCATTTTACATTTGAGCAAGCAATTCTGATGCACACCACTATCCCCAAGCATTATGCGGGTAGCTAGCCCCGCATCACAGATTGATCATCTGTCAGCGGTAACCCCTAGTGGTGGCATCTCCTTTCAGCGTGCAATGTCTCAATTTTGCAAGCATTCATTCTGGGTACTAAGCATTTACAAACAAGCAAGCATTACAACCTTTTAAAGGCACTTTTCGTTTACCTACATAATTTACATGCATCATGAATATATGTTAACTCACTAAGCAATTAGCTTACAGTTGCTACTCACAATTTTTACAGGCAAAGGTAAAGAGCAAGCTGGACCATCTGCTTAGGTCTATTTTCTGATCAACCAAGAGGATTCTAGCTCACTTTTCAGCTTTTGGTATAGTATTGAGCTGCCTTGGGATCTGGGTAGCTGCTTTATTTATATTGTGATGAATTAGCAACTTAGCTTTGTATCCTTGTAGCACGTATAGTGCATGACTTATTGTAATCTTTTATTTAGCTTTATGCAAGCGTTATTTATTCCTGGGATTAAACAAGCGTGTTTAAAGCAAGGATGTGACATAAATGAAATAAGTTAATATGTATTAGTTGATATCACATAAGATTAGAATTTATATATATATATATATATATATATATATATATATATATATATATATATATATATATATATATATATATATATGTATGTATGTATGTATGTATGTATGTATGTATGTATGTATGTATGTATGTATGTATGTATGTATGTATGTATGTATGTATGTATTATTTTAAAGTATCATAAAAGTATAATGTATTTTAATATGTATATTAATTAGTGTTATTAAAACATACATTAAATTAAAGTAACATTAGATTAATTATAACATATATTTTACTTTAAAATGTCATAAAATGAAGATATATATTTTTATGTATATTTATTAGTGTTATTAAAACATATATTAATTTGAATTAAAAGTAAATTAAAACATATATTAAGGTATTATCAAATTAAAACATATATTAATAATGTATATTAATTAGTGTTATTAAAACATATATTCATTTATAGTAACATTAACTTAAAACACATATTAAAGTATCATCAAATAGAAACATATATTACTTTAAAGTGACATAAAGTTAATTAATAAAGACGAAATATAAATAATAACATAAAATTAAAACAATGTTAATGTTATTATTAATTTAAAGTAACATGAAACTAAAACATATATTATTTTTATTATTACTTTAAAGTATGAACATTTATAATCACATGTTCATTTAACATTATTATTATTATTATTATTCAAAATAAAATAATAAAAGATTACTATTTATATTCAATGATTAAATTGTGTGTTTAGATAATAAAAGGTCAACATGTCGTCGCAAAAAGATGTTTTTTGTGGCGACTTTGTCGTCGCAAAAGTTATTTAATTATTTTAATTTTGAAAATCTTTTGCGACAACATTGTCATCGCAATAAGTGATGAGGTGTCAAAAGGACGACTTTTGTCATCGCAAAAGCTATATATATAGCTTGAAAACGTTGTCGCAAAAGGTAGAAAATGTCGTCGCAAGTCGACGTTTAGCTATATGAGGCTAAGGCGACGACTAATCTACGACATGTCGCCGCAATAGGTCACCCGCGACGACAAAAGTAGCTTTAGCGACGACATTGTCGCCGCAAAATGCTAATTTTCTTGTAGTGCACGCTAAATATAAATTCTAATTCTTTCGAATTACATTCGGAACTAGACACTCCATAATATATACAAGAGAAATTAAATTTGATTTATGTGATTGAAAGGCCATTGACAAAAGATAATTTACTTGATAAAGAAAGGAAAGATGAAAGATATACGTAATTGGACTTGTAAGATCAGCAGCAAACTAGCTCTCTTTATAAAGATCGAAGTCATTGTTGCTTTTATATACACAACTAGCCTTAGTAAATTATCCAAATATTGGTGTTAAACCCCCGATGCTTTTTGGGAAAAAAATCTTCAGTTTCCGGCCCTTTCAATTTTTTTCTCATGCAATGGCTCTTTCATTTGCTAAGGCCATTCTCTTTTGCATATATGCTTCTCTTTCTTTGTGCAGGACCAAGGGACTGATAAATCTTCCAATGAATGACTCCGTAGCAGCACTCTTAGCTTTCGGAGACTCATTTGTTGATCAAGGGAATAATAACTATATCGCGACACTCGGCAAGGCTAATTTTCTTCCTTATGGACAAGACTTTATGGGTGGAAAACCAACAGGAAGGTTCAGCAACGGGAAAACGATAGCTGACTTTGTTGGTGCGTGCATTTTCTTTTTTCCTTATGATTTCTAGCACATTTGATCCTGAAAACTAGAATGATGAACACCTCTGAGATATGAACAACTACGCGTGGTGCCTTGTATATGTATCAGATTGATAGACTTTAGTCCTCCAACTAATAGATGTATGCCTAAGATGCTTTGTAGAACATATTGTTAGCTATAGGTTTCTAGTTAATCAATATGATTGAATACTCCTAATACAAACAGTAACATATATATATTTATCACAATATCAAAGAAATTAATCAGAATGTTTTAGATGATACCCGAATAGAGAGATCAATGAATCTATATTGAGGTCTGCGTGTGCAGTGTCCTAGTACATAAATTCCATCATCTGTTTTTTTTATGTGTCTGCACAGTTAAGTTTGGTAATTAAGAAACTATAATGATTAATTTAAAGGATAATTGTGCAAAAAAAACCCTCAAGTTGAACTATTTTTATGATTAAAATCCTTAACCATTATTCAATGCACAAAAAACCCTCAACCGACAAAATCTCATAGAATTGAGATATTACCGCTTGTAACCGATTGAAAGTTGTAGGCCACCGTCAACAAGTCATCAATGCCCACCGGAATTTCGACAAAAAATTAAATTCCAATAAAAAACACAGATTTGAACAAAGAAAATCAACAAAAAATTTGAATTTGAATCATCTAGAAAGAAAGTTCATCGGAGACGAAGAGTTGCATAGCAGATTGCAATCATTCATTAGGTAGCAAGCCTTTTTTTCTTTAAAAAAAACTTTATTTTGATAACTTTTAGTCAGTTTGGATTTTAATCACAATAATGGTCCAACTTGAAGGTTTTTTTGCAGATATATCCCTTAATTTAATTATTAACCCTTTACTGATCAAGTTCAACCATTCTTATCAAACCAAGCCCAATATCTTATTAATTATTGGCACATCAATATTCTATTTTCCTACCTTTAATGATCAAGTTCAACCATTCTTATCAAACCAAGCCCAATATCTTAATTTGATTATTGAATAATGATCAAGTTCAACCATTCTTATCAAACCAAGCCCAATATCTTAGTTTGATTATTGAATTAGATTTATGTATATATGGCATAACAATATTCTATTTTCCTACCTTTAATGATCAAGTTCAACTATTCTTATCAAACCAAGCCCAATATCTTAATTTAATTATTGAATTAGATTTATGTATATATGGCACAACAATATTCTATTTTCCTTCGATACGGGACAAAGTCGATCCCAACACATATCTGATTCACAGCGGATCGAGACATGTTGAAATCAATTAATTAAGTTATTTTTGTAATGTGAAAAATAACTTATTCCATATGTAAACATGATTCTTCCACACATGACGCTTTGAAAAATTATTATACGCGATTTTTCACGTATTTTTTTATTCACGTATATGGCTTAAAGAAACGTGTAAAGTTTTATCTAGTTGTGTAAAACATGTTCAAATTATACATGCATACGCAGCATACAACTGCAGGTCATAAGAGATTTCCCACTCCGGTAAAGTGATAATATTCTAGAAAAAAAACTCACTTTGAATTATGTTACTTATATTTGTCCACAATTAAAATTGTTAGATATTGATTTGTTGCATCGAACACTCTCCCTCATTCACTATATTTGGTAGCTAATTATTTCGACTGACAAAACTGCAATTTTTGACAACAAACTATAAGCCGAGGCACTAGGAGCAAAGGAATATCTTCCAGCATATTTAGACCCTTCCTTACAAGAGGAAGATCTTCGTACGGGTGTCAGTTTTGCTTCTGGGGGCACTGGGTTTGATCCACTAACACCCACAATATCGGTACATATGCATATCTTGTTTTGAAATATAATTATTGTTTCCTTCCTACCCTCCTCTGTTTTCATTAGTAGTAAAAAGCAATTCCATTCGCAAATGCATTAAAATTTTTCCTTATCTGTTTCACTTTATTTGGGCGTACAAAAACTAGTCTGCAATACCACCAATGGATCAATTAGAATACTTCAAAGAATATATCGGGAAGCTCAATAGAAGCTTCGGGGAAGAAGCTGCCAATAATATAATCACAGGAAGTGTGTTTTTGGTAGTAGCAAGCACCAACGATCTGTTAATATCCTATCCCGTTAGAAGATTGCAATATGATGTCACTACGTATGCTAAGATGCTGGTAAAGTTTGTGACGGACTTTTTGCAGGTATTGATTCTAAATTAGAAGATTGCAATATGTATTGGTTGCTCTATCACGTTCATACATTCGATCAAACTTCACTTTGCAAAATAGAAAATTAAATGAGAATACTTACATATGTATGTACTTAAAAATATATAATCAAAGGAACTATATAAACTCGGAGCAAGAAGGATAGCTGTTTTTGCAGCACCTCCAGTCGGTTGTTTTCCTGCAAAGAGAACGTTATCTGGAGGTCTACTTAGAATGTGCGAAGACAAGGAAAATGAGGCAGCACAAATATTCAACAGCATGCTAAAACAACAGCTCCAATTCCTTGGAAGCAATCTTACTCAGTCCAGGGTTGCCTTTGTTGATTTCTACAATCCTCTGATAAACATCATTCAAAACCCTCAACAATACGGTATATTCACAAGATTCAAATAAATATTTATATAAACTATGATTTCTATAGTTGTTCATGATGCTTCTATGTTTAGTGTTTTAATTGCAGTCTTTTTCTAAATCGATTGATAGTTGTCATAGTACTGTATCTGAATGGTCAATTGGTCAGTCGTCTCGTTGTTATAGAATGGGGTTTGTAGAAACTAAAAACCGAGTCTAAAATTCCCCTTTGATATTGATGCCGTCGGCATCTCAAATGGTGGATATATGTAGCGTAGGCTACATTTTATATGGCTGGCAAGTGATATGTTATTTACACAGTTTTAATTGGTTTATGTGTCCTTCCACAACTTCATATCGAATATAAATTTTAATGGATACTATATATTAGGCTTTTTTGGCCTACAATTTCCATATTCTCATTTCGAAATGGTTACCTTATCGCTTTTTGTGTGTGTGTGTGTTTCAACTAGGCTTGGAAGTTACTGATAGAGGCTGTTGTGGAACTGGAACGCTAGAGGTGGTTTTCCTATGTAACAAACTCAGCCCGACATGCAACAACGATTCTCAATTTTTATTCTGGGATAGCATCCACGTAACAGAGATGGGAGCTAAAATTTTCGTAAACCAGATTCAACAAGGTTTGGTGAATAGTTTGTTCTAAAGTATTGATCTATTAATAACAATATATAAAGGAAATAATGTTACCATTATGGTGATTGTCTAATGTAACTGTTGCTTATCAAGGTGTATTACGTATTCAGCTTAGGCCCGTTAATGTTTTTGGGCTCTATGGCATGGTATCTTAGAAAACAGTGCTATAAAGGCATGGATTATCTAAGAATATTGTCCTATAAAAATTATTGTATCATTAAGTGTTTTGTTATATTTGTAGTAGAACTTTCACATGGTCTTTAATTGGTTCTCAGGTTTATTGTTTGTTTTTAACTTTTACATTGAATTATATAAAACAGAATCAAATTCGAAAAGTTAATATAATATAGACTAAATTACATAAATGGTCCCTGTGGTTTATGTAGAATTATGGTTTTAGTCCCTGAAAGAATTTTATTACACCGGAAGTCCCTAAAATCGAAAAGTTGTAACATTTTGGTCCCTGAAACTAACGGCCGTTAACTTGAGCCGTTAGTTTCAGGGGTATTTTTGTTTTTTTGACTTTCAAGGACCATTTATGTAATTTTCAAAACTTTCAGGGACCATTTATGAAATTTTCATACTTTTCATATATATTTATCATTTCTTTCTTTTTTATAATTTAATTATCCAAATATAACATTTTATTTTTTATTCCTTTTGTTTTAATCGTTAATTTTTATTTGTATGTTTATTGTTATTATTAATGTTATTTTTTAAAATATTACTATAATTATTTATTTAAGATTATTATATGATATCCTAGATCATTTTTTTTCAATTATTTTTTTCATTTAAGAAAATTAAAAATAAAAACTAGTTGTAGTGTTTTTCGTTCGGAAAATATAAAATCGAAATGATTTATTTCTTTTCTGCATTCAAAAAATTCAAAATAACAAAACGTGTTGAATTTTTTTTCGTTTGGTAAAAGAATATAATCAAAATGCTTCGTAGTTTCTTCATTGCAAATACTTAATAAAATTTTTTAATTCTAAATGGTTTGAAAAAAGTAAGAATTGGAATGGTTAGTTGCTTTTAGTCAAATAAATTAAATTCCAAATGGTTTGTTGTTTTTATTGAAAACTTTGAAATTGTATTGATTTTTTATCTACGTTTAATTAAAAATCAGACTGGTTCTTTTGTTTGAAAAAAAAATCAAAAATCATAATGGTTTACCGTTTTTTGATCAAAAAAATTAAAATCAAAATGGTTCGTTATTTTTTTTTGATAAAAAAATTAATACAAGATGGTTATCATTGTTTTAAAAAATCAAAAATTATAATGGTTCATCATATTTTGATCAATAAAATTATCGAAATGGTTCATCGTTTATTTGATCCAAAAAACAATATTGGAGTGGTTCGTAAATTTTTTATCGTTGTTTAATCAAAAAACGATGAACCATTTCGATTTTAATTTTTTCGATTAAAAAACGATGAACCATTATGATTTTTTATTTTTTTAACAACGATAACCATCTTGATTTTAAATGACGAACCATTTTGATTTTAATTTTTTGATCAAAAAACGGTAAACCGTTATGATTTTTGATTTTGTCAAAAAAAAGAATAATTCTGATTTTTAATTAAACGTAGATAAAAAAATCAATACGATTTCAATTTTTTCAATAAAAACAACAAACCATTTGGAATATAATTTATTTGACTAAAACGATGAACCATTCCAATTCTTGATTTTTTTATTAAGTATTTGCAATGAAGAAACTACGAAGTATTTTGATTATATTCTTTTTCCAAATGAAAAAAGCTTCAACACATTGTTATTTTGAATTTTTTTGGATGGAGAAAAGAAATAAGTCATTTTGATTTTAGATTTTCCAAACAAAAAATCTACAACTAGTTTTTATTTTTATTTTTCTTAAATGAAAAAAACAATAGAAAAATATTTAGATTCTCAATATATAATTGAAAAAAAAATGAACCATGTATATCATATAATAATCTTATATAAATAATTATAGTAATGTACAAAACAAAAATAACATTAATAATAACAATAAAAATACAAATGATGAAAATTAATGATTAAAACAAAAGGAATAAAAAAATAAAATGTTATATGTGGATAATTAAATTATAAAAAAGAAAGAAATGATATATATATATATATATATATATATATATATATATATATATATATATATATATATATATATATATATATATATATATATATATATATATATATGAAAAGTATGAATATTTCATAAATGGTCCCTGAAAGTTTGAAAATTACATAAATGGTCCTTGAAAGTCAAAAAGACAAAAATGACACTGAAACTAACGGTTCAGGTTAACGGCCGTTAGTTTCAGGGATCAAAATGTTACAACTTTTCGATTTTAGGGACTGTTGGTGTAATAAAATTCTTTTAGGGACTAAAACCGTAATTTCATATAAACCACAGGGACCATTTATGTAATTTAGTCTATAATATAAACCTAAAAACCAAACCATATATATATATATATATATGGCGTCAGTTTCAGTTCAAATGTTTTTTGTTTTGATGGTTGTTTATGAGTATTCTGCAATATATATATATATATATATATATATATATATATATATATATATATATATATATATATATATATATATATATATATATATATATATATATATATATATATATATATATATATATATATAGAGAGATGTATCGTTGCAGAACCTAAATTTAGTGTAGAACCGTATAACCAATATCGTCCATAGATTAGATTAATCTAATGGTCTTGATTAAAACCATAAAGTTTGGAATTAGTGAAAAAAAGATTGACATTAGTGATTATTTAATTCCTTTCAGGGGTAAAAAAGGAATAGATTGGAAATAGGAAAAAGATTGGCATTAGTAAAATAAATATTTTTTTCTTTAAATTAAAATAACATTAATTTGATTAATTGTTAAATCAAAAAAATTATACCATAAAAACGAGAATTTTATACTCTTTAAAACGAGACCGGTCATGATATATTTTTTTCGAAAAAATTTTACGTGTTTATTTTTCGTAAAAAAATTACCCAGACCATGATGCAATGTAGCATGACCGGTATCATTCAATGTCGAATGAACACTTGATATTGTATATTCAACGTCGATGCAACACTGCATGTACATTCAAAATTAATAGAACCAAAACAATGGTTAACATTAGTAGTCAAAAGTTGGTTGATTTAATGGGAACATTAATGACATATTTTTTTCGAAAAAAATTTACGCGTTTATTTTTCGTTAAAAAAAAATTATTCAGAACACGATGCAATGTAGCATGACCGATATAATTCAACGTCGATGCAACACTGCATGTACATTCAAAATTAACAAAACCAAAATAATGGTCAAAATTAATAGTTAAAAGTTGTTTGATTTAATGGAAACAGTAATGACATATTTTTTTCGAAAAAATTTACGTGTTTATTTTTCGTAAAAAAAAAATTATTCAGACCACGATGCAATGTAGCATGACCGATATAATTCAACGTCGATGCAACACTGCATGTACATTCAAAATTAACAGAACCAAAATAATGGTCAAAATTAGTAGTCAAAAGTTGGTTGATTTAATGGGAACAGTAATGACATATTTTTTTCGAAAAAAATTTACGCGTTTATTTTTCGTAAAAAAAAAAAAATTTTATTCAGACCACGATGCAATGTAGCATGACCGATATAATTCAACATCGATGCAACACTTCATGTACATTCAAAATTAACAGAACCAAAATAATGGTCAAAATTAGTAGTCAAAAGTTGGTTGATTTAATGGGAACAGTAATGACATATTTTTTCAAAAAAATTTTACGCGTTTATTTTTCGTAAAAAAAAAATTTATTCAGACCACGATGCAATGTAGCATGACCGATATAATTCAACGTCGATGCAACACTGCATGTACATTCAAAATTAACAGAACCAAAATAATGGTCAAAATTAGTAGTCAAAAGTTGGTTGATTTAATGGGAACAGTAATGACATATTTTTTTAGAAAAAAATTTACGTGTTTATTTTTCGTAAAAAAAAAATTATTCAGACCACGATGCAATGTAGCATGACCGATATAATTCAACGTTGATGCAACACTGCATGTACATTCAAAATTAACAGAACCAAAATAATGGTCAAAAGTTGGCAGTCAAACTTGGTAGGCTACTATTAATTCAATGTTAATTGCATAATTACCATCTTATCCCTAGTGTTATATAATAATCCAATGGTTTAGATTGGTTCTAGAGTTCTACACTAAATTAAGGTTCTGCAATGATCCCAACACTATATATATATATATATATATATATATATATATATATATATATATATATATATATATATATATATATATATATATATATAGGGGTGGGTTCAATGGAAAACCACTATGCACCGGAAAACTGTGGAAACCTACGCATACCGTCCGATTTGATGCATTTCATGAAAAACGTGGTGGCATGATCGTAAATAAAGTGATGCATCACGCGGGATTTTGATGCATCACGCGGGATTTTAATGCATCACGCGGGGAATTTGATGCATTTTTTGTGGTGCAGTGCGGTTTTCACAAGTTTTCATGTGCATTGTGGTTTTCCATTGAACCTCCCTCTATATATATATATATATATATATATATATATATATATATATATATATATATATATATATATATATATATATATATATATATATATATATAGATGAGATCATTGCAGAATCTAAATTTAGTGTAGAACTGTAGAACCAATATCGTCCATAGATTAGAATAATCTAATGGTCTTGATTAAAAGACTTAAGTTTGGAATTAGTGAAAAAAAGATTGGTAATAGTGATATTTTAATTCTTGGAGGGGTAAAAAAGGAAAAGATCGAAAATAGCAAAAAGATTGACATTAGCAAAATAAATATCTTTTTTCTTTAAATTAAAATAACATTAATATTATTAATTTTTAAATCAAAAAAAATTATACCATAAAAACGAGAATTTTATACTCTTTAAACGAGACCGGTCATTATATATTTTTTTCGAAAAAATTTTACGTGTTTATTTTTCGTAAAAAAAAATTACCCAGACCACGATGCAATATATCATGGTGAGATAATGAGATCATTCGATATCGAATGAACACTTTGATATCGTATATTTAACGTCAATGCAACACTGCATATATGTTCATTATTAACAGAGCTAAAATAATAGTCACATTTAGTAGTCAAAGTTGGTGGATTTAATGAGAACGGTTATGATATATATTTTTTATTTTTCGTAAAAAAATTTTACCCAGACCACGATGCAATATATCATGGTGAGATCATTCGATATCGAATGAACACTTTGATATCGTATATTTAACGTCAATGCAACATTGCATATACGTTCATTACTAACAGAGCCAAAATAATAGTCACAATTAGTAGTCAAAGTTGGTGGATTTAACGAGAACGGTTATGATATGTACTTTTTTATTTTTCGTAAAAAAATTTTTACCCAGACCACGATGCAATATATCATGGTGAGATCATGAGATCATTCGATATCGAATGAACACTTTGATACCGTATATTTACCGTCGATGCAACACTGCATATACGTTCATTATTAACAGAGATAAATAATAGTCAAAATTAGTAGTCAAAGTTGGTGGATTTAACGAGAACGGTCATGAATATATTTTTTTGAAAAAAAATTTACGTGTTTATTTTTCGTAAATTTTTTTTACCCATACGACCATTCGATGTCGAATGAACACTTTGATATCGTATATTTAACGTTGATGCAACACTGCATGTCCATTATATATTAAAAGAGTAAAAAAAAAAAGTCAAAGTGGACAGTCAAACTTGGTAGGCTGCTATTAATTCAATGTTAATTGTATAATTACCATCTTATCCCTAGTGTTATATTATAATCTAATGGTTTAGATTGGTTCTATGGTTCTGCACTAAATTAAGGTTCTGCAATGATCCCAACCCTATATATATATATATATATATATATATATATATATATATATATATATATATATATATATATATATATATATATATATATATATATATATATATATATATAGTTGAGATCCATTGTGAACACTATATAAATTGTGAACATTGTGCACCAATCACATGCAACCACATCAGCCAAGTAAATTATTAATATTAAAATATTTAAAATTGCCACGAAAGGGTAAAATTGGAAGACTGGTTGTTTGAGGAACCTGCAATAGATATCAACAATTACATTCGCTCCTATAGAATCGGGTATGATAAATCTTTGAAGGAGACCGACATTTCTGGCAGAATTGAAGATGATGAATTCCATGTATATAAAAAGTCGTGCAGTAAGTCATTTGATACAGTTCAATTGTTTTGAATTAGGGTTAACAACGTAGTCGTTCCCATCGATTCCGACTGCATCTGGTGCATTAGTAATCGACGAAGTAAGGTCATGTGTATATGCAGTCATCATTAATTGAGTTTAAAGAATGTGTAATGAAGTGGAAGGCATTGAAGTTTTTGCAGTTCAATGACTCTATTGTATTAAAGATGCAAAGGATTCAAAGAGGTTGCAGTTGCTGCAATAAAGGTATGCTACGGATGCAAAATTTTAAAAGTTGAAGGAACTGGAGTCTTAGTGTGCAGTTCAATATGTTGTCAGGAGTGTAATTGTTTTTAAAATTGTTAAATCTATTGTATTCAAGATGCAAAGGATGCAAAGAATGCGTTAGTTGAATTTGGGTTTTCGTTTATGATCTTACTTTGATACCTGTGCACTTGTTCAATCTTAAGGATGCGCAATTCAATTTGTTTTTTTTTTGTATGATAGTAGTTGGATACTCATTGCAGTTGTTGAATCCTTTGCATCTTGCTAATGAATCTATGTAATCAAGTTCTTATATCCTGACTTTCTGATATCGGGGTCGGTACAAGAAAATGGAGTAAATTCGACGGCCACCTATTGCGACGACACATGTCGTCTCTATAGGTAACAACACGACAAAAGACTTAGCTTTTTGGAGTTGACCAAGACTGAGGGCTACTGCGACGACTTTTGTCGTCGCTATAGGGTTTTTAAATTTTTTTTTTGGTTCTAAAATGATTTATTTCGCGGTGAAAGTGCCGCCTTTTTTTAGTGATACTGCGACGACAAAATGGACCATTTGCGACGACCAGTCGCCGCTGAAACCCTACTGCGACGACAACCCTGTCGCCGCAAAAAGCCACCTCTACTACACAGCCTGCTCGACTGCTTCTCTCTTCACTTTACCATTTCAGTTTTCTTTTCTCCAACAAAATTCTCTCATCTCTCTCTATTGCAGCAGCTCTCGGTCTCTCTATCTCTCATGTTACAAACTCCGGTAACCCACCTCCGGTCACCTTCGCCTGTCACATTTTCCGGTACCCACCACCGGCACCATTTTCAGGTTATAAATCTGAGTTTTCTTTGTACATTTGTTTTATTTTGTATATTAAAGTCTTGTTTATACTTTCTAATCTTTTTTTTTACTGTTTTGAAGCCCCGATCCGGTCTCCACTTTCATTTTCCTCTCGCCGGAAAATTTTCCGGTCGCCGGTCGCCGGTCTTGCCAAAGGTATGTTCTTTTTAGATAAACCATTTTATGTTATTAGTTCTATGTACTATGCATTTTTAAACTCTTTAAAACTTATACAATGGTATATGTTTTTTAAAAAAATATGTATGCATTTTACTTAAATATATGTTATACAAATAGAAATATACAATGATATGTTGTGTTTTTATTATTTAAATTTCTAGTATTTATGTTTTAAATATGGAGTTGTAATATTTTAAAAATATCTAAACAACTAATATATATATTTATTTATGTGTTTATGTTAATTGTTAAATAATTATGTTAAAGTTATTTATATTAATTGCTACATATTTTTTTCTTGTTAATTGTTAAATAATTATGTAAAAGTTAATAAAAGAATATATATATTATTGACATAGACAAATAAAAGTTAATAAAAAAAATAAAATTTAAAGTAAATAAAATCTAGAAAATATTAAAATAGAGAATTAAAATAGAATATATTAAAACTAAAAAAAGATATTATATTAGATAATATTATAGCATGTAAAATGAAAAGTAACATAAGACTAAATTATATAAAACATATATTACTATTTATATCAATTATTATTATTATTATTACTTAAAAGTAACATAAGACTAAATTATATATCAATTACTATTATTATAACTTATAGTACTTAAAATTATTATTTTAAAGTATAATAAAAGTAAAATGTTTTATATTAGATAGTGTTACTAATAATACGTATCCTATTTTAAAGTATTAAAAATTAAAATATATAATGATGTGTATAGTAATAAGTATCACACATACACACACACTTAATCAATTAATCTTACTAACACATATATTATTTTAAAGTATCAAAAAGTTACAACATACATGACGCACACACACATATATATCAATTAGTGTTACTAACACATATATTACTTTAAAGTATCAAAAAGTTACAACATATATTAATATGTATATTAATTAGCTTTAGTAATATTTTAAAGTAACATAAAAGTCTTATAAAATTTAAAGTAACCTTATGTATATTAGTTAGTGAAACTAAAACTTTAAAATAATATATTAATTTGTGTGTTTAGATCAATGTAATATGTGTTGTATGATAAGTGTGTGTTTACACCGTAGTCACCCATCTGAAATTAATTTATTAGAAATTAATTTCAGAAAGTCCCTAGTTTGGGACTGCTTTTTGGATGTTTTGTCTCATTTAGGATATGAATGTGTATAATTGGTTTACTATTTGAGAAAAATTCGGTAAACATTTGTCCTTTGCTCCTACGAATATGGGTTTCATACACATATTTGGGGAGTTAAGGAGAAATGCTGCCGAATTTTTCTTAAATAGTTAATCAGTTATACACATTCATATATGAGACAAAACATTCAAAAAGTGGGTTAGGATGACCACCATGCTTCATTCACTGGTTTTGTTGAATTAATATAATTTGTTATATTACATTTCCTTGTTTTGATGATTAATTGTTGCGAATACAGAAATGACAATCGATAAGAGTTGGACTAGATGTAGAAATCGTAATTCTGATGAGTTTTTTAATGGTCTTGACGCATTCCTTGAAATGTGTAAAGACAATCTGAATGGTGCTAAAGAATGTCGTTGCCCATGTGAAAAATGTGATAACAATAAATGGGGCACGATTAACGATATTCAGGCTCACATACATAGATGGGGGTTCAGCGTCGCTTACAAGACGTGGAAGTATCACGGTGAACAATTAAATCCGTCGCCAGTAGTTCATAACGTGTCTCGGCCGACAGATGATATGGTTGATGTCCTCAACGATATTCGTCGGGAGAATATTAGCACCGAACACAACATAGATACTGATGAGACTAGCAATGAGCCAACTGCAACTCCTAGTGCTATAAATGACGATATTGATGAGTTATTTACGTTTGCTGAGACCGAGTTGTACCCTGGTTGTGATTGGTTGTCTTCGTTAGACTTTTTGGCAAAGATGTCGCACATCAAGGTCATACATAAATGGACCGATTGTTCATTTGACCATCTGCTAGAATTTCTTAGAATTGCATTTCCAAAAGACAACAAAGTCCCATCGTCACATTATGAAGCTAAGAAGATAATGAAAAAGATCGGATTAGGATACGAATCAATCCATGTTTGTAAGAATGACTGTTGATTATTTTGGAAGGAGAACGCCGATTTGCAAAATTGTCCAGTTTGTGGTGAGAGTAGATGGAAAGACAAAGACACAATAGCAAAGAAAGTTGCTAACAAGGTGTTGCGTTATTTTCCTTTGACTCCTAGACTAAAACGTATGTATAGCTCCAAACATACTGCAAAGTCTATGACTTGGCATGCTACTGGACAGTGTAAAGATGATGGTAAGATGAGTCATCCAGTTGATGGTAAATCGTGGAAACATTTTGATGAAAGATATCCTGATTTTGCACGAGAAACTAGAAACGTCCGATTAGGGTTGGCTGCTGATGGTTTCAATCCATATGGCAATATGAGTCTTTCTTACAGCATGTGGCCGGTTATACTAACAACATACAACACACCCCCGTGGTTATGTATGAAAGAGTCTTCTTTCATGTTGACGTTGTTAATCCCTGGCCCTAAATCACCTGGGAAAGACATTGATGTTTTCTTGCGGCCATTGGTTGATGAATTGAAAACTCTATGGTCAGATGGAGTCCACACGAGAGACGCTGCTACAAACACTGTCTTTATAATGCGTGCAATGCTTTTATGGACAATCAATGATTTTCCTGCTCGTAGTAGCTTGTCTGGTTGGAGTGGTCAAGGTTACAAAGCATGCCCTACGTGTAATGAGGACACTCCGTCTACTCGTGTGACAGGAAAAACTGCTTATGTTGGTCATAGAAGATTCCTTTCTATGAACCATCCGTGGAGAAAGAACAAGAAGTTTGATGGGAAGGTCGAAAAGAAATGTTGTCCTAGAGTATTCAGCAATGATGCAATTTTAGAACAACTTGCTCAATTGCCATCGAGGATTCCAGGAAAACATCCTAGTTTTGGGGGTGTGAAAAGAAAACGTGATGCAAAAGAGTTGAATTGGAGTAAACGATCTATTTTTTTCGAGCTTGAGTATTGGTCTTCTCTTCAACTAAAGTACAATTTAGATGTCATGCATATTGAAAAAAATGTATGTGATAGCTTGTTGGGTACATTATTAATGAATGATAAATCCAAAGACACTCACAATGCAAGAATTGATTTGAAAAATTTGAACATTAGAAATGAGTTGTGGATCCAAGATAAAGGAAACGGGAAATTCTCGAAGCCTCATCCCAAGTACTCTTTCAAAACTGATGACAGACGACGCTTTTGTCAATTTATAAAAGGAGTTAAACTACCAGACGGATTTGGATCGAACTTTAAACGGAAAGTGGTCGACAATGATAGCAACATTACGGGTCCAAAAATCATTCTCGCGACCCAAGCAACACAAGTTTTTTATCTTGAAGATCCCTCCAAAAATCATCATTGGAGGGTCGTTCAAGATGTGAATCATCGAAAGATCTGGGACCGAGATATCATCGTGGGTAATAATGAAGATATTATACACGACAACAATTCATCAGATCTTGCATTGTCTGCTAATTTGGATAGTTTAAGTTATACAAACTTGAGTAGAGTTGATCAATCAATGGAAGATATCCAAGAAGATATTATTCATGTTGATCCTACTCTTGCTTTCGACGATGCCGATTTTATTGACGATGCTGATAACGATGATCATGATGTTGATAATTCTGATAGTGATGATTTGGAGTCTGATAATGATTGTGAAGCAACATATTGTTCCAGTGATGAGTCTGATTGATCTTAAGTTATAATTTGTAACAAGATTCTAATTTGAATTTATGTATTTATTGAGTTGTTTTTACAATTATATTTGTGGAGATTGAGCTGTAAAAGATACTAACGTTTGTTTTGCAAGTTACTATACTAGCAATTTTTTTCAGATGACGACTTTTGCTACCGGTCACGGTGGAGACTGCGGTGGTGATCCTCCCGGGGGTTTTTGGCAGCCACCAGCCCCATGTCAATCCAGTAAGAAATCCATAAGTATATTTAATTTACTAAAATTTTATCAATTGTTTTATTAATTTGTTATTTTAAATTTGTAGGTTCCAAAACTCGTGGGAAAACCACGAATGAAAAAGTAAGAAAACTGTGGAGAAAGAATGGGCAACGTCCGTTGCCCATTGATTTCGATGTTGAGCATGACACCTATCAAGCGATTGGCGACAATGGCATGGATTTCACAACCATGGTCGGGACTTTTGTGGGAAATAATGTCCCTAAATATTACAAATCTTGGGCTAGTGTGCCTGAACATATAAAGGCCCCTCTTTGGCCCGAGTTAAAGGTGCAATTGTTTAATAAATTTTTGTTGGTTTGTAACATTATACATTTAGCTGACTATTCTTTTAAATTGCAGACATATTTTGACTTGGAGCCTCACTTAAATGGCCCACATGCAAAAGGAATAATGGCTGGAGTCAATGCATTATGTCGTGAGAGATACAAGGATCGGAAATCACGATTCAAATTAGAGCATTTCACAAACCGAGGAGGGTACGAACACCCAAATGAAATCCGACAGTTCCCTCCTGATCAGATGAATTCTGATGAGTGGAATAAGTATGTTGATTATTTCTTGCAAGACGACACTAAGAGACGATCAAATACAAATGCTACAAACAGAGCCAAACAATTATATCCTAGTTGTCATGGACGCCAGTCATATGCTGCAAGATTACATAAACATGTAAGCTACCTTATTTAAAATTATATTTGCTAATATACGTAGATATGACATAAAATATACTTAGTAATACTTGTAGTTATGATACTTGTGATATATAGTAGGAAATATAAGCTTGACACTATGAATGCACTTGTAAGATTAGTTCATTATGTAATATATACTTGGTAATATGCATATGCTAGTATTATTAACTAATTGTTGTGATAAACTATATTTAGTACTTCTTGTTGTGGTGGTTGTGATACTTGTAATATATATAGTAGGTAATATATACTTAGTAATACTTGTTGTAGTTATGATATTTGTGATATATAGTAGGAAATATAAGCTTGACACTATGAATGCACTTGTAAGATTAGTTCATTATGTAATATATACTTGGTAATATTAGTCGATCACTTAATGCACTTGGTACTAGGAATGGGTAATATAAACTTAATAATATGCATGCACTTGTATAATTAGTTCATTATATAATATAAACTATATTTGGTAATATGCACACAATAACGTAAACTATATTTCGGACTTCTTGTTTGGTGGTTGTGATATATAGTTTGTAATATAAATTTGTTAATATATATGATAATATACAGTTGTGAAATACATATTCTATAATACATACTTGGTAATATGTTTTCAGCGTAACCCTACTACGGGTCAGTTTCCAAGTCTGATAGAGAATTTTGGTGAAATGCATCGACGTAATGACACTTTTGTCAATGAACTTGCCGCAAATCATTATGTAAGTAATAATTTATTTTACGTACGAAATCTTGTATAGTTAATTGTTTTGGAGTTAAATATGAAATTATATATAATATCTTCATATATATAACATTGAATGTTTTTTATTTTAATTATACAGCACCAAATGCAACGGCTACAGAATGACTCTCAATGTAGCACTTCCAACTCGATTAGTGAGGAAGAGATCATGTCACAAGTGTTGGGACAGAGACGTGGTCAAAATCGTGGGCTTGGACGAAAGTCACCTCGTGGTTCATCATCAACTTCAAACACTCAATCACAAGAAAGAACGTATACACAAGCTGAAGTAGATGCAATGTTTGCCCAACAAACTGCTCGTCAAAATGCGCAAGAAGCTGCAATTCTCGCGCAACAACAATGCCAAGCTGAGTTAGCTGCTCAACAACAATCATTTTATAACGCCTTATTATCTTCACAAATAAATGTTGCCGACTACCGACCGATCGTACCCCCACAGTTTGATAACACGAATGAAGATGAAAACGATGAGGAAGATGAGGAAGACGAGGAAGACGATGTTTAATTATTATAAACAATAGATGTATTTTGTTGTAATTATGTTAACAGAATTTATTTTTAATTTTAATCAATTAGTAGCTCGTTTTTTAGAAAATTGTTTATTTATTGGTCGGAATTCCGGAAACAGGTACAGGTACAGGTTAAATGTATATTACGCCCGATTGGGGGCATAAAAAACAACAAAAAGCTGTGAGCCTTATATTTAGTTTTTGCGACGACTTTTGATACCTTTTGCGACGACAAGTCGTCTCAATAATGCAGGCTTAATATTTTCTCAGATACCTTTTGCGACGACTCTTGATCCTTTGGCGACGACATGTCGTCTCAGTAGCTTCCCTTTTGCGACGACTTTTGCCACTATTTGCGACGACTTGTCGTCTCAGTAGATAGGTTTTTGCGACGACATATGTCGTCGCTATATATTTCTGATTTATTTTTAATGGCTTTTTAACGATAATCTATTGCGACGACGTGTCGTCGCAAAAAGTGATGACATGGCACGATTTTTGTTGACTTTTAGTCGTCGCAAAAGAGTTACACTTGTCGTCGCAAAAAGTCATTTGATACAAACTTATTGCGACGACTTTTTTGCGACGACTTGTCGTCGCAGTAGACCTTTTGAGACGACTTTTTACTTTTCGGAGACGACTTTTGTCGTCGCAAAAAGCCCATTTTCTTGTAGTGATATACTAAGTATTTCTTCACTCTGTCAAACACGAGGCTCCTAGTTCAAAATAGAAAACGAAAAATACTAGTAGCCTTCACTTATAGTGCACCACTCCAATATATATGTACTCGTTACTAATTGCAATTTTGTCACATAATTAATGGCACATGTATATTCTTTCTATTCTAAATGTCATTGGAGATGTAAACATACACACCTACTGTGCCCTCTGTCATCAAATATATTTGCCTGAATTAATTTGTGCGCCCCTATCAGTTTCACTATATGGATCACACAAGTACATGACAGTTAACCCACGCTTTTAGGTGAATCTTGGTTTTCCTTTATGATCCTACTTGGATACTCGTTGCATCGATCTGTTGAATCCTATGGATGTAGAGTGAAGACAATTGTGCCCCATGTGACAGAATATATTTGCATTAATTAGTTTGTTCCGTCTGTCAACTCTATTATATAGATCACACAAGTACTTGACAATAAACCAATGCGTTAGGTGAATACGGGTAATCAAGTTAGGAGTCATGGTAAGTATAAACACATCTGTTGGAAGCAAATATAATAAAAACAGCTGCACAAGTTGTTAGGTGTTCAAATGTTTGATAAGTATTAACAATGTACAGTGGAACTGTATATTGTCTTTAAACAAGTTTGCTTCAAGCGAAATTCAGGTAATATGGAGACAAATTAAGTTGCTATGAGTATAAATTTTTGAAATTTATTCCCTCCATCGAAAGAGAATATATGTGAACAGTGTTCATCGGTTGCAACATCTAACAGCATTATATTAGATGATTAATGCTGGAGACATGCCTCGAAATCTTCATTAAGTTAACAGAAACAAAATACAAGCCCACATACATTAGACTCAAAAGGTTCAAACAAAACATAAAAATATCTAGACCTTTTTTCACATTTATGGAGAATTGAATTTGACGAATTTTGTATCTTCGAAAAAGACGAGTAATTTTTGGAGATGGTTTACGAAGATGGGTCACAAACACAGGCTTCTGACACCAAGGATTCCCGAGTTGGTTTAGGAAGAAGGATAGTAAATTGCTGCAATCACCATCGATTTACTCCTGGGCAAACGTGACAGTGTCTCGGGTGAAGGGGAATGGAAGCAACATATAACATTATTATATAAAATGATTAAAGTTGAGAACATGCCTAGAATTCATCACTGAATTGACAAAAACGAATCATAAAAACTATTCGTGGGGAATGGAATGACGCGCAAGTAATATAGTGAGAATGATAACAAAACAAAAAGGGTCAATAGTATGAAGAAACCGCCAAAAAAGATCGACCAAAAGGAACAAGGAGAAGATCAACTCTGTCTGCTAGAAATTAGGAATAGTTGTTGTGCAGATATCATGCGCAGTGTTTATTATTAATATTGTTAATGACCTAAACACCCTTAATTGCATTTATATTAATAATTGATAATTATAGAGGATAATAATGAGTTGGCACAACATGATTGGTGCACAATGTTAACAACTTATATGTTGTTCACAAAAGATCCCTTATATATATATATATATATATATATATATATGTGTATACACATATATATATATGTGTATACACATATATATATATATGTGTATACACATATATATATATGTGTATACACATATATATATATGTGTATACACATATATATATATGTGTATACACATATATATATATATAGATATATACACATGTATACACATATATATATACACCTGTATACACATATATATATACACACGTGTGTACACATATATATATACACACGTGTGTACACATATATATATACACACGTGTGTACACACATATATCTACACACGTGTGTACACACATATATCTACACACGTGTGTACACACATATATCTACACACGTGTGTACACACATATATCTACACACGTGTGTACACACATATATCTACACACGTGTGTACACACATATATCTACACACGTGTGTACACACATATATATATATATGTGTGTACACACATATATATATATATGTGTGTACACACATATATATATATATATGTGTGTACACACACATATATATATATATGTGTGTACACACATATATATATATATCTATACACATATATATATATATATATATACACATATATATATATATATATACACATATATATATATATATATACACATATATATATATATACACATATATATATATATATATATATACACATATATATATATATATACACAAGTTCCATGGAGTCTCAACTTAGAGTAGAGTCATTGAGTCCCCCGTGTTTGGCTATAACTTTCTGTTACGTAGTGGATTAAATTAATTTATAGACATATCTTTAAAAAAAATGAGAGTGATTGGCTACAAAAGGGTATTTTATGCATATCAACTATTCCATGTTTTTCTCATCAAATCCCTCTAATATCTCTCTCTCCATAATTTCATCTTTCTCAAACAAACCCTATTAAAAATCGAATGAAAGAAATTGTGCACAACCGTGTTCCATTGTCCACCACCACTGTGTGCCATCACCATCCATGTGCCGCTACACAAAGGGATCGTTCGTTCCATCCTTCATTTCGTGGGTATCAATGAAGCAGTAAAGTTTGCACATGTTCACTTTCATAGATTGATTGTAACTACTTGTCCAAATAACAAATATCGAAGATGAAACAATATTCATATCTAGAGAGGAAAATGATGAAGATATATGTTTTGTTTATTAGAAGACCCGTAAAATTTAATTTGTTTAGTAAATGTTGTCTTTTTTTTTTTTTGGATATTTCATATGCATAGGTACATCGATATAATTCCAATGTAATGTTATAATTCTTTTCTTTAAAAATATATACGAAACTTATTCGTTAGATCGACTATTGATAATTTGAATTTATTCTTTTTAAAATCATATATTTGCAAAAAATGAACATGTTCATATTGGTACATGATACATGAATTTGTCTAATGATTGATATATAAGACACAACATGTTCATATTGATACATGAATTTATCCATTTCAATGATTGCACATTGCAAATGTATTTGAACATGTGCATATAGATCTCTTACATGTAATATAACATATGATTTTGTTAATGTTGATTTGAACATGTTCATAGATGTCCGTTACATATAATAAAACATATGATAACATATATGTTGATTTGAACATATACATACGTATTAATGTAACTCAAAATTTATAAATCAATATATATGATTTTCAATTAAAAAAAGACTTCCATTGATATGGATGAGAGAAAAAGATGAGAGAATATTGGGTTTATGTTATGGAATATTTGCTATTATTTAGGGATTGGTATTTGATTAATTAACATTTAATTAAAAAAATAATGTTTCACAATTTTACCCTTTTGTCTATTAAAACAAACAGGATAGGACTCCAGGACTCCACTCTAAGTTGGGAGTTGGGACTCCATAGAAATCAACCCTATATATATATATATATATATATATATATATATATATATATATATATATATATATATATATATATATATATATATATATATATATATATATATATGTATGTATGTATGTGTGTGTAGGGGTTCAATGGAAAACCTGTATGCATCGAGAAATCTTGGAAACCACATGCGCCAGCAAGTAGATACGTGCATCATGATCGATTATTTGATGCATCACGTAGTCTTTTCGAATCGAAACACAATGAATCGCAAAGGAAAGTGTATTGCATCACGTGGGGAAGATGGTGCATCTCGATCACCTCATGCATCATATGCCCGGACCGGGGTCGAATCGTTCCGACGTCCAAACCATAGTAGAAATTGGTTCCTCGTTTTTATGTTTTCCACAAAAATAAAATATTAAATTACATACTTAATTGGGAATCGAACCCAAAACCATTTTGTTTCGTAAGGTAAAATTTTATCCATTGAACTACAAATCTTTTTATTAACAAATTTATTGATTTACTTATTTTAATAGCAAAGTTACTTTTTAAAATATTAACATAGTACTGCATCGTAAAAAATCTAGTGAATAAAATTCGATGTTGATCTATGGAATTAAAGATCTTGGGTTCGATCTTTTGTAAATTAATATATTAAGAGTTGGTTTGTTATTAAAAGATTTAAGTCAATAAATTTAATAACAAAGTGACATGTAGCTTAATGGTTAAAGCATTCCTTTATGTAACTAGAGGTTGAGGGTTTGATTCCCAACTAAGTAATTTACTGTTTCAAATTTATGAAAAAATATAAATATGATGGACCGACTTATACTGAACGAACCGGTCAAACCAGACCAAATTGGACAGTTGGACTGACCCGACTCAGAAAGAGCATATGGTGCATCAAATGATCGTGATGCATAGGGGTATAAATGAGACGAGCTACTCGTGACCTACTCGAGCTCGACTCTTTAAATCTTGAATTAAACGAGTTTGAGTCGGGCTCGAGCCTAATATCGAGCTCATGATCCTAAACGAGTCTATATATAAATAAATTTTTTAATTAATAAATATATAATATATAGATTAAATAAATATAAATATATTAAAATAACAAGTTATATATATTATATAAAAAGATTATTTAAACATTAATTAAAATATTAAAATATATAACAAACGAGTCGAACCCGAGCCAAACTCTAGCTTGGAAATTGTTCACGAGCCAAGCTCGAGCATTAAATACAAAGCTTGAAAGGAGCCGAGCTCGAGCTCGAGCGTGATACTTTTAAACGAGCCGAGCTCGAGCTTAAAGAGGTACGAGCTTGGCTCGGCTCGTTTACACCCTTAGACTGATGCACCATCCTTCTCGTGTGATACATTGTGGTTCGACTCGAACCGTCCCCGTGATGCATCGATTGATCATGATGCACAAAACTTCACGTGTGATGCAATCTTCTCCACGTTATGCATTATACTTTTCAAGCGATGCGAGTCGGGTCAGTCCAACAGTCCAAATGACCAGTCCATTCAGTTAAAAGTCGGTCCATCGTTTTTATGTTTCTCCATAGATATAAAATAGTAATTTACTTAGCTAAGAATCAAACCCCAAACCTCTAATTATATAAAGCAATGCTAACCATTAAGTAACATGTCACTTTGTTGTTAAATTTATTGACTTAGTTCTTTTAATAAGAAACCAACTCTTTAATATATTAAGTTACAAAAGATCAAACCCAAGATCTCTAAGTCCATAGATCAACATCGAATTTTATTCGCTAGTATTTTTTACAATGCATTAGTGAGTTAATATATTAAAAAGTTACTTTGTATTAAAATACGTAAATCAATAAATTTTATAATAAAAGGACTTGTAGTTCAATGTATAAAGTTTTGCCTTATGAAACATGAGGTTTTGAGTTCAATTCCCAACTAAGTAATTTCATATTTTATTTTGGTAGAAACCATAAAAACGATGAACCGATTTCTACTAAGTACACCGATTCGACTTTGGACCGTCTGCATAATGCATCAAGTGATCATGATACATCATCCTCATTGCGTGATGCAATATGATTTCCTTTGTGATGCATTGTGTTTCAACGCGAACTGACACGTCTTATGACACATCTCATTGGTTATTACCTAGTTTGATTTTGATGTTTGGATTTCGTTGTTAAGTTTCTCTATAGGTATCGTTGTAGTCGTGATTGTTTTATCTTTAATGCTTCCAAGCAACTTGCTAGATTAATAAAATATGTACATTAATTAATTAGAGACATTTAGTACTTTGGAATGAAGTGAAATGGAATTTGTAATCTATTTTAACTAATGATAGTTAGACATTACATTGAAAAGTAATATATATATATATATATATATATATATATATATATATATATATATATATATATATATATATATATATATGTATAGGGAGGTTCTATTGAGAACTTTTGTGCATCGAGGCACAAAAGAACCTCCACTGGCCCTTGGATGAAAAAAATGTGTGAGTTAGATCAAATGGCAAAAGGGTAATTAAATTAAAAAATTTTATGCATCAAGTGCACATAATAAAATTCACGGAGGGGTAAAACAGGAATTATGCAATCCTTATTTAATTATTACACTTCCAAAATTGACAAAAAATAATACAAGTTCAAAATACATGCATATCGTTCATCTCTTCATGCATATCGTTCATCTCTTCCGAAAATAAATCATGCATATCGTTCATCTCTTCCAAAATCAAAATACAAACATGAATCGTTAATACAAACATAAATCATGCATATCGTTCATCTCTTCCATAATCAAGAGGGGGCTAAGAGAGAGAGAGAGAGAGAGAGAGAGAGAGAGAGAGAGAGAGAGAGAGAGAGAGTGTGTGTGTGTGTGTGTGTGTGTGTGATTTTAGGAATGAAGTTAATGTTGATTTTCATACCAAATTTAGCTATTAATTATCTTAAAAACATTTAAATTCAAAAATAATTTTCATACATTTAATATCCTCTAAATGCCCTTTGTGCACTCTGGGTAGATTGTCCGATGCACAAAAGTTCTCAATGGTGCCTCGATGCACAAAAGTTCTCAATCGAACCCCAATATATATATATATATATATATATATATATATATATATATATATATAACTTTAGTTTCTTTTCATCATTTTGATTATATTCATATTGATAAACAATAGAGAGGGATGAAATTTATCTTGACCTTTATTCTCTACTTTCTCCTTTTAGTAATGAAAACTCTTGTCACATAAAAAAAAAACTTTTCATCTTATATTATTTCATTATATTCCATAATAAGAAACACCCTTCTTAATGCAAAAAAAAAAAAAAAGGAAATGGTTAAAGAAATTAGCAATTGAAAATGAGGGATAACAAGAAAAATGGCATTCGTGCTTCGCAGCGGAATGTAAAATGTCTTTATAATTATTTTAAAAAAATGTTTATATTATAAAAAATAAAAAAAATACTATAATTGATTAAAATATATAATATATCAATCAAATGTTACTATGTAAGAACATTTGATAATTGTTGAATAAATATATTTTAAAAGTTATGTCTTTTTAAAGTATACACAAATATACCATTGAGGAGTTGTTGAATAAATATAGTTCGTAGACAATTATGGTTGGTTTAGTCGTAAAGTATTGAATTTTTTTAGTATCATAAATTGTATTTTTATAAATATCTTACTTTAAAATAATAAAATAACATTAGCTACCGCTCGTGAATCTCAATTGAGGATCATTTTATGCTTTCAATCTAAGTTTATAAATAGAAAGAATGTGATTCATCAACCAACTAAATAATAAAAAATTGAGTAAATTAAACGAATGGTCCCTGTGGTTTGGAGATTTTTGCGGTTTTCGTCCCTCAAAGTTTTTTTTACACTATTGGTCCAAAAAATGCAAACCTTTCACACAGATGGTCCCTGCCGTTAATTTTAACCGTTAGACCAGTTAAGTTAAAAAAGGGCATTTTTGTCATTTTCATCTCAGGGACTATGTAGGTAATTTTTTAATAGTTTATCTTTTTTTTTTTATTTTTGTTTTATATTCGTTTTTTAAATAACAATTTATTTATTATCTCAACCCTAATTTGATCAATCTTTATTTATACACAGTCTTCATCAATCATAAATTTCCGACAATTTTTACAAAAACAAATCCAAACACCTTCAAAAATCTACCAAACTACATGTACGATTAGGAAGAAATTATCATATAAACTATAAAATGTATAGAAAATGCATCCGATATAGAAATTATATACCAACATATATACTTTAAAAAAGAAATAAATAAACACATACATAATAGTTTAAAAAAAAAAAAATAGTTGCTAATACGCCATAATTTTTCTGACATGCTTGTTCTTGTTCTTCACATGATGCAACCTACCAAACCCTCTTAGAGCTTTTGAAATCTTCAAAAGATTTGGTTTCCCCATTCCCAAATTCATCTTCCCTGTTGATATTTTCAATGCCTGTAAGCAACACAAATGCCCATTGCTCATCCCCTGTACGTTCATCATCATCATCTTCATCAAATGTTTGAATTCTTCCGACTTTGAAACTGTTCTTCACCATCATCTTCTTGTTATTGTTGTTAATCACCATTTCCATTCGATTCTTTGAATTATCGTTCTCGTAAGCTTCCCACAATGAATCCATACCTTCTTCAACTCCTCGTGAATTATGGCGCTCCTCCAACAGCTTACACGCCATTCCTTCTCCTCCCTCATCGATCCATGGCTGCTCAAGTTACTCGAAGAATTCGTTCTCCACGAGTTCGATCCACATGAAATTTGACTGGTTTTATAGTTATTCTCACTTGAATTTACTACTCCCTTGGATCCGCTAACCACTTTTTTCACCGGAACTGGCTCTGCTTTTTGTAATTCTCCAATAACTTCGTAGGAATCTGCACAGGTTTCAATCGCCGTCGTACAATCCTCAAATCTATCCAATTCTTCAAACAATTTCTCCAAAAAGTTTTCCTCTTCAGATTTAACCCATGAGATAATATAAATTGTTATTTAAAAAATGAATATACAAAAAAGATAAACTATTCAAAAATTACGTAAATGGTCCCTGAGATGAAAATGACGAAAATGCCCTTGTGACTTAACTGGCCTAACGGCTAACATTAACGGCAGGGACCATTTGTGTGAAAGGTTTGCATTTTTTGGACCAATGGTGTAAAAAAAACTTTGAGGGACGAAAACCACAAAAACCTCCAAACCACAGGGACCATTCGTGTAATTTACTCTAAAAAATTTGTCATTCTAAAAATAATTGAGACGAAAAACAATTTTATGTTGGAATGTAGAATAGAAGAAGGCGATCATAATGATATATTCATCATTTCGTATAATATAATATATCAAACGTTATAACATAGAAAAAAATAATTATATATTATGTATGAAATAAAATAATTAATTAGTTGTATATGTACCTGCCTAATAAAAATAGTTACGAATATAATAAATTTTATATCAGAACGTAGATTAAAATAATGCGATCATAATAATAATTTCAAATTTTAATAAAATATAATATATCATAGTTTATCACAGGAAAACAAACATATTATATATCATATATAAAGTAATAAAAAAAATTAGCCGTTTACCTGCCAGCCAGCTAGCTTTACCATTCGGTGAACGAAAGCGTGCGATCGATTAATCTACTAAATAATAAAAATTTCATTTTAAAAAAGCTTAAGACGAAATACAATTTTTATATTAAAATGTAGTTTAAATGAAAGTGTTCATAATGATATATTTGAATTTTTATAAAATATAACAAACGTTTTAATAGAACAACAAAACAATTATATATATATATATATATATATATATATTTAGGCAGCTACATGTCTGTCTGCTTAACGAAAATGGTTCCGACGACAACAAATTTTATATCAGAATGTAGACAAAAATAATGCGATCGTAATAATATATTCAAATTTTAATAAAATACAATGTATCAAAAGTTATCACAGGAAAATAAAATGTTATATAATATATATAAAGTAATAAAATAAGTCAGCTGCTTACCTGTCTCATTGAGCTGCTTGGCAGCCTGGTTAAGTTAGGGTAAGGAAAACGCATGTCGGTAATTGTTACATCTATGATAAGAGTGAAGTAGGGTTTTAGTATATTATTTATTTTTATAATATACTAGTTTATTAATAATTCACATATTAAGTGTATATTTTTTAGAAAAGTTATTTATATAATATGTATATAAACTCAAAACTCAAAACATACAAATATTAACTTATTACAAAAAAAAAAAACAAAATATTAGTCATGTTATTTGTCAAAACATTTTATATAAAACACAAATATATATATATATATATATATATATATATATATATATATATATATATATATATATATATATATATATATATATATATATATAGGGATTCAATTAAAAACTTTTGTGCACTGGGACACCTCCAGGAACTTTTATGCATCAGACTAGCTACCAAGGGTGCACAAAGGGTAATAATGTAATACTAAAATAATTCAAAATCAATTTATTTTATAATTGTATTTTAACGTTATTAGTAGTCAAATTAGGAAATAAAATCATCTTGTTAACTACTATCCTTATATTCCCTCTCTCTCTTTCTCTCTCTCTCTCTCTCTCTCTCTCTCTCTCTCTCTCTCTCTCTCTCTCTTCTCTCCCTTTCTCCATCTCTCAATCGATCACCACCCTAGGCCACCGCCCTCTCTTCCTGTTTCCGGCCGTGACCACCTCTTTCTCTTCCTCGCCACCACCCTCACCAACCCCTAACCGCCATCGGTTCCTCTATCGGCCGTCTGACACTCTCTTCTTCTTTCGGCCTCCTCATTCTCTTCTTCTTTCGGCCGCCCTCTCTTTTCATGGTGATCAGGGTTCTAGACTTTAATTGAGATGATAAACAATGGTAGTCTGAAGATTTTGAATAAACGATTTTCATGGTTGTTTGAATGTTTTTCATGGTGGTTTGAATAAACAAAGATAATTCATGGTGATGAAAGATTTAAAGGTTTGAATGAAAAAAAAATGATGTTGTGCATCGTCGTGGCCGGTTTGAATAAATGTGTTGTGCATCTCCGTGGGTTGATTGATGATGAACAAAGGTGTTGTGCATCGTCGTGATTTGAAGGTTTGAATGAACGAAGTTTATTCCATGAATGAAAAAGATGAACGATGAACGAAGGTGTTGTGCAGTGCCTAAGTATTGCAACACGTTGATGCATCATGTTGGAATGATAAATACAATGGTTTTTTTTTTTTGGAAGAACACGTTAATGCATCATGTTCGTTTGAACACGTTGTTGATGCATTACTTTGATGAACATGTTGAGTTTTTGATGAACACGTGTTGTTGCATCACGTTAGATTAATGTTTTTAAATGAACATGTTGATGCATTACAAAATAACGAACGCGATGATGATGAACACGAAGATGAACCTAGATGATGCATTAAAATCTTAATCTTTTTTCTTTTTTTTTTTTTTAGTAATTTGTATATTTTTTGTTAATTTTGGAAGTGTATAAATTTATTTATTTAGCATTTATGAATTGCATATTTGATGCAAATATTCATTTAATATAAAATCAAAATTGAATAAATTATATATATTTTTTCCTAAACTACCTTTCGCTAGATGCATTAAGTATGTTGCATCATGAGATGCATCAGGTATGTTGTATCACGAGATCAACTCGATCCAACGGCTGTAAGATGGTTCCTAGGTACCTAGATGTATAAAAAGTTCTCAATTGAACCCGCATATATATATATATATATATATATATATATATATATATATATATATATATATATATATATATATATATATATAGGGGTGGGTTCAATGGAAAACCACTATGCACCTGAAAACTATGGAAACCTATGCAAACCGTCCGATTTGGTGCATTTCATGAAAAACGCGGTGGCATGATCGTAAATAAGGTGATGCATCACGTGAGATTTTGATGCATCACGTGGAATTTTGATGCATCACGCAGGGAATTTGATGCATTTGTGGTGGTGCAGTGCGGTTTTCACAAGTTTTCAGGTGCATGATGGTTTTCCATTGAACCCCACTATATATATATATATATATATATATATATATATATATATATATATATATATATATATATATATAAGATCAAGTTTAATATGTATAGATTATAAGTTCAATTTTAAAATTTCATACATTAACATTTTAAAACTTTAACTTGATTTAAATTGTATCCGAGTTTAGATTGACTAATAAATTAAAGGGAAAATTTCTCAAAAAACTATCAAACTACAAGTTTTTTTCGATTGAGGTTTTTTTGTCTGATAAGTCCCTTAACTAAATAAAAATCACGAATTTGGTGTTTTTTTCAAGAAAAGTTACCGGGGACCTATTGAGCGGGTTGCAATTGCTAACGTGAATTTTATAAATCTATGATTTTTTCGATTAAGTTCCCCAACTAAATCATTTTGTCTTATAAATTCCTTAACTAAATTATTTTGTCTTATAAATCCGTCAACTAATTTTTTTGCCACATAAATCACTTATCTTGATAAAACTCATATTATTTGTTGTTTTATCAATGTGATTGTTCAATTGACACTCACGTCACACATATGGATGCAAAAAATGAGAAATCAAAACGATCATTTTTATTGTTTAAAGTTTAGTCGGGATGAACTAGTTAAATATATTTAAAAATTATGGTCTAGACAAATTTAGGATCGAAATAATCATCATTTATGTTTTTATATCAAACCAACTTATGTTAGAACTTTTAAAAACCAACTTATATTTTTATATTCAAAAATTCGTTTTATTTTATCCAAAAGTTGAAAGGTTTAAGAAGTTCGGGGACTTATCAGGAAAAAAAATGAAATGGGGACTTAACCGAAATTTTTTTGATACTTTGATGGTTTTTGCAAAATAGGTTTAAGTATGTTAACCTGTTAACGGACCAATTTAAAAGGTTTAAGTAGTTTGAGGACTAATCAGAAATAAAAAATGAAATGGAAACTTAATAAAAAAAAAGTTTGTTTGCATAATTTTCCCTAAATTAAAATTTAGTAAAAAATAATGATGTTAAGTAGCATCATTAGATAATGATAATGGATAGATATATAATATTTTTAGATTTTAAAATAATGAGTTGTAATTACTTTGAATTGTGTTTAAAAAAAAATAATGATGTATATAGATTTTATAAATAATGAATTGTATTTATTTTTAAAAATAATAATTTATAGTTATTTTGTTTCAATAAAATGTGAAAAACGATAAGTGACAATAAATTTCATGAGTATTGTTGGTGTATTTTGATGTTTACGTGCCCATCTATTTTATAGATGAAAAGAATTTAAACAGGAAATATATATTTACATTATTATAACATATATAATAATATAATAATCTCTATCACTGTGCAAAACCAAATATCTTATTAATGTAATTTAAAAAATAAATACACGGTTACCCTTTGTTACTTTGATATTTAGGTATTCAATCCATTAAGAATGAAACAATTCCAACTACGAAAACAAAACCATAAAAATATGCATGTTTACAGTCCTCGCAAATTGCAATATTTGAATTGTAGTGTATTTAAATATAGTAATATTTGTTACAAAAAGGTTAAGGATAAAATTACACAAAGACAAAGGAATACGTGAAAGGTCGAAGAAGGAAGAAAGGCAAGGAAAACCAAAAGAGGAAAAAAAGAATGAATGTTAGATCAACGTAAATACCATATATCGAAAGCTAGTTGTTTTAATAAAATTAAGAAGGTTAGACGATTACGCACTATCAAAAATTATTTTTAATAAATACGTTAGGGTGAATTTGATATATAAGGAGCTATTAGAAGCTTTTAGGAGCTAAAACTTTTGATTTTTGGGAGCTCAAAAGTCAAAAGCTTCGTTTAGACCGTTTGCTTGACAAAAGCTTAAACTTTTGATTCAGATTTGAAAGTTTTCAAAAACTCTTCCACGAGTAAGTAGTTTTTAAAAAGAGGTTGAGCTTTTGGTTGAACAAAATTATTTTTTCACCATCTGAATAATATACTACAACTTTAATTAATATCAATGTCTTTTTATGTCATTTAAAACACATTTATCAAACAACAATTTTCAGCTTTTTTAAAAAGTTACAACACCCAAAAGCTCTAACTCTATTTGAAATTACAGCTAGTCATGCTAAATATACCCAAGATTTTAACAAGGGTTAAACGCAAAAAATGACAACGTCCCATCTTTAACTTTTTTAACGATTATAGCAACAATTGTTTTTTCTTAATATTTAGAGCATTCATATTTCATTCTTTTAACGTTTATAACAACTAACCTGCTATAGCAGGTTATCAACAGGTTAACTGCAAAAAATAACAAGTATCTTTAAATTTTTTTACGATTATAGCAATGATATATTTTTAACATTTATAACATATTTGTTTTATTATTATTATTATTATTTTTATTATTATTATTATTATTATTAATATTTTTTACCAATTTAACTTTAAACATTTTAGATTTTGTTTCTCTAAATTATAAATTATCAATAAGAATAATTAAAAAAATAAACAGTGTATTTTAACGAGTCACAAGGAATTATTAATATTGACATTGTGACAATGAACTATTTTAGTGATTTATAAAAACTTATTTTTAAAATAAACCAATTTAAAATTTGATTTTTGTTAATAATATTTTTTTACACGTGACTGATTATTTATTTTAAATAAATTCGTAATATATCTTATATTGTGGTATTCTGTTCTAAAATAAAAACTATAACACACTAATTTTTATAGATATTTTCTTATAGACGACTAATATATCTTATTTTGAAGTCTCGTTAACACACTCCACTAAATAAGGGTATGCATGGTGTGGGGTTTTTGTATGAAACTCGTAATCGAATTTGCGGTTTTTAAATACAAAGAAAAACGCACAAGTGCGGTTTTTTGCTTTTGGTTTTCCAATATTTTTGTGGTTTCTTTTGGTTTTCGATTCTCAATTTCATACAAAAACCGCACAAGTGCGATTTCTTGTGCAGTTTTTTGTATTTAAAATTGAACGTTCGATTCTCAGTTTCATACAAAAACCGCACCAGCATACCCTTATTTAGTGGAGTGTGTTAACGAGATTTCAATATAAGATATAATAGTCGTCTATAAGAAAATATGTATGCAAATTAGTGTGTTATCGTGTTTATTTTAGAACAGAATACCACAATATTAGATATATTTCAAATTTGTTTAAAATAAATAATCAGTCATGTGTAAAATATATTATTAAGAAAAATCAAATTTTAACAATGGTTTTTTTAAAAATAAGTTGTTATAAATCACTAAAATATTTCATTGTCACAATGTCACATATCTTTTATATTAAAAATTCCTTACGATTCGTTAAAACACACTAAATATATCCAATTAATAATTGTTAATTTTTTTTAATTATTCCTATTGATAATTTATAATTTAGAGAAACAAAATTTAATTTTTAAAATTAAATTGGTAAAAAAATTAATAATAATAACAATAATAATAGAACAACAAAAATGTCATAAAAGTTAAAAATATATCATTGCTATAATCGTAAAAAAAATTAAAGATGCTATTTTTCGCAGTTAACCTGTTGGTAACATGTTAATATAGGTTAGTTGCTATAAATGTTATAAAAATGAAAGATGAATGCTATAAACGTTAAGAAAAAAAGATTGTTGATATAATCGTTAAAAAATAAAAAGATGATTGTTATTTTTTGCGTTTAACCCTTTTAACAATGACTTCTTAATTATATCACAAATTTGTACTCCAAGTTGTCTCATTCGTGAGTACGTACTTCAGAAATTTTATTTTTACACTCAAATTGGAATTGATTAATCCTTTAATATCCCAAAGTTGCAAAGCAGCAATTTCATCCATATAAAAATATATCGAAAGGAGGAAATTATTTGATTTTACCCGCAATTATAATACATTTTATAAGAAAATTTGATGCATTGGCCCATTGATAAAAAGATCTTTATTTACTAAAGAAACGAAAGACGAAAGATACATCGTCAACCAAAACTAAATAAACCATATATCTGAACCAAACCTTATTCGTTTCGGTTTTGGTAATCGATCAGTTCAATTGATTAACTCAATCGTATACGCGACGTCGAAGAATTAAGCAAGCCCGCAATTGATCTCTTTATATATAAATGAGTCAGTCATTGTTGCCTTTCTAATTAATACACAGCTAGCTAGCGCTCTACTAAATTTATATCTTATAGTATATTGGTCATTCCACATTCTTTAGATATTAATATTATTCTCAATGGCTCTTTCAGTTCCTAAGGTCATTCTCTTTTGTCTATATGCTTCTCTTTATTCATGCAGCACCAAGGGAATAACAAATCTTAAAATGAATGACTTGGTATCGACACTCTTTGCATTTGGAGACTCGTTTGTCGATCAAGGGAATAATAACTATATCATGACAGCAGTGAAGGCTAATTTTCCCCCTTACGGACGGGATTTCAAGGGTGGAATACCAACGGGAAGGTTCAGCAACGGGAAAACAATTGCTGACTTTTTCGGTATCTTTTCTTTTTCTTATAATTTTTAACACATTTGACCCATCTAGTATTTTTTTTGAACGGTAAAAATATACCAATATATAACTAGACCCCTAAAACTAGAATGAGGAAATATGTAGTTATTAGCATCCACTAACAACAAATATGTGAGTTATATATTCACATAAATTTCACTTAAAAGTATTGTTTAAATTAGCACATTTGACACAAGCATCTTGGAAGCTACCATATATATACAACATTTCACAATTAAGTATCGTTTTCTATCTTCGTATTGTTCATGATGAATTGAGCACTTCGATTGTGTCACAAACAGTGTACGTATGTCTTTCTAACTACTACTTTTCAAAATCATTAAAATATATCTCTAACAAGATTGCTGATCAGAATTTTATGAATATACACTCTACTAAAAATAGATCTATTTGTTAGAAACAAAACCTCCAGAAACTCACTCTAATACTCAACTCAACGTACTCTAATACTCAACGTATATGTAAAGAGATATTAGAAAAAAATGCAGAAGAAACAATATGGTGACACGAGTATACTGTAAGATACCACAACAGATAAATGGGAAATAAACTAAATTGTTTGGGGCAATTTTCTCACTTTTATTAACCGTGAAATGCTACTGCCTCACAAAACTTTTAACCACACAAAAAACTCTGCTACTACCACCTTTATATAGGAAACAAAAAATACAATAAACTTAAATGATATATAAACATGGAAAGAGTTGCTGCATCCGTTTTCTTGGCTGACCCATTCACCCCCAAGAACCGGTACATGACCCACTTTCTTCCTCAGAACTCGGTGAAACACGTCTACCAAATACTAAATTATCAACTAGCTAGATAATAAATTATTTATTAAATGAAAAAAACCTTGCCCCGTGACCCGTAATTTACCAAATAGTGACCTGGTAGCCGGAACCCGCTAACCTGCAACCAATATATACCGATTAACCCAACAATCACCCCCTTAATCGGTTATTGAGTCGCTTCACAATAATGGTGGTTCCTCCTCGATTATGTTTGCTTGATTCTCCCACTTCGGACACTCGTTGACATAGTGGCCACGTTCACCACACTTGTAACATGTAACGTGGCTTTTATCCCGGACCCGTTCCCTACCATCTCGACTATTCCCGGACCCAAGACCTCTTCCCCGGCCACGCCCAAAGTCACCTCGGTTTGAACCGTCATTGCCACAATTCTTACATACATGTGCTTTTTCTTCTCTAACCAACAACAAACCACCGTGAATATCTTCCGTTTTCTCTGTTCCTTTTAACGCTCCTCGTACGCCTTCAATCTTCCAACGGCTTCATTGAACAACATTGTATCCAACTCGAAACACTGTTCAATTGTGGCCACAACGTAGTCTTTTCACCAAGTCTACTTCTTCAAGCTCGTAACCGAGACTCTTTGCTTTTGAAGCTAATCCCGTCAACTTGGTCACAAAATCATCAACGGTTTCACCCTCCTTCATTCGCAAACTTTCAAGCTCTCGTTTCAATGTTGCAACTCGAGCCGATCTCACCCGTTCCACTCCCATATACCGTGTCTTCAATCCATCCCACACCTTTTTTGGATCCGTGTAACTCGCCATTTGCAAAACAATATCCTCCGGTATAGCTTGAAACAGAAACGCGAGAGCTTCGATTTTCTTGCATCCGATCCTTCACCTAGTGCCCTTGGTTCGACCGCCTCCCACAAGCCGTGTGCGTCCATAATTGTCTTGACCTTGACAGCCCACACCGGATAATTCGTCGAGGTCAAGGCCGGAACTTGGAACGTCATCAAACCTGCTTCTTTCGTTTGTACCATCGTCATTCGATTTTTGACAGCCCAACTTACTTTGATCAAGCTTGCTCCGAGAGTACTTTTACACCGATCAAGAAGACAAGGTCACTCCCGCCTTTTTCCGTCTTCCGTCACCCGCGAAACGGACAAAATCAAAGCCACCCGCTTTGATATCTTCCCGTCCGTCTATCCCGCACCCGGTTAATTAGTCTCTCAACAATTCTGGAACAAGCCCAATCAAGAAATCGGAGCTGGTTTTGAGACGCGTCAACTTACGATCAAAATAACAAAAGAAAGAACCGACTTACACCCCCTTTCGATCAAATGCGGCTCTGATACCAAATTTGTAAGATACCACAACAGTAATACGAATAGATAAATGGGGAATAAACTAAATTGTTTGGGGCAATTTTCTCACTTTTATTAACCGTGATATACAAAAGTAAAAAACTCTCTCTCGCATGATTATCCATGGTATTTGGTCAAAACTTATACCATTTCGACATACCAACTTACTAAATAAAAATAACACATAAAACATTCAAACTTAATAAAAAACCTTCGGCCACACTTGATACCGTAAATGACCGATTATATCCAACAATCAACCCCTTAATCGGTTAATCCATGTATACTACTCGTTTACAGCAGTGCGAGTTCATCCTCGATCAAATTCGCCTCTTGATTTTCCCGTTTCGGACACTCATTGCTGTAGTGACCAAGTCACTACAGTTGTAGCATGTAATGTGGCTTTTGTCCCGGACAAGTTTATTTCCGTCCCGACTCTTCCCAGATCCACGGCCACGTCCGAAGTCACCCCGACTTGAACCTCCACTGCCACAATGCTTACAATCGTGAGATTTTTATTCACTCGCTAACAACAAACCACCTTTAGTGTCTTCCATCTTCTCGGTGCCTCTTATATGTTCCTCGTATGCCTTAAGTCTTCCAACGACTTCATCAAACATCATCGTATCTAACTCGAAACACTGCTCAATTGATGCCACTATTTGAAGAAATGACTTTGGCATCGAGTCAAGCAATCTTTTCACCAAGTCAGTTTCTTCAATCTCGTATATATCCAAGGCTCCTAGCCTTCGAAGCCAAACCCGTCAATTTTGTCGTGAAGTTATCGACGATCTCGCCGTCCTTCAAACGCAAACCTTCAAGCTTCCTTTATAAAGTTTCAAGCCGAGCCGATCTTACCCAATCAACTCCCAAAAACCTCGTTTTTAAACCATCCCACACTTGTTTTGGATCGGTGTAACTCGCCATTTGCAACACCATGTCTTCGGGTATTGCTTGAAATAAGAAGGCAAGAGCTTGTTTCGACTTTCTTAGATCCGATCCTTCACCTGGAACCATTGGTTCGACCATCTCCCACAGGCCATATGCATCCATAATCGTCCTCACCTTGGCAGCCCACACCGGATAATTCGTCGGAGTCAAGGCCGGAACTTGAAACATAATCGAACCTGCTTCTTTCGGTACCAACACCATTTTTTTTACAGCCACAACCCTTTTGATCAAGCTTGTTCCGAGAACACTTTTCAACCGATCAAGAAAACATGGTTACACCCACCGTTACTGTCTTCCGTCACCCGCGAAACGAATCGAATCAAAGCACCCCGCTATGATGTCTTCCTGTCCGTTTATCCCGCACCCGGTTAGTCTCTCGTCAATTCTGGAACAAGCCCGATCAATAGAATTCGGGGCTGCGGTTAAAATGCATCAATTTGCAATCATAACGAAAAGGGAAAAACGACTCACACCCCCTTCGATCGAACCCCGCTCTAATACCACGTGTTAGAAACAAAACCTCCGGAAATTCACTCTAATACTCAACGTATATGTAAAAAAGAGATATTAGGAAAAAAAATTGCAGAAGAAACAAATTGGTGACAAGAGTATACAAAAGTAAAAAAATTCTCTCTCGCATGATTATCCATGGTATTCGGTCAAAACTTGTACCAATTCTACATACCAACTTATTAAATAAAAATACCACATAAAACATGTAAACTTAATAAAAAACCTTTGGCCACACTTGAACCCGTAAATAACGGATTATATCCAACACTATTGGTATTTAAATAATTAGAAACATTTTCATTACATTTTGGTAGTTAATTATTTCGACTGACAAACTGCAATTATTTGACAACAAATTCTAAGTCGAGGCATTAGGAGTAAAGGAATATCTTCCAGCATATTTGGACCCTTCCTTACAAGACCATGATCTTCGAACGGGTGTAAGTTTTGCTTCTGGAGGCACTGGGTATGATCCACTGACACCCACAATAACGGTATGTACGTATGCATATCTTGTTTTGAGACCAAAAGCTGTTTCCTTCCTAAAAATCCTCCCTTTTCATTAATGGTGAAAACTGCTTCCGTTTGCCTGTATTGCATTAATATTATGCTTTACTTAATTCACTTCTTTTGGGCATACAACAATTAGTATGCAATACCACCAGCACAACAATTAGAATACTTCAAGCAATACATTGGGAAGCTCAAGAGGAATCTCGGGGAAGAAGCTGCCAATAATATAATTACAGAAAGTGTGTTTTTGGTAGTAGCAAGCACCAACGATCTGCTAGTATCCCTTCCCATTAGAAGAGTACAATATGATGTGCCTGTTTATGCTAACATGCTGGTAAAGGCCGCGATAAACTTTGTGCAGGTATTGATTCTATATCAGATTTGTCCCATTTAGCACTAAACTATTTTTTTCCTGATTTAACCACTAAACTTTGTTTAATGTTCTATTTTGGGAAAAATGAATAAAATTAGTGGCTAACTCGAAACAAAATATGATATTTAGTGGCCAAATTGGGACAATTTTCAAATGGCTAAATCAGTAAAAAGAAAGTTTAGTGGCTAAATATGTATATAAAAAATAGTTTAGTGGCTAAATCGAGACAAAAAATAGTTTAATGGCTAAATCGAAAAAAATCTAAAAGTTGGATGGTTAAATTAACACTTAACCATTTAAGGAACTATACAAACTTGGAGCAAGAAGGATAGCTGTCTTTGCAGCACCCCCAGTCGGTTGTTTTCCTGCATTGAGAACGTTAGCTGGAGGTCCACTTAGAATGTGCCTAGACTACGAAAATGAGGCAGCACAAATATACAACAGCATGCTAAAACAACAGCTCCAAATTCTTAGAAGCAGTCTTCCTCAGTCGAGGGTTGCCTTTGTTGATTTCTACAATCCTCTGATAAGCATTATTCAAAACCCTCAACGATACGGTATGTATTCACAAGATTGACTATGTGGTTTAATGCATTAAGATTTCTCATTGTTCATGATGCTTCTAACTTTAGTAAGCCTTCCTCTAAATTCTATACTTTCTTGGTGCTTGGTAGTTGGGCGGACCCAACCCGGGTGGCACATGTCACCGGTCCTTCCGTCAATAACTTTATTTCGTAATGTACGTAAATTTTTTACGATTTTTTGTTTGTGCAACCGATAGTTTTCTAAACGTGCAACCATGCTAGCTTTTCGGATATTAAAACATTATTAGTTAGTAAAATTATTTTAAAACCTTCAATCAAATAAATAAATTTGCAGTATAATTATTTAATTATAATCTAATGTAACAAATAATAAAATAACGAATTAATAATATAAAGCCCAAAATAAATACCCAATAAACCATTATTATTTATAATTTTGGTTCATTTCTCTCCAAACTCAATATCATTATTCTATTCAATCCTAAATTTATGACATTTCAATTAATATTATCAAATATCCTACCAATTTAATTAATAAAATTATAAAATCGAAAACATGACTCAAAATTTATGCCACCGACGACTCAAAATCCATATCACTGCAGATCAACAGTCAATGTACAATGGGGGTTAATTTGTAAAAATTAAAAAATGAGTCTAAAATTACCCTTTAAAATTGATGCTTTGGCATCTGATCAAATGGTGGATATAGGATTAAATTGTTTACATTTTATTTGGCTTATATATGCAAAGTTTAGATTTATGTGTCCTTGCACTACTGAAATAAAAAAATTTCCTCAATATATCTATATATTAGGCTGTTTAATTTGGCATACAAATAATATAATATGTTCTCATTTCAAAATGCTTACATATTTTTACTTTTCCATGTTTCCCCTATAGGCTTGGAAGTTATAGATAGAGGATGTTGTGGAACTGGAGTGATAGAGGTGGCTTTTTTATGTAACAGATTCGGCATAACGTGCAAGAACGATTCTCAATTTTTGTTCTGGGATAGCATGCACCTATCAGAGATAGGAGCTAGTATTTTCGTAAACCATATTCTACCAGATTTGGTGAATAGGTTGTTCTAAAGTATTGATCGATCTTACAACAACATTTAAAGGAATTGAAGGAGTTAAAATGTTACCATTATCCTGGTTATCTAATCATGTGCATGTTATTAATAATTCTCATGGATGTGCATACACACACAAACACAAACACACACAGAGTCACACACACATTAATACATACATACATACATATATATACACACATATATATATATATACACATATATATATATATATATATATATATATATATATATATATATATATATATATATATATATATATATATATATATATATATATATATATATATATATATATATATATATATATATATATATATATATATATAGTTTCAAGATCTATAGAAAACCATTTTTAACTAGAAAACTGGAAAATCATATTAAATGCACATGTTCATTACGGTAAAATGTTAAATTTTGTCTTAACGAACATGTAGATGATATGAATTAGTTAATCATAATGCAATTTTGAACATATGTATATTATGGTTTTACATGAAATTTTACATTTTATCATAATGAACATGTGCATTTGATATGGTTTTCCGGTTTTTTCCAGTCTAATATAGTTTTCCATGGATCTCGACCCTATATTATATATATATATATATATATATATATAGAGAGAGAGAGAGAGAGAGATTGGATCAGTGGCGGACCCATAAATTTTTTTTATGGGGGTCGGAATTTAATAGCTACAATAGTGTAAGTGTTGGAAAAAAAGTGTAAAATTTTCAAAGAAAAAAATGTGTTTTTTTTATGTTTTTGGACCAAATATAATTATATATAATTGTGAAATATATAATTAATATTATATGAGTTTGTATTCTCCTTGAAGAGAGGATTCCAACGATATAAAGAACGTCCAAAACGGAGCTAAGATAAATGAGATATCGATGCTCAAAGATTGGTGTTTGGAATGAATGAAACTCCTTCTAGTGGGAGAATTTGAGTCCCAGATAGGAAGAAAGATGGAAACCAAACTGGGTTTATAAGGAGGAGTGTTCAAAGTCATAACAAGATTGTTTGTGGTTTTGCTCGAATGTCTACTCACGCACAGGGGGATGCAAATCTTGGACTCCGAAGGCTAAAATCCGCTGAACCCACTGAACTCGTGTACGCCGTGTACGCCAGCACCTGCGGACACGAATGCAGCTTCGAAAATCAGGGCTCGTGCGAGGCAGCCTTTTTAAGGGGTCGAACTTAAAAAATCATGGGGGGTCAAAAAAATTTTAGCTATGTACATAACACGTAAATTGAAAATTTTATCGGGGTCGGTTAACCCCACACGTAATACGTGGGTGCGCCCCTCGATGGGATCATTGCAGAACCTACTGTAAAACTATAGTTACAATATCATCCATGGATTAGATTAGTCCAGTAGCGTAGCCACGAATTCAAAGGCGTAGCCACGAATTCAAAGGCGTAGCGAGGAATTCAAATTTTGGGGGCCAATTTAGTTACCAGATTATTCATAATTTTGAAGTTTAATAACCATTTTATTAAAAGTAATATTTTTTATTTCATGTTTTCGACGTTCCAACCATCACATCAAGTTAATATATAGCAATTATACTCAAACTTTATGCATAATCCTTCAAATGAATTGCAACTACACCACAAGCTGCAACTACACCACAAGCAGTACCATCAAAGACAAAGAATATATATCAACATAAAAAGACACGAGGGTTGAAACTAAAATAATCCTAATCTTCATCATAATAAAACTATTAAAAAAAAGTAATATGTGTGCATGTATGGTTCTTAGACCGTACCATTTATTATGTAATGCATCAGAATGTATCCCCATAAAAAGAACCTTTTAATTTTTTTTCATAAGCATCTTTTAAATAACATTATAAAGATGATGTGTAAATTTCACACATTTAAATCTCCTAACTCGTTAAAAATAATATGAACGGACACTTACATAAATTTACATGTATGTAAACGTACATTTATGTAATGCATTATTTCATGCACTTAAATGTGTGAATGTGTGCAATTTATATGTCATTTTTGTAATCTTATTTAAAAACAAGTTTATGAAAAGAAAATTTCAAAAAAAAATATTTATATGTTTGGTATGTTTTGGTATGCTGCATAATAAGTGATACTCATTCACTTTCACACACACACACACACACACATATATATATATAGAAACTAAAATATTGGGTTGGGCCATGGCCACCCTACATGCCAAGGTAGCTCCGCCAGTGGATTAATCTATTGATTTTGATTTAAAATAGTCAAGTTTGGAATTAGTGAGAAAAAGATTGGTATTAGTGATATTTTAATTCCAGTAAAAAATGAAAAGATTGGAAATAACAAATAGATTGAAATTAGCAAATAAAAAATCTTTTTTCTTTAAATTAAAATAACATTAAAATGATTAATTTTTAAATCAAAAAAATTATACCATAAAAACGAGAATTTTATACTATTTAAAACGAGACCGGTCATGATATATTTTTTTCGAAAAATTTTACGTGTTTATTTTTCGTAAAAAATTTTTTTTACCTAGACCACGATGCAATGTAGCATGGCGAGATCATTCAATGTCGAAGGAACACTTGATATCGTATATTCAACGTCGATGCAACACTGCATGTACATTCAATATTTCGTCAAAATTAATAGTCAAATTTGGTGGATTTAATGAGAACTATCATGATATATTTTTTTCGAAAAAATTTTACGTGTTTATTTTTCGTAAAATTTTTTTTACCCAGACGTTCATTCACTATATTATATGGATATCATTCAATGTCGAATTACATTTTATATCACATATTCAACGTCGAAGTGATACTCTATATCATATGTGCAACATTGCATGTACCTTCGATATTAAAAGAGTAAAAAATGATCAAAGTGAGCAGTGAAACTTGGTGGGCTACTATTAATTCAATGTTAATTGCATAATTACCATCTTAACCCTAGTGTTATATTATAATACAATGGTTTAGATAGGTTCTATAGTTCTGCACTAAATTAAGTTTCTGCAATAATCCCAAGTGTGTATATATATATATATATATATATATATACACACACACACACACACACACACACACACACACACACACACACACACACACATATATATATATATATATATATATATATATATATATATAGAGAGAGAGAGAGAGAGAGAGATTTATGATAAAATTAGAAGTAAATATATCACTGTGATTAATTTTTTAGCATATTGATTCACCAAATTTTAAAAATATAAATCATAAATCATAAATTTTGAATTTAATAAATCAACATATATATATATATATATATTTATGATCAAATGAGAAGTAAATATATCACTGTGATTAATTTTTTAGCATATTGATTCACCAAATTTTAAATATAAATCATAAATTTCGAATTTAATAAATTAACAATTTATTACTTTTTTACATTAATTCATTATTTTTTGAATTTATAAAAAATGAATCACCGGTTTAAAAAAAAAAGTGAGTCAACGTACAAAATAAGTGAATCAATGTACAAAATTAGTGAATCATATTGTTTCTCACACTTCTCAATATATATTAAAATTCTCACAATAACCTAAGCCTATATATAACTACAAGAAATGACCTTTTTTGCGACAAACACATTTGCGGCGACTTTATTCATTTTGCGATGACATGCACCTTTCGCAACGGCAAATCCTTTTCTGTGACGACATGTCATCGCGAAGCACGACAAAAAAACGGCCTTTTAACCCTACCCACGCCTTTTTATTGACCTTTCATCGTTTCTTTCTCATTTTGGTCGCATCAGCTCGAAATATTCCCCCCTTTGCACTTTTCCTCCCGTGCGCCGCCGTTGAGGTCCTCTCGTCGGCGACCTCGTCGACTTCCGACAACAGGTATAATGGTTTCCTTTCTCTCGATCTTTTGTCTCCCTTTCTCTCGATCTATCTCTCTTTCTTTGTTCCTAATCACCGGCGCTCTATATCTTTCTCTTTTTGTTCATCGCCCCCCCCCCACCTAGTGACGACTTCTGTCTGTTAATCAATGTCTCTCTCTATGGGGTTTCTATGGCTAGATCCGTCTAAGTCCACCGCTGCCGCTGCCAACCCTCGGTTGTTTTTCTGCCTTCAAAGTTTTTCTCTCGAATTAGGATATAACTGAGTTTATTTTTATGCATATAATTGTTGATTGGGTATATGTGTATTGAATTAGGATTTATGAATATAGAATTTTTAAATATATAAAGAATTGTATGTGTGTGTGTATAGGGAAGAGATCGGTTGAGAACGTATTATAAATTATGAACAATATGAACGAAATAATAATGGATAATACAACAATAAGATCGAGAGCATGGATTTGTAATTAAAACACTGTTTTGTAAATTCTTTGAATAATATATATGGTTTGTAGCATTTTAATGTAAATGTACGTATGTAATGACCATAAATTTAATGTTTCACTTTCTTGAGGTATGTGTATGAAAGATGTATGATTGTGTATATATATGCATCATGAATAAAGATTTATAAACTTAGATATGTGTGTGTGTGTGTGTGTGTGTGTGTGTGTGTTTGTATGTATATATGTGTGTGTATGTATGAAAGATGTAGTGATTTTAAAAGTATCAATTGTTTTGTTGGTTGTAAATTGCTAATTAATTATAGAGTAAATTACAGAAATGATCATTGTGGCTTGTTCAAAATTATGAAAACAGTCATCAACTTCCAAAGTTGCAGTAGCGGTCCCTCAAACCACTTTTTACTTGCAGAATTGGTCATGTGTTTCTGAAATTTTGAAAAATGACGATTTTCCCCTTTCTTCAATTACAAGTTTGATCATTTCAATTTTGGTCCATTTCTAATATTTTCATTTTTGGGTTTAAATTTGAAATATTAATTTAATAAATTATGATTTTATTCATCATTAATTATATTATTATTATTATTATTATTATTACTATTATTATTATTATTAATTATATCTGTAACATCCCATTTTCGAGATAATTGCGTGTAATTATTTTAGTGGATGTTTAAATATATTATTATTGTGTGGGTCCAATGAGAACCCGATTAGTGGATATATACGTGTCGGGTTTGCGAGTTACGTGTCTCCGGGTGATTAAATTAGTGAATTAATTATGTTTATGGGTTCGTGGATTTAAATGGGTTGAATGAATATTAATTATGAAAATGGGGTATCGGGTTCGGGTTATGTGGTCGGAACCCGTTAAAAAGGTGAAATTATATACGTGCGTTTCTTTCTTCCCCTCTCATCCTTATCTAGTGTGTGAAGTGTGTTTTAAGTGTATGCGTGTGTGTGAAGTGTGGAGTAGCAGCAAGAAAGCCATTGCAACTCAAGGGATTAGTTGCTGAAAATCTGATTGATCATGCTTACCTTCTCCATCTTTGTGTTCTTGAGGATTTGAGGTAAGGGTCCCTAATCTTGGTTTCAAAATTGAGATATATGTTGCTGAATTTATGGGAGAGGGTATGAGATATGTATATGCTGTTATATATGTTTCTTTGAGCTGGAAATCGGTTATTAGGAAGGAGATACCTTCTGGTCGGATCTGGGCAGCGTGCGAGGAAGAAGAAGACCAACCAGGATCGCGGTCGCGATCTCTGGTCGTGGTCGCGATGAAGGTGGCAGGAGCGCGGGCGCGTTCGCTGGCAGTGGGGGAGGCGATTTTGGCGGGCCTTGGGGGCTATTTGGGCTGGTTTAGGGGTTCCGTTGGGGCTGTTAATGGGTTGTGTTCGGGTTGGGTCTCCGGGGTTTCATTGGGTTTGCTTTTGAGTTTTAGTCGGGTTTTCGACGGGGCTCCGGGTTTCGTTTGAGATTAAGGTCGAGACTCGTTTGAGATGTTGGGTTATATTATGTTGGGTTTTTGGGATATTGTGAGATTGTTTTTGGGTCGGGTTTTGATCGAGTTCTCGGGGCTTCATCGGGGTTGTTTCCGAGTTAGGGTTTTGGGATTCGGTTGGGGGTTGCTTTCGGGTTCGAGTTAAGTTCATTATGAGTTTGTGATATGTGTTCGTTGATTTGTGTTAACGAGTTGGGATCTGTGTAATTTCAGGGACGAGTCAGCGAGCCGAGCCAAGTCAGAAATTCCGAGATTAGTGGATTGACCAGGTGAGTACCCGAGTTCCTTTTTCAAACCCGGGACCGTTTTGCGAGTCGTTGTTGTATGTGTATATTGTGCTATGTGTTTGAGACAGGGACGCGACCACAGGTATGATTCCATTCTTACATATGTGATGTATGTGCATGAGATGAGATCCAGTCCGGGGTCCGTGATGAGTTCCATACGGACGGTGATTCGCGATGGGTTATCGCGCGGGTTGACTGTCCCTAACAGTCCTTGGGGCGTGTATACACGGCAGGGCCTGTAGCCGGTTCGCGCCCGTGCTACAGGGTGTGAGCTAACCACCGGTGCGCACGGTCGTTAGCTGGGGAAGGGTCCCCCTCAGTGATTATGTGTGCAGGGCTTGGGATCTCATGTATGTGTCATACCTGCATCGTGATGTTGATTGCCAGAGACAGAGTTAGGGTTTGCGTTGTGTGTATGTGCTATGTGTACGCATGTTATGTGTTTATTGTGCAGGGTCTAACCCTCGAGTACTCACGAGCTTTCGAGCTTACGTATTCGAGTCTTACATGTTCACGGTATCAGCGACGAGATCAATGGCCGTGTTTGTTGATTCGAGATCGAGAGTTATCGGGAAGGCTTGTGCTAGTCTTGTGTAGTGATCTGTTCAGTACTGATTATGTTAGCACCTTTTGGGTTATGTAAAATTATCGAATTATGTGTTAATGATGTTTAATAAAAGTTTTAAATTGTCAGAGATTTCAGTTATCCTGTGACATGTGCATAATTGAGCTATTGCGATATTGCCACCTGTGTATTGAATTGACGTGGCATTTCCGGGTTAAGGGAGGGTGTTACAATATCTATTTATTTTGTTAAGTAAATCTATATTTCTTTACTAAAAATTATTTTTATGTATATACTTAATTAGTTGAGTTATGCATCTTTTTAAGTATTCAATTTATTTATTAAAGTTTTATTTATTTATAATTTATTGGTTAAACTATTTATATAATTTTATTATTTTTTTACTTTTCCATCAAACTATTTCATTATGTTAATTAATTTTGAATTTATGTAAATTTTGTTACGCTAATATGTTTTTATTTAAATTTATTATTTTATTGTTTGAATTTAAAAATTTTGTTATGACAGTACGTTTGAATTAAAAATATTTATTTGTTTGGTTTTAAAAAATTGTCTTCAAAGTTATAAAATTACTAATATATATTAAAAAATAAATAATTTTTATAAGTAAACAAATAATACATTTTTTAATTAGATATATAGATAAGTGTATATATGATATAATTTGAATGTAGATTTAAATATTATCTATTTATTAATATTTAAAGATGTACGAAATAATATATTGTATTTATATTTTACATTTATTAATATTTATAAATATTAGAAATAATGAATTATATTTATCTTTTAGTTGATTTTTCTTAAAATAATATATTTTGTTACGTTAATACGTTTTGATTTAAATTTAGTATTTTTTTTAATTTTAATATTTTGTTATGCCAATACGTTTTGATTTCAATATAATTAATATGTTTTATTCATTTTCACTTAAATATTTTAATTTTCACTTATAAGTATTAATGTAGCAAATTTTAAATCAAAATTGTAACACCCTACTTTTACTACTAATACCACATAGGACTTATAGTCCACGTCACCCAATTATAAACATCATCAAAGGTAAACAACTATTTAACTACTAAATATTCATGGCAAGCATAAAGTCACAACGAACGGGAACCAACCCCCGTTAATAAAGTCTGTCAACCGGAATACATACGGTTACAGGTTACATTCATCCCAAAATATCAGTGGCGAGTATGCCAAACCACAAGATACAGAGACTACTCACTGAAGTAGTCACTAACTACGATCCACGCGGCGGATCTTGTCTAGTGCCCGCAATTACCCTAGCTTGGGGTCTCGCAGCTGAGATACACATATAAACAACTGTCAGCTGAAAAGCTGGTGAGTTACTATAAACAACGTTAAAATAAGTTTATAAAACAGTTAGCACAATATAACAACTGGTAGTCAATTCAACATGCGGCCGGCATCAACAGCCTGACGCCTCATCGGGAGCGACCCGGGATAGCCTACGTAGCCCACTCCACAAAGTAGTGGCTAAGCCAGGACCTCTGGGTTGGGAATGACCCAACATGTCTCTACTCTGCATATGACAACTATACGCGTGATCCACGTGCTCTACTCTGTGCTAACCAATGTCAACGTATAAAAAGGGATCCGCACCGGATCCGAATAATAAGCAACAAAAGGTAAGTAACTCACCTGAATCACAACTATTGTCCCGCTATCTGTAACAACCTAGCTTTTGGCCCGACTTTAATTTCTGTATTTGATCCATTAATGTAATTAGATTAATGTTCTGTCATATATATGTTTTCTTTTCTGTTTTAACCAAAAGAAAGGAGGCCAAGAAGGCCAATGCCTTCGGCCATGGCTAAGACACATTTGTAAGTGTTTTGTTCATCATTTAGATGCATTAAAATGCCATTTAAATTGTTATGGGATGCTGAAACAGAAAGAAATATAATAGTGCAGGTGTGAGTGTGGGTTTGCATGCTTACCGAGAACAACATGAGCCTACCGAAACCATTGAGATAATACCGACACTCAAACATATGTAGATACTGAACCCATAGAGAAGTACCGAGACTATCCTTGAACTACCGAGAAATACCGAAACCATGAATGGTTTCGGTAATGTTGTACTCTCAATCTACCGAAACCCATGAATCCACATTACCGAAACCTTCTTTTCCCTTAGTTTGTTTTGCTGTCAATCTCGTCTGCACACATAAAATATACACATTTTCAGCTTGTGTGTGTGTGTATATATAAACAGAAATAGAAAGAGTTATATATATATATATATATATATATATATATATATATATATATATATATATATATATATATATATATATATATATATATATATATATATATATATATATATATATGCAATTGTCTTGGGTACTGTGAATTCAAAATAGAAAAACAAACAGAAGCATCGACTTTATATATATATATATATATACATATATATATATATAGCTGTCAAAGAAAACTTTGAGTGTATGTGTGTGCAGAGAAAAGTAAAACATGCAGAATTGACAACTTTCTCTTTTCTTTGCATGAATATAGTAGGTGTGCAGTGTGTGTCTAGTTCTAATAAAACGAAAAAAAAAAAAACAACAACAACCGATTTATTATATATATACATACTCATATATTGCATTCCATGGATATATATATATAGGGGTGGGTTCAATGGAAAACCACTATGCACCGGAAAACTGTGAAAACATACGCATACCGTCCGATTTGGTGCATTTCATGAAAAACGCGGTGGCATGATCGTAAATAAGGTGATGCATCACGCGGGAAATTTGATTCATCATGCGGGATTTTGATGCATCACGCAGCGAATTTGATGCATTTGTGGTGGTGCAGTGCGGTTTTCACAAGTTTTCAGGTGCATGGTGGTTTTCCATTGAACCTCCCTCTATATATATATATATATATATATATATATATATATATATATATATATATATATATATATATATATATATATATGTATAGGGGTGGGTTCAATGGAGAACCTTATGCATCGAAGAACCTTGGAGAACCACAATGCATCGCTAGAAAAACTGAAATGCATCACGTAGAAATCGATGCATCACGCGGGAATTTGATACATCAAGTGGAAATAATGTGAAAATCGATGCATCACTCGAGAATTTGATGCATCACGTGGAAATAATGATGCATTACGGGGGAATTGTGATGCATTTGTGGTGGTGCATGGAGGTTCTTCAAGGTTCTTCGATGCATGGAGGTTCTACATTGAACCCACCTATATATATATATATATATATATATATATATATATATATATATATATATATATATATATATATATATATATATATATATATATATATATATATATATATATATATATATATATATATATATATATATAAACACATATGTGGGATTAGTGATGTAAATAAACATCAAAGCACACACTTAAAGATTAAATCATAGATATATATTTTGTAGTCATAAACAATTAGATTATAATTAATAAAAGAGATTACGATATAAATATATCTTCATAACATGTGTTTATGTTCATTAGATACAAGACGTATAATTCATAAACACTTAGATAATCTTTTGAATAAAGGTATTTTAATGAGTACATGTTAAATGTACATATAGTCCATTGCCATGAGAATTTAAAGGAAAGCATAAAGTGATAAATAAGCTAGGCATTTATGTCATGAACATACACATATGAATAAGTCAAATTGCAAGTAAAGTCTAAAGAATGACCAAATAGGTCATACATGTCCATGAAAACGCATGAAAGACCATAAAGCCATTAAATCATGTCGAATCTAAGCTTTAATGTCTAATTATGAATTCAACAAAGTCTAAGATGACGTGACAAGTCAATAAAAGCTTATGTAAATTAATTTGTCATGCAAATAACAGGGCCAAGCCAAAGTAGAGAAGCAAGTCAGAGCCAAAGTCATTAAAGTCAAGGCCGGTAAAACCGAGCTAAAGTCTGTAAAGTCAAATGATAAATCCTGAGATAACTCAGGTGGTGGATTTAATCCGCTTGCGAAAGTCAAAGTCAACAGCCATGCCTAAAAACCAGTAACTGTGAGTTATAGATATAACTGTATACATGCTTGTCTTCCTGTGAGACATATTGTTGTTCTAACTTTATTTGAAAGTCTATATGCTCAGCTAGAATGTGACCTGTGCACACCTTGGTACGACGATGCCCTGTGGATCATGATAGCTTTTAATATATATCATCCTGCACACATGTCTTTACAATCTGAATTAGTCTTTGATATATATATATATATATATATATATATATATATATATATATATATATATATATATATATATATATATATATATATATATATTGTTGTTGCTATCTTGATTCATTACTTAAATGCTTTCAAACATTTTCCTTGATATCAATGCTTTTCATATGCTTTCGCAAAATTCAAGTCTGAATGATTAAGTCTACTCCGATGTTTGCCCACATTGTCTTACTGGTAGCTAGCCCAGTATGTGGCTGATCCCCACAATTAAAAGCGTGTGTGTGGGATTAAACATTATCCGATCTTAAGTCTTATGTCTCACAATGTCTGGCTGATAGCGGCAGTCATGGCAAAATCGCGCTTAAAGTCAAAGTTAGAGATTAAAGTCAAAGTCAAGTCTCCGCTGAAAATTGTCATAGCATGTTAACTGTTAAATCTATAATCTCACTAAGTCAACCGCTTACAGTTGTTGTTGAATCTTTTTACAGGTTTAATCAAAGGAAAAGGTCCAGCCGAACCAAGTCCTTAGGATCTGCGCGCCTGAATTTGAAGTCATTAGACCACTACCTATCTGCAATTTGGTATCGAATAAAGAATATTATGATGGTGGTTGGGTAGTTGTTAGATTATGTATCGTGGCTATGTAATAGATTAGTGACCTTATGCCTTATTAGAATTGTTTTAAACTTGTTGTAATCTATTCCTAACTTTTGTAATATTACTTAATTCCACACTTTGGTATTTCTATCTTAGTTGTGATTGATGCTGCATTGCTCCTTGGGACCTAGTCGTTCAGGACTGCCCCGTAAGGGACGGTCTTGACAGCGTTCAGTGTAAAGTATAGTAGACTATACTTAGTCAATGAACACTGACTCTGATACCAAATTGAAACACCCTTCCAACTAATATAGACTTTTCACGAACAATTAACAATAATTAACAATATATACTTGCGAAATTTTGGTCAAATTTAAATTTTTGAATATTCAAAATCCATCAACATGATACTTCCCACATTGTCACCTAATAATGGGAAAAGTGTGGGGGATCATGGATCAAAGTAGTTCGGGTTACTAATTTTAAACATCCAAAATAACTAACCATGAATAAAAGCTAAGTTAGTTCACGCGCGTATACCAAAACGAAAGTCCACTAAATCCCCACCCAAAGCTTTATCAAAGATATGCGAAAACAATGAAGCCACTAGTCAAGGTCCAATCCACTACCAAGATGGTCAGGTGTGATGCTTTCCTTTACTTGAAAGGGGTTAACAACTAAAGGGGGTCAACAAAGTTGAGTGAGTTGCTAGATTAGAAGGATACATAATATACATGAATGCAACGAAAAGCAACGAGTATGTACAATAACCAATATGATCAAATGCTCAATTTAGGCTTAGAGCTAGCCCAACATATTGCTCAATTTAGGCTTATAGCTAGCCCAACAAATTGCTCAATTGAGACTTAGAGCTAGTCCAAAGTGTTGCTAAATTTCGACTTAGAGCTAGTCCAAAGTGTTGCTCAATTTAGACGTAGAGCTAGTCCAAGGTCTTGCTTAATTTAGACTTAGAGCTAGTCCACGTCTTGCTCAATTTAAACTTAGAGCTAGTCCAACATATTGCTCAATTAAGACTTAGAGCTATCCAACATATTGTTTAGTTAAGACTTAGAGCTAGTCCAACATATTGCTCAGTATAGACTTAGAGCTAGTCCAACATATTGCTCACTTTAGACTTAGAGCTAGTCCAACATATTGCTCAATTTAGGCTTAGAGCTAGCTCAACATTATCCATGGATATCCAGGTGAGGTCTAATGAAAGCATATCAAGTATGGCAAGGTACAACGTGCCTCACATAAGACCAAAGAATCATACATGTGAGAATTGAGGGTACATATGCATCTACTATTAAAATATCAACAATTAGCTCAACTCCAGGTGAGGTCAAATGATAGCATATCAAGTATGGTGAGGTCCAAGGTGCCTCACATATGCCCAAAGAAATCATTCATATGAGAAATGAAAACAAATATGCGACCACTATCAATATATCAACAAATAGCTCTAGAAAGTATTCGACGAGGTAAAACAATGAGATACATGCACATTATGTAACACTAATGCTAGAACTCACAGTGATATATTTATGAGATTTCAAAGCCTTCCAACGAAGTCACAATAGTCTGGAGAATGGCTAAAGCTTGCAATCAAGCTCCCTTTGACTCAATTCACCTAAGAGCATTCATAACGCATACCCGTAAGCCCTCGAACACAATATAAGCTTCTAAGAGTTGGCTAAGAGTATAGGGATATCAAACCGAAAGTAATAAGTCCAAATGAGGCCTTACGAGTTCCGGAATGGATCAAAGGCCCTCAAACCCTTTAAACACTTCATTTAGAAGTGTATTGCAAGTATAAGACCCAAGCACCGAACCCCGACCAATTAAACTTCATTTTTGGGACAGAATGGTGGTCATGTCGCAACCAGGAAATGGGTAACGCCGCTACCACTGCACCAGACAACCCTGCTCATTTTTTTTGACATAAATGCACACCAAACTAATTCCAACCTCCATCAATGCGTCTAACATTTGTAATGGACTTTACCAACAATATATTTAGCATATTAAGGTCACTTAAACCCCTCTAAACATATTATAATCATTTCATAACATTCCATGATTCCATGGAACTCATTCGGATTCCAATCGAGTCCTAAAATGACCGAAATCTCCAACCGACAACACCAAGCTCCTATTGAGTTTGTACTCAATTCTAACCAATTCCATAGCAATATTAAACATATTTAGGGTATGTTTAGGTATTCAATTTATATTTAAACATTAAAACCCAATCCCAAAAATGCTTAGGCCCTCGTTGTGACATTTCACCGAACACGTGATGTGCGGTTTGGACTTACAACACCAAATTGAGTTCTTGCACGAGTTTTGTGTTAGCCGACACATGAAAACACTTTAATAACATAGATGAATACTTTCTAGACACATTATAACCACATCATATCATTTCATTACTTCATGAAATTCATATGAACTCAAATTGAGTTCCAAAATGACCAAAACCCAAACTAAGCCTTCAAAACTCCAAATGAGTTCCTACTAACTTCCATTCAATTTCATTGCCATAAATAACATATTTAGTTCCCAAATGATCATATAACACATGATAAAATAATGCAAATTAATTTCCATCCACTATTGGAGCTCAACTCCAACTTGGGTTTTCACCCAAGTTCATCAGATTCCAACTCCAAACGAGTTTCCACTTGACTCAAATCAATATCATATCACTACTTAACACATTTGAATCATAACTAACATATAAACATACTAAATCGACAGAATGCTTCCCACCACCAGCATTAAAGCTCAAATGGAGCTTCAATTTGGATTTCCACCCATCATTACCAAATCGACCCAACAATTCACATATTTATGACTCAAATACGTTTGTAAACCATAAACATTAACCTATACTTGATATTAGAGTCATTTAGCAACTCAATCCAACAAACCTATTTAGGGCTCAATTCTCCGAAAATGGTGAAATGGAGAAGAAATGGAAGAGAAGAATGAAGAAGATGGTTATACCTTTTAATGAAGATACAATATCCGAGTTTTGAGCTTCAATCCCCACCTTTGCTTATCAAATTTCAAACCCTAGCTTCTTCTTTCTTTTTCTCTCCTCTTTCTTTTGAAAAAAATGAAATTGTGTGTGTGTATGTTTGTCTTGAACGATTTGGTGAAGAAAAAGGGGAGGCATTATGGCCTTTGGCCAATCTCACCCCTAACATTCACCATTTGACAAAATCTACCCTCTGCCAATTTATCTACAATTTAAAATACCAACCAATTGTTATTATTTGAATATCATTTAAACTTCAACACCCAAATAAATAATTTAGCATACTTATGTAAATCATAACAAAGTATTACATTAAATAACTCAATGTTATAATTTGCCATTATTTAATTGTCAAAATACATTACCTATTCTTGTCATTCCAATACAAACCAATATTTTAATTTTCTTTTATTGATCAAGTACCAATAATAGCAATTAACTCATAATATTATACTTAAGTTCACAATTATAATTGTTTCACAAAGTTAATTACTTTTTTAATTATTGGTGTGTTACATTGTACTTAGTCATAACTTTTTAGAAATAACAAATTTATACTTTTGAAAAAAAACACTTTTATAACTACGATACAAAAAATTATCACTTGTTACTAAAGTGATGATTAAAAAAATATTTTTGTCTCGACAATTGGAACAAAAACAACTATAATTCAAATATTATTTATTTAAAACAATTACCAAAACACAATACCATAAAAAGTTTAAAGTTATTGTACGATTTTTTTGAATAGATGTAAAGTTAAAGCCTACTATTAAATACAATGCATCTTATTAAAAATGAGAAGAATGAAAAATATGCATATTTTTTGATATGTTCTTGAAACCTCAAAAAAATTTATGTTTTTTTGTTATTTTATAAAAAATTAAAAATTTATAATGACAATCAAGTTATATATCAATTGGTTGCTTAATATGCAAACACTCAAGTTAAAAATAGAATATAAAATTATTTTATATATCAAAATTTTAAATATAAAAATAAGAGCATTACTGTCATTTATTAGATTGACTCGTTATATTTAGATATTAAAGAAAAACTAACGAATTAATATATTCTATTATTTATTAAAAAATTAAATTAGATCACGTAAGAACTAAATGATAAGTACTATTATTTATTAAAATATTAAAATAAAATCAAGTAAGTAATACTCTTAGAGATTGACCTAAGTGTAAATTATATATTTGTTATATATAAATAGAGGTAAACAACTTATCATAACTATCATTTATGAAAGAAAACTTGAAATTGTATTTAAAATAAAATCAAAATCAAATGTATTTTTATAACCCTAATTTGTTTTGGTATGATGTTTTTTTAGATAATTAATTTAAAGTTACATAAATCATTATATGTACTATTTAAAAAAGTAATATAACTTAGATAAATCATTAATTAGAACTGCTATTTATAAATAAATTTATAATTTAATATAAGCGATCATTGTTGTTATTAATTAGACGGACTCTCTATTTTAGATATTTAACAAAAATTAACCAAATGATTATTACTATTGATACGACGTTAATTATACATATTTTTTGTAACATCCCATTTTCGAGATAATGCGTGAAATTATTTTAGTGGATGTTAAAATAATTATTATCGTGTTGGGCCAATGAGAACCCGAGTAGTGGATTATACGTGTTGGGTTTGTGAGTTGCGTGTTTTCGAGTAATTAATTTAGTGGATTAATTATATATTTGAGTTTGTGGAGTTAAATGGGTTAAAAGGATATTAATTGTGAAAATGTGATATCGGGTTCGGGTTAATGGGTTTGGGACCGGCCAAAATGGAGATAAACATATACATGCCTTCTTTTCCTTCCTTCTTCATTTTAGAATCATACGTGTGTGTGTGAAATCAGTGTGTGGGTGTGTGTAAACTTCTGGAGCAGCAAGGGATTTGAAGGAAATCAAAGTTGGTTGCTGGATTTGAGTTGTCTTCTTCCTCTTTGGGTGTTCTTGATCAAGTTGAGGTAAGGAATTTAATGATTTAGTGGTATAAATTCAAGATATATGTGTGTGTGATGTTAAGAGTTTGTTCTGGAATTATGTGGGTCAATATGTATGTGAATCTTGTTTATTTGGGGCTTAAGAATCGAGAGAAGAGGGTTGAAACCCCTCTAATGCAGCCATGGAAATCAAAGTGCAGGGGTGGAAGCAGGCTGGAGGTCGCGGCGCGACGCGCAGGGGGACGCGGCGCGACGCGCAGAAGGACAGGGGTGCGGCGCGGTCAGCAGCTGGGCCGGGTTCTGCGTGGGGTTTTATGGTCTCGTTGGGGGTTGCTTTCAAGTCGGGCCTCGTTAGGGATTTTGGGTCGGGTGTTGATCGGATTTTCGGGGTTTCCGATTGGGATTGTTTCGGGGGTTCAGGTCTGTTATGGGTCGTATTTTGATTGGGCTTTCGGGGTTCTGTTGGGGATCGCAATTGAGTCTGAGTCGAGTTCATGTTCATTATGAGTTTGTGATATATGTCCGTGGATGTGTGTTAACGAGTTGGGATCTGTGTGATTTCAGGGACGAGTCAGCGAGCCGAGCCGAGTCAGAGATTCCGGGATTAGTGGATCGACCAGGTGAGTACCCGAGTTCTTTTCTAAACCGCGGGACCGTTTTCCGAGTCATGATTGTGCAGTTAGCTTTGTATATGTGTATATTGTGTATTGTGAATGAGATAGGGACGTGGACGCCAGGTATGATTCTATTTCCCACATATGTGTTATATGTGTGCATGAGATGAGATCCAGTCCGGGGGTCCGTGATGAGTTCCATACGGACGGTGATTCGCGATGAGTGATCGCGCGGGTTGACTGTCCCTAACAGTCCTTGGAGCGTGTATACACGGCAGGGCCTGTAGCCGGTTCGCGCCCGTGCTACAGGGTTGTGGCTAACCACCGGTGCGCACGGTCGTTAGCTGGGGAAGGGTCCCCCCCCCTCAGTGATATTGTGTGCAGGGCTTCGGATCTCATGCTTTGTGTTCATATCTGCATAATGATGTTGATTGCTAGGGACAGAGACAGAGCTTGTGTTGTGTGTATGTGCTATGTGTACGCATGCTACGTGTTTATTGTGCAGAGTCTAACCCTCGAGTACTCACGAGCTTTCGAGCTTACGTATTCGAGTCTTCCGTGTTCAGGGTTTCAGTGAAGAGTTCAGTAGCTGAGTTTGTTGATCAGAGACTCGCCGTTATGCGAAGACTATTGCAGCTGCCTTTGTCATCAATTATGTTAGCGTTTGTGTCTAATGAGATATTGTTAATCAGTGAATGATGTGTAAACAATATTATGTGAAAGTTCTAAATTAATAGTGATTCTGAGTTATCCTATGACATATGTATAATTGAGTTATTGAGATGTGCCACCTGTGTATTGTATTGACGTGGCATTTCCGGGTTAAGGGCAGGGCATTACAGCATGGTATGAGAGCTTGTGGTTTGAAGTCTGAGTATCATTAGTGGATGCTTAACTTAAACCTTGTTTCGATCCGTGGGGAATCTATTGCGATTGATATTAGTGGAGTTAACTAACCTGGCTTAGTGTACAACGCTGGGTGATTTATCTATGGTTCTCAATTGTTTTGGTTTGTGCAGATAGTCATGGCAGATCAGGGCGAGGGATCCGGCGCGGGCAAGCCTGCAGGGGACGAGTTCATTCGCAAGTCAGAGTTTTTAGGGGTATTGACTGAGTTTCATAGACAACAGAGAGAGCATGAGCGGGAACAGGATCAAGGTATGGGACCACGTGCTGGGAGTGGTCAGGATATGGGTATGGGTGCCTCTTCATCTACGTCTCGGCGAGGGGGTTCGTTCAAGGATTTCATGACCGGGAATCCGCCAGAGTTTAGAGGTGGGGGTGAGCCAGGGATGGCTATGACATGGGAGCGTGAGGTGGAGGCTGCCTTTAGAGTTGCGCACGTGGAGCCGAGAGATATGGTCGGTTATGCGACCTATCTGTTGAGGGGAGGGGCGTCACAGTGGTGGCAGTCTATAGAGTCAGCGATGACATCTTCTGCGGCGTATGCAATGACATGGGATCAGTTCAGGGCTGTGTTCGAGCTACAGTACATCCCGAGAGACGAGAGGCGAGAGATGGAGCGGCGATTCCTTCACCTACAGCAGGGAGAGATGACGGTGCAGCAGTACGTGGACCGGTTCAATGAGTACTCCCAGTTTGCAACCCATTACGTCGCCACTGAGCAGTGAAGAATCGATGCGTTTGTTGATGGACTGCGAGCGGATATCAGAGAGTTCGTCGGGATGCACGAGACTCCTACCTTCGCCAGAGCATTAGAGATGGCCCGCATAAGGGAGCGGGAGATAGCCAAGCAGAGGGAGGAGCCATCTTCTCAGAGTCGACGTGCGAGGACTCCTGAGCGGTCCTCGAGAGACCGGAGGCATTCCAGGGACGATTCTAGGGAGCGTCGTTCGGGACAGAGTTCAAGAGACAGAGGAGAGAGAGATAGAGACAGAGACAGGGATAGGGAGCGGAGGTCGAGTGGGCCGGGGCGGAGCCAGCGATCAGATAGTCAGAGTCAGAGGCAGAATTCGAGATATACAGGGCAGAGTCAGAGCAGCGTAGGGCAGAGGCCTCGAGATGGAGGCGATAGAGGAGATAGTTCGGTTGGAGATCGGGAGTGCCCGAGATGCCACCGTCGCCATAGTGGGTCGTGTGTGCCCAGGTGTTTTCGATGCGGTCAGCGTGGGCATGCTGCCGCCACGTGTACTGTTCCAGAGCCATTGTGCTTCCGTTGTGAGAGACCGGGGCACAGAGTACGAGACTTTCCAGAGCCGGGACCAGCGGTGCAGGGTGCGAGTTCTAGTGGGGTCAGAGCAGAGCCATCGTCATTCGGTCGTCATGATTCTAGGGCGCGGGGTCGAGTCTTTCAGGCGACTGCAGAGGAAGCTCGAGATACTGCTGATACGATTTCGGGTATGTCTTTCTGAGCTTGCTTTGAGTGTGTGTCAGTTATGGGGCAGGCTATTGGGCTATGTCTGTGATAAGTGTATGTGTTCTGTTGCATGTGACTGTTTCGTTGTGTTTGTGATTGTGGGGTTCAGTGGCAGAAGTGTGGAATGGTTGCGTATGGGTCATATGGGATTGTTATATCTGGGTATGTGTGTGAGAATGGGATATATTGTGGTAAAATGGGTTATCAGAGTTTTGGGATTGGGTATTGTGCTATGATTAGTGGATTAATCATGTTGAGTATGTGAGTTATATGAGTAGTTCTTGCGAATGTGTTTGTGATGTGCTAGTGGATTAATCATATTGATAGTGGATTTAAATTCCTGTGTGTGCTATCCATATCTATGATATTGTGTTTTATGAGATGTATTTATCCATTGTGGTGAAAAGAGTTGAGAATTTTGTTGTGATAGTGGATTAATCTATTGAGAATGGATTTAATCCCTTTATGAGTTTAATCATGTTTATAAGCTTGCGTTAGTGATTCGATGGAGATGTCTTTATGTGTCGTGTTAGTGGATGATCTGTATAGAGCTATGTGAGTATGTGATAAAAGAGAGTGAAGATCGATGGATTGAGATCATATGTGGATTGAGTGGCTTATGAAGTGACACCACGAGAAGACTCTGGGAATCAGGGGATTTAACCGAGTTATTAGTGGATTATCTAATTGAGTTAAAGATTCGAGGGAGTTGACTTACTTTGAGAGTTGAAATAGAGACGTGCATTAGTGATGATTGTGACGTTCAGAGTTCAAATGCGAATTTATCAGAGTTGTTGATGATATCGAGAGTTATGAGTCAACATTTTCGGGGATTTAACATAGAGAGGTGTATTTGCGAATGGGCTTGTGATAGATTCCGGGGAAGGAATCTTTTTAAGAGGGGAGGATTTGTAACATCCCATTTTCGAGATAATTGCGTGGAATTATTTTAGTGGATGTTTAAATAATTATTATCGTGTTGGGCCAATGAGAACCCGAGTAGTGGATTATACGTGTCGGGTTTGTGAGTTGCGTGTTTTCGAGTAATTAATTTAGTGGATTAATTATATATTTGAGTTTGTGGAGTTAAATGGGTTAAAAGGATATTAATTGTGAAAATGTGATATCGGGTTCGGGTTAATGGGTTTGGGACCGGCCAAAATGGAGATAAACATATACGTGCCTTCTTTTCCTTCCTTCTTCATTTTAGAATCATACGTGTGTGTGTGAAATCAGTGTGTGGGTGTGTGTAAACTTCTGGAGCAGCAAGGGATTTGAAGGAAATCAAAGTTGGTTGCTGGATTTGAGTTGTCTTCTTCCTCTTTGGGTGTTCTTGATCAAGTTGAGGTAAGGAATTTAATGATTTAGTGGTATAAATTCAAGATATATGTGTGTGTGATGTTAAGAGTTTGTTCTGGAATTATGTGGGTCAATATGTATGTGAATCTTGTGTATTTGGGGCTTAAGAATCGAGAGAAGAGGGTTGAAACCCCTCTAATGCAGCCATGGAAATCGAAGTGCAGGGGGTGGAAGCAGGCTGGAGGTCGCGGCGCGACGCGCAGAAGGACAGGGGCGCGGCGCGAGGTGCAGGGGGCGCGGCGCGTTCAGCAGCTGGGCCGGGTTCTGCGTGGGGTTTTAAGGTCTCGTTGGGGGTTGCTTTTGTGAAGACCACCCCTTATGGGGCAGTCCTCAGAGTCTAGGTCCCATAATATGCAATACGATATCAACCATACTAAGATAGGGTAATTAATTGCGGAATTAAAAATTACATGTACATTCAGATTAGGATTTAAGTTACATATTTCAAATTAAAGTTATAAAAGGATAACAACTAATCTAATCATAACATCAATCATCACATCAAGTCTACCCAGAACCACCACATTAGCTGTCTTCCAATCAGTACCAGAGAGTTTGTTGAGAAGTGGTCTAGGAAAACTTCAAAACTTGTATTTCTTGATGACCTAAGCACTAGGTCCTGCAGGTGATTTTCCTTTGGCTTTTCCTGTAAAATTTTAAAGCAACATCTGTAAGCAAAGCTTAGTGAGTTTATAGATTTTCAATATTAACATGCGTGTCAAGCGGAGTCATAATTCTAAGCGTGATAAGTCTTGGCTGCCGCTACAGCCCTCATCATGATTGAGATATAGTATCTTAAGATCGGATGATGTTCAAACCACACTCACGCTTATATCGTGGGGATCAGCCACATACTGGGCTAGCTACCAGTAGGTCAACATGGCCGAACATCGGAGGTCATTACCAAGTTCGTGAGAACTGGTGGAATAGCCAGGTCTAGAACAATAGACCATAAGGGCTAGTCAAGCTGAATAAGTCTTATCAAGGCTGATCAATGAAGTAAGCATAAGTCTTAGGAGTCATGATAGCAACAAATCATAAAGCAAGGTCTGAAGCGCTAATAAATGCAATATGAAATGATAAGCAAATAGCTATCATGATTCACTGGGCAACACCCATCCATGGTGTGCACAGGTCTCAATCCAGCTGATAAATGAATGTCAAATAATGTAACAGCATCAATATATCTCAAACGGATCTTTGCATGTTCAATTTGAATATCTATAACTCACTGTTTGGGTCTTGGTCAAACAGATATAAAAATCTGCCACCTGAGTTATCTCAGGATTTCGTCAATCTGTAATCTTGTCAATTCTTTTTCTTTGTCAAATCAAATCTCTGACCCGCTTTTAAGTCTTTTAGTCTTTGTTCAGATAATATACTGAACCTGCTCAAAATCAATCATGATGATATCATGTCATTTTCGTCATCTTTATCATCATCATTTGTCTTTAAATTCTTTGTGTCTATGTTCAGATATCAACTGAACTTGTCCAGAATTATTATTGTCAAATTTATATCAATTTCATGTCCTTTTTCATAATCTTTATTTTATCTGATTCTGATAACTGATAATTTCACAAATCATTCTTTAAGTTGTAATATCAATATATAAAAATCTGGTTTCGGATCATCCAGATTCAGATCATCCGGATCCGAACCAACCCGAAACGGGTATCCCAATTCGGACCAAGCACCTATCCGGATTTGGATAGATCCGAAATAGCCATCCGGATTCGGTCCTAGGTTTTCGAATCAAGCATGGACCGAATTAAACATATCCGAATTGAGGATGAATTTGAAAGCCTCCGAAGTATATGGTCCGAAATTAGGATCATCCAAATTAGGATACTAGATCCGAAATACAGGAACCGAAATGGTGCCTTATCCGAATTCGGATCCTTCTGGTTCATAAATTTCCAGAAATGTTCTTGGTGTTCTTGGTGATATTCATACGGATTTTCTCATAAAATTCACAAAACTTAATTATATTAACATGCAACATTTTATTTTGTTACATAATCATTATTTGAGTGTTTTTATACTAGTTTCCCTATCAATAACATCATTATCTAGTCAAGATCATCCAAAATTCATAATTTTCTCAAGAACACACATATTTAACAAAAATTCCGATTTCTTCATAATTTGGATGATTCAAGCAATAAATTTAGTTTCTAATTCATTTATTAGTTTCAATTCATCATAATCTTTCAAAATTTTATACATGCAATATCAAAAATTCATGTTTTGAATTCTTATTTTCGGTTTTACACAAAACCGTACCAAATCATACATAAATATTGAATTTAAAGAGATTTTTACCTCAAATCTTGTAGATTCCAATTGTTTGATGATAATTGTAACTTCTTCTTGACTTTAATCTTCAATTTAATGCAAGTTTTTGATGAATTCTTGAAGAATCCGGTTGGTGTAGAGAGAGAGTAGAGAGAGAGAGAGTGAAATTCTTAAATGATTTGTTAAATGACCATTAATTTGGTTAATATAGTGACTAAACTATATTTGTAGTTTAACCCGCTAAACTTTTGTATTTTACATCTCTTTATTTTAATCATCCTAATTATTTTATAAATATAATTAAAATTATATTTTCTTAATAAAATTTTCATTTCTTAATTACTCTTTGCAATATAAATAATATAACAAAATTATATTATTATTTCAAAATCACATATTACACAATCGATAAAAGTTAGGTTGTTACAGAATGGGCTCCACCACGCACAAACTTCGTCCCCGAAGTTAGCTAGATTCGAACAGACTGGGATAAGTTGCTTTCATTACATCTCTGGATTCCCAAGACTGATGCGAACCTTTGTGGTGTTTCCACTGGACGAGCACCATCTGTATCTCTTTATTTCTAAGCTTCTTAGTCCTTGAGTCCAGAATACGTTCTGGCTCTTCAATCACGCGAAGCTTTTCATCAATTTGCAGGTTAACGTGTGGTATCTGTACTTCTCTTTCGTCGGCTAAGCTCTTTCTTAAGTGACTAACATGAAATACAGGGTGTATTCCAGCTAAGTCAGCTGGTAGATCAAGACGATAAGACTGATTTCCAATCTTTTCAATGATCTTGAACGGTCCGATAAATCTCGGAGCTAACTTGTTTCTTTTAATGAATCGCACCACATTCTTCATTGGGGATACTTTCAACATCACCCAATCGTTAACTGCAAAACTGATTGATCTGTGCCGGTTGTCATAATATGACTTCTGCCTGCTTTGAGCTTCAAGAATATTTCTTCTAACAAGTTGAATCTTCTCGTGAGTCAACTGTAGAAGGGCAGGTCCTGCTATTGGCGATTCACCTGTTTCGCGCCAACAGGTGGGAGTTCTGCACTTTCTTCCGTACAAAGCTTCAAATGGAGCCATCTTAATCGTGGAATGATAACTGTTATTATAGGAAAATTCGACCAACGGCAATTGGTCATCCCAGTTACCACTTAAATCAAGAACGCAGGCACGAAGCATATCTTCAAGAGTTAAGATAGTACGCTCACTCTGGCCATCTGCATTTGGATGATAAGCAGTGCTCATAGAAATCCGAGTACCCATACCTTCTTGTAATGCTTGCCAGAATCTGGATGTGAAGCGACTATCACGATCAGAAACAATAGACTTTGGCACACCGTGACGAGAAATAATTTCAGAGATATACAGCTGCGCCAATCTATCGAGAGAATATGTTTCTTTCATCGGAATAAAATGTGCTGATTTCGTTAATCGGTCAACGACTACCCAGATGGAGTCGTGCTGTCTTTTGGTCTTTGGCAGCTTCGTAATGAAGTCCATTGTTATATGCTCCCACTTCCATTCAGGAACTGGCAGTGGTTGCATATCCCCAAAGGGTTTCTGGTGTTCTGCCTTAACCATCTGAAAGACTCTGCAGCTTTCAACACATTTTCCAATGTCCTTCTTCATTCCTGGCCACCAGTAATCGGCTTTCAGATCAAAATACATCTTTGAACTGCCAGGATGAATAGATAACTTGGACTGATGAGCTTCGGACAGAAGAGTGCTACGAATAGAACCATATTTAGGAACCCAGATTCGGTTTCCCTTGAGACAGTGAAGTCCCAAATGGTTCAGAGTTAGAAATTGTAATTGCCCTTTTAGATTTTCGGAATCAATATTCTCTTCTTTCATTGCTTCAGTTTGAGCAGCTCGAATATCTTCAATAAGATCAGAAGAGAATATAACTGGAGTTAGGGCATAACAGCACTTTTCTGGATATACTTTTCTACTCAACGCATCCGCGACAACATTTGCTTTGCCGGGATGATATAAGATCTCGCAATCATAATCCTTGATAAGTTCCAAGGATCGACGCTGTTTCATGTTCAGATCTTTTTGAGTGAAAAGGTATTTGAGACTCTTATGATCGGTGTAGAGCTGACACCGAGTCCCATAAAGATAATGACGCCAGATTTTCAAAGCAAAGGTAACGGCAGCCAACTCAAGATCATGAGTTGGTGCACTTTTCTCGTAGTCTTTTAATTGCCTTGAAGCGTAGGCAATTACTTTTCCCCTTTGCATAAGAACACATCCTAAGCCGGTACCAGAAGCGTCACTGTAAACAACGAAATCGTCATTACCTTCTGGCAAGGCTAGAATCGGCGCTTGAATAAGCTTTTGCTTCAGAATGTTAAATGCCTCTTGCTGTTTATCTGTCCAAACGAAAGGAGTATTCTTTCGTGTTAGCACTGTAAGCGGCACAGCAATCTTTGAGAAGTCCTTTATGAATCGCCGATAATAACCGGCCAATCCAAGGAAACTTCTTATCTCTGAGGCATTGCGAGGTGTTTGCCACTTCTGAACAGCCTCGACTTTTGAAGGATCAACGGAAATCCCTTCGCCAGAAACAACATGGCCAAGGAACTGGATCTATAAGAATCAAGATAGAAATTCAAATTCTGAGGTGAATCAAAGAATAGTTAAGGAAACAGCTCAAGACTTATATAATAAATATTATACCTGTCTGAGCCAGAATTCGCACTTAGAAAACTTTGCATAGAGTCTTTCTTTTCTTAATAACTCTAGCAATTGTCGCAGATGAACAGAATGATCAGCCTCCGTTTTGGAGTAAATCAGAATATCGTCTATGAACACGATAACTGATTTATCCAACATTGGTCTGCACACACGGTTCATGAGATCCATGAATGCCGCTGGTGCATTTGTCAAGCCGAACGGCATCACGAGAAATTCGTAATGGCCGTATCTTGTACGGAAAGCTGTCTTTGGAATGTCTTCTTCTCTGACTTTTAGCTGATGATACCCAGAACGGAGATCTATCTTTGAGAAATAGCTTGCTCCTTGCAGCTGATCAAACAGATCATCGATTCTGGGCAGAGGATACTTATTCTTTATTGTAACCTTGTTCAACTCACGGTAATCGATGCACATACGGAAAGTTCCGTCTTTCTTTTTAACAAACAGAACTGGTGCACCCCACGGAGAAGAACTCGGTCGGATAAACCCCTTCTCCAACAGCTCTTGCAGTTGCTTTGACATTTCCTGCATTTCTGCAGGTGCAAGTCTGTAAGGAGCCTTCGCAATAGGAGCCGCACCAGGAACCAAGTCAATGCCGAATTCGACTTGACGTTCCGGTGGCACTCCAGAAATATCGTCAGGAAACACGTCTGGGAACTCACAGACGATATGGATATCGGATAAAGATTTCTTTTGGGCTTCAGAGTTAGATTCAGATGAGACATAGCATAAATACGATTCGTGACCCTTAGATACATACTTATACGCTTTATCAACAGAAATAAAGCAATGATCACCTTTTCGCTTTTCGCCTTTGATTTCCAATACTCGGCCGTCTGAAGATTTGATTCTGATGATTCGTCGATTGCAGATAATTGTGGCCTCGTTGTTCATTAGCCAATCCATGCCGATGATGACGTCAAATTCTTTTAATGGAATCGGAATAAGGTCGAGGTTGAACACAATGTTATCAACAAGCAGAGTACAGTTACGGTAAACAGAATCAGCCATAACATAATTGTTACTGGCTGTCTCAATGTCAAGTACTACGGGAAGCTTTGATGGGGACTTATATAATCTTTGAGCAAAAGATGTCGATATGAAGGAACGACTAGCGCCAGAATCAAATAGTACACGAGCAGGAATTGTATTTAACAGAAACGTACCGGTGACTACGTCTGGTGTTTCTCTCGCCTCTTCAGCTGTAATTTGGAAAGCTCGAGTCCGTGCAGTCGGCGTTGCAGCAGAACTTTTCCCTGTAGAACCTCCTGCTGATGATTGAGACTGATAACGCGGTCCGCTACGACACTGGTACATAAAGTGTCCTCTTTTTCCACACTTCGCACATCCTCGTCCCTGCTGCGGACATTCATCACTGCTGTGACCGATCATGTTGCACGCGAAGCAAGTAACGTCTTCTGGATTACATAACCCCATATGTGATTTTCTGCATCTCTTGCAGAATCGTGGCTCGTTTGTCAGTGAGTAGGCTTGCGCTTTCGGCTGTGAACTATACTGATGGGTTTGCTGAGATTGCGACTTATTTGGCTTGAAAAATCTGCCAAACCGCTGTTTCTTTGGAGGAGACGGATTCATCGGATTAGTAGACGGAGCGTAGAGCTGATCACCATATTCTAAGTAACCTCGCTCGATTTGTCTAGCCGCTTCGACCATTTCCAAGTAACTCTTGTATTTGATCGCGCTCATGGGATGTCTGTATCTAGGATTGAGTCCTACTCGGAACCTATTCATTTTCCTTTCCTCTGTTGCCACTTGGTAAGAAGAGTAGCCACATAATCTCGAAAATTCGTGTTCATATTCATCTACAGTCTTCGTTCCCTGAGTCAGTTGCATTAATTGGACTTCCATCTTATCTTGCTGGTCAACTGGGCAGTATTTCGCGTTGAACATGTCTAGAAACTGCTCCCATTCTAAAGTCTGAATCACCTCCTCACCATAGATACTTCGCTGGGTTTTCCACCAGGCACGGGCAGCTCCCACAAATAGTGCAGACGCATAGCTTACTTTCTTCGAATCTAGACAATCAGAAATCCTGAAGATTTCTTCAGTATGACTAATCCAATCCATCGCTTGAATCGGATTCACTGTACCCTCAAAGTTCAGGGCACCGCTCGCTTTAAAATCTTTGAATTTGCAGCCTTTTGGCTGAGCTATTTGGGTTTCTGGGTTAGATTTATCAGAATCAGATTCATTGGTCTGGACTTGCTTTTCTTTTCTCTTATTTTTCTTTTCTTCACGTCTTTTAGCTTCGGCCTCATCTCTGCACGAAACTGTTCTTGCATCATTTTGTTTTGTTGTTCTGAGTGTTGGGCTAGAAATTGTTGCATCATTTCAAACATTTGTTGTTGGGTCATATTGTTGGGAATATCACCTGATCCTGATCCTGACATCTTCTACTGAAAATTAAAATCAATTAACTATCAGTTTATAGACTTAGATCTATGTACCCTTTTTCCCATCCTAATAGTCTGTACATCCTATCTCAGTTCAAACCACCTAAATGATTGATACATATGTATTGCTTCAGTTTGAGATCAAGTATACTTAAGTAATACTTGATTCACTCAAACTAGTGCTCTGATACCATCCTGTGAAGACCACCCCTTATGGGGCAGTCCTCAGAGTCTAGGTCCCATAATATGCAATACGATATCAACCATACTAAGATAGGGTAATTAATTGCGGAATTAAAAATTACATGTACATTCAGATTAGGATTTAAGTTACATATTTCAAATTAAAGTTATAAAAGGATAACAACTAATCTAATCATAACATCAATCATCACATCAAGTCTACCCAGAACCACCACATTAGCTGTCTTCCAATCAGTACCAGAGAGTTTGTTGAGAAGTGGTCTAGGAAAGCTTCAAAACTTGTATTTCTTGATGACCTAAGCACTAGGTCCTGCAGGTGATTTTCCTTTGGCTTTTCCTGTAAAATTTTAAAGCAACATCTGTAAGCAAAGCTTAGTGAGTTTATAGATTTTCAATATTAACATGCGTGTCAAGCGGAGTCATAATTCTAAGCGTGATAAGTCTTGGCTGCCGCTACAGCCCTCATCATGATTGAGATATAGTATCTTAAGATCGGATGATGTTCAAACCACACTCACGCTTATATCGTGGGGATCAGCCACATACTGGGCTAGCTACCAGTAGGTCAACATGGCCGAACATCGGAGGTCATTACCAAGTTCGTGAGAACTGGTGGAATAGCCAGGTCTAGAACAATAGACCATAAGGGCTAGTCAAGCTGAATAGTCTTATCAAGTCTGATCAATGAAGTAAGCATAAGTCTTAGGAGTCATGATAGCAACAAATCATAAAGCAAAGTCTGAAGCGCTAATAAATGCAATATGAAATGATAAGCAAATAGCTATCATGATTCACTGGGCAACACCCATCCATGGTGTGCACAGGTCTCAATCCAGCTGATAAATGAATGTCAAATAATGTAACAGCATCAATATATCTCAAACGGATCTTTGCATGTTCAATTTGAATATCTATAACTCACTGTTTGGGTCTTGGTCAAACAGATATAAAAATCTGCCACCTGAGTTATCTCAGGATTTCGTCAATCTGTAATCTTGTCAATTCTTTTTCTTTGTCAAATCAAATCTCTGACCCGCTTTTAAGTCTTTTAGTCTTTGTTCAGATAATATACTGAACCTGCTCAAAATCAATCATGATGATATCATGTCATTTTCGTCATCTTTATCATCATCATTTGTCTTTAAATTCTTTGTGTCTATGTTCAGATATCAACTGAACTTGTCCAGAATTATTATTGTCAAATTTATATCAATTTCATGTCCTTTTTCATAATCTTTATTTTATCTGATTCTGATAACTGATAATTTCACAAATCATTCTTTAAGTTGTAATATCAATATATAAAAATCTGGTTTCGGATCATCCAGATTCAGATCATCCGGATCCGAACCAACCCGAAACGGGTATCCCAATTCGGACCAAGCACCTATCCGGATTTGGATAGATCCGAAATAGCCATCCGGATTCGGTCCTAGGTTTTCGAATCAAGCATGGACCGAATTAAACATATCCGAATTGAGGATGAATTTGAAAGCCTCCGAAGTATATGGTCCGAAATTAGGATCATCCAAATTAGGATACTAGATCCGAAATACAGGAACCGAAATGGTGCCTTATCCGAATTCGGGCATATATCCGAATTCGGATCCTTCTGGTTCATAAATTTCCAGAAATGTTCTTGGTGTTCTTGGTGATATTCATACGGATTTTCTCATAAAATTCACAAAACTTAATTATATTAACATGCAACATTTTATTTTGTTACATAATCATTATTTGAGTGTTTTTATACTAGTTTCCCTATCAATAACATCATTATCTAGTCAAGATCATCCAAAATTCATAATTTTCTCAAGAACACACATATTTAACAAAAATTCCGATTTCTTCATAATTTGGATGATTCAAGCAATAAATTTAGTTTCTAATTCATTTATTAGTTTCAATTCATCATAATCTTTCAAAATTTTATACATGCAATATCAAAAATTCATGTTTTGAATTCTTATTTTCGGTTTTACACAAAACCGTACCAAATCATACATAAATATTGAATTTAAAGAGATTTTTACCTCAAATCTTGTAGATTCCAATTGTTTGATGATAATTGTAACTTCTTCTTGACTTTAATCTTCAATTTAATGCAAGTTTTTGATGAATTCTTGAAGAATCCGGTTGGTGTAGAGAGAGAGTAGAGAGAGAGAGAGAGTGAAATTCTTAAATGATTTGTTAAATGACCATTAATTTGGTTAATATAGTGACTAAACTATATTTGTAGTTTAACCCGCTAAACTTTTGTATTTTACATCTCTTTATTTTAATCATCCTAATTATTTTATAAATATAATTAAAATTATATTTTCTTAATAAAATTTTCATTTCTTAATTACTCTTTGCAATATAAATAATATAACAAAATTATATTATTATTTCAAAATCACATATTACACAATCGATAAAAGTTAGGTTGTTACAGCTTTCAAGTCGGGCCTCGTTGGGGATTTTGGGTCGGGTGTTGATCGGATTTTCGGGGTTTCCGATTGGGATTGTTTCGGGGGTTCGGGTCTGTTATGGGTCGTATTTTGATTGGGCTTTCGGGAATCTGTTGGGGATCGCAATTGAGTCTGAGTCGAGTTCATGTTCATTATGAGTTTGTGATATATGTCTGTGGATGTGTGTTAACGAGTTGGGATCTGTGTGATTTCAGGGACGAGTCAGCGAGCCGAGCCGAGTCAGAGATTCCGGGATTAGTGGATCGACCAGGTGAGTACCCGAGTTCTTTTCTAAACCACGGGACCGTTTTCCGAGTCATGATTGTGCAGCTTTGTATATGTGTATACTGTGTATTGTGAATGAGACAGGGACGTGGACGCCAGGTATGATTCTATTTCCCACATATGTGTTATATGTGTGCATGAGATGAGATCTAGTCCGGGGGTTCGTGATGAGTTCCATACGGACGGTGATTCGCGATGAGTGATCGCGCGGGTTGAATGTCCCTAACAGTCCTTGGAGCGTGTATACACGGCAGGGCCTGTAGCCGGTTCGCTCCCGTGCTACAGGGTTGTGGCTAACCACCGGTGCGCACGGTCGTTAGCTGGGGAAGGGTCCCCCCCTCAGTGATATTGTGTGCAGGGCTTCAGATCTCATGCTTTGTGTTCATAGCTGCATAATGATGTTGATTGCCAGGGACAGAGACAGAGCTTGTGTTGTGTGTATGTGCTATGTGTACGCATGCTACATGTTTATTGTGCAGAGTCTAACCCTCGAGTACTCACGAGCTTTCGAGCTTACGTATTCGAGTCTTCCGTGTTCAGGTTTTCAGTGAAGAGTTCAGTAGCTGAGTTTGTTGATCAGAGACTCGCCGTTATGCGAAGACTATTGCAGCTGCCTTTGTCATCAATTATGTTAGCGTTTGTGTCTAATGAGATATTGTTAATCAGTGAATGATGTGTAAACAATATTATGTGAAAGTTCTAAATTAATAGTGATTCTGAGTTATCCTATGACATATGTATAATTAAGTTATTGAGATGTGCCACCTGTGTATTGTATTGACGTGGCATTTCCGGGTTAAGGGCAGGGCGTTACATTTTTTTGCTCAGAATACCTCATTTTAAGCGATGTTTAATCTAAAATTCTTGAATTTTATATTGATTTCTACTTAATTTGTGTTTTAGATTAATTAAATCGCAAAACCGACAAGGAGCAAAAAGATTAGCGCTAAAATTGAGACATTTGATGATTAATTTTGCATTTGAAAAGATCCATGGCCTAGCCTTTCCAAAGAAGGTCACAAGTCAGCCCAAACCAACATAATTTCAGCCCAATTTCATTTAGAAGATCCATGTCTCATGAATCATTTGAGCAGCCTTCCATACACCATCATTTTGGGCTCCCAAATGCTACAGCCAAAAAAAGGCCTGGTGCGTAGAAAAGAAAAGGGGGCAGCAGATTCCAGGGAAGCAAGGTCACGGCTCCAGGTTCTATGGAGGGGGCGATCCCCTAGGGCCTCACCATTTTCGTTTTTTAGGTTAGGGTTATGGGTTTTAGTGTAGTGGTTGTTGCAACTTTCAGATCTTCATCTTTTTTGTTCATAGCTTTTAGGGTTTAGATAGATTAGAGAGATATTGCAGATCGGTTTTGATCGGAGTTGGAGGTGCGACTTTGACAACCGAAATCACGACTTTGGGGGCTGATTTGTGATGCGAATCCAGCTTCTTCAGGATGATTTCAGCTTTATCTCATCCAATTCATTGACTTTAGCTCTGGTTATAGTTCTCTACAACTTTTGTTTCATCATTTGCAACTTCGAATTTGGTTCTTTTCTTACTTAAGCTTTCTGGAATTTAATCATGTTTAATGTAGATTCGGTTTTAATTTCAGTTTTAGTTATGTTTAGTGAGTAATTTTATAACCACTCATTTGGATATTGTTCTTGATGGATTAATGGAAGTTTCTTGATGTTTTGGGTTGAAACTTTATGTTATATTCATGTGATTGATGATTTATACGATAGGTTTAGCCAAGTCGATGTTTGATTTGATTTTCTAGCAAAAATGTGATCATGAAAGTTAGATCAAGTTGCTGATTTTTTTAACCTTTGTCATATTTACATGATTTATTAGTTGGTTGCTATTTCTAGCAATATTGTGATGATCAAATGGTAATTAATTGATAGATTGTAAAATTAATGTATGAAATTGGTCCTTAGCAATATTGTGATCATAAGATTAGTTTGATCTTTAATTTTTATGAATATGATATGTGGTTAATCGGCTAAAACGAATATTCAAAAGTGATTCCGAGCGCTTGACGTGTAGACAGAATTAATTTTGAAAGCTAATTTCAGTCGGCTAAATCTAGTCATAAAAGATACTTTTTACGAAGTTTTGAGAGCTGGGGAATACTGGAGACCTCCATACTTGACTCATAGAAATGAGTAAATTGTGTTCATAAATTAGCTATTGCATGATTATTAACACAAGCTTGGACTTCAAACGGATTTAAATAGTTAGAATCATTTCTGACTTGTTTTTCTTCAACCAAAACATCCCTAGTGTTTATTCACTTAGTTGCTTTTCATAAATCCTAAATAACAATTCCAAGTGAGTGTTGCTTTGGTTATTTGATCTTTATCTCGCTTATTTGCTTTTAATAGTTTAGATCATTATAGTATTTGTTTATCTCTCAATTTAGTTTAAGCGTTTTAGTTTAATTTCTGTCTTAGGTGCATTCATGCATTTCGTAGTTTAATTTAGTTTAGTTAGTCGGTAATCCATAATTTTACCTTCTAAGTGGCTAGATATTAGCAAACGTCTTAGTATCGGTATCTCGTTTCCTATCGCCGTTCCCTGTGTTCGATAAATCCCGAGGTCAGCTTGTACTATTTACGACTGGTACACGGCCAGTGGTGTTTGGTATAACTTAGGCTTTCTTCATTTTTTTTGTTCTTATAGCCAAATCCGCGAAGATCAAAATGGCGCCGTTGCCGGGGAACGGCTAGAGATATTGAGAAAGGATTCTAGCTGGTAGTTTAGTCGATCCTCTCTCAGGAAGTCTTTCCTTGGAGAGTTATTTTCTTTGTTTCTTTTTACTATTTCTATTCTGCTTTGTTTTGTGTCTGTGTGTTGTTTTGTGTAGGGGAATCTGTTGAATATGGACGGATATGGTCATGAGATATGGAATGAGAGATATGATGAGGTTTATTGTCAAGGAGGGTCGAGATATGATATGGGGCAGCCAGATATGTGGTCTTATGGGGGTATATACAATGGATCTTCTTTTGAGAATTTTCAACATCACATGCCACATAATCCAGTTGACCCTTATGCTTACGTGAATGAAACCCCTTCCTTTTATCATGAACGTCCATACTATGAGTCTCAAAGTGCTTACCCTTCCACCCAATATCACAATGAATACCAATGCTATCCAACATACCATCCCACTCCTGATCATTACCAAAGCCAATACATCCAGCCTTCATATGAAACCCCTCCGGAATCCCAATCTGAGAACACATCTAGTTTGGAGGAGTTGCTACTAAAATTCATGGCCACGCAAGAGGAAAGAAATCTTGAGTTTGATACTTGGGAAAGATCCATGATCAAGAAATTGGAAGAGTTTTCTGGTCGTATGCAACTTAAGGATGAAGTAGAGGATGCAGGATGTGAAAAGTATGATAGTAGTGGAGTTGAGGAGTTAGGAGAATTGCATTCATATGAAGCACAAAATATTCACGTTTTCAGTAGTGACTTGAGTGATTCAGATGAAGATATGGAGTGTGTTTATGAAGAGACACCTCTCTACCGACAGCCTATGAGCAACCACATGATGACCCAAAACTCTCGTGCTCTTCAGACCCTTGCATTCCCATGACTGACCCTGCTATCAAGTTTAAGACGGATGAGATGCCAAAGAACACCATGGATGAGGAGCAATGTCCAAGCCCACGAAGTACAGCTCAATTCCCACCTTTGGCATTGATGAGTCCCATAGATGTTTTAAAGTCTGAGTTTGGCATAGAGGCTATGGATTTGGCTTTGAAGTCCCCAATGGTTGTTTGCGAAGAGGAATTCAATCCAGAATATGACTTAAAGGAGTTGGAGCGATTGTTGGTAGGTGAAGATGATATGGGTGAGGTTCATTCACAACTAGCAGAGGACGTGGAGCCAATCATCAAAAATTCATTTATCTCGGATATTCAGGTCCATAAGCACACACAAGCCTCCCCAACACGAGCAAAAGCACAGAGACTCAATGAAAGAGCAGTGTATCGAAAAAAGAAGCCAAAAGATCCGATGAGAGAATGGGTAACGTCAAAGAGTAAGGAAATACCTTCAATATACAATTGTTTCAAGCACAATACAAAGCGTACAAGTAAGGTTGCTAATATGTTTGTTGTGCTAAATAATCAAGGTATGTTTTCCCATTTCTCGGAATTGTTTGAAAATAAGGAGGATAGTGCATTCGAGTCAAGCTAATGACTCCCCAAAAACAAGCGCTTTCGGGAGGCACCCCGTAACACTTTCATTTCTATGTTCATTTTTTTTATCCCATGTTTAGTTTTTACTTGCTTGATGTGATGAGTTGTTAGTTTAGCCGTGATTTAAATTTGATAGATGCATGCTTAAATAAGTAGCCCGTTCATTGAGTATGTATCTTAAGATCACATAATTGATGTTTGTGGCCTTGATTTGAAAGCATGTTTGCTTGTTTTAAATTCTAGTTCCTGCTTTTGACTTTTTGAGTCAAAGTGAGTTTAGCTTTCCGTCTAATTACTTGCTTTTAGTTAGTTAATTGGTCTTAATGTTTAGCTAGAATAATTTGTCTTTATATCGTTCTTGAGTCACATGACTTTCCGTTTCGATATTTACGGTTTTTCTTAGCATAGCTTAATAATTATTTGGCTCCAGTTTGACTTTCAAAAGTCAATCTGTCCAGATTTTGATTTTAGCTTACTTCTTGCATTGTATTTTAGTTCCTTGGTTTGCATTCTAGCATAAGTGCTTTTACATCCTTATGCATGACATTTAGATGTGCGTTGTGACGTTTTAAGTTTCCATCCATAGCATGCTTAGTTTAGGAATTTTCTTTCAAGTTTCCATTGTAGTTCCAAATAAGTGTGGGGTTGAATTCATGTGCTTTCAATGCTAACCTTAAGTTCATGAGTAGTCTTTGGCGCTTAATCGATTTATCTATGAGCTTAAGATAATGTTTGAGTGGTAATGGGTGATAAAATCACAATCCTAAGCAGAGTGGACACTGAAATGCATGTCTGAGTTACCGTGAAATGTTGTGTCGTCGTCGAAGTAGTGGCCATGAAGCAAATGATCTGAACTGTCTGTCTAAAGTTATGTCTTCCATGAGTCATGATCACTACAAACCCCCCACCCCACGCATACTAATGCACATGTCATAGTATTGATGTCTGCACAGGGATCAACTTCTGTTATATTACTCTGCGTAGGTTCTGTTTGCGACTGCCTCAGCAGACACCTCATGCACATATTCTCCCCTTCTTTACACACTGTGCCACTCAACCACTAAACCACACTCACACAAGCACAGACCCCTAAATCGGTGGTTTCTTGACTTGCACTCTATCTGTCCCCATCCATCTGCACACTCACGCACATGCTTATCCGATTTTGTTCCAATCTGATTTTTAAAGTCTGTGACTTTAATGGCTATTCTAACTAAGACCTGTGAGATTTTGACCCTTCCTGTTTTTGCTTTTATATCTTAATTTTGGGTATTTATATCACTTGGATGCATATGGGAGATTGCTGGAAAAATTTGCATTTGCATCATGGTATCAGGATGGTTGCATCACGGGCATGATCTAACAGTGAGAATTACGCTATGTTCATGATGGAGGAATACGAAATCTGTCGAGTTTGTTTACATGGCTTGGAAATTAGATTGTATTTGTTTGAGTTAGCTTATTGACACCATTTGCCTAATTTGTTTTTGTGCTTCTAATCTGATGGCACAAGGTGCTTGCTCTTGCATTAGTTATGAGAATTCCACCCCTAGTAATTGATCCATGATTTGTGTTGCCTATTGCTAATATGATTTTGGGGGCTGCTAATATAATGAAATCTGGACAGGGGCCGTTTATTCTGTGATTTTTGGGAACTTTGGGGCAGTCAGTTTACACTTTTATTGTGAGCTTTGCTGATTAATTAATCTAGCAGTCAGATGATGGATATTGGAATTCTTTTTGCAGTGGTTTTGGGTTTCTTTTTGAGGCTACTGGTCACAGCAGCACACACATACAACACCAGGTTCATGGTGTGGCTACTGGAATGAATTATTCAAAGTTGGTTCACTGGTCTGATACTCAAGTGGCTGCTCAATGGATTCTATTTGTCTTTTTCTTGGGCTGAGTTTCATTCAATTGCTCAAGCCTTGATTTGCTCTTTCGTTAGCAATCATAAATCGGACTTAAGTAATCGAATCATGCTTCATTTTGCATGATATAAATTTGGGGACTGATGTGGTGTGGTTACTGGAAACACTCGGTTTTTGGTCGATTTCTGATCCTTTTTTTTATAATAATTGTGTTTCCCCTAGGCCCTACTGGTTATACTTTTGAATATTTTTAGTGTGTTGCTGATCTATTGTTTCACATAACAGAACGAGCCATGGCCTGCTGATTGTTTTTATCTTCTTGTTGTTCTTTTGTGTTGATTCTATTTGGCTTGGCCAGTGCATGTTACTGCAGATTTGTGTTGATCCTTTATAATTTTGATTGATTGCTCTTGCTTGGAGTTGTCAATAAATGGCTTATTATGCTTGAAACTCAACAGACTTGCAGACTTGCACCCAGCTCTCTGTTTTGCTCATTGATCTACATTGTCATCTCAGTTGATTTTATGCTACAGGTCAGCACATGTGGCAATTTATGGGAGAGTTGCTGGGAAAATTTCAGGATCAGTGTAACAGCCATTAATGTCACCATAGCACCTTGGGGAGTTAAAATTAGGTGACACAAGTTCGGCTCCATTGATGTTGAGTTCTCTTAATTTGGTCGATTTGACACACTCATCATTCTACGCCTAGCACACGCAGACACCAGCTCGCTTCACGATGTCTCAAGTTCATCTTGTTGGGTCACACTGATTTTTTTATTAAATTATTTTTAGTCTAGTTTCTTTTATTTTTATTTTCTCAGCTGTACATATTTATACTTTCTATCGAATGACTATTGGTTGTTGTTGGTTTTCTTGTGCTTGCGTGTGAGGTTGGATCGTGGTAGAGATGTTCGCTGCCTCATCATCGTGATCCAACTAGCTGTGTTCGTCTATTTCAGGGAAGACTTCTTGTTCCTTTTTCATCTCCATTTCTCATATTGTTTTGATTGATTATGACATTGAGGACAATGTCAACTCTAAGTGTGGGGTGGGGGTATGAAAAACGTCGGTTTGAGCTTTGCTTTCTCTTAAATGTGAGCTTGTAAATTTTTGTCCAAAATTAGGTAAATTTCAAACTTTTCTCTCTATTTTTGCACGTTAGAGTCTTTAGCAGGTATTGTTGTGTTTGCTGTGCATGGAAAGCTAGATTATTGACATTGAGACTTTTTATGTGACAGCAAGATGTTTGATTTGCATGTCAGCCATTTATAGCCGAGATTGCATGAATTAAGCACAATTTAACCCTTTACATTCATTTAGTGAGAATTTGAGCCTGTTTAGCATTCATATTTAATGCTCATTTATTCTTTTCTGTGTGATATTGCCAATGTTATTTGATCTAAGGTAGAACTTGTTTGTAAAATACATGTCTAGATCACATTTTTGAGAATTGAACACACATATGAAGGCAAAATTTTAGGTTAACCCAATTGTGATTGTCTGTTGTTCTTTTTTTTGTTTATCACAATTATTCATTAGTTGCCAACTTTGAGCCTATATCCTTTCATTTCGGTGACATCCCACGTATTTAGCCGCTAATAGTCCTTTTTGGTTGCTTTCTTCGGGATCTTATTTGAGACGCAGTAGTTACTTTTTCTGTTTTTGTTTTTGTTTTTTTTTAATTTATTTTAGCTTATTCTCTTCATATTTGTGTGTTGATGCATATATTTGAGCTTTAAGAGTATTTAGCTTTATGGTGCTCCCCGATGTTTTTTCATTCGGTCTTAGTTTATCTAGATTGTTGAGTACCGATTCTAGTTATGCATGGGCAGTAGTTTTTGAGCGTCGGTCATGACAGCTGATATGATCTTAGAATCCAATGATATTATTCTGAGAAAAGCAGAAAGAAATAAAAGAAAAAAAAAGTAAAAAAGAAAAAAAAGAGAAAAAGAAAAAAGAAAAAAAGGAAGTAATAAATTTCTTTAGCTCAGTATAGTTGAGTGATGATATATGCTTTGTAAATATCTAGCTTTTAGTCTTATTGTTATTTCATTTTCATTTTTTTTGTTTTTATTTTTATTCTTAGCCGGCTATTGTTCTGTTAGATTTGGTCCCGTTATGTTTATTTTCTCCCACTTTTTCATATATTCCACACCCTTAGCCTAGCCACATCACAGCCCTTAAGTCCTTTATGTGCTTGATTTTCGATAATAAGTGATGACGATGTGATTTATTCACAAACATATGCTAAGGCTTATTTAACATGTCTGGCATTGAGAGGACATTGTAATTACACATGAGCCTATACACACATGAGTGATAGAGTGAAAGCCGTGAGGTGCTGATTCATGCAACAAGGCTTAAGTGATTGACATTGTCATTCAAAATTTTTGCATCTTGTGGTCTCTTTGTCACATTGGTTTATCTTTACATGCATGTGTTTACGGATCTTTAATGTTTTAGAGTCTATTCGTGTTTTTAGAGAGTTGAATTTGAGATTTGGCCTGATTGAGGACATTAATGTTATAGTTTGCTTGAGGACAAGAAACGTTCAAGAGTGGGGTATTTTGATACGACGTTAGTTATACATATTATTTTGCTCAGAATACCTCATTTTAAGCGATGTTTAATCTAAAATTCTTGAATTTTATATTGATTTCTACTTAATTTGTGTTTTAGATTAATTAAATCGCAAAACCGACAAGGAGCAAAAAGATTAGCGCTAAATTGAGACATTTGATGATTAATTTTGCATTTGAAAAGATCCATGGCCTAGCCTTTCCAAAGAAGGTCACAAGTCAGCCCAAACCAACATAATTTCAGCCCAATTTCATTTAGAAGATCTATGTCTCATGAATCATTTGAGCAGCCTTCCATACACCATCATTTTGGGCTCCCAAATGCTACAGCCAAAAAAAGGCCTGGTGCGTAGAAAAGAAAAGGGGGCAGCAGATTCGAGGGAAGCAAGGTCACGGCTCCAGGTTCTATGGAGGGGGCGATCCCCTAGGGCCTCGCCATTTTCGTTTTTTAGGTTAGGGTTATGGGTTTTAGTGTAGTGGTTGTTGCAACTTTAAGATCTTCATCTTTTTCGTTCATAGCTTTTAGGGTTTAGATAGATTAGAGAGATATTGCAGATCGGTTTTGATCAGAGTTGGAGGTGCGACTTTGACAACCGAAATCACGACTTTGGGGGCTGATTTGTGATGCGAATCAGGATTATTTCAGCTTTATCTCATCCATTTCATTGACTTTAGCTCTGGTTATAATTCTCTTCAACTTTTGTTTCATCATTTGTAACTTCGAATTTGGTTCTTTTCTTACTTAAGCTTTCTGAAATTTAATCATGTTTAATGTAGATTCGGTTTTAATTTCAGTTTTAGTTATGTTTAGTGAGTAATTTTATAACCACTCATTTGGATATGTTCCTGGTGGATTAATGGAAGTTTCTTGATGTTTTGGGTTGAAACTTTATGTTATATTCATGTGATTGATGATTTATGCGATAGGTTAGCCAAGTCAATGTTTGATTTGATTTTCTAGCAAAAATGTGATCATGAAAGTTAGATCAACTTGCTGATTTTTTTTAACCTTTGTCATATTACATGATTTATTAGTTGGTTGCTATTTCTAGTAATATTGTGATGATGAAATGGTAATTAATTGATAGATTGTAAAATTAATGTATGAAATTGGTCCTTAGCAATATTGTGATCATAGGATTAGTTTGATTTCTAATTTTTGTGAATATGATATGTGGTTAATCGGCTAAAACGAATATTCAAAAGTGATTCCGAGCGCTTGACGTGTAGACAGAATTAATTTTGAAAGCTAATTTCAGTCGGCTAAATCTAGTCGTAAAAGATACTTTTTACCAAGTTTTGAGAGCTGTGGGGAATACTGGAGACCTCCATACTTGACTCATAGAAATGAGTAAATTGTATTCATAAATTAGCTATTGCATGATTATTAACATAAGCTTGGACTTCAAACGGATTTAAATAGTTAGAATCATTTCTGACTTATTTTTCTTCAACCAAAACATCCCTAGTGTTTATTCACTTAGTTGCTTTTCATAAATGTTAAATAACAATTCCAAATGAGTGTTGCTTATATTATTTGATCTTTATCTCGCTTATTTGCTTTTAATAGTTTAGATCATTATAGTATTTGTTTATCTCTCAATTTAGTTTAAGCGTTTTAGTTTAATTTTTGTCTTAGGTGCATTCATGCATTTCGTAGTTTAATTTAGTTTAGTTAGTCGGTAATCCATCATTTTACCTTCTAAGTGGCTAGATATTAGCAAACGTCTTAGTATCGGTATCTCGTTTCCTATCGCCGTCCCTGTGTTCGATAAATCCCGAGGTCAGCTTCAAGCTGTACTATTTACGACTGGTACACTGGCAGTGGTATTTGGTATAACTTAGACTTTCTTCGTTTTTTTTGTTCTTATAGCCAATTCCGCGAAGATCAACTATTATTTATTGAAGAAAACTTAAAATCAAATCAAGTGCAACAACTATATTTTAAATTTGAGCATTGAAATTATCAAAATGAATAATTCCAAAACATTAAACCATTCTAAATAATAAAAAGAATTACCCAAAAACTTTAGTTACTAAATTAATATAATAAATATTGATATTAAATTAAAATATTTTAGAATATTATTCAAGTTCTCAACAATTAACTAATAAATGTAGATGTTTATTTTTAATAATAATAATAATAGAACCCATGATGATGATGATGATGATGATGATGATGATGATGATTATTATTATTATCATTAATGAAGTGATTTAAGTTATATACAAATAAATAAGTTAATCTCAAAGTTATATTATTTATAAGTGAACAAAATTTTTTTACCATCTTTTATCATGATCTTAATTTGAAATAAATTTATATTTAGTAATAATTAGTCATGTCAAATAAATGAGTGATGAACTAATGAAAGACAAATGAGAAATTAAGGAGTTACAAATTAAGGATTAATAATTGATAATATTTATTACTATCAACTAAATAATCATAACTTTGCATTAGAAAGTGTACATAACCCGTTGAATCTTTAAATTCAAGATTCGAATACATACTTATATAATATATTTTCTTAAAAAATAAATGCATATGTTAGTATAAATGATTTTTTTTATTCGTTGTTTTTTTAAATAATCATAAAGAGTTATATATAGTTTTAATATCTATGATTTTATTAACTCTATTTTTATAAAATTTTAGAAAAATATAAGAACCAAATTGGTATTTTAATCTAAAGTCTTTATAGTTAAGTTATTAGAAATAGAATGTATTTAAAGAATTCAAATTTTCATATTTTGAACAATGATTTAGTTAGAAGTTTTTTTGGTCGAATTACAATATAAAAAGCAACACTAGGTACTTTGTATTGTTCATTGTTACGATAATGAAATCACAAACCAAATAACAAAACTTAATATTACACTAAATGAAATATAGAAATTAAAAGAAATATTAAATTACCAACTTAATAAACATAAAAACTTCAAGTAAAATATATAAAGTGTGGTTAATATTAAGTGAATATAAAAAGGCAATAGTACATGTGGTTGTTAAGAATAAAATCAAGCGTTGTTGAGCCGGTTCTTTATTCTATGGGTTTGCCGACACATGTAACATAGCCGATAACATCTAAATGACATGCAAGGAAACATTGTTTCTTAATGTATGAAGGATGGGCAAATATTTTATAGAAGGGAGGGAATGATATTTTACCAATTAAATATCTTTTGTCTGTAGGTTGAATGTTCTCAAAAGAATCAGCGTCACCGTTACCAGAGGTTCTCAAGCTCGATTATGTAAGCACTATCTTTCATGATTCGATATTCCTCTTTATTTGGTAGTAGCGCAAAATCTCTAATGGAATAGATAAAACCTTCAATCAACTTATCCACGAAACAATTTGCAACATTATGTTTTGCCGTGCAATAAATTACGATTCCCTTGAAAATAGCATGTTAATATCTCATTTAAATTAGAGATATATCGTTGCGATCAAATATCCATAACATTATACTGTGAATTGTATCTTCTCATCAGAGACAATAAAATCATTGCTCATATATCTACCATGGATATTGTTTACATCTCATTTACGACAGATCATCACTGTAATGGAGCCTTCAACACCCTTGTCTACTTCATCAAGTGAGATGATAACCGTTTCCTTACCCTTGCTAGAGGTAACATTTTTTTCATGGCTCATTTTAGTGTAAAGTTACGCATGGTAAAACAAATGTATATGAGATATGCATGCCTAAAGAGTTTATATCTATAGGTGGGTGATGAATCGGAAGGCTAAAAGCCTTTGAGGTTTGCATTTAAATAAGTTAATGAATTGGTGTATCTTTTGATATGATTAATGAATAATAGTTATTTGGGTAAACTTAATGGTTTGGTAGTTTGAATTGTCAAAATACTTCATATAAATGATTAATGAAGTTCAAAAAATGCATGGATTGTACATGCTTAATGCAAAGGGTTATTAGTAACAGTAAGTAGTTTAAGGACACAAACGATCCTATTAATGGACTTGACAATAAATAAGGAACATTCAAGTAAAAAATCAAGTGACCTACAGAACAATAAGAAACAATTGATGATTCGTAAATATATTTATAATAATCTATAATAAATAATAATTTAAGTTGAAATAACAAATGAATGATATTGGAGTTATGAAAATTGAGTGTGGAGCAATGAATCATTTTACATATAATAATTATATGGAATTTACATCATGAATTGACTATAATTAATCCAAGTAGTTAATACTTAGTTACAAAACACTAAAAGCTTTATGACCTCAATCATAATGACCTAAATAATAATCATAATCACCTACATAATATTATCTATTAAAAAAACATTAAAGAGAAAAAAGTAATTAGTACTATCAAAATTTATATATTAATTCAAAAACTTTACAGAAAAAGAAAGTAATTAGTACTCTCATTTATCAACTAGGATTCAACTTTTATATATATATATATATATATATATATATATATATATATATATATATATATATATATGTGTGTGTGTGTGTGTGTGTGTGTGTGTGTGTGTGTGTGTGTGTGTGTATGTTTGAAATTCTTTATTTTTCAATGATTCATTCAATAATAAATGTCAATTGAAGGCTTAATGAATTAAAAAATAAACTGAATTCAATGGTCATGTACGTTATCTTTTTTAGTTAACTATTGCATTGATTTTGATGGTGAAAATTTTTAAATGTTAAATAGGACTCAATTTTTATATATTAAAAATATTTTTAGAAAAAAGTAATTAATACTCTTATTTATTATACATAGAACTCACTGTTACTTATCATTTTTTAAATTGAATTGAATATATATCTATATCTTCTATATATGTAAAAAAGTTGAGTCTAATGTAATAAATATGAGTTTATTTCGTTATTTTTTATTAAATGCAATTAAATATTTACAAGTCCTATATTACTACTCTTAAATTGCAAATGACCGTTACTTATCATTTTTTAAATTGAATTGAATATATCTATATCTTCTATATATCTAAAAAAAGTTGAGTCTCAATATGAGTATATTTTGTTATTTTTTTATTAAATGGAATTAAATATTTAGAAGTCCTACATTACTACTCTTAAATTGCAAATGACCGTTACTTATCATTTTTTAAATTGAATTGAATATATCTATCTATATATCTATAAAAGTTGAGTATCATGTAATAAGTATGAGTATATTTGGTTATTTTCTTTTAAATGGAATTAAATATTTACAAGTCCTACATTACTACTCTTAAATTGCAAATGACCGTTACTTATCATTTTTTAAATTGAATTGAATATATATCTATATCTATATATCTATAAAAGTTAAAAGTTGAGTCTCATTTAATAAATATGAGTATATTTGATTATCTTTTATTAAATGGAATTAAATATTTACAAATCCTACATTACTACTATTAAATTGCTAATGACCGTTACTTATCATTTTTTAAATTGAATTGAATATATATCTATATCTATATATCTATAAAAGTTGAGTCTCATGTAATAAATATGAGTATATTTGGTTCCGTAACTCACCGGAGAATCCCCAAGTTGACCGGGGATGGGGACAACGAATCCCTGATTTAAAATAATGGGGATGGGGCGGGGATGAGAGACATTATAATCCCCGACCCCAATTATATTTTATGTTTTAACATAGATTATCATATATATATATATATTTAACTTTACAATGTAAATTATTTATTACATTTTATATAATATATTAAATATCATTGTATACGACTTTTCTATAGTTTAAAATACTATTATTTTTTTCATTTTAGTGGTTTTATAAATCTTTTGCAAACATTTCTTTGTTTTAGTTTCATTATAAATTATAAATTATACATGTAAATAACTCAAATATGTTTAAACTGATTTGTTTTAAAGTTTATACACATAAATTTTTCTATTAAATTACTATTTATAGCTTAAAACTTAATAATCTTTTAGTAACTTAAAAAAACCCGATTTCCCGATCCCCGATTGGGACGGGGATGGGGATAGAAATGGCCATGTACCAGCAGTCTTGGCCTTTGGAGAGAGAGAGAGAGAGAGAGAGAGAGAGAGAGAGAGAGAGAGAGAGAGAGAGAGAGAGAGAGAGAGGAGAGAGAGGAGAGAGAGAGAGAGAGAGAGAGAGAGAGAGAGAGAGAGAGAGAGAGAGAGAGAGAGAGAGAGAGAGAGAGAGAGAGAGAGAGAGAGAGAGAGAGAGAGAGAGAGAGGAAGCTATCATTTTTCATCTGTTCATAATCAGTCCAACTGAAATATAGTTTCGCTAATTATAATTATAGCATCTTTTCCCCATAATCCTGTTCTTAAGTGTTCCATTGTTATTTTTACTGATGTTAATTCACTTTTGTCTCTATGTTTCTCTTTGTTTATGCTGGAGTACTGACGCAGCAATAAACTTACCAAGAAATGGCCATGTACCAGCAGTCTTGGCCTTTGGAGATTCCCTATTGGATTCAGGGAATAATAATTATATAAAAACAATGATTAAGGCTAACTTCGCCCCATACGGAAACAATTTTATGGGTGGAAAACCCACAGGAAGGTTCACCAATGGGAAGACAGCTGCAGACTATGTCGGTAAGTTACTGAAACTAATAAACCTCTGATTATTGTTAAGTTTTGCAGGATCTGCATCTCCTTTTATTCTTTCTTAATAGTACAATTTACTACAGTGTTTAAACCACAAAGTCCAATCAATGAATATATTGCTACATACATACATACATACATAGATTAATGATCAAACAAGAAACGCGTTAAATTTATTTTGAGAAGTGTGGATTAACCAAAGCATGTTGATTCACTACTTTGCACATCGATTCATATTGGTTCTTTCCCAAGTAAAACTTAAAAATGTTTAAACTCAAGAATTCTGAGGGATCCAATATTATTCTGCATTCATGTTGACATGTGGTACTTTGAAATCATACCACTACTAGTTAGTACTAAATTTGTTGATTTTAAAACTGAAGCTAAGAGTTTGGGAGTAAAAGACCATCTTCCAGCATATTTGGACCCCTTTTTACAGGACAAGGACCTTTCTACTGGTGTAAGTTTTGCTTCTGCTGGCTCTGGGTACGATCCCGAAACGTCCACTGTAGTGGTATGAATGCATAGCTTAATATTAATTAATAACCTTAATTGCTTTAATTTCTACAATCACAATCAACAGTTGGTCGCTAATTATCATTCATGTTGTTCTAATGCAATGGTTTGTGGTTTTTGGACGGCTGATGGCAATTAGAATGTAATACCACTATCTGTCCAATTGGACATGTTCAAAGAATACATTGGCAAGCTCAAAAGAATTGTTGGAGAAGTAGCCGCGCATGATATAATCGGGAAAAGTGTGTATTTGGTATCGGCAAGCTCCAACGATTGGGGTATAAGTTTCACAGATGTTCCAATTAGAAGATTACAATACGATGTGCCTGCTTATGCTAATCTGTTGGTAAACATAGCTACTAATTTTTCACAGGTAATTAATTAATTATTCATCTCTTGATCCATAGGTTTTCTGTCGTTACTAATTATATCGTATTTTTTTTGCTTGAACCATGCATGATGAGATCACACCTTGGTACTACTAGTTTTCCCATTGCAAATTGCAAGTATAAAGGAATCATTCCCTCAGTAAAAAGATTAACAAATAACAAAGATGTACATATTAATTTCCAAAAAAGTATATTTGCTGTGAATTATTCAATACAAAAACTTACCTTTACAAGTATAAATTTGCTCTGCTGACGTTTATCTTACATATGGCGCGCTAACTTGTTCCTAGCAATTAATTTGTTTTAGGGATTATACGAATTGGGAGCAAGAAGGATAGCTATCCTTAGCACACCCACAATCGGTTGTTTTCCGTTAGTAAGAACTGTAGCCGGAGGAGTTTTTCGAGACTGTTTCGATAGCTATAATGAAGAAGCTCAATCCTTCAACAGCATGCTAAAACGCCAGATCCAATTTCTTGGCAGCAGACTACCAGAGTCCAAGTTTACTGTTATTGATATGTTCCAGATTGTGCAAGATATCATTGATCACCCTCACCAATACGGTATGTACTGATTCAATTAATGTTATTTCAGCTTGGTAATTTAGCTTTCAAAATTTAAAAATTTTCATCTTTTGTTGCAACTTGCAAGTTCATGCATATCCATCTTTTGTTGTGATCAACAAAGGCAAAATCGTAATTATAAAAATAAGCTAGCAAGACGCTAGCTAGATAGCAGTGTAGAAAGAAGAACCAAATCCTCTCTTGACCCAAACAACTAAAATTAATTAACAAGAGTCCTTGTGACCAAACTAAGCTCACTTGTTGTGCATGTTATCAATCCAATCCAGATGAATGACATTGATTGGATTGCATTACTTAGAAAACAGAATTGATAGAAGATATATGAGCTAATGCAATTCTTAAAAGACATAATCCAACGAAGATCTATTTGAACTAATGCCTCAAGTACTTGATTTATAAATCGTGATAAATATTTTATTCTGCCATGATAGACTATCTAATTAATCAACAACAATCTTAATTTAAATTTCTCTTCAAACATTGAAGTTACATCTCCTTAATGGTTGATAATATTCACTGATTGCGTAGGCCCATTTTGATGTAATTTGGGCTTGACTTCCATTGGGATCCTACTCAAGAAAAGCTACCGAGCTCGTATAAACACGTGTAAAACAGATATAAAAATCATGTTACACAATGTCACGTATTAACTAGTCTTTAGGGTTTCAAATTCATTAAAACTTGATTATCATATTTGGATTTATAATTTTATATGTTTTGGATCAAATTCGTGTATAAATTTATGTTTTCGTGTGACACGTTTAAAAACGTGTTTTATTCGTGTCATGTCACGTGTCATGCGAATTTTTTACGTGTTGTGTTTGGGTTTCAAATCCAGTCACGTTTTATGATTCATGTCATGTTCGTGTTTTATTAATTTTGTCATGTAAAATTCGTGTCTGACACGGAATATGACATGAATACACGTATTTCGAGGTCTATCTCCCTTGTCTCTAATAATTATCGGATACGTATAGAAGCTCATCATTCTCCAAGAGATAGTGGTAATACACACTTCTCATCACAACCTACAATTGATTCTATCCATGCATGCTAGTGTGTGTACTATGTAGTGTGTCAATGCAGAACACCTACCTGCATTGTCACTCTCACAGTTAGCTCTTCTTGTGACTTCTGCACCCAAACTGCATTGCTTGTCAATGCACAAACATTCACTATACTCTGTGTGAGTGTGTGTGTGTGTATATATATATATATATGGGTTCAATGAAAAACCAACATGCATCATCTTGGAAAACCTCTATGCATCACCACAAATGCATCACAATTCCCGCATAATGCATCAAATTCCCCGCGTGATGTATCAGATTCCCGCGTAGTGGTTCCCGGCTTTTCTCTGATAAATATAAATTTTCCATTGAACCCATCTATATATATATATATATATATATATATATATATATATATATATATATATATATATATATATATATATATATTTGCATATGCAATAATCATAGTATTGTTAGGAAAATAAAGTAATACATAGAAATCATTATTCCAAGCAGGTGAACAAGAAAACTACTCACTATTCATGTCCAAAGCCGAAACTAAACACAAACAAATATTAAACATGATGAAATCAGGAAGTTAATGAACGATTATACCAAATTCGTAGCTATACGTGCGAAATCAAACTTCAAAACTCGAACCGAATGCTTGTAAAAATCAAGAATACCGAAACCCTCAACTAATCTATGATTAATTACGTGAAAAACGAATGTAAAATCGCCCAAAACTAGCGCCAATTCGGCACACCTCCGGCTGCTACGCTTCTAGGGTTTAAAAAACGATTTCGTAGGCTGTGCTTCTTACTCGGCCGCGTAGCTGCGTACACTGGCCTTGTAATCATCTGTTTACGCGGCCGCGTGAAAGTAGGCTTCACGACGCTTATGGCAATTTTCAGCAAATCTTCTGTGGAAGGCTACTCGCTATCATCACACATCCTTAACAAAGTTCAAGTTCCCGTAGTTGTGGTAGCCCAAAAAAACATATGTTTTTTAATTCAACTTCAACCCTTTCTCGTTTAAATGTCCATAACGTAAATGCCACAAACATCGTCATCCCCCTTAACAACCAAGGCTCGGTTAACAATAGTTGAAACATTTAAAAGAAACATTTTGTTTTTTGTCATATGGACAATTGCTATGGTTTCCCGAGAACTCTTACTACTAACATCACATATATATATCATCATCAAAACAATTTTATAACCACCGGCCATTAATGCTCAATGCTTAAAAGATTATGAGCTAAACTAGGCACAAACTGAACATCATAGAGAAGTTTAACTTCACCTTTGACAGTCGTGATGGCTATTGTACCTTTGCCTTTAACTTTCATTTGCTTATTGTCTCCAAGTCAAACTTCACCCTTTTCCGACTCGTCAAGCTCCTTGAATAATGAATTTGTCCCGGACATGTGATTGGAACAACTGTTGTCAAGAAACCAAAGTCCAGATACATCATCGCAGGTTTGTGAATTGGCCATGAGCAACTTACATTTGGCATCATTTTTTTCTGCAAAATTCACATGCTTTTGTTGCTCTTCCTTTTGTTTTGACCAAGATTCCTTGTGACCAAACCTTTTGCAATGTTGACATTGAACATTTCTCTTAAATTGTCAATGATCCACAAATTGACCACGACATGTGCCTCTTCCACGAAATCTTCCATGAAAACCTCCTCTAGTGAACCCACGACCTTGTGAACTTTCTTCTTTGTCTTTAAAGGAATTTGTTTCTTTTACTTGAAAAGCTATTTTTGCTTAAAAGCTCATCAACTCGTCAAAAGTATAAGATGATAAATCCTTTAATTCCTCAATTGCAACAAAATGATTAAAGTCTAAGATTAAACTCCTAAACACCTTACTTACAATGGTTTCATTGCTAACCGTTTCACCTTATGTTTTCATATGACTTACAAGACCAGAAACTCTAGAGAAATGCTTGCACCGATTCCTTTTCTTTTATTACCAAGGTCTCAAATGCACGACGAAGAGATTGGAGATTAATAGTGATTAACTTTTTATCACCCAAGATTAATTCATGCTTTAGATTTTCTCATGCTTCAACTGAGGTGTGTTTGCTAATGCAATCCGAGCAGACTGGATAAAAAACAACGCCTTTGCATCTTTTTTTCAATTATCCCTCAGTGTAGTGCATGATCAGGCTCTGCTCCTTTTAGGTAATCGTACCCATTTGCCACCAACTAGCTCTGTGATTTGAAAAGTGTTGTCATCTTTAAACTCCAGAGACGATATTTTTCACCTTTGAAGATTGGAAACAAGGGCTGGGAAATCGAATTTGAGTTTGACATACTTTCTCTTTTCCTGCGTGTGAAGAGATCGAAAGATAGATCGCAACCTGAGAAATGTTGCTCTGATACCCAATTGTTAGGAAAATAAAGTAATTTTATTTCTATAATCTCCATTGACATTACAAGAGTCCAATTAATTACCATCAACCATAACTCTTAAGAAACCATTGGTTTTTCACATTCATGGGTTACAAAACACCTAACCTACTTGCAATCATAAAGACTCATAACAAACATAATTAACTAAGAAATAACATGACTGACTTATTAGTTATTTTGAATCATTCAACAATTATTTCTATATTGTTTTGGTTTACAATCAACACAAATATAGTTCTGCAAAATTATGCCCATTTATATTTTTAAAAGTACAGTAATCTTTTTCTTTTATCAGGATTTGAGGTTGTGGACAGAGGCTGTTGTGGAACCGGAGAGCTGGAGGTTGGTGTTTCATGTAACGAATTTAGCCCACTATGCGATGACGACTCTAAGTTCTTATTTTGGGACAGTGTCCACCCAACAGATAAAGGATATTACACCATTGTAAATAATGCTCTACCAGATTTGACGGCATATTAATAATTTTCTTGAAACTCATTGATCAAGTAGCGAGTTTAATTTGTGTTAATCTTCATTTACCTTCTTTCTTACTGTTAGCATTTTAATCTTGAGCTAGAGAAATGATCTGGCATAATGAGATCCACAAATGAAATCTCATCTGTAGCTAGGGCTGCATGTAGGGGGTTCAAAAAAATTGAAATATATGTAAATCGAAAAGTTCTATTTGAAAATATCCAAAATTTTGGATATCCTAAAATGGGTACTCTAAAACCGGCCGGAGCAAAGCACAACCCAAAAATAACAACGGAAACAAAAACTACTAACCCATACTTACACAAAAAACCTGACCTACAAATGCCTAATGAAAAACACCACATCAACCTCCTTATCTAACATAAACTACGTAACCAAGGCCTCTCAAACACAGTTGTGAACTCCAAATGACAGAATCAGATTCCATATCCAGACCATCAACGTCATCAATATAAACTCTACCCATGTCAAATTAAATTACTAAAAAGATATCTTGTGCACCACTTAATTTAACGGATCTTCATATGGAGTATTTTTCGTAGACATACTTTTTCTTCTTACTTTTGAACCAATTAAAGAGACTCATTTGAACCGCTTAAAGAGACTCATTTGATCAACCTCCCTTAGATGTATTGGAAACTAATTAATTTCTCTCAACAGTATATATCTTTTCTTCATTTAGAACCCTTAATTTCCTCTGTAAATATGGTAAAGATGGTGATAGGCTCTTTCCTTTTTTGTAATCAAATTGCTGTATATGCATTCACTGCACAATGATAATAAAGCATCCTTTTGAGGCCACCAATTTGTATATGGTATTAGAGCACTCCGATCCAAAATCAAAACAAAAAAAAACCCCTTAATCCACATATCATATGGCTGGAGACGAGGCTTTGAAGAAAAATGATGAAGGAGAAGCTATCAACCACAATTCTCCTTTTTACCTACACGCTTCCGACTATCCAAAACAACTACATGTAAACGATATTCTTACCGACAAAAACTACGGCAATTGGGGCAATTGGGAACAGGAGATGATGAATTTTCTATTCGCTAAAAACAAGACTGGATTCATTGATGGGTCGATCAAGATGCCAGAAAAATAATCGGAAAGGTACCTGCCATGGATGCGTTGCGATGCGATGATCAAAGGCTGGTTAACCACAGCCATGGAGAAAGAAATTCGTAACGGTGTGAAATACGCCAAAACTGCAACCGAGATCTGGAGAGATTTGAAGGAGCGGTTTGGGAAGGGAAGCGCACCCGACAAGATGGCATGACAGTTTCAGCATATTACACGAGACTACGGGTCTTGTGGGACGAAATCGAATCGATTTTACCAACTCCCAAGTGCTCATGCAATGAATGCAGGTGTGAACTCGGAAGGAAGCTGGTCGAATTAAAGGAAAAGGAAAGAATCTATGAGTTGCGATGAAACCGACTCCGAACCTCAGCAATGTGTATCATTTGGTTGCTGAAGATGAACAACAGCGCATCATTGCAGCATCAAAGGCACCGATCCGTGAAGTGGCAGCTTTCAGGCAAATTTTCAGGGACGGCGAAACCAATATGAAAAGGATGGACGAAAGATGAATTTCCAGGCCAACAAAACAGCACACTGTAGTCATTGTGGAAAAGACGGGCATGACAAAGATGGGTGTTTTAAAAGGATTGGTTACCCGGAATGGTGGCAGGGAAAAGGCAAGGGAGATAAATCAAAAGCCAAAGCCTGCGATTGTAGAAACAAAAACGTGTCCTATACCGGGCATGACAGAGGATCAGTATGCAAGTTTCTTGAAATTGTTTGAAGGAAGCAAAGATGAACCCATTGTCGCTAACATGGCAGGTAGGATAAAAGTCGATGATGACTGGGTTGTGGATTCGGGTGCCACCGAACACATAACATGCCAAGGACACTTACTTAAAAACTTGAACATGAGCATGATTGAAAGGCCTGTTACAATCCCAAATGGAGAATCAATCCCAGTTAAAGGGAAAGGCGATTTTCCTTTCAAAGAGGGATTAGATATTAAAGGAGTCCTTTATGTTCCAAACTTCACATGCAACCTTTTATCACGAAGATTGACTAAAGATCTTAAATGTGCAGTGACGTTTTTTCCCGACTTTTTTGTTTTACAGGATCTGAAGACGGGGAGCTTGATTGGAGCGAGTAACTGTCATGGTGGTCTATATCGAATGGGGGAAATAAAAGAAGAAAGGCAAGCCATGGCGGTGACAATGGACTCATGGCACAAACGACTCGGACATGCCTCTCATGTTAAGTTATCACATGTTAATTTTCTTAAAGGCGTTTCCTTAAAATCTGAAGACAAAGTTTGTGACTCGTGTAATAAAGCAAAACTTACCCGATTGCCATTTCCGGTTAGTTATATTAAAACAAGTCATTGTTTCGATTTAATCCACTGTGATATTTGGGGCAAATACAAGAGACCATCACTTACGGGTGCAAGTTATTTCCTAACGATTGTTGATGATTTTAGTAGAACCGTATGGGTTTATTTACTTAAACATAAACATGAGGCCAGTAAGTGTTTAATTGATTTTTACAATATGGTCAAAACACAATTCGGAAAGGGCATAAAAAGGATTAGGTGTGACAACGCGCGGTGGGGAGTTTGTGTCAAATTACATGAAAGAATTCTATAGCAAACATGGAATTATCCTAGAAACAACTTGTCCTCATACCCCACAACAAAATGGGGTGGTCGAACGAAAACATAGGCACCTTTTGGAAATTGCGCGTGCTCTTCGGTTTGAAGCAAACCTTCCTACAACTTTTTGGGGGGAATGCATTCTAACGGCAGCCTACATAGTAAATCGGTTGCCGTCAAAAGTAATAAAAACAAGACTCCGTATGAAATCTTATTTGGGAGTCATTCTGAATACGATCACATGCGGGTTTTTGGTTGTTTGGCATACTACAAAAACATCAAAACCAATGGGGACAAGTTCGAGCCGAGAGGAAAACCGGGTGTGTTTATGGGTTATCCTCCAGGTAAAAGAGGATACAAAATTTACGATATACAACAAAGAAAGATGGTGATGACAAGAGTGTTATTTGGATAATTTGTCTTGTCCCTTTCATTGAGTAACACAAGAATAAATAAACATTTAGGTGGGCCATTGGGCCAAACTAGGTAAAATACAAATACATATGCCTAAAGGTCCACTAACAGTCCCCCGCAGTTTGAGGGGGAGGCGAACGGACACTTAAACTGGAGCGGAAATCTGCAAAGAGATGAAATGGCAATCCTTTGGTGAAGATGTCAGCATATTGAAACTTGGAGGGGACATGTAGAACACGAACTTCGCCTTTGGCGACCTTATCTCGAACAAAGTGAATGTCGATCTCGATATGCTTGGTACGTTGGTGGTGTACCGGGTTTGCTGAGAGATACACCGCGCTTACGTTATCACAATAGACTAGCGATGCAGAAGAAAGAGGAAGACATAGTTCGCAAAGGAGATTGCGGATCCATGCCGTTTCAGCAACTACATTAGCGACGCCGCGATATTCAGCTTCTGCACTAGAGCGGGAGGTGGTCTGTTGGCGTTTGGAAGACCACGAGATTATGTTGTCTCCAAGAAAAACACAATAACCGGATGTCGATCAAGCCAGCCCAATCGGCATCAGTGTAAGCAGTGAGCTGAGATGAAGAGGAACTGAATAACTGAAGACCCAAATCTGCGGTACCGCGTATATATCGAAGAACGCGCTTCATGGCATTAAGGTGAGGCTCTCGAGGGTCATGCATATACAGGCATAGTTGCTGAACGGCGTATGCAATATCTGGTCGAGTAAATGTGAGATACTGAAGTGCACCTGCCAGGCTCCGATATAGTTCTGGGTCGGAGACGGGAGGACCATCTGGTCCAAGTTTTTTATCAAGATCGACTGGAGTGCGACTGGGGTTGCAATTAACCATTTGTGCTCGTTCTAAAATTGCCATAGCATAAGTTGACTGAGAGAGAAAGAGCCCAGAGTTGTTGCGAGTTGCAGAAATGCCCAAGAAGTAGTTGAGGGATCCGAGATCAGTCATAGCAAACTCACGATGTAAGAGACCCATAATGCGATGAAGAAGAGTCGACGAGGATGCTGTGAGAATAATGTCATCAACATATAGAAGCAGGTATGCTGTATCCGAACCCCGATGAAAGATAAAGAGAGATGCGTCTGATTTGCTGTGAGTAAAACCAACCCTGGTGGCGAACGATGTAAACCTTTGGAACCAGGCGCGAGGTGCCTGTTTAAGACCATATAGGGACTTTTGCAGAAGACAGACGTAATCGGGGTGGGTCGGATCATGAAACCCCGGTGGCTGGTGCATGTAAACCGTCTCCGCCAACAGGCCATTAAGAAATGCATTCTTAACATCAAGTTGGTGTATAGGCCAATCTCGGGATAAAGCGAGGCTAAGCACAGTGCGGATTGTTGCTGGTTTAACAACGGGGCTAAATGTATCATGGCAGTCTACTCCCTGTAATTGGTTTTTGCCATTTGCAACAAGCCTGGCCTTGTAGCGACTAAGAGAGCCATCAGAATTAATTTTGTGGCGAAATAACCACATGGACCGGACAACATTCACATTTTTTGGGCGCGGGACAAGTTTCCATGTACCATTTTTAATTAACGCATTAAATTCGTCTTGCATAGCATTTTTCCAATTATCATCACAAAGAGCTTTAAGATGAGAGGTTGGAAGAGGAGATATATGGGAGACATGAAGATTGAGACGAGTGATAGGTTTGGTTATACCGGATCTGGAGCGGGTGGCCATTGGGTGGGATGGAATTTGCGATGTAGATGGAGGTTGGGGATTTTGGACCGCGGTAGAAGTAGATGGACCGATATTATTAGTGGTGGAAATGGATGGCGAGGCCACAACGGTAGGGGGTTGTGTGGTCTCGGTTGGAGTTGGGGAGTCGGTAGGTTGGATGGTGGAGTGGTTTGGTGCATCGATGGATGGGGGGGGTGAGGGTGTGACGATTTTAGATGAGGAGGTAAGAATAGAGCGGGCGATAGGTGAAGAGTTTGAGGAGTCGTCTAGAAATGTATACTCTGAAGAGGAAGAAGGAGGTGTTTGGTAGGGAAATGCGGATTCGTCAAAATTGACGTGTCGGGAAATTATTATTTTGTGGGTTTTTGTATCAAGGCACCGGAAACCGCGATGGTTAGTAGGGTAACCGAGAAAGACACATGGAGTGGATCGGTGTTGGAGTTTGTGAGTGGTATTGGTGTACGGATAGCAAAGACAACCAAAGACACGTAGATGAGAGTAGGTGGGTGTTTTATTGAAGAGTTTTGTGTATGGAATTTGGTTGGAGATGGCCGAGGAGGGAAGAATATTTAGAAGATGGATCGCCATAAATAATGCTTCGGTCCAAAAGGATGGGGGGAGATGAGCTTGAAAAAGGAGCGTGCGAATATGATTATTTATAGTGCGAATCATGCGCTCAGATTTTCCATTTTGTTGAGATGTTTGGGGGCAAGAAAAACGAAACTGAATACCCGTGTTGTTAAAGCGGGTATGTTGGGAGATGTTGTCAAATTCACCCCCATGATCACATTGGAATGCTTTTATTTCTTTGTTGAATTAAGTGTTAACATATGCGCGGAATTGTAGAAATTTTGCAAAAGCATCGGATTTATGTTTAAGTGGATAAACCCATAAAAAATGAGAATAGTGATCAAGAAATAAGACATAATATTTAAAACCACCAACACTTACAACCGGAGAGGTCCACAAATCAGAGTGAATAATATCAAAAGAACTAGAAACTAAAGTACGAGAGCTATGAAAAGGAAGTTTTGTGTGTTTGCCAAGTTGACAAGCATGGCACAGACCCGAAGGTTTTGTGTTATTACATTTAATGAAATTACGAGAAGCTAAAAAACGTAACACGTCATTGCCAGGGTGGCCAAGGCGTTGGTGCCACGTGGACTGGGTAGAAGAGATAAGGGCGACCGGAGCGTTGGTTTTGAGTGGATATAGGTCTCCGGAGCTATCACAGCGAAGGAGCACCTCGCGGGTCGGGTGATCCTTCACAGAAAATCCAGATTTGTCAAACTCAACTGTACAATTATTATCGCGAGTGAAACTACGAACAGACACAAGATTTTTTATAATATTAGGAGCAACAAGGACGTTTTTTAAGTGGAGTGGACGTGATGATGTTGGAAATATGCTATGCCCAGAATTAGTAACGGGAATGGAATTTCCGTCACCAACAATTATAGACGAATGTAATGCATTATTAAAAATAGAAGATAGGTTACCTGTGTCCACAGTGAGATGTGAGGTAGCCCCGGTGTCCATGTACCATCTAGCATCAAGGCCCGCATTTGGTTGTTGGAGAGACATGGTGCTAAAGACTTGGGGAAGAGTGGTTATTTGAGGAGTGTATGGGTGGGGAACATATGTCCAGAAGCCTTGTTGAGGTGGTGGTGGGATGGTGTTGGTTTGGTTTGTAGGGTGTGGGCCTAGAAAACTGTTGGGAGTATGTGAGGGTTGAGTTGGGTGGGGTGGCGTGGTGGTATTGGGGTAAGGCATTAGGGCAGTGGGGTAGGGTGATGGTGTAGGGTATGTAGGGTTGTTCGGATATGGGTTGGCCGAGGGGTAGGGGGTGGGATTGTGGGAGATGTTAGGTTGGTTGGTGTTACTCATTGAGAGGAGTAGGAGAAAAAGATGTAAAGGGTCGGCGGCGGCAGCAATATAGAGGCGGGGAGTAGTGTTGGCGGCCGCAAGAGAGAGGCGGCGATTAGGGTTTTTAGGCGGCGGCAGCAACCGATTAGGGTTTAGGTGGAGGCGGCCGCAGGATGGTAGGCAGGCAGAATGAAGAGGCGGCGGCTAGGGTTTTCAGCCGCAGAAGGAGATGTTGGCGTAGACGGCGCCGGTAGGCAGGCAGGCGGCGGCTGCTGTGCAAGACGGTAGCAGGAGGCGGCGGCGGCTAGGGTTTCCAGCCAAGGAGGTAGATGGCGGCGGCTAGGGTTTTGAGGGGGCTAGGGTTTTGCGGCGGCCGTAGGTTTAGGGGCGGCTAGGGTTTGAGTCGTCTAGGGTTTGAGGCGGCTAGGGTTAGGGTTTCACAGTATGTGGCGGCGGCAGGTGGCTGGATTTGGCCGGAGACGGTTAGGTTTTAGGGTTTGCACAGGCGGCGGCTGGGTTTTCAGGGGAGCGGGGTGCGGCGGCAGTAGGAGAGGAGGGTGAGCAGGAGGCGGCAGGTGGTGGCCGCAAGGGAGAGGAAGACAGAGAGGGGTTCGGTAAAGAGACAACGGCGGTGAGCAGTTGGCGGCCGCAAAGGAGAGGAAGGAAGAAGAATCAGCGGCGACAGGGGGTAGCCGGCGGCGGAAGGCGGCGCAGGGCGGCGGCGGCCGTTTTTAGGGTTAGGGTTAGGAGATGTAGAAGGAGAGGGTAGGGATTAGGGTTAGGGTTATTTCTCTGATACCATGTTATTTGGATAATTTGTCTTGTCCCTTTCATTGAGTAACACAAGAATAAATAAACATTTAGGTGGGGCCATTGGGCCAAACTAGGTAAAATACAAATACATATGCCTAAAGGTCCACTAACAAAGAGATGTTAGATTTGTCGAGAACGTTTTTCCTTTTTCCAAGATAATGTCAAAGGAACTTGAACAAGAAATATTTGAACATTTGGATCCAATACAAAACTTGCATGAGAGGCCCATCGAAAATATGGAGCAAGGGGGAGTTTCCTTCCAAGCCAATGAAAATGAGAGAAACAAAACCTTGCATGAGGAGCCCATCCAAGATACAGAGACAGGGGAGTTCCCATGCAGACCAATGAAATTGAGCAAAATGAATTGGAAAGAACTGGTCAAGGTATGCAAGGTGGTGAGGAAGAAAATAATATTCACCACTTGATAGGACAAATGAAGAGATACCCACTGTCCAACAAGAATTCGAAGAAGGGAGGTTGAAAAGACAGAGAACGCAACCGAAGCATTTGAGCGATTATCACGTAAAGCTTCCCCCTTCGGTTGATCACGCACAGTCTGCATCCAATCAAGAGTCCTCGTCGGTACGTTCGTTATCTCATTATGTGTCTTATGAACAATTTTCTAATTCTCATAAAGCTTTTCTGTTGGCCATTAACAATCATGATGAGCCAAAATCTTTTTATCAAGCAGCTCAAGATGAGAATTGGAAGGAGGCTATGAAAACGGAGATTCATGCTCTTGAACGAAACGGGACGTGGACACTTGAAACCTACCTAAGGGAAAGAAGGCCATTGATTCGAAATGGGTTTACAAGATCAAATTTAAACCAAATGGAGAGGTTGAAAGATACAAGGCGAGACTTGTGGCAAAGGGGTTCACGCAAAAGAAGGGAGTTGACTATCATGACACGTTTGCTCCAGTAGCTAAACTAGTAACCATGAGAACTCTCCTTACCGTTGCTGTGAAACGGGGATGGGAAATTCAACAACTCGACGTGAATAACGCCTTCTTGCATGGTGATCTTAAAGAAGAAGTTTATATGAAGATCCCACAAGGATTCTCAAGCGAGAATGAAACAAGAGTTTGCAAACTCAAGAAATCAATCTATGGTTTGAAGCAAGCGTCCCGAAATTGGTATCACAAGTTCACGAAATCGCTTACGGTTCTTGGTTACAAGCAATCAAAAGCGGATCACTCATTGTTCATTTACGAAAATCCAGGAATATATGTGGCAACCCTCATATATGTGGATGATGTAATTATTGTCGGAAACAACACACAGCAGATTGCAAGAACAAAGAGTCATCTAGACAAAGAGTTCAGCATAAAGGATCTTGGTCCTTTGAAATACTTCTTAGGAATAGAAGTTGCGAGAACACCTGAAGGTTTGGTTCTAAGTCAACGAAAGTACACTCTGGACATTCTCGAAGATAGTGGAATGAAAGGATGCAGACCCAGTTCGTTCCCCATGGAACCGAATCTAAAACTCGACAAAGGAGAAGAAGAAGAAAGGGTTGATGCCGGTCAATACCGAAGACTTGTGGGTCGTCTACTTTATCTTCAAGTTACTCGCCCAGACATAACATATTCTGTGAATATTTTAAGTCAATTCGTTGAAGATCCAAGACGTAATCATATGGAAGCTGCAAACCGGGTACTGAGGTATCTCAAAACAACAGCTGGTCAAGGCATTCTTTTACTAAAAGGGGATAACATTAATCTTGTAGCGTACTGTGACTCCGATTGGCTTGGATGTCGTCTTAGTAGGCGATCTAGAACGGGCTACGTACTCTTGTTGGGAGGAGCTCCAATATCTTGGAAATCCAAGAAGCAATCAGTGGTGTCGTGTTCTTCTGCCGAGGCGGAATATCGGGCCATGGCCGCATCCGTTAGTGAAGTTATATGGGTTCTATGGTTACTGGAAGAGCTCAATGTTGCTGCGACCGGTCCAACACCACTGTTATGTGACAATCAAGCAGCTATACACATAGCGAACAATCCTGTTTTCCATGAACGGACAAAACACGTTGAAATGGATTGTTATTTTGTCCGTGAACGCGTTGAACGAAAGGAAATCGAACCCGTATTCATCAACTCCAAACAACAAGTGGCAGATTTATTCACGAAACCTCTTGGTTCTCACCTTTTACGTGAATTGTTGGTCAAGTTGGGCATTCGAAATCTACATGCGCCAACTTGAGGGGGAGTATTGGAAACTAATTAATTTCTCTCAACAGTATATATCTTTTCTTCATTTAGAACCCTTAATTTCCTCTTTAAATATGGTAAAGATGGTGATAGGCTCTTTCTTTTTTTGTAATCAAATTGCTGTATATGTATTCACTGCACAATGATAATAAAGCATCCTTTTGAGGCCACCAATTTGTTTAAGATGAAATTCTGTCACGAACAGACTATGTGCAATCAGAAAAAAGACATTGGAAAGTTTTCTGCAAAGGAAGCAATAGGAAAAGAGTAATCGCATACCTGTTGTCATGATCGATCAGAAAAATGAAAGAAGAGGGATATCATCTGATCGATTAGGAAGTTGACAGCCATTGTAGGGCCTTGTTAATCGAAAAAATGGAGGTAGGAATTCGAAGCCCTTGTAGGGTAGTAACCAAAATTCAAAAATTAAAGAAGAAAAACTCAAAAGGTTTTTGCATGTTGTGTGTTTGAACAGAAAGAACTGCTTGAAAGGTTGTTAACGATTCTCTGTTGTGATTGAAAAAAAAAACAACAGAGCAAGTTGAAGATCCTCGGTTCTTGGTTGAATTCAAACAGAGAGGGATGGCCTTGTAGAGGGTTGATGATTTTGATCAAAAACAAGAAAGGACCTGCTGCAATCAATGGAATTTGAAGCGAACATGTGTAATTTAATTCGAAAATTGCAGAGGAAGAACAACAAGAAGAAGGCCATTATTGGTCCCTGTTTTTCGGAAAATAATCAGAGAAGAAGGGAATATTGTCCCTGTTGTGTACTCGATCAATAAAGAAATTTGTGGTTTAATCCTACTTCTGATTCGGGTCTTCTACATGTTTTAAAGCCTGTAGAAATTCGAAGGTCTCTAAGGCAAATGTAATCGAAAAAAAGGTACATTTGTGTTCGTTCTTAGTGAAAACACATTGTTCTTTTGATCCTTAGTCGGTTGGTTTCTTTGTTGATGGCTACAATTGGTGTGGATGATGGTGGTCTCATTGAAAAGAAGTGGGACAATGTTAGTGATCCTAAAGAATTCGATTACTAATTATGATTGATTTTTGTGTTCTAAATGGGAACTCGTTGTTGATTGGTTGTTCGCGAAGGGGTCATAAGATCGGTCCTTTTTTGTTGTAATCAAAAGGCTTGTTTGAAACAAGAACAGAGGCGAAAATTGAAGGCCTATAGGGGCTGTTGTGATTGAACTGGAAGAAGAAGCCTTTAAGGGCTGTTGCAATCAGAAAAAGGTACGATTGTTGTGTTCGTTCATAGTGAAAACACCCTCCATTTATTATCCTTGGTGGATCAATTGCTCTTTTCAATATAAATAAAGATCAAGTGAAATGTTGTTTCCATTCTCGTTGAAAAGATTCGAGATTATGGTGTTTGGAAAAATGATCGTTGTATCTTCCAAGTGAATAAAATATTGGTGGATGGTTGATTCCAAGAGGTTGGAACAGGTGTTTGAAGAGATGATCAATAGTTTGGAGGAAGATTCAGGCTATTGAAGTTACTGCACAAGAACAATGATTCAGAAATATTATTGTTAGAAGTTTGAAGATTATAAGATTAGTTTAGGCTTAAGGAAAGTAAGCCTAAGCTTAGGGTCTTATTTGTATTTAATTGTTAGTATAGGGGTTTAATTTAGGCAGTTAATGTTTGAGCTTAATTACTGACTTAATTGAGCTTAATTAGTTAAGTGAGTTATATGGTCAGCCATTATGTGATGTTTGTTTAGAACTTAATTATTTGGGATAAAAACTCGGCCAGCCATTATCTTAAGTCAGAAAAGTTATGTGTCCCCATTCAGCTTTATATTATTCCAGTTTTGACCCTCTATCATCCTACAGTTCATTCAATATCTCCTCTTTGAAAATTGAAATGAGATATTTCTCTCTACCCGGAGACTTCACTACTGTTTCTCAGACGAAACCCGATAATTAATCATAGACATCACCACCTCCTTCCTCTATGGCGTCAGAGTCCACCACCACCGCCTTTATTTGTGGCTAGCGGTGACCGCTGCTGGTTCCCACCTCCACCGCCACCGCCTCTATTTGTGGCTTACGAAGTCCACAGCTACTGGTTCCCACCTCCACCGCCACCGCCTCTATTTGTGGCTTACGAAGTCCACCGCTGCTGGTTCCCACCTCCACCGCCACTGCCTCTATTTGTGGCTTGCGGAGTCCACCAGCTGGTTCCCACCTCCACCGCCACCATATCTTTTCCTTCTCCTCTAAAACCAACAATCCATTGCCACCATCGAGATTCTGTTGGCTGTGTGGAGCTCCCGCTGTTTGCATTCATTGATATACTATCACACCCATCTTCGATTTATATAAAAAGGAAATCAATGTTCAACCATTAAATTGTTACAAAACGTGGATTTATTTGTGCAAAGGAAGAAGAGGAAAGAAAAATCCAGAACTTACAATTATTTGGGGAAAATGGGATCCAATCATATCCTAAAAAAGGAAATTACATAGTAGGTTGTGGATTTGCGGTAAATGGGTTGGCTAGTTCATATTGTGTTTTGTAATCTGATTTTAGGTTTGGTAAATGAAATTTTGAATTCAAAATGAATTTTTAATTTTGGGGTTGTTTTGGTAATGCAGTTGGGTAATTTGATTTTGGTTTTCTTAATTTAATTTTAAATGAATAGTTATTTTTGTTGTTAAGATAGTTATTAAATAAAGGGTAAATAGGTAATTTGCTTTATTCAGACGGTTCATTCAGTATGTTAAAACAAACAATTACTGTTTTTATCCGAACTGCTATCTAAATCAAGACAGTCTACTTAACTTAATAAAACAAACAAACAAACAGCCCCTATGGATCTGCCATATGTGAAGGGTTATATCCTTCATTGGCATCTATTCAAGTTGTACATTATATCCATGTATGCACTCTAATTTTAGTGGTTGAATAAGTTTATAATTTTGAGAGTAATATTGGTGTGTTCTTATTTATCCATATATCTTGTTCGATTCTTTCCTCTGCGCCAACAATTCTGTCATGAACAGACTATGTCCAAGTTTTGAAGAAGACATATCCACGTAAGTTTTTATAAGATGAACTCAATTAAATATAGTTCAAATTTTCAAATCTTCAAGTGATCATTTTTCACACAAACAACCACTTCTTGATCGATTTACCTTTGATTTTAGAACAATTCCAAGTCCAATATAATCAACCTACCAACTGAATTCTTTATTAAAGGCCAAGAAGTTTCCTTCCACACCATATTACTTCACATGCAACTTCCTCATCTTACATCTATTGTTTTCCTCAAGTAAAGAGCTGCACAATATCAGATATGTTGCACCACTAGAATATGTAATATCAACCTTAATCAGTGACCCATCATCTTCCATCTTCCTCTAGGGTGCCGGCTGGATTAAAACCCACCATGGAGACCACTATAAGCTGCTGCAACCAACCGGTTATTTAGTGTTAAGTGTAAGGTGTTAATGTGTCAGGTTAATTAGGGGGTGGCTATGGGCCTATGGCAGTTAAAGCCCACCCATTTTTGGAAGGATTGTACCCTTTCATTTGTGTTTCTTCATGGTGTTACACCTATGTATGTATCTCTGTGTTTAAAGTTGTTGGATATATATACCTATGTATGTATCTCTGTGTTCAAAGTTGTTGGCAAGAGGTGGGTTATTATAGATATATGATCTGCTTCTAATTCTTTCTTCTACTGCCAACAAAGTGGTATTAGTGCAGAATGTCGAATTAAAGATCTGTTGGAAAAAAAGTCATGAAAAAAATGTGCTTTCATGGGTTTTGGATGAAATTTAATTATATATGAAAGTAAGATATATAATTATTATTTTATGGCTTTGTGTTCTCCTTGAAGAGAGCTTCGCAACGATATAAAGGACGTCCAAAATGAATGAGTACGAAGCTCAAAGTTTGGTGTTAGGAATGGAAAAACCCATTGTGGGGGGACATTGATGTCCCATATAGAAAGGGAAACAAACTTAAGATGAGTTTATAAAAAGAAGTCCTTGCTAGCATAGCAAGCTTGTATATTACTTTTTCTCCAATATCTACCAGTGTAATTCGTTTGAACACGTGTGTGCATCTGTAGACATGAATGCAGCCAGCCCAGAAAGCCAATTTAGGTCCATACTTTCTTTTTTGGCAGCAAGGTTTTTGATGCTGAAAGAAAAGAAAGATTCGCACTTGTGGCTTTGTTAAGAGCATGCTAAAGCAAGTCACTAAAGAAAACAGTGAGTTGCTGGACATACTGAAATATATACTTGCAAGTCGTCGGATTTTTCAAATTGCTGACACTGAGAAATTTCGATGAGTTGTTACCATTAAAAGCGACCGCTCGGTTAGCACTTGTGGCTTTGTTAAGAGCATGCTAATGCAAGTGTCGTTGCATTAGCACAGGTTGCTGACACTCACAAATTTCAATTGACTTGTTACCATTAAAAGCGACTGTTTGGTTGCATTTGGAGTTGTTACGTCCGTTGGTTTTCTAACCTAATTGAAATGATCTCAACCATACATACATATACATACACACACAGATAGATATATATATATATATATATATATATATATATATATATATATATATATATATATATATATATATATATATACATGCATCACAATTCCCACGTGATGCATCATTATTTCCACGTGATGCATCAAATTCCCGCATGATGCATCGACTTCCACGTGAGATAGTTGGATCAGGGAATATTTCATTGCTTATGGACAATGGAACTAGGAACCTATAGAAGAATGTTAATTAAATATGTTCCAAGTTAAAAAGAAACCTCACCTCACTAGGGTGTTTGGAACAAGATGGGTTTTAAGTTAAAATGGGGGGTGGTAAGATGAAAGTTGTTAAAGGTGCTCTAGTCATTCTTCAAGGATTAAGAAGAAGTAACAACATATATGTGTTAGATGCTGCTACACCAGAGAAAAACACTGTGAGAGGACGTATGTTATCGCATAAGACCGGGTCACATGAGTCTACAAGGACTAAAAGAGTTGGAAAAGAAGAGTGTGAGGACTATGTATATGGAAAGGCTCACAAAGTTAAGTTTACAAGGAGCCTAAGCATATCAAAGGGGTGTCTGGATTATGTTCATTCTAACATGTGGGGGCCTGCTAGAGTTGAAACACTAGGAGGTGCCTCATACTTCCTGTCAATTGTGGATGATTACTCAAGGAGAGTGGATTTATCTGTTAAACAGAAAGATCATGAAGATCAAGCCTATGACAGGTTCAAGCAGTGGACTGCTATGGTAGAGAATCAAACAGAATGAAGAGTGAAGAAGCTAAAAACAGACAATGGCCTTGAATTCTGCAACTTCAAGTTTGATCAGTTTTGTAACTCAAAGGGAATAGTTAGACATCACACTCTTCCTTATACTCCACAGCAGAATGGGATTCCAGAGCGAATGAACATGACCTTGTTGAATAAGGTGAGATGCATGCTATCACACTCTGGAATGCCAAAGATGTATTAGCGAAAAGCAATCACTACAGCTGCCTATTTGATAAATAGATCACCAAAACACACCTCTGAACAATGGGACTCCTATGGAGGTGTGGTCAGGAAAATCAACTCATGATCAACATTTAAGGGTGTTTGGAAGTGTTTGTTATGCACATGTAGATCAAGGCAAGCTGGAAAACAGAGCTCAAAAATGTATTATGCTGGGATATCCTGATGGCACAAAGGGGTATAGATTACTCACATGTGATAAGATTGGTAAGAAGGTGATATGCAGCAGAAATGTGACATTTAATGAGGGACTGCTCTATAACGATCTTCTAACAACAAGTGTCAAAGGTAAGGTCAGAGCTGATCAGTTTGAGTTGGAGATAGAAAATAGAGAAAATAGAGCAGGTGCTCAGGTTCAATCAGAACAACGTCACACACGAGAAAGTGATGGAAACTCATATCAGCTAGCAAGAGAGAGGGTTAGAAGAAAAATATCTAAACGAGTAAGGTTTAGAGATGATAATGATGCTAATATGGCACTACAAGTAAATGACTTTTAGAGACCACAAAGGTCGTCCCAAAATATGAATAAGTCTCCCAAAAGATCTTTTGAGACCACGGTCGTTCCAAAAACTTCCGTCTCAGAAACCCACCCTCCCTGTCCCTGAAAAGAAAGATTTATATGGCAGAACATCGTGTGGTCCCTAAAAGTAATTTTCTTTTGGGACGACACGTTCTCTCTAAAAACAAATTTTTATTATAATTAATTATTTACTTTTTGAAGCAACATGTTGTCCTAAAAACAAAATTAATTATTTAATACGTTATTTACTTTTAGAGACGACTTATTGTCCCAGAATGTAAATGTCATATTAAAATTACTTGCCACTTTTTGTAACCACATGTGGTCCCAAAAAGTACTTAATATTATAAACAGATAATTTTTGTTTCTTTAACTTACCTATAGTTTTAACCATTCATAAACTAACATAAAATTTTCAACTTCATAAGACTAAATCAATGGTCAAAGTTTAGTAATATCCTAAAACCCCACACATTAACACTTCAAGTTAAAGTAACAAATTATATAATATTCAAAGTTGTTAAACTAACAAATCATAAAATATTCAAAGTTAAACTAATTACTATTTGTTGTCCAAGTCTTCCTCATCATCTTTCGAGTCTTCCTCGTCATCATCTCTAGATTGTTGTGATTTTTGATTTTCTTTATAGAGATTATAGTCAAATGGAGGCACCGCCATTGATACAAATGGTGGTATGTTGGCAATATTGGAATTAGGAATTATACTTGAGAATTATGTAGCGAAGTCTTGGTATCGTTTGCGATCTTGTTCTTCATGACATCTTTCCCAAGCTTCTTGGGCAGCCCGTATCATATCTTGCATCACCTCATTTGATGGTGGTGTCAAGGTCGTAGATGACGAAGGAAAACCCGATTGACGTTTCAACTTCCGTCCCCATCCAATGTTATGACCTCGACGCTCACCGAACACCGTTTTGAAGATTTCTTGCTCATTTATAGATGAAGGTTCATTTGCGTTAGATGATGATGCTTGTTGAGCCAGAATTTCCATCTCCGCAACCAACTTATCCTAAACTTTTAAATGAGGATGATTAAAAAAACAAACTATCAATAAACAACTTTATTAAACTTATACTTGCATAATCTAATTCCTCAAACCTAAATAATTACTAACATAATCAGCTTTCGCTTGCTCATTTACCCACCCTTTCGTCGACTTATAGTGCATATCATGCCTATTTTCTATTGCACTTAGGATTCTCTATGTCTTGGGATTCATCTACTATAAAAACAAAATACATGATAAAATTAGAAAACCATAATGTTGCTTGATGCTCCCCTATAAATAATATATACAATATAACAAAGCTCAAGATGTACTAACATAAGATCGATATCCGTGACAACTAGCATACAGAAGTTTTGCCCGATTTTCAGAATTCTTCTTTGATAGCTTCTGTCATTGTGGATTTATGAAAACACCATCTATTAGTTGGTTCTACACATTCACGTGTTACAGGAGAGATTGGATGCCGGGAGGATTAGTCATCTTTTGCTTCAATTAACGAGCAAGAAATTGCTTCAAAGGTAAAATATCTATATATTATTTATATACATATACATTTATAAATATATATATTATAATCTAATAACATGTTGATTTTGGCATTAGGTGTTTTGCGAAAGACGCGGTCATAGTATCGGACGTGACCAAAAGTTGAAGAAAGCTCGTGCAATGATGTCGTCTTCATCATCTACCACATCATCGCAACCTCCGTCAAATGAACAATTTCAAGAAATTGTGCACAAGAGCAACAAAAATCAAAAACCAATTTACAAAGTGGGTTGCTTTGATTGGCAAAACGAATCCGACTTTGGAAGCCCCTCCAATAATTGACGAGGACGAGGAGGACGTGTAGGTATATATATATATATATATATGTGTGTGTGTGTGCAGTGTTTTTGGTTGGTTTTAAGTTGTATCGACTTTCGGACAATTTATTTGGTGAATTCACATATTTGTATTGCATTTTGTATATGTGAGGATTATTTGTGGTTTAATGGTATTCCATAAAGAAGGTATTTTGTATGTGTGGGGATTTACATATTTGTATCCTGGAAATATTGAAAAACAGAAAAATTTAAAAAAAAAATTTAGTTCCTTTTTTGCGACGACAATCATTGCGAAAGGGTCATTTTAAAATTAATTATTTAATTAAAATGTCGTTGCAAATACTCAAAAAGTCATCGCAAAATTAGTGACGACAACAATGTCGTCACAAATACTATAATTTGAGGCAACCTTTGTGACGGCCGTCGTTGTGACCCGCAAAAATAATCCTTATATCCACTATTTAGCCCAGAGAAGTAATGGTCGAATCCACAGGGAGTGCGATTGTAGTTAGGGTTAGGCGGCTAGCTTTGTGAGTTTTATTGAAAGCACTTTAAATTTTGAATCAGTTGATTTTAATTATTTGTTTAGATCAATGACTTACTATTACTTTGTGACTAAGATTAATGGCAAATAACTAACGTAGAAAATTAACAATCAAGTGAAGGATAACCATTCACGGAATCACCACGACATAAGTACTACTCACTCGAATTTCATGCAACAATTACATAGACATAATTAATTGCGCGATTAAATTACTCATACATGTTTTAACCAATAACACTCGGCATAGCGCATGCAATATTCGCTACTTGTCTTAATCCCTAAGCTAATGGACTCGTCACAAATAATAATACCACTATGACTATCTTTCTTTTACCAATCAAAACATACAATCATAATCATAAGCGAAAGCTTATCATTTGAATACAATAGAATATCTCAATCGATACGAGTACATCAAAACATATAGAAATTCAAGTAAAGTAAACTTAGCCGTAGATCCACCGCAAGCGGCTATAGTGATTAGCCGCTCATCGTATGCTCTTCAATAGTGTAGATCTGAGACATCTTATGACTTGCGAATCACCGTCTTCGTACTTGTATCGTGAATCCACTCTGGCAGGGCTTCGCCAACGCTCTTGACACGTTCGGGACTCTCTTAAAGGCTTCCATCGACCTCTATTTATAGAGGAGTCGAATTTAGGGTTTCTGAGGCTGGAAAACGCGTTATTGCGCCGACCTAGCGCAGGCCATGTGCAGCCTGCGCCCCCCCCCCCCCCCCCTGCGCTAGGGGTATGGCCACGGGTACGCTAGGCTACGGTGGAACTGCTCTGGAACTCTCAAACTCTCTGTTTTGCAGCGCAGGCAGGCGCCACCTTTGACTCGGTTCGCTCTGAATTTTCTCGAGTTGCTTCCGTTTGACCTCATGACCCTGAAACATAAATTGGAGTAATAATATGGAAGTTACGAAATATCGGTGCTTAAAATGAACATAAAATGACTCCAAAACACATAAAATTATAGCCTTATCAAACCTCCCCAACTTAACTCTTGGTCGTCCCCGAACAAGGCTTTATAATCAGAACTAACTAACTATGTAGTGAATTTAGGAATTCTATGTTAAGCTAGCCTTCGTACTAATGCATTAAAATTTTAATATGTAAATCGAAGACGTTTTTAATTAACATCTATTTCCCTTAGAATTTATATAATGTATCTCACTCTTGGAAATACCCTTTTAGCTCAAGGTTACGAAACTTAAAACACTTGGGTCTTTTGACCATCTTTTCCTCTTTGCATGTTTACGACTACTTTTTCTTTTCAACACCATGCTTCTATCTATTTTCTTTTCAACTTAGATTATCTAGATGGTCCATGTAACGAGATTTCAGTCAATCACTCCCAAACCAGATGGTTTTAGGGGATTAGGCATGAATGGTACCCCTACGGACTTAGTTTCCCGAACCATCTAGACTACGATAAAGAAATTAAATGCATAACTGAAACAAAATAAAACAAAAGACAGAAAAATAAAGAACAAGGAAAGATAGTACCCGATAATTCGAATGGAGAAGGTGGAGGACCGAAGACGCTGTTGAAGAAGTCAGTATACGGGTTTTGGCCTGTGGTGAATTGTGCTGTACGCGGAACCAAGTGAGTAGGGATCTGGTCTGGAAGCTCCTGCCTGCCATGCACCGGATAGCGCTGACAAGTGTCTACGGCAGGGTAGTAGGTTTAGTAGTTGGGCATCGTGTAATCATCATATGACTGATATAGCATACCGGCTACGGAGTCCTCGTGATGTCGGACTCCCTCCCAGTATGCCCAGTTTTGGTGCTGGTAATAGGCATTTTGGTATGCCAGGGCTCTCTGCCCGTCCTGAAGCTAATCTACCCGACTAGACAAGTGATCGACTCTATCATAAATATGGGTCATTCGCCCATTCATCTCGTCTAATCTCTGGGTCACGTCCTCCAGGAACTCACCCTGACCCACTACTAAGTCATCTAACCGCCTCATGACGCGGCTAAAAACATCATCGTTACCTCGACTATGCGAGGTAGACGCCCCTCTGTTCGTGCCGAACTTCCACCTCATTAGCGGCCTTCTCCTCTCTCTCTCTCTCTCCTCTCATCCCGATCCTCAGTATAGTCCTCGATATACGATTGATTTGTCTCCTTGTCGAATATCTCGAACCCTTCATCAACTTCCCTAAAAATCAAGGCAGGGAACATGGCGGCCGTAATGTACGTCGCCGGAAACCAGGGAATCACGTGAAAGTGAACCCGTCCTCTCGAGGAATTTAGATATCAACCAAGCATGAGGATGATCGTCCTCTCTCTAGTATCATACATAGCCCATGTATCATTCATGACTGTCCATGCGAAGGACAGTCTGGGCTTACCCTTAAGAAGGGCGTGCAGGACCATGATATCCCTATGTCTGACCTTAGATAGGTTACAATCGCAAGGCAAGATGTTATTCACAATTATATATGTGAACCACCTTACACCTCGGAGTCAAAGCACTGCGGCTATAGGAAGAGGAGGACTCAGATTCCAAAAAGGATGGAATAATCACTTTACTTACTTGCTCCGTCCACTCCCCTGACCAAGTCATGTCAGTAAAGGCCAACTAGGCCTCGGACTTATACTCATACCCTCGCTGGTTAGATCCTTCGTGACCTACCCCCGTATCTACACTAAACAATTGGCGAAGGATTTGTGCCTCCATCGCCACGTCCCTACCACGGATGGTTCCTATAAGTCAAAAATCATTAGGTGAACGAATCGTCTCCCTTCGTAGGGTAGACATCCATTCTACCACATCGGTCTGATAAATCTCAGGGCCGCCCAAGTCAAGCACACTCTCCCAACCCGGATAGTCAAAGAGGTATGAAATCCCATAATTCTCAAAGTCATTTCTCCTAACCCTCTTCTCAGCTAACACCTTATTCGAGTATTTCTTATATAAAAATAAGAGTATTCTAATGTTCTCGGGGTGTTGTGATAGTAAGAGATTCGGAGACCAATCTATAGGCACATTGGCATTTTGAGTTCTTTGTTTCGTTCGCCTCGACATCTACAATTTTGCCAACCAACCACAATATGTATGAGATAAATCACACTATGCAATTTGAATTTCACATTTACGCTCAATTAAATCATGCAACTATATATATATATACTTTTTACGCTCTAATTTTGCATCACTCCATACATAGTTTATAATTTGCCAATAATTAAAATGCCAAACACATACGTAATTATCAATATAATTAATTTAGCACATAAACTCATGTTCTAGCTAATTACCAAAATTTTATAATTTAAACATTATATGTGCATTTAGGTAACCAACTTTGTAAAATCATATTAATTTCTAAATATTAACCATGACAAATTAACTAAAATAACAAGTAACACATATCTCATCAAACATACATCAAGGTCATCATCAAATTCATGCAATTTCACATACTTTGACTCTAAAAAGTCAAAATCACCATGAAAACTCCATGGATGACCATGAAGCTCAATCTTTCATTTTTTGCTCAAAAATTATGAAATAAGTTGCATTTGCTTAACAAAAACACTAACCTTAGTGATTGGAAGCTTAACTTGGTAAAAATCTAGCCTTTTTCTTCAACAGTTTCTCACCCAAAAATCCTTCAAAATGGATGAAACTACCCACAAAGAAGTGATATCTAGCCTAGATCTGTGATATATTATGATAATGTGGGTATTTTGGGCTTAGATTTGCAAATTTGTAGCATAAAAATGGGTTTTTGGAGGTATGGCCGCACACCCAACCGTAGGTTAAAGCTCTAGGGTTTGTGAAAATTGAAAATGAGACTTGAATTGGGGTTTTATCTCGATGGGACGTAGGGCTAGCGTAGGGTTGCGCCCCCCCTGCGCCCAACACTTAAATTTTCAATTTTTACTGTTTTAGTACGCGGGGCGATATATCTCTCTAATTTTTGTTATAAAATGTGGTTTAAAAATTTTGTGGGGGCTAAATTAATTATCGTTAGAACCTACCCTCCCCAACTTAGACCTTTGTGACGTCCTCGTCACATTAAAATTGATTAATCATTTGAGAACTTTGAGAGATAGATCGGTACTCACTCCTTATTCATAACAATTAAATTTAAACAACTAAATAAAATTCAAATAAAATTCAACTTTTAATAACTCAATTAAAATAAACACACCACACTTAAAAATAAAAACCAAATAAAGTACGATTATAATTCAAATAAACTAAGCAAACAAACCACATGAGAAACAAATCAAACCAACTTTAATGTTTATCACGCAACAAACAAACCCATAATACTCAAATAATAAATTAAAATCTCATAATTCTTTCGGAGGAGCGACGATTTCTTCCAATTCTACAACAGTTATCTATAACTGGATATTGGTGAGTGACGCGTGTAAAACACACCTCAGGTTTTAATATCTAAATGAACCCAAAGTATAAATTACACAACTGGCAGTGTACCAATCATGTGCAATATAGCTTTAAGAATCACCCAGGATTTATCGAACTCAGGGAACGGAATAAAGATTGGAGACTCAAATACTACAACCTAAACCAATATTTAGCTATTTTTGACGTTTTGAGGAAGTTATCAACTAATGGCAATAATTAAAATTAATTAGCCGAATAACTGAAGCGAACTAAGTAACACAAGAATAAAAAATTAAACTAAATTTTTTTGGAATTTTCAAATTAAATAAGAACCAATTCTAGCAAACAAGAATTAAACTAAACGACTAAAGCAAGCAAGTAACGACAACTGAATCGAACTCTTATATTACGAAAACGTCACCCACTTGGAATTAGAAAACTATAATTAACTGGCGATGGATTGAATTGATTGACTAAAGACAAATCGGTTGATAACCAATTTTTGAATTCAATTAAGCCCGGATTTCAGTTTAATTTACCGATTATTTAATTACTTCAAGTTAAAATATTTAATCTTTATACCCACGTGATGAAAACAAAGCAACTCATCAAACTCCAATATTAACCAATTAATCTTATAATCGCAACACAATGCATAAAGATAATCGATTAACACCGAAATCCAACAAATTGACTTTGTCACTTTAAAAATCGAACTTTATGATTTGCCAATCCTATTATCGCAACACAATGCATAAGAACCAACAAACACATAAAATCCTAGATTAACAATCAACTATCAAATCATTATCGCAACACAATGCCTAGAAGAGATAGTTGACTATTAATTTTTCATTTAAAGCCTCTTTCTTTTTAAAACGCAGATTTAATTAAAACTCTATTATCGCAAAACAATGCTAAAAGATTAATAAAAATCTGATTTTTAACAAGAAAATATGAAATAATCAAGAACCCAACAAATATAAACCAAAATCCATCAATCAATCCAATAATTTACCAATTAATACATAGAATCCGTCATCCCAAGCGGGTGAACAAGAAAACTACTCACTAATCATGCTAACACTCAAAATTAAACTTAAATTAATAAAAATCATTATAAATTCAGAAAGTAAAGGAACGAATGTACCAAATCGCGCCGCTACAATAAAGAATTTGAATCCAAAACTCGAACCAATGCTTCTAACCCAAGAAATTCGAAAACTTTAACTAAACTATGATAAAAATTCGTGAAAGATGAAAGAAAGCTCTGAAATTCGCCAAAATCGTGTCTGAAACGCACGAATTAATGCTGGAATAGCCCCGAATGCTCTAAAATCGAAGAAGAATTAAACCCCAAGCTAAAACTATGATGAAGTATGATTATTTACTGAAAAACCGAGAAGAAATTCGCCAAAAGTCGTCTAAAAATTGCCTTCAATCGACTCTGAAATCGGAACTGCCGCCTCTTAGGTTTTAAAAACGATTTTTGATGGGCTGGGTAGGGGAAAGTCACGCGGGTGCGTGGACTTAACCTAGTGTACGCCCCTGCGTGGGCATGCTACGCGGGCGCGTGGCTTGCTTTGACTGCAAATGTGCACGCGGGCGCGTGGGAAGTTCTACGCGGGTGCGTGGATGCTCAACTGGACATGGCTACATAGGTGCGTGGAGGGTCTTACGCGGGCGTGTAGAGTCACTTTTCGCCAAATCTTTGCTTTCGATCACGGGAGATGGCTGGATCATAAAGTCTCGTCATTTTAGCCTTGATTTCCGTTTCCATGTTGATTCAATGGCTTCTGACCTGCGGAATACACATATTAATGAAATCAGTATCTTTTTCACGCGTTTCGGTCTGAAAACCACATAAATTGGAGATAAAATGATATCAAAAACATGTATAATTTTGCACATATCAAAATACCCCACACTTGAGCTTTGCTTGTCCCCAAGCAAACTGCAACATAAATGTCTCTAACCAAGGCCTCAACTCAAAACAAACTCTCAAGAAACACATAGACTCTGAAACATTAAAGATCCATAAACTATGAATTTGAAGCCAAGGCAAGAATCAATGAGACCACAAGATGCAAAAAGAATATAATGATAATGTCAACAACTTCCCACCTAATCACATGACTCAGCACCTCACAGCTTTCACTCATCACTCAAGTGTATAGGCTCGTGTGTTTTCACAAATTTCGCTCAATGCCAGACGTGTTAAAGAATGTGAGCATATGCTTGAGAGTAAATCACGCCGCCATCACTCAGTGTTTGAAAATAAAGCACATAAAGGTCTTAAAGGGCTGTAACGAGGCTAGGCTAAGGACATGGGAACTATATGGCCAAAGTGGGCTGAAAGAATGGGATCCAAGATCAAGCAGCAAGCAATAGAAGCGAGTAACCAACAATGGACCAAATAAATCACTGAGAGGATTTCCCAAGCAAACTGGATTGATTTTCACATCTAATAACAGCTCAGAAGGACAAAAAACTTTATTTTTTTTCTTTCTTATTCCAATTCCTTCTCCTCTCTTTTTCTTTTCTTTTCTTTTCTTTTTTTTTTTTTTTTTTTTTTTTTTTTTTTTTTTTTTTTTTTTTTTGTAGCGCTGAATTTTCAAGCACCGACTATGTCCATTCTGTACCCAAAAAGAACTCTCTTAACCATACTAGCATTGCTGCGGTACAACACTAGAAGAGTCAGGAAGAACACAAAAGCATGGAATTACATATGACTCGACTATTATCAAAACAATGCATAATCGTCAAGGCTCACAGCGGACCAACTAACAAGTGAATGATCCCAGATAAATATCTATAGCTTGCTACTAAATCACGATCCCAATTCCGGTCAAACGATAGACAAAAGGATTATTTGGCTGATAATGTGGGTTGTCACCGAAATGAAAGGCTCAGGCTCAAACGGGGAGACTATGGGAAATAATGCAGGTAAGAGTGTAATTGGGGAAAAAGGGTATCCTAACTGTGCCTTTATATAAGTGCTAGATTCTCAAACGATGTGATCTTGGCATGCATTTGACAAACAAGTTCTACCTTAATCCAATTAACACCGACAAATTCACACCGAAAGAATAATGAGCATTAAATATGAATGCTAGATGGGCTCAAATTCTCACGAAACGAATATACAGGGTTATTTGTGCTTAATCATGGAATTTCAGTCAAGAAGCGTGACACGCACATCAAACATCCTGTTACCACAAAATAATCTCAAAATCACTTGCTCAGCTTCGCATGCATAGAAAATAGAACAATACTGCAAAAGAGTCCAACATGCCAAAAATAGAGAATAAATTTTGAAAATCAGCCCAGTTTTTGACAAAAATGTTGCGACTTTTACTGAAGTACATGCAAATCTCAAAATCAACATTTTTATACCCCCACCCCACACTTAAATCTGACAGTGTCCTCACTGACATAAACCATGCAAATCGAACACGCAAGAGTAAATTGGAACGAGAAAAACTCCCCTGATAATGAAGAAAGCACTTAGGCGGCTCTGAACGATGAAGCTGAACTTACTGCCAGCGAGCATCTCTACCAGTGTCCAACCTTAATCAAAAGCAAGCATAATGAACAACCAGATATCAGCAATGATAAGTAACAATAAGCTAAATAACTGTACATCAATTAATAAAGTAAACAATTAGATACAAATGATAAAGTAAAACCCAAAAGAAAATAAAATAAACATCCTGAACACCCATTACGGCTGGGAACGCCTGACACGGCGACGAGAATAAATATGCGTGATAGTAGAAGCTCTCGGCCGGTCGATACGGGAGGCATCCAAACGGCGCACAGGGGGCCTATCATCAGAGACCGCAGGAGAGGAGACAAAAGTAGACGCAGATAAGCCCATATCAGCGGAAGTAGGTGAAAGATGACGTGGTGTAGGCGGTGGTGACGAGTGAGGTGACTGGTGTGGGGATGGCGGTGGCTGCTGCTCCTGACCCATATGAGTATCAGTAGGTGTCGGGTCCACAGATGGAACAGCAGGGGTGGGGACAAGGGAGTAAGGAAGGGGTGGTAATGATGGCAATCCAGCAGCTGCGAGTAATGAATCTGTGGCCCGGTATGTGTGTAGTAGGGCAGTAAGGGCTACATAATGGGCTACTGGATCGGTAGGGAGGACTCCGAAATGTAGGGTTGGAGGGGTCGATGGAAAGTGGGCGGAGGTGGAGGGATACGAAGGCTCAGGGATATCAGGGCGGGGAGCATGGAATGGGATATCAGGCTGGGCTCTGGGCTGAGGCTGGGGGATGACGAGATGGTTGTGCCTGCGATCTACGATGCCCATGTTGCGGAGAGTCTGCAACTGAATCTGTATGTGGGCGAGGGTGAGAGAACCCTGGAGGTCGAGGACGAGGGGGGTTAGAAAACCCCTGAGGTCTAAAGGTGTTCTGAGAGGAGTAATTCAAATTATTGTTGGGTCTTGGAAAACCTTCGGGTGTGTACTCATAATCTCCAGAAGAAAGGTAAACTTCCTCCTGTTGGTACTCAGCAGCATATGCAGCCTGACACTCATAACCAAAATGAGCTCCACCACAATGTTCACACCCTTGCTGTATGGCGTGCACAGGGTATGATGATGAAGCTTGTGATTGGTCATTTGACTGCTTAGTTAGAATGGCTATCTGAGCAGTGAGATTAGCAATGGCTTCAGCTTGCTTTGAATCATTCGCACCCCAACCAAAGTATTCACTCGGTGTCTGAGTTTGACTTAAGACCAGATCATCGATTATGTCAAAAGCCTCTTCAGGAGTCCTCTTATACACCGACCCGTTACAGGCTGAGTCGATTAGTGAGTGATACATGGGGTGAACATTCTCATAGAAAACCTTGACACGATGATTAAGTGTCATGTTATGATTAGGGCATTTCATGATAGATTCTTTATACCTCTCCCATGCATCATATAGAGACTCGTCAGGTTTCTGCTTAAATTGGAGAATGTCACTCATAAGCTTAGTGGTCCTAGACGGAGGGCAGAATTTAAGTAGAAATTTGGTTTCCATTTCGTCCCAAGTACGAATCGAGTTCGAGGGAAGGGACTCATACCACATCATGGCACGTCCGGAGAGAGAGTAAGGAAAGAGCATCAGTCGAATTACTTCCCTTGGAACTTGATTTGCCTTATACCCACCGCATGCTTTTCTGAATTTCTTCAGGTGGGAATACGGATCCTCAGAAGATAGACCGCAGAATTGTGCGTTATTCTGAACTAAAGCGATAAGGCTCGACTTTAGCTCAAAATTAACGGCATCGAATCCAGGAATAACTATTGCACCTTCCGAGTCATCGGTGACCGGTTGGTTAAGCTCAAGCATTGTCCTTCGGTCTCCCATAGTGAAAGATGAAGAGTCAGAAGAAGATGAAGAATCAGAAGATGATGAAGGCGAAGAAGGTGAAGAAGGTGAAGAAGGTGAAGGACTAGAAATTGGAGGTAACTGAACAAAGATGTCTACGTGATCTTCCTCCACCGGAGGAGAAACAATATGGTCCGTAGAATCCGATAAACTTGACAGTCCCTCAACTAAAGGGTGCGATTGTTCACGACGACGGTTACGGAATGCTCGCTCAGGTTCGGAGTATGGGCTGACGATATTAGGATTTCGACGACTCATACACCGAACACCCCTTTTAAAGAAAAGTGAAATTAGACAGAAAATTTAACTTTTCAGGGGGATTGCCCCTAAAAAGGATCAACTAAACTACCAGCGTTGGTTGTTTCTTAAAGCTCGCACCGTTCCCCGGCAGCGGCGCCAAAAACTTGACGCGTGTAAAACACACCTCAGGTTTTAATATCTAAATGAACCCAAAGTATAAATTACACAACTGGCAGTGTACCAATCATGTGCAATATAGCTTTAAGAATCACCCAGGATTTATCGAACTCAGGGAACGGAATAAAGATTGGAGACTCAAATACTACAACCTAAACCAATATTTAGCTATTTTTGACGTTTTGAGGAAGTTATCAACTAATGGCAATAATTAAAATTAATTAGCCGAATAACTGAAGCGAACTAAGTAACACAAGAATAAAAAATTAAACTAAAATTTTTTGGAAATTTTCAAATTAAATAAGAACCAATTCTAGCAAACAAGAATTAAACTAAACGACTAAAGCAAGCAAGTAACGACAACTGAATCGAACTCTTATATTACGAAAACGTCACCCACTTGGAATTAGAAAACTATAATTAACTGGCGATGGATTGAATTGATTGACTAAAGACAAATCGGTTGATAACCAATTTTTGAATTCAATTAAGCCCGGATTTCAGTTTAATTTACCGATTATTTAATTACTTCAAGTTAAAATATTTAATCTTTATACCCACGTGATGAAAACAAAGCAACTCATCAAACTCCAATATTAACCAATTAATCTTATAATCGCAACACAATGCATAAAGATAATCGATTAACACCGAAATCCAACAAATTGACTTTGTCACTTTAAAAATCGAACTTTATGATTTGCCAATCCTATTATCGCAACACAATGCATAAGAACCAACAAACACATAAAATCCTAGATTAACAATCAACTATCAAATCATTATCGCAACACAATGCCTAGAAGAGATAGTTGACTATTAATTTTTCATTTAAAGCCTCTTTCTTTTTAAAACGCAGATTTAATTAAAACTCTATTATCGCAAAACAATGCTAAAAGATTAATAAAAATCTGATTTTTAACAAGAAAATATGAAATAATCAAGAACCCAACAAATATAAACCAAAATCCATCAATCAATCCAATAATTTACCAATTAATACATAGAATCCGTCATCCCAAGCGGGTGAACAAGAAAACTACTCACTAATCATGCTAACACTCAAAATTAAACTTAAATTAATAAAAATCATTATAAATTCAGAAAGTAAAGGAACGAATGTACCAAATCGCGCCGCTACAATAAAGAATTTGAATCCAAAACTCGAACCAATGCTTCTAACCCAAGAAATTCGAAAACTTTAACTAAACTATGATAAAAATTCGTGAAAGATGAAAGAAAGCTCTGAAATTCGCCAAAATCGTGTCTGAAACGCACGAATTAATGCTGGAATAGCCCCGAATGCTCTAAAATCGAAGAAGAATTAAACCCCAAGCTAAAACTATGATGAAGTATGATTATCTACTGAAAAACCGAGAAGAAATTCGCCAAAAGTCGTCTAAAAATTGCCTTCAATCGACTCTGAAATCGGAACTGCCGCCTCTTAGGTTTTAAAAACGATTTTTGATGGGCTGGGCCCGGCACGCGGGCGCGTAGGGGAAAGTCACGCGGGTGCGTGGACTTAACCTAGTGTACGCCCCTGCTTGGGCATGCTACGCGGGCGCGTGGCTTGCTTTGACTGCAAATGTGCACGCGGGCGCGTGGGAAGTTCTACGCGGGTGCGTGGATGCTCAACTGGACATGGCTACATAGGTGCGTGGAGGGTCTTACGCGGGCGTGTAGAGTCACTTTTCGCCAAATCTTTGCTTTCGATCACGGGAGATGGCTGGATCATAAAGTCTCGTCATTTTAGCCTTGATTTCCGTTTCCATGTTGATTCAATGGCTTCTGACCTGCGGAATACACATATTAATGAAATCAGTATCTTTTTCACGCGTTTCGGTCTGAAAACCACATAAATTGGAGATAAAATGATATCAAAAACATGTATAATTTTGCACATATCAAAATACCCCACACTTGAGCTTTGCTTGTCCCCAAGCAAACTGCAACATAAATGTCTCTAACCAAGGCCTCAACTCAAAACAAACTCTCAAGAAACACATAGACTCTGAAACATTAAAGATCCATAAACTATGAATTTGAAGCCAAGGCAAGAATCAATGAGACCACAAGATGCAAAAAGAATATAATGATAATGTCAACAACTTCCCACCTAATCACATGACTCAGCACCTCACAGCTTTCACTCATCACTCAAGTGTATAGGCTCGTGTGTTTTCACAAATTTCGCTCAATGCCAGACGTGTTAAAGAATGTGAGCATATGCTTGAGAGTAAATCACGCCGCCATCACTCAGTGTTTGAAAATAAAGCACATAAAGGTCTTAAAGGGCTGTAACGAGGCTAGGCTAAGGACATGGGAACTATATGGCCAAAGTGGGCTGAAAGAATGGGATCCAAGATCAAGCAGCAAGCAATAGAAGTGAGTAACCAACAATGGACCAAATAAATCACTGAGAGGATTTCCCAAGCAAACTGGCTTGATTTTCACATCTAATAACAGCTCAGAAGGACAAAAAAAACTTTATTTTTTTCTTTCTTATTCCAATTCCTTCTCCTCTCTTTTTCTTTTCTTTTCTTTTCTTTTCTTTTTTTTTTCTTTTTTTTTTATAGCGCTGAATTTTCAAGCACCGACTATGTCCATTCTGTACCCAAAAAGAACTCTCTTAACCATACTAGCATTGCTGCGGTACAACACTAGAAGAGTCAGGAAGAACACAAAAGCATGGAATTACATATGACTCGACTATTATCAAAACAATGCATAATCGTCAAGGCTCACAGCGGACCAACTAACAAGTGAATGATCCCAGATAAATATCTATAGCTTGCTACTAAATCACGATCCCAATTCCGGTCAAACGATAGACAAAAGGATTATTTGGCTGATAATGTGGGTTGTCACCGAAATGAAAGGCTCAGGCTCAAACGGGGAGACTATGGGAAATAATGCAGGTAAGAGTGTAATTGGGGAAAAAGGGTATCCTAACTGTGCCTTTATATAAGTGCTAGATTCTCAAACGATGTGATCTTGGCATGCATTTGACAAACAAGTTCTACCTTAATCCAATTAACACCGACAAATTCACACCGAAAGAATAATGAGCATTAAATATGAATGCTAGATGGGCTCAAATTCTCACGAAACGAATATACAGGGTTATTTGTGCTTAATCATGGAATTTCAGTCAAGAAGCGTGACACGCACATCAAACATCCTGTTACCACAAAATAATCTCAAAATCACTTGCTCAGCTTCGCATGCATAGAAAATAGAACAATACTGCAAAAGAGTCCAACATGCCAAAAATAGAGAATAAATTTTGAAAATCAGCCCAGTTTTTGACAAAAATGTTGCGACTTTTACTGAAGTACATGCAAATCTCAAAATCAACATTTTTATAACCCCACCCCACACTTAAATCTGACAGTGTCCTCACTGACATAAACCATGCAAATCGAACACGTAAGAGTAAATTGGAACGAGAAAAACTCCCCTGATAATGAAGAAAGCACTTAGGCGGCTCTGAACGATGAAGCTGAACTTACTGCCAGCGAGCATCTCTACCAGTGTCCAACCTTAATCAAAAGCAAGCATAATGAACAACCAGATATCAGCAATGATAAGTAACAATAAGCTAAATAACTGTACATCAATTAATAAAGTAAACAATTAGATACAAATGATAAAGTAAAACCCAAAAGAAAATAAAATAAACATCCTGAACACCCATTACGGCTGGGAACGCCTGACACGGCGACGAGAATAAATATGCGTGATAGTAGAAGCTCTCGGCCGGTCGATACGGGAGGCATCCAAACGGCGCACAGGGGGCCTATCATCAGAGACCGCAGGAGAGGAGACAAAAGTAGACGCAGATAAGCCCATATCAGCGGAAGTAGGTGAAAGATGACGTGGTGTAGGCGGTGGTGACGAGTGAGGTGACTGGTGTGGGGATGGCGGTGGCTGCTGCTCCTGACCCATATGAGTATCAGTAGGTGTCGGGTCCACAGATGGAACAGCAGGGGTGGGGACAAGGGAGTAAGGAAGGGGTGGTAATGATGGCAATCCAGCAGCTGCGAGTAATGAATCTGTGGCCCGGTATGTGTGTAGTAGGGCAGTAAGGGCTACATAATGGGCTACTGGATCGGTAGGGAGGACTCCGAAATGTAGGGTTGGAGGGGTCGATGGAAAGTAGGCGGAGGTGGAGGGATACGAAGGCTCAGGGATATCAGGGCGGGGAGCATGGAATGGGATATCAGGCTGGGCTCTGGGCTGAGGCTGGGGGATGACGAGATGGTTGTGCCTGCGATCTACGATGCCCATGTTGCGGAGAGTCTGCAACTGAATCTGTATGTGGGCGAGGGTGAGAGAACCCTGGAGGTCGAGGACGAGGGGGGTTAGAAAACCCCTGAGGTCTAAAGGTGTTCTGAGAGGAGTAATTCAAATTATTGTTGGGTCTTGGAAAACCTTCGGGTGTGTACTCATAATCTCCAGAAGAAAGGTAAACTTCCTCCTGTTGGTACTCAGCAGCATATGCAGCCTGACACTCATAACCAAAATGAGCTCCACCACAATGTTCACACCCTTGCTGTATGGCGTGCACAGGGTATGATGATGAAGCTTGTGATTGGTCATTTGACTGCTTAGTTAGAATGGCTATCTGAGCAGTGAGATTAGCAATGGCTTCAGCTTGCTTTGAATCATTCGCACCCCAACCAAAGTATTCACTCGGTGTCTGAGTTTGACTTAAGACCAGATCATCGATTATGTCAAAAGCCTCTTCAGGAGTCCTCTTATACACCGACCCGTTACAGGCTGAGTCGATTAGTGAGTGATACATGGGGTGAACATTCTCATAGAAAACCTTGACACGATGATTAAGTGTCATGTTATGATTAGGGCATTTCATGATAGATTCTTTATACCTCTCCCATGCATCATATAGAGACTCGTCAGGTTTCTGCTTAAATTGGAGAATGTCACTCATAAGCTTAGTGGTCCTAGACGGAGGGCAGAATTTAAGTAGAAATTTGGTTTCCATTTCGTCCCAAGTACGAATCGAGTTCGAGGGAAGGGACTCATACCACATCATGGCACGTCCGGAGAGAGAGTAAGGAAAGAGCATCAGTCGAATTACTTCCCTTGGAACTTGATTTGCCTTATACCCACCGCATGCTTTTCTGAATTTCTTCAGGTGGGAATACGGATCCTCAGAAGATAGACCGCAGAATTGTGCGTTATTCTGAACTAAAGCGATAAGGCTCGACTTTAGCTCAAAATTAACGGCATCGAATCCAGGAATAACTATTGCACCTTCCGAGTCATCGGTGACCGGTTGGTTAAGCTCAAGCATTGTCCTTCGGTCTCCCATAGTGAAAGATGAAGAGTCAGAAGAAGATGAAGAATCAGAAGATGATGAAGGCGAAGAAGGTGAAGAAGGTGAAGAAGGTGAAGGACTAGAAATTGGAGGTAACTGAACAAAGATGTCTACGTGATCTTCCTCCACCGGAGGAGAAACAATATGGTCCGTAGAATCCGATAAACTTGACAGTCCCTCAACTAAAGGGTGCGATTGTTCACGACGACGGTTACGGAATGCTCGCTCAGGTTCGGAGTATGGGCTGACGATATTAGGATTTCGACGACTCATACACCGAACACCCCTTTTAAAGAAAAGTGAAATTAGACAGAAAATTTAACTTTTCAGGGGGATTGCCCCTAAAAAGGATCAACTAAACTACCAGCGTTGGTTGTTTCTTAAAGCTCGCACCGTTCCCCGGCAGCGGCGCCAAAAACTTGACGCGTGTAAAACACACCTCAGGTTTTAATATCTAAATGAACCCAAAGTATAAATTACACAACTGGCAGTGTACCAATCATGTGCAATATAGCTTTAAGAATCACCCAGGATTTATCGAACTCAGGGAACGGAATAAAGATTGGAGACTCAAATACTACAACCTAAACCAATATTTAGCTATTTTTGACGTTTTGAGGAAGTTATCAACTAATGGCAATAATTAAAATTAATTAGCCGAATAACTGAAGCGAACTAAGTAACACAAGAATAAAAAATTAAACTAAAATTTTTTGGAATTTTCAAATTAAATAAGAACCAATTCTAGCAAACAAGAATTAAACTAAACGACTAAAGCAAGCAAGTAACGACAACTGAATCGAACTCTTATATTACGAAAACGTCACCCACTTGGAATTAGAAAACTATAATTAACTGGCGATGGATTGAATTGATTGACTAAAGACAAATCGGTTGATAACCAATTTTTGAATTCAATTAAGCCCGGATTTCAGTTTAATTTACCGATTATTTAATTACTTCAAGTTAAAATATTTAATCTTTATACCCACGTAATGAAAACAAAGCAACTCATCAAACTCCAATATTAACCAATTAATCTTATAATCGCAACACAATGCATAAAGATAATCGATTAACACCGAAATCCAACAAATTGACTTTGTCACTTTAAAAATCGAACTTTATGATTTGCCAATCCTATTATCGCAACACAATGCATAAGAACCAACAAACACATAAAATCCTAGATTAACAATCAACTATCAAATCATTATCGCAACACAATGCCTAGAAGAGATAGTTGACTATTAATTTTTCATTTAAAGCCTCTTTCTTTTTAAAACGCAGATTTAATTAAAACTCTATTATCGCAAAACAATGCTAAAAGATTAATAAAAATCTGATTTTTAACAAGAAAATATGAAATAATCAAGAACCCAACAAATATAAACCAAAATCCATCAATCAATCCAATAATTTACCAATTAATACATAGAATCCGTCATCCCAAGCGGGTGAACAAGAAAACTACTCACTAATCATGCTAACACTCAAAATTAAACTTAAATTAATAAAAATCATTATAAATTCAGAAAGTAAAGGAACGAATGTACCAAATCGCGCCGCTACAATAAAGAATTTGAATCCAAAACTCGAACCAATGCTTCTAACCCAAGAAATTCGAAAACTTTAACTAAACTATGATAAAAATTCGTGAAAGATGAAAGAAAGCTCTGAAATTCGCCAAAATCGTGTCTGAAACGCACGAATTAATGCTGGAATAGCCCCGAATGCTCTAAAATCGAAGAAGAATTAAACCCCAAGCTAAAACTATGATGAAGTATGATTATCTACTGAAAAACCGAGAAGAAATTCGCCAAAAGTCGTCTAAAAATTGCCTTCAATCGACTCTGAAATCGGAACTGCCGCCTCTTAGGTTTTAAAAACGATTTTTGATGGGCTGGGCCCGGCACGCGGGCGCGTAGGGGAAAGTCACGCGGGTGCGTGGACTTAACCTAGTGTACGCCCCTGCGTGGGCATGCTACGCGGGCGCGTGGCTTGCTTTGACTGTAAATGTGCACGCGGGCGCGTGGGAAGTTCTACGCGGGTGCGTGGATGCTCAACTGGACATGGCTACATAGGTGCGTGGAGGGTCTTACGCGGGCGTGTAGAGTCACTTTTCGCCAAATCTTTGCTTTCGATCACGGGAGATGGCTGGATCATAAAGTCTCGTCATTTTAGCCTTGATTTCCGTTTCCATGTTGATTCAATGGCTTCTGACCTGCGGAATACACATATTAATGAAATCAGTATCTTTTTCACGCGTTTCGGTCTGGAAACCACATAAATTGGAGATAAAATGATATCAAAAACATGTATAATTTTGCACATATCAGTGAGCCAGTCAGAATGTACTTGGAGCAGCTGATCACTTTTCTTTTGGCTTCCTCGAAGTGTCTCGATTTATTTAAGCATTAACATATTGTTTGTGTTCACCAAATCTCCAACTATTCCTTTCAGTTTATGAACTTGATCCAGTACAATATCGACAGTCTCGATCCTCTTCCATGGTATCTGGTCTTCCTCGTCGACTTCCATCCTAGCTTTTCCTTTATTGCTTTGTCCCTCACGCATGTGTTCAAGGGCACTAAACGGGATTTGGGTCACTTTAGCGGTTTTAGAGTAACAAATTGAATTGGAATCCTATTTCAGTTCGCTCAAATACTAACCCTGTCATAGTAATTCTCGTAAACCATGTGATATTCGGGTTAAGGAACCTTATGGGCAACTCTTCCGACACTGCTTTTTCTATCACGAATAACTTAATCAGCATCCTACAGTGAGGGTAATTCATTCCCTGACCTATTTCATGACACTCCCACAGATTCTGCATAATAATATACCCCAAAGACACAGTCGGGTATCCAGTCTTGAGTGCGTGTACTAGGAGGATCTCCTGAGGTCTCACGTAAGTTGTGTCTTGGTGACGTGGAAGTATGTTAAAAATAACTAGTTTCCACATGACCTTATCCAAGGGGCATAAATCACCTCTATTAAAAGCAGTGTAAGTCTGGGCATCTCTAATAGGAATTCCAAAAACTGTAGCTATGATTTTATCCCATTGGTTAGTCCACTTATTAACCTTACGCATTCTACTCCCCTGGGTATTAGTCAATGTCCAGAATTCCCTAGGGCATGATGTCTCAGTGTCGATCAAAAATTCATCATACAACTTATCCCTAGAAATTGACACCTCTTTATTCCCCACCATCTCGAAATCATAATCCTCAGATTTTTCTATTCTACGCATAGTGGCGAACCACTGTTGGATCAACCTAGTGTGAATATACGGTAATTTCCACATAACAAATCTAGCCCACCCCAAACGCTCAAACGACTCTATAATATCAAAATCATCAAAGTCGGCATCTTTTAAGGTACGCTCTATGAGAAACCTAGGTGGTTAGCCATTATTGGTGTTTGGGGGTATCTCAGGGAATTCCGCATTGAGAGGTTTCTCAAAGCGGACATTTTGAGGGTGGTGGGTTCTCATCCTAGATGTTTGGGCATTTGCGGGACGGTTACCGTTGACGTGGAATTGGGTTGACATCTACAATTTAGAATGCAAAGACTAAGGATTAATAAAATAAGGTTTCCTATATGAATGATGCATGATAATTAAACACCCATTTTTTATTTATCATTAAATAAACTAATCCTAAGTCTCGCCAACAATGTGAGCCCAAACTAAACCTATCAAATGCATGACCTTTAATAAATAATTATTTTAACAATTTGAGAATAACCCTTTGGACAAAAATTTCAAAATATAGCAAAAACGGAAAAAGCCATAATTTTTATAAAAAGTTTTGCAAAAATAAATTTATATTAATTAAATGAGTATATAGAAAATTATTATTAACCCATCTTTCAATAAAAATAATGTAACCCCCAAAACTTTCATCCCATGCATGCATGATAAAACTATACTAAACTAACATAGAATGAAGCTAAAGGTGTTATAGAGAGTATACCTTGCTAATCCTTGAGAAAAACTAGCGTCAGATTGAAGAATTGACGTAGAAAAGACGACTTTTTAGAGGTTTTAGGCTTAGAATTCGACAAATCACCATTTCTGAAATTAGGGTTTAGGGTTTAAGAGTTTCTAGACGTTCAGCTATGTATTTATAAATTTTTAAGCACGTTGGGGCATAGGGCCAGCGCAGGGCTACGCCCCCCTATGCCCGGGCCTCCGGATTCCTGATCTGGGGCGCGCACTTGTCTCTAAACCCGTTTCTCCAATATTTAAAATTATTATGGGTACTCTCCCAAACTTACGCTCGTAATATCATGTAAAAATAATTCGGCTAAAATTCTATTTCTGATGTGGGATCCTAAAACTTAATTTAAAACCTAAATTCTAAACACAACTGAGTTTAGGAGGACGAATCCTCCCCAACTTAATTGGGTACACACAATTAACATAAATAAGCACATATACACATTAAAAACAAACAAAATCAAATAATCAAAATACTCTGGGTTGCCTCCCAGAAAGCTTTAAGTTTTACGTCTTCAGCCAGACGTACTGCTCCTAAACTAATTAATTAAGTTTTGTATTCTAATCTGATGAGTTCAGATACTAGCATATCATTGGTGGCCCATTGAACATATAATTTAAGTCTATGTCCATAGACTTTAACTGGTTCACCACCTTTTAGGTCTTGTATTTCTACCGCACCATGTGGGTAGGTATTAGTTACAATGTAAGGACCTGTCCATTTACTTTTTAATTTACCGGGAAATAGTCTAAGTCTTGCATTAATTAACTAGACTTTATTTCCTTTAGTAAATATTTTATTTTTAAGCATCCTGTCATGGAAAGCTTTTGTTTTCTCTTTGTAAATTCTTGCACTTTTGTAGGCTTCTCTACGATTTCTTCAGTTCATTTAATTGAAATTTCCTATCAACACTGGCATCATGTAAATTAAAATTAGTGTTTTTGATTGCCCATAGAGCTCGGTGTTCTATTCTACCGGGAGATGGCAAAGCTTACCATAAACAAGTCTATATGGGGACATACCGATTGGTGTTTTTAATGAGGTTCTGTATGCCCATAGAGCATCCTCTAGTTTTTGCGACCAATCCTTACGATCTGGTCTGACAGTCTTTTCAAGGATTCTCTTGATCTCTCTATTAGAGATCTCGACTTGTCCGCTGGTTTGCGGATGATAAGGCGTTGCTATTCTAAGGAGTTTAGCAAAATGCTGATTTTTAAAATGTGACCCTCCGTCACTGATGATAGCCCTTGGGATATCGTGTCGTGCAAAGATATTTCTTTTAACAAATTTACACACAACCCGGTTAGCATTAGTTCATGTAGCTTCTGCTTCCACCCATTTGGAAACATAATCTACTGTAACTAAAATGTATTCATACCCAAATGATTTAGGGAAGCGTCCCATAAAATCAATACCCCGTACATCAAATATTTCAACAATTAATATTGGGGTCATGGGCATTTCATTTCTTTTTGCGACGCCGCCGGTTTGCTGGCATCTTGTGCATCCTTTAACAAATTCATAAGCATCCTTAAATATCGTGGGCCAGAAAAACCCATACTGCAATATTCGGTGACCAGTTTTCTTAGCGCTGAAATGGCCACCGCATGCATATGCATGGCAGTGTTTAAGAATATCTTCGTGTTCCGAATTAGGGACACATCGTCTTATTATTTGATCTACTCCAATTTTAATTAAATCAGGCTCATCCCAAATGTATTGCCTTACTTGAGCATAGAAATATTTTCTCTGTTGTGAGTTCCAGTGCTCTGGCAATCTTCCTGATACGAAATAATTAACTAAATTCGCAAACCAGGGAATTTTGGACATCGATAATAATTGTTCATCAGGGAAGGAGTCCCTGATTTGATCAGTTGAGATTGTTGGGATTAAGTGAAGCCTTGATAAATGATCGGCAACAACATTTTCTGTGTCGTTTCAAATTCTTGCAATAGAATGATCCACTGAATCAATCTACGCTTGGCATCCTTCTTTGCCAACAGATGTCTTAAAGCACTATGGTCTGAGTACACAATTATTTTTGCCCCCTCAAATGTATGATCAGAATTTATTTAGGGCAAACACTACGGCTAATAATTTCTTTTCCGTAGTGGTGTAATTGATTTGTGTTTCATTAAAGGTTTTACTTGCATAGTAAATAACCACTGGTTATTTCTCAAATCTTTGACCTAATACAGCACCAACTGCATAATCACTAGCATCGCACATGATCTCAAATGGTTGAGACCAATCTGGAGATTGCAGAATTGGTGCTTCAGTTAATTTTGATTTAAGTCGGCCTTTCAATTTCTTTTATACAAGCATCATCAAAATTAAATTCGACATCTTTTAATAGAAGATTGCATAACGGCCTTGAGATTTCACTGAAATCTTTAACGAATCGTCGATAAAAAGCAGCGTGGCCTAAGAATGATCTTACTCCTTTAACGTTGGTGGGGGTGGAAGTGAAGAAATTAATTGAACTTTTGCCTTGTCTACCTCCATGCCTCTTTCGGACACAATGTAACCTAAGATTACCCCTTCTTTTACCATAAAGTGGCTTTTCTCCCAACTTAGCACTAAGTTGGTTTCAGTGCATCTCTTTAGAACTTTCTCTAAATGTCCTAGACAATCTTCAAATGTTTTGTCAAATATGGAGAAATCGTCCATGAATATCTCAAGAGAACCACCCACCATATCTGAAAAGATCGCCATCATACAAGGCGCTGGAATGTGGCGGGTGCATTACATAGTCCGAACGGCATCCTTCAGTAGGCAAAGTTGCCAAATGGACAAGTAAATGTAGTTTTCTCTTGATCCTCTGGATGGATTGGAATGTGATTGTAACCAGAGTATCCATCAAGGAAACAGTAAAACTTCTGTCCTACTAATTTTTCCACTATTTGATCTATAAATGGAAATGGAAAATGATCTTTAGAAGTAGTAGCATTGAGTTTTCTGTAATCAATACAAACTCTCCACCCAGTTACAGGGCGAGTAGTTATCTTTTCTCCTTCTTAAGTGTTAATTACTATAATTCCCGATTTCTTGGGTACAGTTTGGGTTGGACTTACCCACTTGCTACCGGATATGGGATATATATATCCAACATCCAACCATTTCAATACTTCCTTTTTAACTACTTCTCTTAAATTAGGATTTAATATCCTTTGTGCATCCCGTGCTGGTTAAGCTTCTGGGTCAGTAATGATTTGGTGCATACATAAAGTGAGACTAATTCCTTTTTAATCAGCTATAGTTCATCCTACTGCTTCTTTATATTTGATTAATACTTGCAGTAGCGCTTTCTCTTGCTTTTTAGTCAGATCTGATGAAATTATGACAGGCAAAGTGTCATTCTAACCTAGAAAAGCGTATTTTAAATGAGCTGGCAACTCCTTTAATTCTAGAAAAGGTGGTTGTTCTATTAAAAGTTTGGTTGACCGAGGTAAATTAGTAGGTAATTTTTCAGTCCTATGGGTCCATGGTGGTTGTTTCATTTTAATGTGGATTCCATGACTATCTCTATCTTATCACACTCAGTAGAATTCAATTTGGCTAATTCATTCTCAGCAAAGAATAACTCGGTAGTATCTTTGGTGTTGATTAACGCACTATGCTGCTGCGCAAATTCGTCCATCATGTCTATAAGATAACATTCTGAATCGATTGCAGCGACATTTGAGGCATTAAACACATTCAATCTCAATTTCCTATTACCAAAGGCAATATCTACTGCTCTGGTCCTACAATTAATTTGCGCATTAATTGTGGCTAAGAAAGGTCTGCTTAAGATAATAGCCGGTTGATTATCTCCAATTGAACTTTCGGTGTCCAATACTAGGAAATCAACTGGATAATAAAACTCTTCAACTTTTACTATGACATCTGATAGAATATCTCTGGGGCATTTGGTTGACCGATCTGCTAGTTGTAAGATAATATCAGTTGTCTGTAACTGGCCTAGATCATGTTTGTCAAACAAGTTTCCAGGTAAAATGTTAATAGTAGCTCCAAGATCAAGTAGTGCCTTTTTAATCTGCACATTCCCAATTGTCATTGGAATCGATGGTGATCCAGGATCTTTCAGCTTAGGGGGTAGAGAACTCGAATCTACTGCACTTAACTGTTCAGTTAAATTGATCTGCTTAAGGAGCGAGACCTTATACTTTCTATTTTATGTGCAGAGATCTTTTAAAAATTTGGCATAAGAGGGAACCTGCTGAATGGCCTTGATCAAAGGAATATTGATCGTAACTTGATTGAACATATACCACAGATCTTTTGGTTGTGGGCCTCTTTTGCCATATGTGGAAGATTTTGGATTTTCTAAAGCTGCAGGATAAGGAGGAGGAACTGAAGTGTCCTGATTCTTATCTGCCTCCCCAACTTTGGGAGTTGGGATATTTAGTTTTAGTTCGTTCTTTGAAAGAAACTTTCTTAGGAATCTCCTTTTTTGGATCCTCTTTCTCCTCATACACGACTTCAGTGTCGGTATCTTTTCTTGCCTCTTGCTCTTTAGGCATCTCAATCTTATTGTCTACCTCTTTACCACTTCTCAATGTGGTTATCTTAGATACTTCATTTACTTCATTTATCTCATGTTTCTTATCTTGATTTGACTTATAATATCGCTCATCCTTCGCTGTAGAACTAGAACCATATTGATACTCTCTTTTTGGTGGTTCATATCTAGGTTTGGATTGATGAGCGGTAGGCTGATCATTCTTCCATCGAAAGTTAGGATGATTTCTCCACCCCGGATTATAGGTCTTCGAGAATGGATTATCCCTCTCCCTATGAGCTTTAAAACCGTAAACTTCATTAGCGAATTCCTCAGTGGATTGCAGTGGATTGCACTTGAGGACATGCTTCAGAATGATGCGATGGATCACGACATGTGACACAGTTAATTGATGCATTAGGGTTTGAAAGACCCTTCATCAATTGATCCATTTTCTTGCCTAATTCTGAAATTTCACTTTTAACCTCATGTTTCCAGGCATTATCTATGTCCATAACTTGAACTCCTATGCTGTTTTCAGAACCAGCTTGAACTTTAAGGCCTTTGCCGAGTTGATTTAGCAACTCCCAATCCTCGTCGTCTTCTTTTGCTAAAAATGTGCCTCCTGTGGCAGCAATAATCATATTACGACTCTCTTGACTCACACCATTGAAAAATGTTATAATAAGCATCCATTTGGGTACTTCGTGGTGTGGACAAGCTCTCAATAACTCATTCATACGATCAAAGGCTTCGTAGAATTGTTCACTGGGCTTTTGTTTAAATCCGGTAATTTCCTTTCTTTTCTCAGTTGTTTTACAAATGGGAAAATATTCATTAAGGAATTCTCGCTTCATTTGATCCCATGTAGTAATGCTATTGGTCAGTAAGGATATGAACCAATTTTTCGCTTTCTCTTTCAATGAGAAAGGAAATAATCAAAGTTTTAAACCGTTGGTGGTTATATCTCGAACATGGTTAGATTTACAAATAGCTGTGAACTCAGCTAGATGTTCGTAGGGTTCCTCACTTGGCATCCCTCGGAAGATTGGAGGAATTTGGAATAATTGAGGACGAACTTCGGGTTCGTTCTTGTTTTTAGGATAACGAATCGGAGACGGGTCGGGCACATCACCGGGACGGTAATGTGACTCAACCGTACGTCTTGGTTGATCACCCATTACGGCTATACGCTCAGGTTCTTCTTGATCACGATTTCGCGGCGAAATCAGAGGACCTTCTAAAATAGAGATTTCTAATTTGGGAATCTCTTCCTCTTGTTCGTTTGAATTCTCCGTGATTAACTGTTGTTGTTTTTGAATCCTGACAGTCTTTCGGTTAGACTTAGCTACTTTTTCGATTTCGGGTTCGAATTGTAGCGGCAATCCTCTAGCCGATCGACGTGTAAGCATACACTATTAAAATACTTAAATTAAATTACCTAACTAAACTAATTATATGTTTGGTGATAAAGTAGAGGACTACAATTAACTTTTTGAATTTTTAATTTTTTATGTGATTTTTAATAATAATAATAATAATTAAAGACTAAAAATAACCGAAATAAGGTACTTAAACTTAAAACTTAAAACGAATGCCAAAAACTAACTTCTAGCCCTAACTAACATTACCACTCCCCGGCAACGTCGCCAAAATCTGACAGGCCGTCATTGTGACCCGCAGAAATAATCATTATATCCACTATTTAGCTCAGAGAAGTAAGGGTCGAATCCACAGAGAGTGCGTATGTATCTAGGGTTAATCGGCTAGCTTTGTGAGTTTTATTGAAATCACTTTAAATTGTGAATCGGTTGATTTGAATGATTTGTTTAGATCAATGATTTACTATTACTTTGTGACTAAGATTAATGGCAAATAACTAACTAACGTAGAAAATTAACAATCAAGTGAAGGATAACCATTCACGGAATCACCACGGCATAAGTATTAATTACTCACTCGAATTTCATGCAACAATCACATAGACATAACTAATTGCGCGATTAAACTACTCATACATGTGTTAACCAATAACTCTCGGCATAGCGCATGCAATATTCATTACTTGTCATAATCCCTAAGCTAATGGACTCGACACAAATAATAATATCACTATAAACTATATTGCTTTTACCAATCAAAACATACAATCATAATCATAACCGAATGCTTATCATTTGAATACACATAGAATATCTCAATCAATACGAGTACATCAAAACATATAGAAATTCAAGTAAAGTAAACTTAGCCGTAGATCCTCCGCAAACGGCTAAAGTGATTAGCCGCTCATCGTATGCTCTTCAATAGTGTAGATCTGAGACATCTTATGACTTGCGAATCACTGCCTTCGTACTTGTATCGTGAATCCACTCCGGCGGGGCTTCGCCAATGCTTTTGACACGTTCGGGACTCTCTCAAAGGCTGCCATCGACCTCTATTTATAGAGGAGTCGAATTTGGGGTTTCTAAGGCTGGAAAACGCGTTTTTGCGCCGACCAGGCCAGGCGCGGGCCTGCGCCCCCTGCGCCAAGGGTACGGCCAGGGGTACGCTGGAACTGCTCTGGAACTCTCAAACTCTTTGTTTTGCAGCGCAGGGTGGCGCAGGGTGGCGCCTCCTTCGGCTCGGTTCGCTCTGAATTTTCTCGAGTTGCTTCTGTTTGATAGCTTGACCCTGAAACATAAATTTGGTGTAATAATATGGAAGTTACGAGGTATCGATCCTTAAAATGAACATAAAATGACTCCGAAACACATAAAATTATAGCCTTATCACTTTGTTCGAGGCATCGCAAAATACTACCATTTGATTGTCGTCACACAATAAGCTAAAAAACTTTAAGTATTTTTAAAATTAAAAAAAATGCCAATTTAGAATATGTTTTGGATATAATCTATTTAGTAAGTAAATATTTTGAATGATGGTGACTATATTAATAAATCATTTTGTTAAAAAAAAACTTGAGCAATGTGTTTTATATATATAATCTATATTTATTTTAGATTATGATCACTTGGGGGAATGTAATTATATATGCTTATTGAAGAAATATTATTATAGGAATATTATAGAATCTATATGTATTAAAAGTATAATCTAGACCAAATTGATATTTTTCATTTAATAATGTTATTAAATTATTTTAAAGAATATCTTTATCATAATAAATGATATCAATGGTTGATTGAAAATTTGATAATAACAGATTTATACTCAAAACATATTACTATAGAATATGACATTCTAAACTTTTAATTACCAAAAGAAATAGTTTTGAATTACTTAATTAGATAATAGGTTATCCGAAAACATTTAATATCAAAATGAACCATTTCAAAAAATATAATCGTCATGTTAGATTTTAATCCGTAAACATTTAATATAATCACTTAGATAGTAAAAAAATCAATTAAATTTACAAATTAGTACATAAAAGGTGATGTGTAGTTAATTTTAAGTGATTGTTCGAATAGCTCAAATTAATTCATTACTTATTATTATTATTGTTATAAAACGACAACAATATATAAACATGGTTTGCAAATATTTGAACCAAATTAATTAAAAAAAACTTAAAATTCAATAAATACGATAATAAGTTAGTCTATTAGTATAAATGACATGTGATTTTCATAAATTCTCCTAAAGTCGAAAATAAATTTTAAAATAAATGTGAAAATTATCAAACTACCCCCTACAGTGAAGGGAAGAGATTTTGTAAATTTTTAATTGCCGAAATTTCCAGTTCGATTATACATAGTAGCTCTCGACTTTCGTATGCAAATTACAAAACAAACCATGATGTGTCATACAAAAATGTAAATATCATATGCCAAAAGCCCAAAATTACTACTATTACAATTATTATTATTATTGTATGAGTTTCTCCTTAGATGGAACCTCTATCGATTTCACACGATGACTACTTTTCAACAGAGAAGTACTTCTCTAACCTGACGGTGCCTGTGACAACATAAGACATAAGATCAGACGACAGAAATGAGTTTTCTTGTAGGCGTACCATTCATTCTCAAACTCTTATACTTTCACAACTTCTTGTTGTGAAACTGTGCTGCCACTTCAAACCAGACTTCTTAGCATCGACTTCTTAGCATCGTTAACGGATTTCCCCTCCGCCAAGCATTGTTAGATTGTTTGTGACATGAAGGATAGAGGAATGAACAAATGTAGCTTTGTTATTTATAGATGAATAATTGACATTAATCCATATTTATGATAAATAAAAAGTAATTAATTGTTAAGAAAGAATAACTTTAGGAGAAGCTGATGATCCTACTAATAACATAAATTTATTTAATATTAAAGCATGCAACATTAAAGTATTAAACCAATATTAATTATTTAACAATAAAGCTATAATTTATAAGAAGTGAAATATCTATTATTATTAGCGTAAATAAAATCATTTAACATTAAAAGAGTATTTAGTTTAACATTAAACAATTATTCGATTTATGGTTTTAATATTTAGTTTAATCTTAAACCATTTAATTTCATCAACTTTATGCATTAAAACAAATTTTTTATGGCATGCATATTTACAACATGAGCTTCAATTTGACATTAAAGCAGAGAATGAATATGGATGGTCATTTATTATCAATAATTAAATTATTTAATATTAAAAACAATATTTAGCATAACATTAATGTAATCAAGCAATTATTAAATTTAATTAGAGAAGTAGAAGACATTAAAACAATTATGATATGAATATTTATTACATGAATATTTATGACATTGACTCAACATTTATAGATATATAGAAGATAGATAGATAATATGGAGTGGAAGTTATCATTTTTTAGCTGTTCGATCATAATCAGTCCAACTTAAAAATATAGTTTTGCTAATTATAATTATAGCATCTTTTCCCCAAAATCCTGTTCTTAAGTGTTCCATTGTTATTTTTACTGATGGTAATTCACTTTTGTCTCTATGTTTCTCTTTGTTTATGCTGGAGTACTAACGCAGCAATAAACTTACCAAGAAATGGCCATGTACCAGCAGTCTTGGCCTTTGGAGATTCCCTATTGGATTCAGGGAATAATAACTTTATAAAAACAGTGATTAAGGCTAACTTCGCCCCATACGGAAACAATTTTATGGGTGGAAAACCCACAGGAAGGTTCACCAATGGGAAGACAGCTGCAGACTATGTCGGTAAGTTACTGAAACTAATAAACCTCTGAGTATTGTTAAGTTTTGCAGGATCTTTTTATTCTTTCTTAGTAGAACAATTTACTACCCTGTTTAAAACAACAATGTCCAATCAATGAAGGTATTGCTACATACATACAAACATAGATTCATGATCAAACAAGAAACGCGTTAAATTTATTTTGAGAAGTGTGGATTAATCGAAGCATGTTGATTCACTAATATTCACATTGATTCATATTGGTTCTTTCCCAATTAAAACTTAAAGATTTTAAACTCAAGAATTCTGAGGGATCCAATATTCATTCATGATGACATGTGGTACTTTGAAATCATACCACTACTTATTAGTACTAAATTTGTTGATTTCAAAACTGAAGCTGAGAGTTTGGGAGTAAAAGACCATCTTCCAGCATATTTGGACCCCTTTTTACAAGACAAGGACCTTTCTACTGGTGTAAGTTTTGCTTCTGGTGGCTCTGGGTACGATCCCGAAACGTCCAATCTAGTGGTATGCATGCATAGCTTAATATTAATTAATAACCTTAATTGCTATAATTTCTACAATTACAATCAACAGTTGGTCGCTAATTATCATTCATGTTGTTCTGATGCAATGGTTTGTGGTTTTTGGACGGCTGATGGCAATTAGAATGTAATACCACTATCTGTTCAATTGGACATGTTCAAAGAATACATTGGCAAGCTCAAAAGAATTGTTGGAGAAGTAGCCGCGCATGATATAATCGGGAAAAGTGTGTATTTGGTATCGGCAAGCTCCAACGATTGGGGTATAAGTTTCACAGGTGTTCCAATTAGAAGATTACAATACGATGTGCCTGCTTATGCTAATCTGTTGGTAAACATAGCTACTAATTTTTCACAGGTAATTAATTAATTATCCCTCTTTTGATCCATAGGTTTTCTGTCGTTACTAATTATATCGTCTTTTTTTACTTGAACCATGCATGATGAGATCACACCTCGGTACTAGTTTTCCCTTTGCAAATTGCAAGTATAAAGGAATCATTCCTTCAATAAAAGAAATCAACAAATAACAAAGATGTACATATTAATTTCCACAAAAGTATATTTGCTGTGAATTATCCAATATAAAAATTCACCTTTACAAGTACAAATATGCTCTGCTGACTTTTATGTTACATATAGCGCGCTAACTTGCACCTAGCAATTAATTTGTTTTAGGGATTATACGAATTGGGAGCAAGAAGGATAGCTATCCTTAGCACACCCACAATCGGTTGTTTTCCGTTAGCAAGAACTGTAGCCGGTGGAGTTTTTCGAAACTGTGTGGATAGGTTTAATGAAGAAGCTCAATCCTTCAACAGCATGCTAAAACGCCAGATCCAATTTCTTGGCAGCAGTCTACCAGAGTCCAAGTTTACCGTTGTTGATATCTTCCAAATTGTGCAAGATATCATTAATCACCCTCACCAATATGGTATGTACTGATTCAATAAATGTTATTTCAGCTTGGTAATTTAGCTTTCAAAATTTAAAAATTTTCATCTTTTGTTGCAACTTGCAAGTTCATGCATATGCATCTTTTCTTGTGAACAACAAAGGCAAAATCGTAATTATAAGAATAAGCTAGCAAGACGCTAGCTAGATAGCAGTGTAGAAAGAAGAACCAAATCCTCTCTTGACCCAAACAACTAAAATTAACAAGAGTCCTTGTGACCAAACTAAGCTCACTTCTTGTGCCTGTTATCAATCCAATCCAGATGAATGACATTGATTGGATTGCATTACTTAGAAAACAGAATTGATAGAAGATATATGAGCTAATGCAATTCTTAGAAGACATAATCCAACGAAGATCTATTTGAACTAATGCCTCAAGTACTTGATTTAATGATCGTGATAAATATTTTATTTTGCCATAATAGACTATCTAATTAATCAACAACAATCTTAATTTAAATTTCTCTTCATACATTGAAGTTACATCTCCTTAATGGTTGATAACATTCACTGATTGCGTAGGCCCATTTGGATGTAATTTGGGCTTGACTTCCATTGGGATCCTACTCAAGAAAAGCTACTCAACTCGTATAAACACACGTGTAAGACAGATTTAAAAATCATGTTACACAATGACACGTATTAACTAGTCTTTAGGGTTTCAAATTCATTAATACTTGGATTATCATGTTTGGATTTATAATTTTATATGTTTTGGATCAAATTCGTGTATAAATTTATGTTTTCGTATGACACGATTAAAAACGTGTTTTATTCGTGTCATGTCACGTGTCATACGAATTTTTTATGTGTCGTGTTCGGGTTTCAAATCCAATCACGTTTTATAATTCATGCCATGTTCGTGTTTTATAAATTCTGTCATGTAAAATTTGTGTCTGACACGGGATACGACATGAATACACGTATTTCGAGGTCTATCTCCCTTGTCTCTCATAATTATCGGATACGTACAAAAGCTCATCATTCTCCAAGAGATAGTGGTAATACACACTTCTCATCACAACCTACAATTGATTCTATCCATGCATGCTAACTTAAGCATCGGTGTGTGTACTATGTAGTGTGTCAATAACACCTACGTGCGTTGTCACTCACAGTTAGCTCTTCTTGTGACTTGTGGACCCAAACTGCATTGCTTGTCAATGCACAAACATTCACTATACTCTGTGTGAGTGTGTGTCTATATATATATATATATATATATATATATATATATATATATATATATATATATATGGGTTCAATGGAAAACCAACATGCATCACCTTGGAAAACCTCTATGCACCACCACAAATGCATTACAATTCCCGCGTAACGCATCAAATTCCCGCGTGATGCATCGACTTTCTGCGTTCTGCGTGATGCATCACCTGATCCAATCGCTATAAAGTGGTTCCCGGGTTAGGTTTTCCGTTGAACCACCCCTATATATATATAGAGAGAGAGAGAGAGGGAGGTTCAATGGAAAACCAACATGCATCGGAAAACCTTGGAAAACCTCTATGCACCACTACAAATGCACCACAAAACTCGCGTGATGCATCAAATTCACCGCGAAATGGCTATAAAGTGGTTCCCGGTTTTCCGATGCATATAGGTTTTCCATTGAACCCACGTACCCCTATATATATATATATATATATATATATATATATATATATATATATATATATATATATATATATATATATATATATATATATATATATATAGGAAAATAAAGTAATACATAGAAATCATTATTCTAAGCAACAAGAAAACTACTCACTATTCATGTCCAAAACCGAAACTAAACACAAACAAATATTAAACATGATGAAATCAGGAAGTTAATGAATGATTATACCAAATTTGTAGCTATACGTGCGAAATCAAACTCCAAAACTCGAACCGAATGCTTGTAAAAATCAAGCATACCGAAACCCTCAACTAATCTATGATTAATTACGTGAAAAACGAAGAAAAACGAATGTAAAATCGCCCAAAACTAGCACCAATTCGGCACACCTCCGGCTGCTACGCTTCTAGGGTTTAAAAAACGATTTCGTAGGCTGTGCTTCTTATGCGGCCGCGTAGGTGACTACATGGCCTTGTAATCATCTTTGTACGCGGCCGTGTGAAAGTAGGCTTCACGATCGCGTAGGACAATTTTCAGCAAATCTTCGAAGGAAAGCTACGTGGACTACAAATCTTCATTCTTTTGGCGTCGATTTTCGTTCCATTGTCGATTTAACGACTTCTGACGTGCGAAACACAAATATTAATAAATTCAGTATCGTTTTCACGCATTTGGGTCTGAAAACCACGCCATATGCATAGAAAATGATACGAAAAATATGTATAAATATGCACATATGAGTCAGCAAGTAATTTTCTAAGCCAAAGATATTGACGAGCTGCTGAACTCGCTGATATGTACTTTGCTTCACATTGAGACAACCGTAGTGTCTTGTTTATTTGAACTCCACCAATACTAAAAAAATTTCCAGAAGTACACCTATTGTCATCGATGCCTTCCCAGTCACTATTTGTGAATCTAACCTACCTAAAATTGTAAACTTAAGTATACCAAATACCATGCGTTTTGCTGTGCCTAGATGTTGCTTTGTAGGATCATGCATGATCTAGACACAACACTAACATTCCCTCTTTCAGTCCCATATTCTCGCTGTAATTTTTCATTGATTTTCATAGGTGTGTTCGCATTCTCAGAACCACTCAAGTGGGACTTCTTTACCATGTCTGCAACATAGTTATTTTGGCACACAAAAATTCCATCAACTCCTTGCTTTACTTCCACACCAAAAATTTTCAGCAACCCCATGTCCGTCATTTCAAAAGTTTTCATCACATTTGATCGAAAATCGGCAATTACATTTTCGGAAGAACCCATGTAAATCATATCGTTAACATACAAACACACAACCAAAAACTCTTCTATTACATGTTGCTTTAAATAAAGACTGGGTTCATTCTCGCTTCTTGTGAAACCATCTTGATGAAAAAACAATCAATTTTGCTAAACCAAGCTCTTGATCATGCTTCGGTCGGTAAAGAGTTTTTTTGACCAATAGACTCTGTTTTCAGAGCCATTAATTAATAACAAAGCCTTGAGGTTGGGTGTATTAAACCTCCTCTTCCATTTCACCATTTAAAAAAATCAGATTTCACATCGAATTGAAAGATTGGTACTTTCAATTGTGCAGCCAATGCTAAGAAAAGTCTAATAGTTTCAAGTCGAGCAACAAGAGAGAAAGTTTCTTCAAAATCTATACATTGTTGTTAAGAGTACCCTTTAGCAACAAGATGGGCTTTGTGTTTTTTTAATACTTCCATCAACATTATGTTCTGGTAGATCAACCAACTCTCAAGTGTTGTTTTTTTTTAATCGCAAACAGCTCCTCTCTCATAGCCTGCTTCAAAACTTGACTTTTTACACAAAATTGCTGGAAGAATATATCTCGCTCAATGAACAAAATTTCTTTGGAGTACGATAAAAAAAGAACTTTTATTGCTACTTGATGAACCTACATTGCTACTTTCAGTGTCTGGGATTGAACTTGTTGGTGACAAAAGTGGACTTTGAAGAGGCACTGATTCTGGTACATCAATTTTCTCGACACAGGTACACTAGGTGCTTTTGTTCCAGACCCACACCTCTGGTTCGCTAAACTTGACATCTTTGCCTATAATAACTTTATCATTCAACGGGTTATACAACTTGTAGGCTTTGGACTCATGACTATACCCAACGAAGATACACTTTTGAGACTTCACATCAAGGTTTTGATGAGTTTGGGATGTGTCCTAAACATAGGCTATACAACCGAAAATTCTCAAGTGGCTTTCGACCCTTCCGAGTTTCAAACAGAGTGTGATTCGTTACAGCTCTTAGTTGGTGAAAAATTGAGAAGACAGACAGATGTTGCCACTGCTTCTGCCCAAAACTTCTGTGGAAGGCTACTCGATCTCTATCATCACACATCCTTAACAAAGTTCAAGTTCACGTAGTTGTGGTAGCCCAAAAAAACATATGTTTTTTAATTCAACAACTTCAACCCATTCTCGTTTAAATGTCCATAACGTAAATGCCACAAACATCGTCATCCCCCTTAACAACCAAGGCTCGGTTAACAATAGTTGGAACATTTAAAAGATATATTTTACATTTTGTCATATGGACGATTGCTATGGTTTCCCGAGAACTCTTACTACTAACATCACATATATCATCATCAGAACAATTTTATAACCACCGGCCATTAATGGCCAATGCTTAAAAGATTATGAGCTAAACTAGGCACAAACTGAACATCATAGAGAAGTTTAACTTCACCTTTGACAGTTGTGATGGCTATTGTACCTTTGCCTTTAACTTTCATTTGCTTATTGTCTCCGAGTCAAACTTCACCCTTTTTAGACTCGTCAAGCTCCTTGAATAATGAATTTTCCCCAGTTGTCAAGAAACCAAATTACAGATACATCATCACAGGTTTGTGAATTGGCCATGAACAACTTACATTTGGCATCATTTTTTTCTGCAAAATTCACTTGCTTTTGTTGCTCTTCCTTTTGTTGTTACCAACATTCCTTGTGACCAAACCTTTTGCAATGTTGGCATTGAACGTTTCTCTTAAATTGTCAATGATCCACAAATTGACCACGACATGTGCCTCTTCCACGAAATCATCCATGAAAACCTCCTCTAGTGAACCCACGACCTTGTGAACTTTCTTCTTTGTCTTTAAAGGAATTTGTTTCTTTTACTTGAAATGCTATTTTTGCTTAAAAGCTCATCAACTCGTCAAAAGTATAAGATGATAAATCCTTTAATTCCTCAATTGAAACAACATGATTAAAGTTTAAGATTAAACTCCTAAACTCCTTACTTACGATGGTTTCATTGCTAACCGTTTTATGACTTACAAGACCAGAAACTCTAGAGAAATGCTTGCACCGATTCCTTTTCTTTTATTACCAAGGTCTCAAATTCACGACGAAGAGTTTGGAGTTTAATAGTGATTAACTTTTTATCACCCAAGATTAATTCTTGCTTAAGATTTTCTCATGCTTCAGTTGAGGTGTGTTTGCTAATGCAATCTGAGCGGACTGGATAAAAAACAACGCCTTTGCATCTTTTTTTCAATTATCCCTCAGAGTAGTGCATGATCAGGCTCTGCTCCTTTTAGGTAATCATACCCATTTGCCACCAACTAGCTAGCTTTGTGATTTGAAAAGTGTTGTCATCTTTAAACTCCAAAGATGATATTTTTCACCTTTGAAGATTGGAAACAAGGGCTGGGAAATCGAATTTGAGTTTGACATACTTTCTCTTCTCCTGCGTGTGAAGAGATCAAAAGATGGATCGCAACCTGAGAAATGTTGCTCTGATACCCAATTGTTAGGAAAATAAAGTAATTTTATTTCTATAATCTCCATTGACATTACAAGACTCCAATTAATTACCATCAACCATAACTCTTAAGAAACCAATGGTTTTTCACATTCATGGGTTACAAAACACTTAACCTACTTGCAATCATAAAGACTCATATATAAAAAACATAATTAACTAAGAAATAACATGACTTATTAGTTATTTTGAATCATTCAACAATTATTTCTATATTATTTTGGTTTACAATCAACACAAATATAGTTCAGCAAAATTATGCCCATTCATATTTTTAAAAGTACAGTAATCTTTTTCTTTTAACAGGATTTGAGGTTGTGGACAGAGGCTGTTGTGGGACCGGAGAGCTGGAGGTTGGTGTTTCATGTAACGAATTTAGCCCACTATGCGATGACGACTCTAAGTTCTTATTTTGGGACAGTGTCCACCCAACAGATAAAGGATATTACACCATTGTAAATAATGCTCTACCAGATTTGACGGCATATTAATAATTTTCTTGAAACTGATTGATCAAGTAGCAAGTTTTGTGTTAATCTTCATTTACCTTCTTTCTTACTGTTAGCATTTTAATCTTGATCTAGAGAAATGATCTGGCATAATGTGATCCACAAATGAAATCTCATCTGTAGCTAGGGCTGCATGTAGGGGGTTAAAAAAAATTGAAATATAAGCATCCGACATGTAAATCCAAAAGTTCTATTTGAAAATATCCAAAATTTTAAATATCCTAAAACGAGTACTCTAAAACCGGCCGGAGCAAAGCACAACCCAAAAATATCAACGGAAACAAAAACTACTAACCCATACTTACACAAAAAACCTGACCTACAAATGCCTAATGAAAAACACCACATCAACCTCCTTATCTAACATAAACTACCTAACCAAGGCCTGTCAAACACAGTTGTGAACTCCAAATGACAGAATCAGATTCCATATCCAGACCATCAACGTCATCAATATAAACTCTACTGATGTCTAATTAAATTACTAAAAAGAGATATCTCGTGCACCACTTAATTTAACGGATCTTCATATGGAGTATTTTTCGTAGACGTACTTTTTCTTCTTACTTTTGAACCAATTAAAGAGACTCATTTGAACCGCTTAAAGAGTCTCATTTGATCAACCTCCCTTAGATGAAATTCTGTCACGAACAGACTATGTGCAATCAGAAAAAGAAGATTGCGAAGTTTGCTGCAAAGGAAGCAATAGGAAAAGAGTAATCGCAGACCTGTTGTCATGATCAATCAGAAAAATGAAAGAAGAGGGATATCATCTGATCGATTAGAAAGTTGACAGCCATTATAGGGCCTTGTTAATCGAAAAAAATAGAGGTAGGATTTCGAAGCCCTTGTAGGGTAGTAACCAAAATTCGAAAATTAAAGAAAAAAACTCAAAAGGTTTTTGCGTGTTGTGTGTTTGAACAGAAAGAACCGCTTGAAAGGTTGTTATCGATTCTCTGTTGTTGATTGAAAAAAAAAAAACAACAGAGCAAGTTGAAGATCCTCGGTTGAATTCAAACAAAGAGGGATGGCCTTGTAGAGGGGTGATGATTTCGATCAAAAATAAGAAAGGACCTGCTGCAATCAATGGAATTTGAAGTGAACATGTGTAATTTAATTCGAAAATTGCAGAGGAAGAACAACAAGAAGAAGGCCATTATTGGTCCCTGTTTTTCCGAAAATAATCAGAGAAGAAAGGAATATTGTCCCAGTTGTGTACTTGATCAATAAAGAAATTTGTGGTTTTATCCTACTTCTGATTCAGGTCTTCTACATGTTTTAAAGGCTGTAGAATTTCGAAGGTCTGTAAGGCAATTGAAATCGAAAAGAAGATACATTTTGTGTTCGTTCTTAGAGAAAACACATTGTTCTTTTGATCCTTAGTCGGTTGGTGATAGAACCCGACTTCGAGAGGGGTTAGTTCTCCCAAAGAAACACAAAGAGAAAGACAATTTTGGAGCAAATTTTCTGATGATTTCTTCCAAAATCTTACAATGCTTTAAATAGTAAAGGAAATAGAAATAACAGTCTATTCTAATGCAGAACATGGAAATGTGGTTGAACCATTGATTAATGCTTCCTACTTCTACGTGCATACATGAGGAAAACCAGGAAAGGTGGGAGAATTTTTCAGCAACTGTTGGTGACATCTTCAGTCAAGTAATCTGCTGGGCTTCTTGGGAATTCGCTTGGGCCTGGCTGGAAGTTGTGTTGGTTGTTGTGTTGGGCTGCATGCGTATCAGTTGGTTTCTTTGTTGATGCCTACAATGTTGGGATGTGGATCACGGTAGAATGGCATCCTATAATCTCTGTAATTAGAAGCCCTTAATTGTCTTGACATATCTCACTTGAATGTAGAAAGTTACTGTGAATTTCTGTGTGTGCATTGTGCAATTCCGAGAGGCAGAAACAGAGGGTAATAAAACACAGAACATATAACTAACTTTAATATATTAATCACACACACTTAATTACATCAGTGTTCCTCCTTATATAGACTATGAACCGATGCAAAGAACCATTGTTATGGTTCATTTCGGTAGTTATTATTGGAGGGAAAATAACTACTAATAACTACTTGATGTTTATCCGGTTTACACATATACACATATACACATACCGGAATTTTACATAATTAAACACATATACTAAACATATATATCTTAAAGTTTAATAACACTTAAAATGTATTTCCAAGATTCACCCCCTAAGTGTTATAAACTTTAATATGAGCCTTCCATCTTTGAGCTTCACACAATGACAACAAAGTCATCATCTTCTTTGCTGTCACCATCTTCAATTACTTCACTTGTCATCTTCAAAACTGTAATTTGGAATAAACTCTCTTGCCCTTTTCTCATTAACAATAGAGATATAAATAATACAAAAGGAATAATGGGCCTAAACCCAAAATGCTAAAAGACATATATTATAAAAGTCCGTTAATAGTCCCTCGCAGTTTGAGGGGGAGAACGAACACTCAAACTGGAACGAAAATCTGCAAAAAGCTGATACGGAAGGCCCTTAGTGAATATGTCGGCATACTGAAATCTGGACGGCACGTGTAAGACGCGAACATGACCGGGGGAAGGACTATCGAGGAATGAGTACGAAAGGGGGGTAGAGGTAAGGGAGGTGTATGGGAATTGAGATTCATCAAAGGTTACGTGACGAGAGATTATGACTTTGTTGGTGGTAGGTTGAAAGCAGCGATAACCACGATGATCAGTGGGGTAGCCGAGAAAGATGCAAGGGGTGGAGCGAGGTTGTAATTTATGAGAGGGGAAGGTGTGCGGGTAACATTACAGCCAAAAATTCGAAGATGGTTGAAGATTGGTTGTTTGTTGAATAATTTAGTGAAAGGGATTTCATTATTGATTGCAGAAGATGGTAGAATGTTTAGTAAGTGAACAGCCATAAATAGGGCTTCGACCCAGAAATTAGGAGGCAGGGAGGCTTGGAAGAGGAGGGTGCGGATATGATTGTTAATTGTGCGAATCATACGTTCAGATTTCCCATTTTGTTGAGAAGTTTTTGGGCATGAAAAACGGAATTGAATGCCATTATTTTTAAACAAGGTGTGTTGTTGGGAGTTATCAAATTCACCGCCATGGTCACATTGAAAAGCTTCTATTTGTTTATTGAATTGGGTTTGCACATATGCTCGAAATTGAACAAATTTTGAAAACGCATCTGATTTTTGCTTAAGCGGATAAACCCAAAGAAAATGAGTATAATGATCAAGAAAAAGAACATAATAGTTAAACCACCAACACTCGGAATTGGAGAAGTCCATAAATCCGAATGAATAATATCAAAAGCATTATCAACCACAGTACTAGAAGAAATAAAGGGAAGCTTAACATGTTTGCCAAGTTGACAAGCATGGCACAAAGTCAAAGGCTTTGTATTATTACAACGAATTAAATTGCAAGAAACAAGACGACGTAGCACTTCCTCGCCAGGATGACCGAGTCGTTGGTGCCACGTGGAATGACTGAAGGAAAGAAAAGCAAGCTGGGTATTGGTGGTGAACGGGCATTGGTGGTGAACGGGTACAGATCTCCAATGCTATCAGAGCGGTGGAGTAGCTTCTTGGTCAGGTAATCCTTTACAGAAAAACCAAACTCATCAAATTCAACTGTACATTTATTGTCACGTGTAAAACGACGAACAGATATAAGGTTTTTGACTATTTGGGGAGTGACAAGGACATGTTTTAAGTGAAGGGGACGAGGGGAGGATGACAAGATGCTATGACCAGTATTAGTAACAGGAATGGATGCTCCGTTGCTAACAAATATAGATGAAATTAAAGCATTATTAGCGCCCGTATCCATGTACCATCCAGAGTCCTCACCCGGGGAGGGTGGTTGCAATGTCATCGTGCTAAAGGCTTGTGGAAGAGTAGTGGGCTGATGAGTGTAGGGAACAAAGGTCCAGTAACCATGTTGAGAGGGTGGTGGTGCAGATGAGGGAGGGTTTGTTTCTGTCATTTAAGTTGGCTGGAATGAGGTTGTAACAGGCGGAGGTTAGGGTGGCAATTAGGGTTTTATGACAGACGGCGATTGTTTGCGGTTTTAGAGGGCAATTGTTTGCGGCGGCGGCTTACCAGGTGGTGTCTAGAGACGGCGGCTTCGGCTTCACTGTGTCTGAACAGGTTCAGATGGGGCGCTGAGAAGAGGAAGAGGAAGCGGCGGCTTCGTCTGGTTTATTGACAGACGGCGACAATTCGGAGGAGAAACAGAGAGAGGCGGCGGTGCTTTGGGTTTCTGTTGGTTACGTGTGGCGCCGGAACAGAAAGAAGAAGCGGCGGCGATTTGGGCGCCTAGGGTTAGCGGCGGCGATATGGGGAAGATGGAGGCGGCTGATTAGAGAATTGGTGCAGAGAGGCGGCGGCGGCCCTAGGTAGCCGGCGGCCGGCGGCGGCGGCGGCCGTTTTAGGGTTAGGGTTAGGAGATGGAGAAAGAAAGAGAGGGTAGAGATTAGGGTTAGGGTTATTTCTCTGATACCATGTAATTTGGAATAAACTCTCTTGCCCTTTTCTCATTAACAATAGAGATATAAATAATACAAAAGGAATAATGGGCCTAAACCCAAAATGCTAAAAGACATATATTATAAAAGTCCGTTAATAAAAACCACATTAATTGTTTCATCCTCTTTGTTGCTTGTTCCTTCAACCACCATCTCCTTGGCCTTTGTGTTCACATCATCAACCTTGCATCCTCGTGCTATACAATCCTCAAACTTTGCTTCATCTTGACCAACTACTCTCTTAGTTGTGCCCATGACATTCAACTCTCTTGAATGCTCCCATTGCTGTTTCTCGGCTCTCTTGATGAACTTGTAGTACTTTTGAGGGTGTACTAGGCATGCAACATAGATCTCCTTCAAACCATTTTGGAAATCAATTGGAAAGCCTAAACCGTTGGCTATTCCACCCCACTTGTTTCTTGATGTAACACTTTCAAAGCGTCCATTACTTTCAACGATCTTGTAAAGATCAAACAAGCATACTTTTGTTCCAAACAACTTAAATGGCAATTCTATCTTTGACTTGGTAATACTCTCATGATAACAACTTAAAGCTCTTTCAAATGCATTTTTAAACAAATCTTTATGTGCCATAACAAAGTGGTTGTCATTTATCAAATCCAAAAGTTTGATAAATTATTCAATACCATCAATCTTCAAAGACACTACTTCCCAATCATCCTCTTGATTTTCTTGTGACTTGACAACATCAATGGAGTTGTCAATGTCCTCAAAATACTTTGTAAGATATTCATCTTGTCTTTTAAAACCATTTTCATCAACAAAACTCTTCACTTCATTTTCGGGATCAAACACATGTGACACCTTGCATGTTAGACCTTCAAAATCAACTTCAAAACCTTGCATGATCAATTGTTTCATGCTAAGCAAGTTGATGTTGATTTCAGGTACATACGCTACATATGGTATTGCGTATTCATTGTGGGTTGTTTTCAATTTTATAACCCCAATACCATGTGTAAATAGTATGTTTGATTCATGCTCCTGAGTGTCAACTATAAAACAACTTTTCAATTTGTTATACAAATCCTTATTTGGTGTCATGTGTTTAGAGATCTTGGTGTTTACATACCAATAATTGTTCCAACTGGTGCTGTCCCGTTCCCTGGTATTCACCATCAAAGCATATCATTTCCTTGTATCTTTGCACATACGGTTTCAGTGGCTCAATCTTCTGGTTTGGAGAGGAAGGAGTATATTCTTCCTCTTTTGATTTGTTCACTGACAGATCTTCAGAGTTTGGTTCCAGAATCTTTTCTTTTCCTTTCATTGATCCATTCATAGTGCAGTCCCATGCGAAGTGTCCTCTTGTTCGACACTTGTAACATCTTGAACGCTTTTCTTTTCTCTCTAATTCCTCAAGTCTTCGGTCTTCTTCCCAGCGCTGCAAGTGCAGTCTCTTATCCCTCATTTTGCGCAACTTCTCCTTCATCCATGATCCACTTTCAGCGTTTCCACTCAGTCCCAATCAAAACCTGGCTCTGATACCAATTGTTGGGATGTGGATCACGGTAGAATGGCATCCTATAATCTCTGTAATTAGAAGCCCTTAATTGTCTTGACATATCTCACTTGAATGTAGAAAGTTACTGTGAATTTCTGTGTGTGCTGTGTGCAATTCCGAGAGGCAGAAACAGAGGGTAATAAAACACAGAACATATAACTAACTTTAATATATTAATCACACACACTTAATTACATCATTGTTCCTCCTTATATAGACTATGAACCGATGCAAAGAACCATTGTGATGGTTCATTTCGGTAGTTATTATTGGAGGGAAAATAACTACTAATAACTACTTGATGTTTATCGGGTTTACACATATACACATACCGGAATTTTACATAATTAAATACATATACTAAACATATATATCTTAAAGTTTAATAACACTTAAAATGTATTTCCAACATACAACTGGTTTGGATGATGGTGGTCTCATTGAAAAGAAGTGGGACAATGTTAGTGATCCTAAAGAATTGGATTACTGATTATGGTTGATGTTTGTGTTCTAAATGGGAACTCGTTGTTGATTGGTTGTTTGCGAAGGGGTCATAAGAACATCAGTCCTGTTTTTTGTTGTAATCAAAAGGCTTGTTTGAAACAAGAACAGAGGCGGAAATTGAAGGCCTATAGGGGCTGTTGTGATTGAACTGGAAGAAGAAGCCTTTAAGGGCTGTTGCAATCAGAAAAAGGTACGATTGTTGTGTTCGTTCATAGTGAAAACACACTCCATTTTTTATCCTTGGTGGATCAATTGCTCTTTTCCGATATAGAAAGATCAAGTGCAACGTTGTTTCCATCCTCGTTGAAAAGATTCAAGATGATGGTGTTTGGAAAAATGATTGTTGTATCTACCAAGTGAAAAAAATATTGGTGGATGGTTGATTCCAAGAGGTTGGAATAGGTGTTTGAAGAGATAATCAAGATAGTTTGGAGGAAGATTCAGGCTATTGAAGTTACTGCACAAGTACAATGATTCAGAAATATTATTGTTAGAAGTTTGAAGATTATAAGATTAGTTTAGGCTTAAGGAACGTAAGCCTAAGCTTAGGGTCTTATTTGTATTTAATTATTAGTATAGGGGTTTAATTAAGGCAGTTAAATTCCTCTATCTATCTGCCATATGTGAAGGGTTATATCCTTCGTTCGCATCTATTCAAGTTGTACATTATATCCATGTATGCACTCTAATTTTAGTGGTTGAATAAGATTATAATTTTCAGAGTAATATTGGTGCCTTCTTATTTATCCATATATCTTGTTCGATTCTTTACTCTGCGCCAACAATTCTGTCATGAACAGACTATGTCCAAGTTTTGGAGAAGACATATCCACGTAAGTTTTTATAAGATGAACTCATATATAGTTCAAATTTTCAAATATTCAAGTGATTTTTTCACACAAACAACCACTTCTTGATCGATTTACCTTTGATTTTAGAACAATTCCAAGTCCAATATAATAAACCTACTAACTGAATTCTTTATTTAAAGGCCAAGACCCATAGTCCAAGTTTCCTTCCACACTAAATTACTTCACATGCAACTTCCTCATCTTACATCTATTGTTTTCCTCAAGTAAAGAGCTGCACAATATCAGATATGTTGCACCACTAGAATATGTAATATCAACCTTAATGAGTGACCCATCATCTTCCATCTTCCTCTACGGTGCCACAGGCTTGCCGGCTGGATTAATACCCACCATGAAGACCACTTTAAGCTGCTGCAACCAACCGGTTATTTATTATTAAGTGTAAGGTGTTAATGTGTCAGGTTAGGGGGTGGCTATGGGTCTATGGCAGTTAAAGCCCTCCCCGGATTGTCGATCTGGTATTTTTGAAAGGATTGTACCCTTTCATTTGTGTTTCTTCATGGTGTTACACCTATGTATGTATCTCTGTGTTTAAAGTTGTTGGATATATATACCTATGTATGTATCTCTGTGTTTAAAGTTGTTGGCAAGAGGTGTGTTATTATAGATGTATGATCTGCTTCTAATTCTTCCATGCAATGTATGTTTCTTCTACTGCCAACAAAGTGGTATTAGTGCAGAATGTCGATGTGATGATAAGAATAATATGACGAAAAGGAATTATGATTCAGATTGATTTCTATCATGGACAGCATATGAGTTATACTAACTCATGCAACGTATACATTCATGCACTCATGCAACGGCTATATAACAGCTATATCTAAACAGAAAGTAAACAAAAAATAGAATTAGTTTCACAGCTAACTAACCAATCTACAACTAACTTTGTATCTGCCTTTATCTATCACAATCTCCACCTCTGTATCAAAGTTTTCTCCTAGCTTTAACTTGTTCATGCAACTCTGAAACTTGTCACAAGGTAGAACTTTGGTTAGAAAATCAGCAGCATTGCCCTCACTGTCCACCTTCTCCACTAAGACTCCACCTTCATTGACCACCTCTCGAATAAAATGTAGCTTCACTAAAATATGCTTCATACGTTCATGGTAGGTTGGGTTTCTTGCAAGATACAAAGCACTTTGATTATCACAAAGCACTACTGCTTTGTCACTTCTTACTGTAGGATCAGATGTTTTTTGTGTATATATGTGTGTGTATTTCTGTGATTGAATGGAAGGAAAAAAACACACTGTGAGATTGTATTTGCAGTGAAAAAAAACGTGTGTCATCTTAATAAACAAAGAAGGCTATAAATAGCCTTTTACATCAAAAGAAAAATTCTCATGCTAACTCCTTCTCCTCCTTTTCATCATTGTCTCTGACCAGTTGCCGCTCGCAGGTTTACATAGACTAAAATTTCAATTGTTGTCAACAAAGAGTTCAACAACTTGGTGTTCCCTTTTGTTCAATACGTGGTTAATTTTGTTTTTGAGTTGTATGTAGCAGTTGATCAAATACAAGAGAGACCGAGTGTGGGGTTACGGCTCCAAAGCTTTTGCCAATAAATCCCAATGTAAGTCAAGGATTTTTAATGAAATTCTTACTTTTGATATAATCTTGATGGAAATTTGTTTTTCTTTTTAATTAAGCAGCATGACTCTGTTTTAGTTTTTGGTTTTTTGAAGGCTGCAATTAAGTTTGGGGCTGCAAATGGAATTAGTTTGAAAATGAACCGTAAAATGTGTGTTGTCATGCTGCAAATAGAGGGCTACAATTCTGAAATTTAACGTCATTTAGTCAATATGTGACTGTCGTATGCCCTTAGATTGTTTCTAAGTATCAATAAAATGTTTTTCATGTGTTTTAGTCAATTAGTTTATTTCTTGATTCTGATTTAGTAAAAACAGGACATGATGAATTTTAGATCAAGTCATTACACTACTTTTCGAATGATGTGTGGCAACAATTATAGGCCAACTAGTCCAATGTTAAACACTACCAAATACTCACTGCACACAGACAATACCTTCTGTTTTAAAATTCATATTTCAGCATCAATCTTTCTGTTTTTCAGTTCATTATGTACAGCAACATATACATGGATTTTGTGATGATCACCATGGAAGAACCGAGGTTGTATATAATGCAATTGTTGTTATATAATGCCAGGTGATTTGTTCTAAATTATAGTTTATGTAAATTATATTTTTAATGTCAGACAATTTAGTCTAATTTATAATTTACTTTTCATTAATTTTAGATGGTAAATACTTTAGTCGATGCAGAGCTCTTGTAGGTCTGTACTATTTTAGTTATCCACTCCTCTATACATATATGTTCAAAGAATCTGCTAAGATGTACTAAACTTGTGTCTATCTCTAAAGTATGATTGCATTTTGTTTATATTTGCAGCAAGACCGGATGACCTTCTCAAAGAGTAAAAAATGACTTTTTAAGAAGGCTCAAATTAAAGTTTAAGAAGGTGAGGATCTTATCCTTCGTCATTACTGGAAGTGCCTATACTTGCTAATCAGCCTTATTAGTTGCTGTTGTTTCTATTCCTCTGTGACTGCATTGAATAATGGCTCTGTTTTGGAAGTCAATTAGAGTAATAAACTAATTTACTTTTATAATTTCTGCCTCTATTACATTTTCTTAGCAGAAACAAAGTAGTAAGTTACTTAGACTTCCATACTCATAAAAAGGAAGACATGCTTCTTTTTTTTATCAATCTGAAAAGATTAAGAAGAGTGCTACAAATAAATTAACTTAATACATTTTTAAATAATGGCTCTGTTTTGTTTTGATTCCTAAGCATGTACACAACCTCATTAAGTGATAATGACTTAGTTGGATGGTACCTTTGATGCTTAAGTAAACCGTTGTGTTTCATTTCATTGGTAGTAGAGATCAATAATCGTGATCATTACCCTTGTCATTTTATTTATATATCTCACTTAGAATTCCTAAGTTTTTTTTTGGTTTATGTAGGTTTTGCTAGTCAATACACACAAGGAAGCCAAATGCTTAATGATCTATGTGCATGTAAAAAATGTTGTTAGGTAAGCCACATATTCTCGTATGTTTCCAGCTGCAACATTTATATTTGAAGGGAAATTTGAGGGTGTGTTTTCAAAGTAATTTTGTGACTTGAATCAAAATGAGGTAACCAAGTGCTTGAAATAGCTTCTCCTTCAAGTTTAGACAAATGATGGTTGTATGAATTGGGTTTGTTATATTAGTTTTTTGTAGTAGTGAAGGAGGTGGAAATCCTATTAGTTTTGAAGTTTTTTGGTAGCATTTTGATTATAAATATTATCATGTTTTTGAAATCCTATTAGTACTGAAATATTTTTTTTTTTAAAGTGTTTTTAACCCCGGTTTATTATTAAAAAACTTGGGCCAAAAAGGGAGCTTTTAGTAATTATAATGGGGGGTTAGACACTGTCAAACCTGGTTGCTTATGCGGGGTTAAATACCCTTCTACCCCGGTTAAAAAACCGGGGTCTATGTCCTACGTCAACCCCCCCCCCCCTTCTACCCCGGTTAAAAAAACGGGGTCTATTACGAAAAAAGCCGGGGTAAAAGACTGTTTTTGTACTAGTGGCTACCACTTTTTTGAAGAGCTGCTTTCCAACTAACACAACGACCCATAAATGTACACACATAACCCCCTGTTGACTTGAACTTGTCTAAATCTTTTGCATAATCTGAATAACCAAGAACTTTCCTTTCTTGACGATACTCACCACCATAAAACAAGCCTACTTCCTTAGAGCCCTTCAAATACCGCAATATCCACTTTACAGCCCTTCAATGCTCTTTCCCAGGCTTTGAAAAAATCGACTAACTATACTAACTACATATGCAAGACCTGGCCTTGTACAAACCATTAAGTACATTAGACTTCCTGCTGCATTAGCATAGGGAACATCTTCCATATGTTTCTCTTCTACTACTAACTTTGGAGAATCTCTACTTGACAACTTGAACTACATCCCTAATGGCGTTTTCACTTCTTTAGATTCTGTCATAGCAAACTTCTCAAGCACCTTATTGGTGTAACCAGTTTGAGCTAGTTTCAACTGCTTTAACCTGCGATTTCTTGAAATCTCCGTTCCCAAAATCTTTTTGGCTGCACCTAACTCCTTCATTTCAAATTCATTGGTTGATTGAACCTCACCCATGCTATCATGGTTAATAGCATATCATCCACATACAAAAGCAAATATATGTATATACCTTTGTCATATTCTTTAAAGTATACACATGAATCATAAGAGCTCCTTTGAAACACATGTGTCACCATGTAGTGATCAAACCTCAAGTACAACCTACGTGGTGACTGCTTCAAACCATACAGGGATTTCTTCAATAGGCACACTTTATTCTCCTTTCCTTTGACTTCAAACCCTTTTGGCTGTGACATATAAATCTGCTCCTCCAATTCCCCAGGCAAAAAAACCGTTTTGACATCCATTTGTTCCAACTCATAATTCATAGATGTCGTGATTGATAGCAAAATTCGAATGGAGGAGTGCTTTACCACCGGGGCTTCCAGGCTTCTGTGTAAAACCCTTTGCCACCAATCTCGCTTTAAATCTTGTAGAAGTAACCCCATGTATTCCTTCTTTTATTTTATACAGCCATTTGGATCCCACTAACCTTTGATGTGTCATGTCTCTAGAGAGAAAAAAAAAATATGAGAAAAACTTAACACCACAAGACTCAATTTTATTTTATTTCTTGAATATTTTCTTTCCCCAACTTACAACTCAAAAGTAATGCCAATTTATAGATTAAGTTATGACATTCATAACTAGCTACATAAATACTCCAATAATCACTAAACTTTTCACCTTTCGTAACTCATCATCTCTTGGGTGGTTACTAAACATTAATCACCAAACTTTTCATCTTTTGGTGGTTACAAGAATTAATCATAAACTTAAACACAATAATTATCCAAGTTTAATTTAGTTTATTGCTAACAATGCCTCCCTTAAATTAAATTTGCTTTTTACTCCCAATCTTTCAACATTCTTCTTGAAAAAATTCCCACCAAGCGGCTTCGTAAATATATCCACCATTTGATCTTCTGTCTTGCAATAATCAAATTGAACATCTCCTTCGTTGACAAGTTCATCAATATAAAGACTAACAATAATAAAATTTCCATGTGAATCTCCTTTAGTGTAAATGGTATGCTCATATGGACATTTTTCAAATCCATAATTCTCGAAGTAAAAATTGATACGACTGTACCAAGCCCGCGGTGATTGTCTCAATTCGTACAACGTTTTTTTAAACTTGTAAACTTTATTCTCTTCACCTTTTTTGACATACCCAAGTGGTTGATCAACATAAACTTCTTTTTTGAGAACATCATTCAAAAATGCGGATTTTACATCCATTTGAAACATTTTCCAACCATTTTTAGCAGCAAGAGATACGAGCAACCGAATAGTTTCGACTCTTGAAACGGGAGAATATACTTCACTAAAATCTTCGCCTTCTTTTTGTTTGAACCATTTTGCAACCAACATTGCCTTGTGCTTGTTGATAGACCCATCTGGATTCATCTTTTTCTTGTACACCCACTTTACTCCAATAGAACTTTTGTGTGGTGGCAAATCGGTAAGCTCACATGTGTCATTTTTTTCAATGGAGCTCATTTCTTCTTGCATGGCTCTCCTCCATTTTTCTTTATTGACAAGCATCATCAAAGTAAATTGGATCTTCCCCTGAAAAGAAAGCAAAAAATACAGAATCATTTTGCACCATCTCTTTTGTTACATCATAAAACTCTTGGAGAGTTCTTGTCTTTCTTATCGGGCTTCTTGGAGTAGAACTTGCTGAAGAATTTTGAGAACCGGGAAGACTCTCTTCTTGAACATTAGTTTCAGCATTTCCAATCTCTTCTTCTTCAACTTGGAAAGGAAAAATTGTTAAATTTTCCTTTTCACCTTCGATCTCTTCAGAGAATGAACTTTCATCAAATCGAACATCTCGACTTATCACAATTTCTTTATCGTTGGATTATAGAGCTTGTATGTTTTGCTTCTTTCACTATAGCCAATAAAGATGCATTTTTCTGACTTATCATCCGACTTGCTTCTCATTGAATCTGGAACATGAGAATAAGCAACACTTCCAAATACTTTTAGATGATGAACACTTGGTGTTGTACCATACCATGCTTTATGTGGTGTGCAATTTCCCAAACTCCTTGTTGGTGACCTGTTAGTTAATAAGATAAACTGCACAAGAAACAGCTTCAGCCCAAAAACTTCTTGGTAACCTCTTCCGTTTTAATAAACATCTTGTCATCTCCGTTATTGTTCTATTCTTCCTTTCACACACACCATTTTGTTGGGGCGTATAACGGACTGTCATCTCATGTTGAATGTCATTGTCTCGACAATATTTCTCAAATTCATTTGAGAAATATTCACCCCCACGATCTGTCCGTTTAACCCCGTAAAATTCTCAGCTTCAGCCTTGAAATCCATAAAATCTTTGAAAAGCTTCAGATTTTTCTTTAACACAATACACCCAAACTTTTCGTGAGAAATCATCAATAAAAGAGATAAAATGACGATTACCTCCCAAAGATGAAACGGGGTTCTATGTTGCTTTCCAAATTGACAATGGTCTTTTTGCCTGCCATGATGATTGAGAGGGAAATGGGGTTCTATGTTGCTTTCCAAATTGACAAGCTTCACAAACTTCATTCATACGATAATTTTAGGCAATCCACTCACCATCATTTTCCTTGATAGTAATTCCAAATCTCCATAGTTCAAATGACCATACCTAGTATGCCATAACTTGGAAACTCCTTTGTCAACACCAACAAAACATGACATATTTTGATTTTGAAGAGCCAACGAGAAAAGATTATTTGACGCAACCGTAACTCTAGCAATGACTTGATTTTTCTTTGACAAAAAACAAGTCATGTCATGAAAATGAATATCATAACCTTTCTTCAAAAGGTGACCAACACTAAGCATATTATTTTTTAGGCCAGGAACAAAATAAACTTCTGACATTTTCTCAATACTTCCTTGTCTTGTTTTAAATTCTAATTCACCAACATCACTAACTTTATATGATCTTCCATCTCCAATTTTAACTTCGCCATAATCATTTTCAAACAACTTGGAAAATAAATTATGAGACTCCGTGTTTTTACTTCCGCTAGCCCAGTTTGCATTGTGTTTTTCTCCATCTCAAAACCAACAATCTCTTGCTAAATGACCGGGTTTGTGACAGTTATCACATTCAAAATAAATGTGTCATCTTCCTCTTTGATAGCTACGTCCACGTCCTCTTTGCCAACTTTGAAAACTGACTTTGATTTGCTTCATTCCACCCATATTCATTTCTTCCATAGTTTCCTCTTCCACGAGAATTTGCAAATCTTCCTCTAGAGTTTCCTCCTCTTCCACGATCATGGTCTTTACCTCTTTGGCTTTTAAAATCATCTTGCTTCTCATCTAACGACAACTTTGACTTGAGGGTTTGTTCCAAAACTACTTCTTTCTTTTTCTTGGTAATTCTTTCTTCATGAGCTTGCAACGAGCCACTTAGTTGATCAATTGTCATAGAATCTAAATCCTTAGATTCTTCAATGGCTACAACAATATAATCAAATCTAGAATCCAAAGAGCGAAGAATTTTTTCAATGACACGAATATCATCCATAGTTTCACCATTTCTTTTTAGTCGGTTAATTACCGACAATACCCGTGAACAATTATCAGAAACTAGTTTTGAATCTGTTTTATGCAAGCCTTCAAATTCTGCTCGAAGAGTTTGCAATCGTACTTTTTTTACCTTTTCAGCGCCTTTGTATGTCATTTCCAAAATCTCTCACGCTTCCTTTGCCGAAGTAGCACCACATATTTTCTCCCACGCAGCTTCATAGGATTGTACTCCTTGGTATATCCAAAACAAAGCTTGTTGGTTCTTTTTCCTCCATCTTCTTAGATTCTCCTTTTGAGCTTGGTTTAACTCTTCTTCATTTTCTTCTTCCGTGTAGCGTTTTCAACTATCTCCCATTCTTCTTGAGATCCATGAAGTGCTTTCATTTGGATACTCCATTTGCCATAGTTATCTTTGGTTAATTGAGGAACAAAGGAAAGAGGAATAGAGTTATTCATTTGAACAAATTTAGGACCCTAGATTAAAGAGCTCTAATACCAATTTGTAGAGAGAAAAAAAAATATGAGAAAAACTTAACACCACAAGACTCAATTTTATTTTATTTCTTGAATATTTTCTTTCCCCAACTTACAACTCAAAAGTAATGCCAATTTATAGACTAAGTTATGACATTCATAACTAGCTACATAAATACTCCAATAATCACTAAACTTTTCACCTTTCATAACTCATCATCTCTTGGGTGGTTATTAAACATTAATCACCAAACTTAAACATAATGATTATCCAAGTTTAATTTAGTTTATTATTGCTAACAATGTCTCATTCTATATCAAAGAGTTCATCTCATCGTTCATTGCCTCCATCCATTTTCCTTTGTTACTTGATTCCACAGCTTCTTTATATGACAGTGGCACAACCGTGTCCTCAAACTGAGCAAGCAACTGAAACGGCAAATGTTGTAATGTTGTTGGCTTCTTCTCTATACTGTGATGGAGGAACTATTTGTCTTCGTACTCTATCCTTTGGTTGCAATCTACTGGGCTCTTCTCTTGTGCCATGCACATTACTTGTTGATGGCTCTTTAGCAACTCCCTCTAGCTCCACCTCAATCGTGTGGTCTGTTGATGACCCATTCTTCTGGAGTAGATCTTTGTAGAACTGCTTCCCATTGAAGGTAACATCATGTCTTAATATTATTCTTGGTCCACTGTCATCCCACCTCCATATAGTTTATAGCCTTTTGTGCCCTGTGGGTAGCCCAACATAATGCATCTTACTGCCCAACATAATGCATCTTACTGCTCTTGCATCCAACTTGTCCCTTTTTTGCATGTGCATGTTAGTTTAATCTTGATTATATAATAGTTTAGAGTTAAATTTGTAATTGTCTAAAGTATAAGGGACTAGAATAGCATGTAGTAAACTTGAAGAGTTGCAACTATTCGTAAAAGTCGCAACCATTCATGAAAGGGTATCACGAACCATTGTGTCGGTTCACTCGCACCCTCTCGTCTAGTATATATAGATTGTATTGTAAAGATTGTAAAGTGTGATTTCAAAAGATTGTTTATAATAAAAGATTAGTTACGGTAAATCCTGTGAATGTTTTTAGAGAGTTTATCCAACATTTGGTATTGTTGGTCAATCGATCCTGAATTCTCATCATTTACCGAGAGACAGAAACAATCCAAGAAATACACCCGGCGATTAGAACATCGTCGTTAAGGAGATTGGCAAAGAGATTGCCAGATTGATACACGGGGCAGACGAACACAGTAGTGTTCTACCACCAACCGGCACCAACAAGAAATCAGATTGATTTCAAGAGACGAGGAATCTAGAAAAGAGTCAATTTTAGAGAAATCAGAAAGTTTCTCATCACAGTTAGGCAACCCCACGGAACCAAAGCAACAGTTCAACAACATCAAGAAATCAGAAAGCACATCAAAGATTGCATCAGGGCAACAAATTGAAGGCAACGAATTTTTCCACAAAAAAACAGTAAGCCCCTTCGCAAATATCACATATAGAAATAGATATAGCAAACCCTAGAAATCAGTCAAAGGGATATACCAGTACGTATAAGCCTCGTACCGAAAGCAATAGAAGCCAAAATCAGAAAGATATAACCTGATTTTGAAGAAGCCACCGCAGAAAAATCCACAGAAAAGTGCCACCGCCGTAGGAGTGAACCCACGGACAGAAACCACAACCAACCGCCGCCACAAACCACCAGGACCATCGAACACCGCCATCACCTTAGAGGCAACGTTTAGGGTTCCAGAAATCGAACCAGTGATTGACACGGACAGAAACCTGTAACCAACGGTTGCCACACACCACCGTAGAACCACCATCGCAACCGTCACACAAAACCTTAAACCAGCGGCGCGATTAGGATTAGGCATCAGAAGGGTTTTTCAAGTTTAGCGAACCATCGATTCATACGAGAGGGTTACAACGATTCGTCATCAAGGCAGCGATTAGGAGGAGACATAGCACCATTTCAGAGATATAATAGCACCGATTCAAAAGAGGCATCGATCAGAGGGAGAGGGAAACACCGATTAGAAGAAATCGGTTCAAAAAGGAAGAATACAACGTCTCAGAGAGGAAATGTTTTCACAGAACAGAGACAAAAGATTAAGTGCCACCGTTTAAAGAAATCACAAAGAGGGCCAAGGTGAAAAGAAGCAGGCCCAATCAAAAGAAAAGAGTCCAAGAAAAGTAGAGGCCCAAAAGCAAAACCCAAGAGAATTAAAAAGAGCCCGTCAGGTTTCAATTTTAATATATATAATTGCAAATATATTATTATTATTTTAGAAGATAGACTTTAATTTATTAGAAGAATAAGTTAAAGATTGATATGTGATAGTTATAATTCACGTTAAGGAACGTTGAATTGTTAGAGAAATAATTGTGGTTAGACAGAAAAGTTAAGTTGAATTGTTATAAGATTTATATTGGATTTAGCATAATACCAAATTAAAGAGTATGATGGGAGAGAAAAGTATAGATACAGAGATAGACCAGAGTTCAAGAAAGAGAAAAAAGAAAAAGAAAAGGAGAAAGAGTTATTGATCACGAGTAGATCAATTACAAAATAAGAAAGATAGAGATAGAGAAAGACAGAAAGAGTTATTGATCAAGAGTAGATCAATAACAAAATGAGAAAGAGAGAAAAAGAGATAGAAATAGAGATGCAGAAGGAGTTATTGATCGAGAGTAGATCAATAACAAGAAAGAGAGAGAGAGAGAGGAGAGAGGAGACAAGGTCGAGTTTAGACCAAAGAGAGTATGATTGATCGAGAGTAGATGATCAATCAAAGAAAAATTGATCAAGAGTAGATCATTTTTCTTAAAAGTAGAGATTCAAAGAAGAACTAATCAAGAGTAGATCTTTTTTCTTAAAGTAGGTTATAGAAACCGAAGATTTGATTCAGCAAAATCAAATACAGATAGAGAGACCGCATTTGAGACACAGATGCAGCATTTGAGACACAAATGCAGAGACAGTTAGAGAACCTAACAAAATTGAGATTGCACAAGCAAGAATATGCAAGTGTTGCAAGATTGAGATTACACGAGCAAGAAGATGCAAGTGTTGAAGACAAACAGAAGAACAGAAGATTGAAGACTTGAAGAACAATCAAGATTAAGGGGGAGAATGTTAGTTTAATCTTGATTATATAATAGTTTAGAGTTAAATTTGTAATTGTCTAAAGTATAAGGGACTAGAATAGCATGTAGTAAACTTGAAGAGTTGCAACTATTCGTAAAAGTCGCAACCATTCATGAAAGGGTATCACGAACCATTGTGTCGGTTCACTCGCACCCTTTCGTCTAGTATATATAGATTGTATTGTAAAGATTGTAAAGTGTGATTTCAAAAGATTGTTTATAATAAAAGATTAGTTACGGTAAATCCTGTGAATGTTTTTAGAGAGTTTATCCAACAGTGCATAAGCTACACATCCAAAAACTTTTAAATGAGAATAATCTGTCCATACCTGCATTGGAGTAGAGTTGTTCAAGGCTGCACATGGGCTTCTATCTATCAAGTATGCTGCTGGGTACACCGCCTCACCCCATAAACTTTTTGGGACTCCAGATTGCGATATCATGCATCTTACCCTCTCTAGTAATGTACGGTTCATTCTTTCTGCAAGGCGGTTCTGTTGAGGGTTGGCTGGCACGGTGAGGTGCCTACCTATTCCATTCTTTTGACAAAATGTATTGAACTGTTGGTTACGCTCCAGGCCATTATCTATTCGTAATTTTTTCACCTTGAGGTTGGTCTGTGTTTCTACAAGAATTTTCCATGATTTGAATCTATCAAACGCTTCATCTTTCATCCTTAACACATACACCCATACCCTTCTTGAAAAATCATCTATGATCGAGAGAAAGTACTTGGCTCCACCGATGGTTTCAATTCTTGCAGGTCCCCACAAATCTGAGTGGACATATTCCAGCACCCCTCTGGTGCGATGTATTGCCGTGTTGAACTTGACTTTGTGAGCTTTGCCATACACACAGTGCTCACAGAAACCAATATCACTTACGGTAATTCCCGGAATTAGGTTTGCCTTAGCAAGCTCATTAAGGCCTTGTGTACTTATGTGGCCCATCCTCTTGTGCCATAAGTCATGACTTTGGTTGTGTTCTTTGGCAGATTAGCTTGCATGTCATCATCAAGAACATAAATATTATTTGATCTACGTGTACCTCGTAGAACTACTAAGGCCCCTTGCATGACCCTTATTTTCCCACTGCTCAGTTTTACTTGCAGGCCGTCTTGTTCTAGACTCCTGAGGGAAATTAAATTTTTCTTCAACTTGGGTATGTACCTCACATTCTTCAGAGTGTATGATATGATGTTCAGCCATCAACACGTCTGAGCTATCATAGGAGTTTGTGAAGGTTTCATGTTCTTGAACGTTTTGATATATGGCCGTTAATTAAGTGATATAATATTTATGCAAAGTTTTTGTTTATATTTCCTTTCTTAACTTGAATAAAAATTTTCGGTAATACTATATATTCAGAAGTTTAGTCTATAATTTTCGTAATGTCATTTCAAAATACTTACCTTTTCTTTTCATGTTTCGTGTAGGCTTGGAAGTTATAGATAGAGGTTGTTGTGGAACGGGAGCGATAGAGGTGTTTTTTCATGTAACAAACTCAGCCCAACATGCAAGAACATTTCTCAATATTTGTTATGGGATAATACTCACATATCCGAGATGGGAGCTAGCATTTTCGTAAACCAAATTCTAACTGATTTGCTGAATAGTTTGTTCTAAAGTATAGATTTTAGAACAACGTTTAGAGGAAGGAGTTGAGATGTTGCCATCATCATGATTGTCTCATGTATTGCTTACATTACATAATGTGGTTGTATTACATTTTGGGCTTACGCCCGTTAATCGTTTTGGGCCTATGACTACTTGGTTTATCTTAGAATATTATTGTCTTATAAATATTGTTGCATACCTATAAAAGGTATAATTATTTCACAGGACATCAAAAATGCCACTTAAAATGAAATAAAACAAAATTTACATAAAAATATGTAAAACAACATTGTAAGTTAACATAAATTGATATTATGAGTTTTTATCAAGTATAATTACAAAAACAATCATGTGAATATATGAATGACTGTGTGAATAAATGACATCACTCATTCACGAAACTTTCTTTTTTGTTGTTGTAATTTTACTTGATAAAAACTTAGGAAACTTATTATATAAACTTATAATGTTACTTTATATGATGTCATGTAAAAAAAAAGTTTAAAAATTATCGTTTGAAGTGGTGCTCATTTATTTGATCCCGATTCTATTATCATCACAAAAATATTGTTGTTTCATTGTATCATTTACTGTAAGATTATGTTTGGTATAGGGAATTAAGATGAGAGAAATGGAAATAAGAGGAATTCCAACATGGAATTCCCTTGCTGGAATTCCTCTTATTTCCATTTCTCTCATCTTAATTCCCTATACCAAACATAATCTAAGGGTGTGTGTGGTATAGAGAAATGGAGACAGAGAAATGGAATTGGAATGATTTCTCTTGTTTGTTTAGGTTTGAGAATCGTAAAATGAGACGCCGCCGCCGCTGGTATTTTTCTTTCTAGTACCCTGTTTGGTACACCGCCACTGCCTCTCCATGAGCACCAAGGTGACGCCGCCGCCACTGCTGGTATTTTTCTTTCATTTCCGCCGCTGCCTCGCCATGACCGCTAGGAATACGCCACTGCTTCTTCTTCGGTGGAACCCTTCAAGGTCCTCTCCTTTTAGGTATAAATCTCTCTCCCCCTCTCTTGTTTTTGACTTCCACATCTGAACAAGTGTTTATCAATGAAATTATGTTGAAGGCTTGCTTCTGGCTTTGATAAAATGCAAAGGCTATTGAATGTTTACTTGGGTTAGGCTTTGATTCTTTTATCACTTTAATGTTATTGAACTGCTGTATATTTGTATATGCAACAGTAATTTTTTTCCAGAAAAATGAAAATCAAGAAATTGATGATTGTTAGAAGTTGTAATTCTATAGATGTAATTCTTTTGATTTGGGACCTGTTTGCTTTAACTTGAGATTTTAATTACAAGGTTACACAAGTGCATTGAAGTTTGTGTGATCCATGGTTAGTTTTATGTTACAATCTATATATTCTGTTTCAGCTTATATCTTATGTACGATCACTGATATTTTTGTAATATTGATACAGTAACTTCTAATCACCATTAGCAAAATTTTGACTTTCTATTAAAGTCTGTACAAGTTTTTATATTATATCTATTTATTAGCTACTCTTCGTGATATTCTGCCTGAACAGGGTACCTTAAAGAGTAGGTACACAACACCTATTCTAGTTTTCCTATTTAGCCAGTTCAATTTATTGGTGCAATATAGTTGGTAGAAAATTACATTAATGCTTCGCAGAATTATTTTGTGGTTTGCCTCTTGCTACTAGAGCATCATAACTGCTTGTTTCAAATTATATGAGAGATGATGACCAATTAATGTTGTTCTTTGGATTTAGATCTTTATAGAAAATACCACCATGAAACATGTAGAAGATAAAAGATATGTATGTAGTATGAAGCAAGGGGTTTAATATTTAAGTTGTCTTGCTACTGTAATATGAGATTGATATGAAGTAACTGGATTAAACCTCGTAAGGTAAAAGATATGTATGTAGTATGCCTTCTTTCATTGTGCAACAATAATTTGTTAAAGTTTTACATGTTTGTAAGTTGTCTTACCACTTTTTTTCCTCCATTGTTTTGTTTTCATAAAATTATATTTACCTAACAGATGGTTAACAACCTAATTGTGGTTTGTTTTTTGCAGCATCTTGTTGTGTCAAATTTAGCTAAAAAGATAATTACTGGTCTTCACAAATTATGTACCTCCATTCAACAGCAACTTGCTTCTTTAAGCCTCAAAGAAGCTCCGTTGATTGGCTCTTTTAATCCAAAGAATTGAAGGGTAATTTGGTCCTTGCTCAATTTAGCATATAAGTCGTGGAACCGAGCAACATTTGATGAAAAGGAATAGGGATATTGAAATTAGTTTAAAAGTGAGTACTTGTCATGAATTTCTTTATGCTTGATTATGTTGTGGTTTCTTTATGCTTGATTAGATTGTAGTTTCAAAAGGTAGTACTTGATATTTGAATGATTTTGTATTGGTTTGATTCAAATTTTATTACTTTGTTGTGGTTTGAATCGAATTGTAGTATTTTGTTTTGGCTTGAAATAAATCGTAATTTATTTAATATTAAACGAGTAAATTACTTGGGTAAATTTTTTGTTCAATTAATGAAATGTTTAATTAATAATAATTTTGGGTTTGAAAGAAACTTTTACAAAATAATAATGATTACAAAAAATAAATTTTTATAAAATTCTCAAACAAGAGACATGATTCTCTGTTACATTTCTTTGTTGAATTCTCTATTCTACCAAACAGATGAGTCAATCTTTCTCCATACCAATTCTCATTATCTGTAATTTCATTCTCTGTTGTCATTTCTCTGCAATTCCATTATGTGTACCAAACGCACCCAAAAATTATATCATGGTATCAAGTTTTGGTTATATATGTATTGCAGTGTTGACATGGTATTTGGTTATATATGCATGTATTCACTACATATGACCTTACCACCCTCACAAAATACACTCATTCCTCTCCTTGTGTTTCCTTGAAAAACTCTTGCATCATCGGTACAGATGTCTTGATCTTAAAAGTAGTCAAATATACATCCCCATAACATCTAAATTTTTCAGTTTTTAAAAACCCTTTTTACTAATTAAAACATGTTCTAATGTACAAATTCATCAAAAGGAAAAGTTTAACTTAAGGACTGTTATGAAAAAAAAATAACAGGTAGAGATGTGTTGATCTTAAAAGTAGTCAAATATACATCACATAACATCTAAATTTTTCAGTTTTTAAAAACTCAATTTACTAATTATAATCAAGTTATAATGTTCAAATTTCACTAAACCAAAAAGAAAAGATTAATTTAAGGACTGTTATGGAAAAAAATAACATAAAGGAACGAGAACGTAAAAAACATGAAAAATGATGGTTTTTTTTGCAATAAACCCTAAAAAATATAAAGTTTTTAAAGAAATCCATGCTGATATCAGCATAACAGAACTACAGAAGTCATTAAAAAAACTCCCTACGTCATTAACTAAAAATGATGCCTTGACACCATTTTAAAACTTACATGGACGGTTAGGAAAAAGGCATTGGGCCATGGACTTCTCCAATGATAAATACAGTCCTTTGAAGTGAAATGGGCTTACATTTAATTTTAATGGTCCAGGAGAATTCATATGGGCCCATTTAAACCTTAAATATGACCTACTGAAGTTTTGTTGAATCAAACGAGGCATCAAGGGAACGAATGTTCTAGCTTAAGGTTTCGTTTAGTCAATGAAAATTTCCAAAACTTTCATTTTACTTTTAAAAAAAATAAAAATTTGTTTACTTTATAATAATTTCATAAATTTTTCATTTTACTTTTTGAAATATTATTTTTCATATTTTCTTTCATACTTTTCGATCTATTACCTACCCTATATTTATTTATAAAACTTTTTTTCTCTCTCTTAATTTTCTATCAACTATCTTATTTTTCTTATTTTATAATCACCAATCTTATTTTTCTTAAAACTAAAACTTCATCATTTAAACAATTTTTCACTTTTTTCTATGGAAACTGTTGTTTATTTATGAAAACTATAATTTGAAAACTGAAATTGAAAAATGACTAATTTTCGTTAACTAAACTCAACCTATTTGTTTTAACATTATTTACCGAAAGCTAATACTCTTAAATTTATTTACTCTCTCGATGTACTAGTCGTTAATAGGCTTGGCAAAAACTTATCCCCAATGGGGAACCCGTAATTCGACCCCGATTTGATCGGTGAATCCCCGAGTTGACCGGGGATAGGGATGGGGATGAGGATGAGGAAATCCCTGATTTAAAATAATGGGGATGGGGCGGGGATAGGAGTCAATTTAATCCCCAACCCCGAATCCAACTCCGGTTTTATTTTATGTTTTAATATATATATATATATATATATATATATATATATATATATATATATATATATATATATATATATATATATATATATATATATATATAGATTTGGGTTCAAATGAGTACCACTAGTTTTGCGGAGTACCGGAGGTACCTCGCTTAAAACCATTTTTTTTGAAAATTTTTTTCATAATCATGTTTAAATTAATAATATAAGACTACTTGCAAAAAATCACACCTAAACACACACTATAACTATGTGAAACGTGCAAGTTCACATGAACTGCACTGTTGTGAATGTATGTTCACAGCTAAGCATGTTCACATGAATTTTTTCACGTTCACATGACTTTTAAGAGGCTAGAAAGTGTGAATGTATGTAATTCTTTTACGAATAAGCTTATATTATTTGTATCTAAATTAATATGAAAAAAAAAATTAAAAAAAAAAACTTTTTTTCGGAGCATGTTCACATCTAAAACCCGTGTGTTCACAGGTACTCACGGTACTCTGCATTTTTTAGGTACTCACACGAACCATATTCTATATATATATATACATATATATATATATATATATATATATATATATATATATATATATATATATATATATATATATATATATATATATATATATATATATATATATATATATATATATATATATATATAGGGTTGGGATCACATAAAAACCTTTCAATTTCATAAGAATGTGAGAACCCTCCAAAATGCACAAATTTATATATCAAATGCACAAATTTAAAAATTAAATTTATAACTTAAAATCATTATTGGTTTTCAATATTAATAAATATCATAATCTAACATTAAAATTATCTTAAAATCTAAATTCATCAAGTTTTACACTAAATGCACAAAATTTGTCAAATGCATGAATTCGTACAAAAAGTGGACAAATTTATCAGGATATGCGTAAATTTTTATATCAAATGCATAAAGTTATCAAATGTATAAATTTTAACATTAAATGCATAATTTTATGTATTAAATGCACAAATTTTAGAGAGGTTCTCACGTTCTCACGGTAACGAGGGTTCTTACCGGAACCCAACCCTATATGTGTGTGTGTGTGTGTGTGTGTGTGTATATATATATATATACTTTACAATGTAAATTATTCATTACATTTTATATAAGGGACAATTGCGCAAAAAACCCACAACTTGTCAGTTTTTAGTTATTTTAACCTCAAACCATTTTTCGTTGGATAAAAAACCCCGAATTAACTAAAAATCAGTAAATCAAGGTTTTATCAATGGGTAACCGGTTGAAACCGGCTAATAATCCTACGTGGACCGGTAAATAACCTACGTGGACCGGTAAATAACCTAAATGGAATAAATTTTAATTGTTGAAACCGGTTGCCAAGTATTACACATCACTTAGCCCCCCGTTGATAATTTTTAATTGTAATTTTTAAACGGGATTACATCATCAACGGGAGTTTGAATGATGTGTAATACTTAGTAACCGGTTTTAACAATTAAAGTTTATTTCACGTAGGTTATTTATCGTTCCATGTAGGATTAATAACCGGTTTCAACCGATTACCAATTTATAAAACCTTGATTTACTGATTTTTAGTTAGTTCGGGGTTTTTTATGCAACGGATTATGATTTGGCGTTTAATCACAAAAAACTGACAAGTTTGGGGTTTTTTGCGCAGTTATCCCAAAAAATATATTAAATATCATTCTATATGATTTTTCTATGATTTAAAATACTATTGTTTTATTTTCATTTTATTGGTTTTATAAATCTTTTGCATATATTTCTTTATTTCAGTTTTATTATGAGTTATAAATAATTATATATGTAAACAACTCAAATATGTAAAGATAGATTGATTTGTTTAAAGTTTATATATATATATATATATATATATATATATATATATATATATATATATATATATATATATATATATATATATATTGAGGTTCTATGGGGCACCATATGCATCGGGAACTAAATGGAAACCAAAAATGCATTGCTTATTTACAAAGGGTGCATTAAGGGCATTTTGAGAATGCTTAATAATATATTGTTAAATTATAAGATTTAATTTAATATTTATCATTTATTTACGAAACTAAATAAAATGATCAACCACCTTCCCATAAATCCATCATCTTTTCTCTCTCTCTTTCCCTTTCTCTTTCATAGCATATGGTATTGGTTGTTTCAAACATGATGCACAACAGCAATGCATCACGACAATGATGAACACATTGAAGACGTTGATGGACACGTTTAAATTTCAGAGATGCATCACGAAATTAACACGTTTAAATGTCAAAATACAACACGATTTTGGTGATGCATAATGATGGAACAAAGACGATGATGAATATGGCCGAAATACATCACGATTTTGGTGATGCATTATGATGGAACAAAGACGATGATGAATATGATCGAAATGCATCATGTTTATAAATTGAATTGGATGAAGATGCATCGTGTTTGAAGACGAATCCAATAAATTGGATGAAGATGCATCATGTTTATTTAGATTCGGATTGAATATTTTCTGAATTCAAGCATCTTCCGATTTTGCCCTTTCGCGCGTGAGAAGTTATGCACCCGTGCACCCATTTTCAAGTTAATTACCCTTTTGCCACTACAATTTGAACCATTAAAATTCAAGATCAACGGTGCATACAGATACCAAAGTGCACAATGCATACAGGTGCCCCATAGAACCTGACCCTATATATATATATATATATATATATATATATATATATATATATATATATATATATATATATATATATATATATATATATATATATATATATATATATATATATATAGACACACACACACACACACACACAAATTTAGTACTTATAGTTTAAACTTAATAATCTTTTAGAAACTTGAAAAACACAAGATTGGGACAATGATAGGGATAGAAAATCATTCCCCGATGGGGATGGGCCGGAGATGAGGGAGAGAGAGAGAGATGAGAGAGAGAGAGAGAGAGAGAGAGAAGAGAGAGAGAGAGAGAGAGAGAGAGAGGAGAGAGAGAGAGAGAGAGAGAGAGAGAGAGAGAGAGAGAGAGAGAGAGACTATGTGTGTGGGGGGAGGGGGTGTGAGTTTGAGTGTGAGTGTGAATGTGAATGTGAATGGCGGACAATGAATCTAATGTGATGGGATCAAGGTTGTCAAAATCGAGATCTTACCTAGGATCGTTTCTGTCATTACAAGATCGGGATCGTAGGATCGGACCGGGATCGCAAGATTCTACCGAAATTAAATATTATATATTACAGTATTGTATCATAAACAAAAAAGAGTCATTTCCTACCCATTCTTTCAAGGCACGTATATAGTGCCCCTTTGATGAAACAAGTATCACAGTCATGAGCAAAACTATATTGGTACCTTGGATTCAAAAAATATGCGGCTAGATGGAGGGGCCTAACGATCCTACGATCTTACGATCTTACTAACGATCCTACGAAAACAAACCTTATGTAGGATCGGATCGTCGTACGATCTTACGATCTTATGAATAATCCTACGATCTTGCTTACGATCTTATCCAAAATCGATCCTACTAGCGATCCTGATCGAAATTCACTTGTAGGATCGTAGGATCGTACGATCCTACGATTTAGATCGCGATTTTGATAACATTGGATGGGATAGATTAATTTTAACGATTGAAATACAAGTTTTCGGTTGTACAAAGATGTTTATATTATTTGAAAGCTAACTCGATTATCTGACTTTTAATATAAAAAGCATTATCTATAATTATTCTTTCTAAAATTGTGCTAAGAAGTTGATTGATTATTTAAGTCGTTAATTTCTTACAATTCCTTAACTTAGTCGATTAAACTCACAGTTTTTTCTTCAAACTACTTGCATCTTCCATCATTACAAAAAACATGCCTTTAGTGACACCTTTAGCGACGATTTCAGCAGACAATGTGAATGTGAATGGCAGACAATGAATCCGATGTGATGGGATAGATTAATTTTAACGATTGAAATACAAGTTTTCGTTTGTACAAATATGTTTATATTATTTAAAAGCTAACTCGATTATCTGACTTTTAATATAAAAATCATTATCTATAATTATTCTTTCTAAAATTGTGCTAATTAAGAAGTTGATTGATTATTTAAGTCGTTAATTTCTTATAATTTTTTTAACTTAGTCGATTAAACGCACAGTTTTTTCTTCAAACTACTTGCATGTTCCATCATTACAAAAAAAAAATGCCTTTAGTGACGCCTTTAGCCACGATTTCAGCGGCATATTTTATATATGCTAGCGACGTTTAAAGCGACTCCATAATTTATCGCTATATATGTGTTGCAGATACATAAACAGATGACTTATTTACCGAATGTATCATTTAAGATGAAATGGTCACATTATTTTTATCTACATTTCGATATAAAATTTATTATCGTTGAAACTCTCTTCGTTGATATGGCAGGTATGCAGATGATCTAATTTTTATTTTGTGTATAGTATATAACTTTTTTGTTTTTATGTTATAACCTTTGATATCATGTTTTATAAAAATTTACATATATATCATTATGATCGCATTAAATTTATCTATATTTGGATATAATATTTTTTTCGTTCGAACTATTTTCTAAAATGAAAAAATATTTATTGTTTGGTCATGATTCCGCTGCAATGCGCGGATTAAACTACCTCGTTATAGACAATTCTAATCTTAAAGATAATCACTAAAAAACATTTGGATAATAATTAAAGAGTTCATTATTAACAAAAAAAACGATTCAAGCCAGATTCAAAGGAAGGACGGGGGAAAGCACGTGGCAGGAATCAATTCTAACCCTGTTGGTGTATCTCTCCGCCAAACCACACACACAAAAGTGTGTGCTTTTTTCCGTTCTTCGTGTGTTTGATCGCATACCGTTGGATACCTAAAAAGTTTTTTCGGTATCCACCGGTGATAACACGATCAAACACACGAAACATCCTGTTTGATTGTTCTTGTTTTCAACTACAAATGTACAAAATTTAAAGCTTTCATAGTTACGTATTATATGTATTACTTGATTATCCTTGTATGGAGCATATTTAAAAGCTTTCATTGTGCTAATTTGATTAAAGCTTATGTTTTTATAAGTAAAGCGATACGAATTCATTATAAATGTATAAACACAAGAAAACCTTCATGGATTTTAAATGTGTAGAAATAGTAATTTGAAGATTGGGTAAAAGACCACACTTAAAAGAGTGGATATTTACATTGTAGTTAATTAAATTTTCACACGTAAATTTGTGGGATTAAGATAATTTGTTTACGCTTTTAAATATAAAGTTTTAACCAATTTGTTCACTAGTTTTGAAGTTTGAAGAGATAGATGTAATTAACTTGTCACGAAGTATTCGTTCGTGACTTCACGTATATTCAAATTTTATATATTTTTAAGTGTGAAAAATCAATACATCTTTTGTAGTACGAATGCAAGTCTACGGCTCTATGCCTCTTTGAGTCCGAATTTGTTTGAGTTGGAGGCTTATCTTGCCTAATTCACAACACAAGGATATTGACCTTAAGATGATCAAGTTCATTCCAACGTACGGAATATGAATTTGAGACCAAAGAGACATGTATAAAACTAATTCATTTTTTTTATCATCGAATATGACTGACATTAGACAACATGTAAATTGGTTGTATACATGTGACAAAATAAGTTTGCTACATCAAATAATAGTGTATATAGTAAGTTTTATTACTCAAAATGATAATAAAAATATAATTTTAATATTTAGATCATAAACATTTACACGTTACATGTATCCATAAAATTAATATTTTTTTGTCCTTGAACCATGTTGAAACCCAACAGATTAAAGAGTTCTATTTACTCTTTCCTATTTTACGGTTACATATATATATGTATAACATGGACACATGGGAACTTTACTAGAGTTTTCGTATCAATTGCTAAAAAAGAACAAACATTGATGGAGGAGTAAATCTACTTAATTACTTAAATGAAATGATTAAACCTTCTATGAAACTTTAGGTGTTATTCATTTGGTTGTGTTTAGTTAACAAAAACTAGTCATTTTTCAATTTCAGTTTTCAATTTATAGTTTTCAAAAAAAAAACAAGAGTTTCTGTAAAAAGTGAAAACTTGTTTAGATGATTAAATTTTAATTTTAAGAAATTTAAGATGGGTAATTATAAAATAAGAAAATAGGATAAGTATAAAATAAGAAAAATAGGATAGGTGATAGAAAAGTAAGAAAGAGAAAGAAAATATTATAAATAAATATAGGTAGATAATCTATTCTATCTATACTATTAAAATAGTAACTATTTGCCACGTGTCGTCGCATGCTATTGCCATGTGACGTCACCTCCTACTGTCATTTGGAAATTATGTTTTTCAAATCGTATAATTAATGTATATTAAAATTAACTTAAACGATATCTAATCAAATCTAAATCTAAACTAAATCTTATCTAATATGAAACTCAAATTTGAATTTGATTATATATTTAAATTTATTATGTTGTATAAGTAGATACTATAAATGTGATAAATATTTTTAATATTTATCTTACAATTTAATAACATTATTATCTTTAAAGTAAAACCCATCTTATACATGCGTATATAAACTAGTAGACTAGTAAAAGATAAAGCATGAAAATGATGTTTTAAAAAGTGAAATGAAAATTTAATAAATTGTTGTTAAGTAAACAAGTTTTCATTTTTTTTATAAATACAATAGAAATTTTAGAACGCAAAACAATTTGTATTATAATATATGTGATGGCAATTGAAGATTAGTTTGAATGAGTTATCGAACACTCGCGCTTTGCTGCGGGGTCTAAAATATTAATTACAAAAATAAATATAAAAATAAATGAATAAAAATAGATTTCAAACAATTCAAATAATGAAACATAACTGAACCAGGTTCATAGAGTGAAATTAGAAAGCTGATATAAATTCATGAAACAAGACAAATGATATGGTTAGTTGGTTATTATCATTGTTTTTCTAGATTTTGCAATTATAAAATTACAAGCAATACCTTATTAAATCGGATCGAAACTAGAATTAATTAATTAATTATTCATAAGCATATTTTTTTAAATTTTGACATTGAGTAGGTTTAATCGTTAATTTAATTTGTTGGTTTTACGATCAAATCAAATACATTTATAAGGGTAATGTCTCTAATACATCGATTAAGGTTTGTAAACGTTATAATAGTAATGTTTAATGTTATACATGATCATATTTAATAAAAAAATCTAAATATTAAATAGTTACATGTTAATTATAAAACAATTTCAAAATACAACTCTAACAAAAGTTTATTAAAATAAAAAAGGCTAAATAAAAGATAATACTAACAAAAGTGTATTATGAAAATTTTATATTAAAAAAAAAAAGAAAATTAACTGAAACGTGGGTGAATGGCATTGGGTAGTTGGATTTGATAAATGTATATATATGAGTAAAATACACCGCGCTTTGCGGCGGGTAAATGAATCATTAACAAATAAATTAATTAAGTTGAAATATAAATAATAACAAATTTAAAATATAATTATCAATCAAAATTAATAACATCTTTAGTCACATATCATTTTAATGTTAATATTATTTAAAAGGGTCAATTGTTATTTTTTAGATTTTTTTAAGAAAATTCTAAATATACTACATTCATTTTGCTAAAACTTATAATGAAAATAATATAAGAAAAAGTATCAAGCAAATTACATGCATGCATACATACATACATTCACTTATTTTCAATTTATTTAAATTCAAAAACTAATAAAACTTAACTTCAAACATAGTGAATTGTTGATTCACTTAGTTCGCAATTTATGATTTATTATTTATAATAAAATGGTAAATCAATACGTAAAAATGGATCATTGTGCTTCTCATATTTCTCGAGATATATTTAACTTCTCATTTTCTTCTAGGTTTATATATATAAACAATTTAACAATAAAGATAATGATTAAAACAACAATTACAATGATAACATTATTTAATAAATAATATATCTAAAAATATTTATTTGATTTATGAATAGTGAAATACATCAAACACATTAAGAATGATAACAAATATTGGATAATATATAAAGGTGTAGATTTAGAAGTAATATTAGAGATGTATGTGCTTTTCTGTTAAAAAAAAGTTTTATAATATACAATATGTTTTATGATAATATATTTCTTTATATAGAAAAAATTTGATAATTCATATTTAAAAGGAAATAATTTCACAAAACTTAATGTAGAGAAAATTATGTGTAATATTATTTATTTTAAAAAAATATATGAAAAGAGAAAGAAATCAAAACATAAAAAAAATAAGAAAAACGTTTCAAAGCAATAATAGTTGATATTAAGTAAATTTAAAATCGGATTAAGTAAAATAACTATGTTTAAAAATGACTTTGAATGGGAGTTTGTATTAAATGTAAAACTCTAATATTTAAATATTAGATTAAACTAGTATTAAATAAGATATAATATAGAATTATATTTTATTTAATTAAAACAAATTAATAAATAAATTATATACGAAAAACAAAAAATCTTAAAAACAAAAAAAGGATGAATAGTGAGTTATATTATCTTGATAAATATATTTTTTATATATTTCATTGTATAGAAAAAAATGGAAAGAAAATAATTTCACGGTACTTTATTTTATAAGAATCTATAAAAATAGAAAAAATTAAAACATAAAAAATAAGAAAAAAATTCAAAGCAATAGTTAATATTAAGTAAATTTAAAATTGGATTAAATAAAATAACAACATTTTAAAATGACTTTGGATTAAAGTTTGTAATAAAAGTAAAACTATAATATTTAAATATTAGATGAAATTAGTATTAAATAAGATATAATATAGAATTATATTTTATTTAATTAAAGCAAATTGATAAATAAATTATACATGAAAAACATAAAATCTTAAGAACAAAAAATAAAATAAAAAAAAATCAAAAAGTAATAAGATGAATAGGTTATGAATAGTGTACTTACATCCTGGTAAATGTTATTATTTAAATGTAATGTGGATGGATCTGGTGCTAGAAAATAACATAACCCTTCTCTAAGGCATGCTTGACTTGAATCTTTTTTAATCTTTGTGATATATTTAGATTTAGGTTTAAAAGAATACCTTTCATTCTTAAAGTTATACATAATACTTTAAAAAAAAAAAGTTTACTTGAACATGTGTATATCAAACAAAAAATTTATGTGAATTGTCACATGATTCCCATAATTTTTTTATATAAATAGTATGAATTATCTTATCAATCACATAAAGTTTCGACCATTCAAAATATTTAGTTTTACCATTCACATTATTTATTATTCGAATATGATCCTTTTGATAAAAGGTCTTATAATATTGGCTTATACATGTTTATGTAAAAAAAATTATGTGAATGATGGTACGTTATCGCGTGTCGTCAATGCATCAAAAATAAACACCACAAATCTTAACTAGGTAGATAGGGAAGTGAGTTTGTATCCACAGAAAGCATATGATTATCAATATTATTTTACGATAGTTATTAAAGTAGTAATAAAAACTAGTAATTAACTAAATAAAACTAGTGAAAATAATTAAATTGGAGAATGTAGGAAGCAAGATTAATACTTTAACAATAATAAAACTAAGAACATAGTAAAAACAACGAAGAACCACCAATGACTTTGGATCTAGAGTTTGGGTGAAATGAGGATATCAACCTACGTTTACGAATTAATTAATCATGCAATCATTTAGTTATCTTCGTAACCTAACTACATAAATATACTTATGGCAATCGCATCTATCGCAATGGTATCTTGGGCACGAATCCTGTGATATTCACATTTTGTCTTTACTCCAACTAACAGAGTTCGGCACGAGATGTAATATGACTACGCCAAGTTTTACAATAAAGAATAAATAGAACAGAATCGAATAATAGCATTCATATGCATAATCAAATATAAAACCCAAATAAATGTATCATTCGTAACAACGATAAAACTAAACAAACATAAATATTTAACTAACGAATAAACCCATGAGGGATAATGTAGTGAATCATCAACCAAATCCCACATAGGTTCGGACTTGTCAGGAACGCACCTCCATTTCGTTGGATTGATAGATGGAAGCAGCGGAACTGAGAGAGTACCAAACCATAACCCTTGTCGTAGGGTCCTTATAGCCTATACATTTTCTCCTTCTCTGCTAGGGTTTTCAAGGTGTATGGTAGTCCTCATAATCATCTGGAAACATCATATTTATAAGAACATTCGACCTTATTTCGATATAAGTCCAAATAACAGAAACACGACTTTACGTTGGTGCGTAGCCGGTACGACTTTACTCGGGCGTTTTGCTCCTTACTTCTTTCCCATCTTGTAGAAGGAATCTCAACCATAGTCACTTTGTATTTAGTCCGCTTTAGCTCAATTTTAGCTCTAATTCCTTTGTACCTTCAACCCAATAAACAATTAAACGTACGCATATTTCATTATTTTATATATATAAATAACATCTATTAAGTACATTAAATTCTAAAGAAAATGACTTGATCGGTATGCTGTGATATTATAGGTACATTGTCGAACATTATTCACTCACTCACTCTCACACACACACACACTCACACACACACACACACACACACACACACACTCTCTCTCTCTCTCTCTCTCTCCTTATGTGTGTGTGACTGTATACATATAGGATCATTGTAAAACTCAAATTTTATGTAGTCCCAAATAATCCAACATGGACCTTTTGATCATCTAAATCAATCAATGGTAAAGCCTGGAGTGACAATTTTCGGTGTTTGTCAAAAGTTTTAAAAGAAATAAAAGTGCAATGACATTGGTATTTTTATTTTTCTTTCTCCACACATTTCAAGATCATTAACTTTCTCTCACTTCATTGCATTTTGATATTCGAGATTCCCTCTATTCTTCAACTTTTTTATTTATTCTTCATTTTTAGATGGAAACTTGAAAATGAAAATGAAGTCGAATGTTGAAAATATTAGAAATTAAAGATTAGTGCAAGAATCATTTTCTTTTTCATTTTCAACATTAAGGTTCAAAAATGAAGTTGAAGGTGTGTTTGATCTTCATCTTCTTTTAACACTATTGAAAGTTTATCGAACATATGGATTTTTTAAAATGACGATTCGTGTTTTTTTTAAGATCACAATTTGTTCTTTAAGACTTGTTCATGGTTGTTCTTCCTCAAAGTCAAGAAGTAAGTTTTTTTTTTTGAAGTTCTCCATTACGAAACATGGTCATATTTTAAGGTCTTCATCACCAAGATCGATTTCTGGGGTTTTAAAGGCTTTTTGAAGGTTTTATTTTAATTTTTGAAACATTGATGAATGTATGTGTTTCAAATTTAAGTTTTTTAAGTAGCTAGATCTTTCTTATTTTTATGTTTATTACATGTGTAATAGTTAATATTATATGTATAATAATTATATATTATATAAAGTCGCAATAGTAGTGATCTTCGCGGATTTGGCTATGAAAATCAAAAGCTTGAAGAAAGCCTAAGTTATACCAAATATCACTGGCTGTGTACCAGTCATAAATAGTACAACTTGAAGCTCATCTCGGGATTTATCGATCACTTGAAACAACAATAGGAATCGAGATACCGATACTAGGATGATCACTAATATCTAGCCATTAAGAAAGGATGAGGATGATTCTATTCCTAAATATTTAAACTATCTAGCCGATTAATAAAGAAGATAAGCTATAAAACTAAAAACAAGGGATATATATATATATATATATATATATATATATATATATATATATATATATATATATATATATATATACACACACATATATATATATATATATACATACATACATATATGTACATACATACATATATATATATATACATACATTCATATATATATACATACATATATATATACATACATACATACATATATATATATACATATACATATATATATATATATATATATATATATATATATATATATATTAAAAAACACTCACTTGGATAAGTCTTTAGGATTAATGGAGTACAAATGTGTGAAAACACATAGGATGTTTTTGGTCAAAGAAAAGTAAGTTGGAATTAAATCCAACTGTTTTAATCTTTTAAGTTCAAGAGCTTGAAACTTTGATGTAAAACCGATTCATGGACATGTTCAATTAATTTCAGAAAATCAAGTAGGGTCTCTACTATTCCCGAAATACAACCGCAACCGAATGCTTGAGTCCACTCCAATAACCAAATGCTTGACTAATCTAATCGTATCTAAGCTAAAAATCGAAATCTATCGAACACCTACTAATCGCACCGCTAACTATGTGTAAAAGTTCGTCTAAAATTATAAGCTTAAAAATGACAATTATAAATGTACAAATAATTAAATATAAATAAAAACTAAATTAATTGATTAGGGGCAATTTATGAAATTAATATATAAGGGTAAAACTGAAATCTTTTAAAAATTAAATTGTTTAGGGACTGAAAACGTGATAATGTTTCAAAATTTAGACTACCAGTGTAATTTTTTAAAATTACAGACGATACCTGAAATTTGCTATAAACCACAAGGACAATTTATGTAATTTACTCTAATTGTAAGTTCCAATATGTTGACTTAATTTCGGGGTGTCTCTTTAGCATTATCCTATTATAAAACTTTGAACAAATCTAAACATTTCAAATAAATCCGGAAAAAATAATTCGAATAGTTCTACAAAAAATAAGAAAAAGATAGAATATGAAAAGAGTGAGAGAGAAAGAAATAATTGAATGAGAAGGTTTATGTTATTATCTATCTCTCTTATTTGGGTAAAATAATTGAATGAGAAGGTTGATTAGTTTTTGGTTTTGATTTTAGATTTTGATTTGGTGTTTGCGTTTTCGTCCCTTCATGTTAATTTTTTTTTTTCAAAAAAGTTCTCTATTTAATTTTTTTCCTTTTGTTTTAGTGAAATTTGGTTATTAAAACCGTTTTTTCAGTTTGTAAAAACCAGGTTTACCAATTATAATTGAGATCTAATAGTTAAATTTCACAAACCAATTTTTTTTAACTTCAGTACTTTTCAAAAAAAAAATAATAATATGGAGAAAACACAAAAACCGTGAAAACATGTTGGCTTTTCCATAATAAACCCTTTTAAAAAAATTCTAAAAAATGATGTATTAGACAACTGTTTTTGGAAGAAAAAAAAATTATTTATGTTAAAATTTTATCTTTTGATGATCAATTCATTTGACCCGTTTGTTTGAAATTTCAAATAACCTAGAATTGTGACCCTACTCAATTAATATTGATACCATTTTACATTATTTTTATGGGTTTATATATTATAATAAAAAAACCAATATATTTTCATGATTTTTTAAAGTCTCATTCCTTAATGTTATTTTTTTCTACTAAGTTTTGAGGATATTGTTTTTTTCTTCTTGTTTTCGAAAAGTTTTAGTTTTTTCATGATCAACCGTTTCTTTTTCTCGAGAAAACCATGTTTTTATTTTCTTTCCCAATAAAATTCTCAACTTGACGACTTTTCCGAGAGACAAAAAATTCCAAATTCGAGAAAATAATAAATAAATAAATAAAGATTTTATTGTAAAAAATAACATAGATGAATTAAATCACAAAAATATGAAAAATATGTTCGTATTGTTATAATAAACCCTATTTTTATAGCATGATACCAAGTCGATCATACAATATTAACAAGAACTTTATTTGGAAATACTTAATAGGGTAAATTACAATTTTCATCCATGTGGTTATACATAACTTACAGTTACGATTCTTTTCACGTCAAAATTACAATTTCAGTACATATGGTTGGCTTTTTGTTTACGTTTTTAGTCCTTTGACCAACCATTTTTTTAAAAAAATGACCATTTTGTCCTTTTAACTTTATTTTAGTTTTGGTCCTTGAATAATTACTTTATTTTATATATTCTAATTATTTTTATCCTATTACTATTTATTTGATATTTTCTTTTTCTTATAGTTACAATCTAACTAAAGTATTATTATTTTAATATCATGTCTTTTATTATTATTGTTATTTATTTCATATGTTCTTTTTTATTAACGAGTTATTGAACACCCATGCGTTGCTGCGGGGCCTAAAATATTAATTACAAATAAATATAAAAACAAATAAAAATACTTTTCAAACAATTCAAACACAAAACACAACTAAACCAACATCGAAGAATAAAATTGGAAAACCGATATAGATTCAAAAAGCAAGACAAATGATAATGATACTGTTAGTCGGTTCTTATAATTGATTAGAGTTTTCAACGTTATAATAGTAATGCTCAATGTTATATATGATCATATACAATAAAAAAATCTAAATTTTAAATAGTTACATTTTAATTGTAAAATAATTTCATTAGAATTTTGTATTATGCATCCGAATAATAATGTTTTGTTTATACAATTAAACATAACATAATAGTTTCAAAAGACAACTACAAACATATGTATAATTAAAATCATTTTTTTTAAGTATGTAAGAAAATGTTGTAATAATAATTGTTAAAAGAGAACTAAATGAAAACTTATTAAAAAAATCTAAATTTTAAATAGTTACATTTTAATTATAAAACAATTTCATTAGAATTTTGTATTGTGCATCTGAATAATAAAGTTTTTTAATACAATTAAACATAACATAATAGTTTCAAAAGACAATTTCAAACATATGTATAATTAAAATCATAATTTTAAATGTGTAAGAAAATGTTGTAATAATAATTTTTAAAGGAGAACTAAATGAAAATTTATCAAAATAAAAGGGCTAAATAAAAGATAACACTAAGATGAGGGTGTATTATAAAAATTTAAAATCAAAATTAATAAAAAAGAAAAAAGGAAAAATCGCCATTGGTGGAGACCATTACGTAAATTTTAAATAGTTACATTTTAACTATAAAACAATTTCATTAAAATTTTGTCTTGTGCATCTGAATAATAAAGTTTTTTTATGCAATTAAACATAACATAATAGTTTCAAAAGACAATTACAAACACATGTATAATTAAAATCATAATTTTTTAATATGTAAGAAATTGTTGTAATAATAATTGTTAAAAGAGAACTAAATGAAAATTTATCAAAATAAAAAGGCTAAATAAAATATAACACTAAGATGAGGGTGTATTATGAAAATTTAAAATTAAAATTAAAAAAAAAAGAAAAAAGGAAAAATTACCATTGGCGTACACCATTACGTAAATGTGTGTGTGTGTGTATATATATACATATATATATATATATATATATATATATATATATATATATATATATATATATATATATATATATATATATATATATTATTATAATTTTAATTAAAATATATATATATATATATATATATATATATATATATATATATATATATATATATATATATATATATATATATTTGTATATTAATAAGTTGTATTATTATTAATATTGCAATTTATTCAACTATATATACATTTATTTTTAATTTTTTAATACTTTTATTTTTTAAAAATTAGAAGTATTTATATATATATATATATAATTTATTTATATCTTTAAAATTTATATATTACTCCTCTAAATAGTTAAATACTTACATATATTTAGTTTATTTTTTTTTTCGTGAATTTGTTTTCTTTATTTTAGAATATATACATACATGTATGTATGTATATGTGTATGTGTATATATATATATATATATATATATATATATATATATATATATATATATATATATATATATATATGTATGTATGTATGTATCTATATATATAGACACACACACAGGGTTTTAATTAAATATATATATATTCTTTTAAACTAAAATTTTTTATATGCATATAAACTGCATATGTCTAAAGGTAGTTAAATTGAACAAAATATAAAAATTTGACATATTATATGTATAAATTAAATTAACTTGTTAAATTTTGTTATAACTATTTATGTATTTTTTGTTATGCTTAATGATTAATATATTGATCATTCGTAATTTATATGAATATCAAATTTATGAAATATATAAATTAGTATGAAATACACGTTAAATATTATATATCATTAAGTTAAAATTACATTGACCATATGATGTTTATACAATTAGAAAAAGAAACTAAAATTAAAATATAAAAATTAATATTATGTGTGTTAATTTGGATAAAAGTTGATCAAATATATAAATATTTTTATAAATTAATATAAAGCAGTGACAAAAGATAAACAAATTAAATGTATAAATAGTTAAAAACTTTATAAATGAAAAGTAATAAAATAAATAAATACCATTTTAAAAACTAAATATAATATTAATAACAACAGTTAACAACAATACAATAAATTAAATTTAGTCATATACAAATTTTTTTCAATTACTAATACTTAGTCATGTAAATACTTAAACTATAATAAAGAAAATAATAATACTAGTAATAATAATGCCAAATAAATAATGAAAATAAAACTTATTAAATAATTTATTACCTTGTATTAAATTTTAAGTTAATAGTAATAATAAGACAATATATTAAATAAATAATAAAAGAATAGTAAATCATTAAGAACTGATATATAAAAGAAAAGAGTAAATTACAATTTTCGTCCTTGTGCTTATACACAAATTATGGTTGTCGTCCTTTTTCATGATTAAATTACAATTACAGTACTTATAGTTGGCAATTTATTATGCTTTTAGTCCATATGTCCAATATTTTTTTAAATGACGATTTTGCCTTTTAATTTTTATTTCAGTTTTGGTCCTTGATCAAATTATTTCTTTTTATTTCATTTTATTGATAGATTTTTATTCTTTTACTATTTATTTAATATATTTACTATTTATTTATTATATTGTCTAATTATTACTATTCAAATTCAATTGAAATAATGGGTTATTCAATATGTTTTATTTATTTATTTATTTGACATTATTATTATTATTATTATTATTATTATTATTATTATTATTATTATTATTATTATTATTAGTCTAAGTGCTATTATTTTATTATGATTTAAGTATTTACATGAGTAACTAGTAATAAATGAAAATAACTTGTATATGACTTAATTTAATATGTTGTATTTTTGTTAATTATTGTTATAAATACTATTATTATCATTCATACATATAACTTAACGAAATTCATAATTGTTGTAATTATAACTTAATGAAATATATAATTATTTCATAAAGTTATATGTATAAGGTTTAATCGACCATTAAATTTATGGTATAATTAAATTAGAATAAATAACACGTTAAATTATATATTTTGTTAAGTTATAATTACAATAAACATATAGGATATGTATAAAAACAAAATATTTAAATTAATGTGAATAAAAACTTATTAAATATATAAGTATTTATATGAAGTAATATATAGTAAAGACAACAGATATAAAAAAATATTTTAGAAAAGGACTAAAAGCATAACAAAATGTCAATTATAGGTACTGTAATTGTAATTTTATCATGAAAATGACGGTAACCATAATTTTGGACGAAAATTGCAATTTACCCTCCTTAATATGCTTTGGATATCCTTTGGTCCTAGGTACTTTTCGAACCTAAATCTCCTTGTAAATACACACACGAATGCTACCTACACTACCAAATAATTGTACTATACCAACATCTATATTTTAATTAATTTATATATGTTATGGTTAAGATTTTTATATTGATGAGTTTCATTATGTCTTATAACTATATCTTGATATGTGCTAATGTAGAAATTACTTGGAACACCTTTTTGTTCCGACTTTGACGTTTTACTTCTATTATTAACATGGCTCTATATAACAATTAACAACTCTAAACTTTCTCCGTTTCTCATGATCATCATCTCCAGCAAACTTTGAATAAATATTTTACATTCCAGTTAAGTACTCATGCATACATCTAGTGCATATATGTAAAATCAATAAGAATCGCATGTCATTCGCATTAATGATATCGATGCACTTACTATCTAGTAATAAGCACATTTTTTCACATAAACGTAAAGTTTATAATAAATCTTAGAGTACGTACTAGAAGAAAGACAATTAACACCCACAACGACATTTATGGTAAACTTTATACGGAATGTGTGTAAAGGTTACTATGATAATTGAACAAACATTTTTTTTGAAGGGCAAAACAAAACAAATTTTACACGTGCATGAAACCATGCATAATTAAACAAACATTATACGTGAAAGAAACAAGTTCACTGGTCCTCCTTTATAACATAGCATTGTTGCCATTTGATCATAGGCCGGATTCAAATTACTGGTGCTAAAACTTGTCTTTCATTGTCTCTTTCGTTCTTACTTTTTTTTTTTGTATATATATTCCTCCAATTCTTCTATCAGTTATGAACATTATTCTCTTTTGGGTATGTTTTTCTCTTTACGTACACTGTAACAATGGAAACATATATCTACCGAAAAATGTTTTTGTTCCAGCAATCATAGCGTTCGGAGACTCCTTAATGGATCCTGGGAATAATAACGATATGAGTACTATGTCGAAGGCTAACTTTCTTCCTTATGGAAAGGATTTTGTAGGCGGAAATCCAACTGGAAGGTTCTCAAACGGGAAAGCACTAGCTGACTTCTTGGGTACCTTTTTTTTCCACATTTTCTAACATCAAGTAGATATATAACAGGGTCCACGGAAGCCTCCTCCTACACATATACCTTCTAAATCTAACTAAAACTCCAAATCTCAATTCTTTTAAGTGAATTTGTTTCAAGCTTTCATATCATGTTCATCTGTTGCAGAAACACTCCCTTGTCACGTTAACAACCATACAAAATGTAGGAATTGAAGCTACAAACCTTACAACTTAATTTTGCAGTATCATCGTTTATTTTAATTAGATTTTTCACATTGAATTTTAGTAATTCCAGTGTGTCTAACTAACCAAGAACAACATAAAGAAATAAGCCCACAATAGAAAGAATAAGTTCTAAATACTTCTAAGCAATTTTTTTTACAGCAGATGTTAGTAGTTAGTTATTAGCACCATTGTTAGACACTTTAAGGGTGAGGACCAAACCCCACACCTCCACCAAAGGCGAAACGCCCTTGGCAAGGCTCTAACTCGAGATCTTAACCAAAGGGAACCCCTCCCACTTTTGGTGCCACTTGATCTAAATATTTCTAAGCATTACTTGCAAATATTATCAAAATAGAAGCAAACATGCACTCACAAGAGGATGAAGAATTATACAATGTCACCCTCTAATGTAATCGTATGCGAATGACAAATTTAAGGGATCTTCATTAGTGGTGTTGGACGTTAGGAATTGCTTGTTATAATTTCACTTTGTTTTTTACTATAAGTGAACAAAAATGTCTATGGACTGCATCTGCTGATTGAACATATATAGTTTTAAAGATGATTTTTCCAAGTCAAAAGTTATAAGAAAATCTGAAAATGACACCCTCCCACCATTGCCAAAATTCCATATGTAAATGGATTTAGCAGAAGGAAAAGAATCGTGCCTTGTTGGCCACTGGCATGTAGCTAAAATGCCAACTGATAGAATCAATGCCTTTTGTATATGAAATTCACAATCCTCATTTCCATTGACATTTTAGCAATTTTAGATCCATCAAAACATTTACATCCACTACAAGAAAAGTGTCATTTAGTGACACACGTTTTTAGTGACATAAAAAAAAGTGTCACTGTATCTTACTTTTTAGTGACACTTATGAAAAAGAGTGGGTATAGAGCAATCTTTTACCCACAATTATCCTAAATTAGTGACACAAAAATTTTGTCACAAAATACTTGAGGCCTATACCCACATACACTTTTAGTCACTATATATCTATACCCACTCCACTTTTACCCACTCTTTTTGTTGTGTAGGTAAAAGATTTTGATACCTATAGTGACATTTTTTTATATCAGTTTGTGTTTTCAACATTTTAGCAGCAGGTTGTTTGTTATTGGTAATTTGCTTTTACAACTGATACTTAAAAGTAGTTATTGGTGTTAATTTGTTATGCATGAGATCGATAGATCAATTTCGTTACATAGGAAAGGCAGTAGGACGTATTGAGTTAATTACCGTTGAATTAGAGGGATATTTATGCTATAGCTCATGCATTGTCCTCCTTTTGTAGTCCACTAGACTGACAAAACTGCAATATTTGCTATCAAATTGTAAGCCAAGGCACTAGGAGTGAAGGAGTATCTTCCAGCATATCTAGACCCTTTGATACAAGATAAAGATCTTCTAACGGGTGTAAGTTTTGCATCTGGCGGCACTGGGTATGATCCCCTAACATCGACACTAGTGGTATGCATGCATAATTTTCCTTTAATAAAAACAGTTTCACCATTCACCCAATTTGTTAATAGCCAAAATCGCTGCCTTGTGTGCCTCCTTTTATTTTATGCTTATTTCTTTTCACTTTTTTTTTTTGTTTTGGGCATATGACAATTAGTCTGCTATACCAATATCTGTTCAAGTGGACATGTTCAAAGAGTACATTCTGAAGCTCAAAAGAAAATTTGGGGAGCAAGCTTCCAAGAATATAACCAACAACAGTGTATTTTTTATATCAGCAAGCAGCAACGATTTTCTTTCAAATTACTTTGGCGCCATTCCCATCAGAAGATCACAATATAATGTCCACAAGTATAGTAAAATGTTGGTGAAGTTGGCTGTGAGCTTTATACAGGTAACAAATCTCTAATAATATTTTATGATCTCATCAATTGTATTGGATTTGCATTAACACAGTTTCGAATTTAGCTGTGCAAGAATGAAAATACGTACCAAAGGGTACGTGAATGCTCAGATTAAAGATTCCAACAAATTAACATGTACATACTTCAATAAAAATAACCAAGTTGTATTAAGTCCTTCAAATTTTATATCATCTTCCGTTCCTGTAGCTTCTCGCTATTAATTTTGTAACACAAGTCTTTCAAATTCATTGAAGGAAATTCACAAACTTGGAGCGAGAAGGATAGCTGTCTTTAGCACACCCCCAATCGGCTGTTTACCAATTCAAAGAACGTTACATGGAGGAATTCTTAGAATGTGTGTAGATAAACACAATAATGCAGCGCAGTTGTTCAACAGCATGCTAAAACAACAACTCCAAAATCTTTCAAGCAGTCTTCCTCAGTTGAGGGTCGCATTTTCTGATTTCTACAGTCCTCTAATAAGCATCATTGAAAATCCTCACAAATATGGTAATCCTCATATTCAATATATAGTATTTGTTTAGAAAGCCTCAAAGTTCATTGGTTTGATGTTTTCATCATATGCTATTATATTATTTGATTTCCTATTTCATTTATCTTTGTTTTAGCATGTCATACTCGATCTATGCATACACTGTTCACCGGTGAATATCATATATTACTTAATTTGTTTTCTATATAGTTTCGTCATGATATTTTTCATGCATAGTTTCATATCCTTTCCTGGCGCAACTTTAATGAATGATTTCAATTATTCTTTAACTTCTACCTACATTTTCATATGTAAACTTTCCTTCTTATATGTTTCTACCTTTTGATTTTTTTTTACGTAGGCTTGGAAGTTACACATATAGGCTGTTGTGGAACGGGAATGGTAGAAATGAGTTTTTTGTGTAACAGACTCAGTTCAACGTGCTACAACGACTCTAAATTCTTTTTCTGGGATAGTCTCCACCCGACAGAAAAAGGATGTGACGTCTTTGTAAAGCTTGTTTTACCAGATATGGTGAAAAATTTGTTCTAAGACATGACGACTCAGTAGTGATATGTATTGTTATTGTGGAGATACTATAACGTATTTTATGGATAAAGGAATGCAAATTTATTTACTCGTGAATCCAAATAATGTAACTTTAAGTTTGTTGGTCATATAATGATGTACTTAAGCTTGCTACTTTTATTTTATGTTTACATTTAAAGCATGATTAGTTCTTTGAGCTCTTTTTGCGTATTGAAATTGTTGTGCCCATACGAGCTAGCTCCCAGTGGTATATTCTAAATACAAATTGATCTTGTCTCAACATATGAGATCCAAACAAGTTGTTCCTCTATAAGCCATCAAACAGAGTCGTATACGATGGATTAATACAGATCATCACAAAAGAAAGTATTAGTACATTATCTATTATGTTGATAGTTTAAGTATATATGTTGACAAACATTTAAATTAGAATAGTGTTAGGACTAAAATAAAAACAAGTAAAGTATGAAAGGTTGCGACTATTAGAAAAAACACAACCCTTCACAAAGGGTGTTGGAATTCTTACACTAAATTGCACAAAATTTTCTTACAAATATAAACTTTATTAACAATCTTTCTGAAATCACATTTACAAATGATTACATTAGACATATATATAATAATCGAAAGGGTGCGTAGAATAGTCGCAACTCTTCGGACATACCCCTTCATGAAAAGTCACAACCGAAAAAGTGCAACCCTTCAACTTTCTAAAATACTAAATAGGTCCTTCTACTTACTATAATTTACATATTCATACATCATACTTTAGATAATTGACATAATTAATATGCTAATGCTATATTTGATCGGGATTAATCCATCATTCACCCCCTTAATCACGATCATCTTGTCTTACAGCAATGTAGGTTCATCGTTGCTTACACGGATGAGATGTGCTTCTTGCTTCTTGTCTTTCTCTTTCCATTTTGAACATTCGTATGCAAAGTGACCAAATTCTCCACATTCATAACATCTCATTCTACTCTTGCTTCGTTCTTGATTCGTACATCTTTCATGTTCTTTTCTTTCTTCATTAAAGTTTATGCCTCGATCTCTTCCTTGGTGTTGAACTCTTGATTTTGCCATTAGAAGGTTGTCTTTGCCTTTTGAATCGACGCGCCTCTGTTCAATCTAATCGATGAATCGATGCCTTCAATTGCTTACTATTGTAACTCTATTTATGAATCGGTTGCCTACGGTTTCCTTCTGGTCTATCGTTGTGGCGACGGTTGGTGGTGGTGGCGCTTGGCGGTTGTGTGGTGGTGGTTTGGCAACGTCTGACCGTGGTTGTCTTCAAAATCAGGTTTACTCCTTCTGATTTTGGCTTTTCTATCTATGCTATCCGATTTTTAGGGCTTGCTTTATCTGGCTTACTGTTTCTTGTTGCGTCGGTTATGTGTTTGGGGTTTGCTGTGACGTTCTACTTGCCGGGTCATTGTGATTTTCAATTCTGTTCAAATATCAGAATTTTTTTATGATGAATTGATGCCGGTTTGGTGGTAGAACACTTTGTGTTTGGCCGCCCCATTTCAATATTTTACTCTTACTGATCTTACTTGACGTTGGTTTTTAAGATTGTTGCGTACTGTGTTCCTGGCGGATGGTATATGATGAGAATCGAAAACTTGAAGCTTTGATACCAATTGTTGGAATACTTACACTAAATTGCACATGATTTTCTTACAAAATATAAACTTTATTAACAATCTTTCTGAAATCACACTTACAAATGATTACATTGGACCTATATATAATAATCGAAAGGGTGCGTTGAATAGTCGCAACTCTTCGGACATACCCTTCATGAAAAGTCACAACCTTTATGAAAAGGTGCAACCTTTCAACTTTCTAACATACTAGATAGATCATTCTACTTACTATAATTTACATATTCATATATTTAGATAATTGACATAATTAATATGCTAATAATATATTTGATCGGGATTAATCCATCATAGGGACACTACCGAACCATCACAATGGTTCAACACACATTTTCTATTAGTATAAATAGGAACCAAATGTAAAGATTCAAAGTGTAAAATTTCAAATATTGTAATAGAAAGTTTGGTTTATTTTATTGTGCATATTCTTTTAGTTTATCCAATAGTGGTATCAGAAATCAAACCCAAAAGTCTCATCATTTACCATACAATCTAAGAAATTCACCAGAATGCACTAATTTATGATAAACCATTGTCATTTAGCAAATTGGCAAAGAAATTGCCATTGATACATAGGACCGCTGTACACAGAAAGTGTTCTACCACCAAACCAACACCAAGCAAGAAATCAGTTTGACTTCAAGAAACTATCAGAATCAAGATTCTCATCATAGTAAAGGCAAACCCTAAATTGACCACCATTCATATCAATAAACAAACAACAGTAAGCCCATTGAAGCAATATAGGAACAAAAACCTGCAGATAAAGGGATATATACCAAAGGGTAATCATACGTATAAGCATCAAATCAAGATAAAGCAACCGAAATCAGAAAGAAACACCTGATTTCAGAAGAAGCCTATCAAGAAATCCTCGATACAACTTAAGGTTTCAAGAACTGCCACCATCACCATCAGCGAACAACAGAAACATCGACCAACGTTTTCAACAACAGTGAGCGAACAATTGAAAGTTTGGTTTATTTTCTTGTGCATATTCTTTTAGTTTATCCAACATAATGTACTACAGGTGGTATCATAGTCGGGTTGATATATGGCTTTGTGACCTGGTTCCCATGAGAGTCTTAGAGTGTTGCCACTGGTACTGATGTTGGTATCCACCCTATCTCTTCCGTTTAGGTGCCGACTATGTTATACGTCGTTGCGTGTCTGGTACTGATGCTAGACAAATTTTGAATGAATGTCACCAAGGACCAACCGGAGGACACTTTGGGCCAAACTACACTGCGAAAAAGGTCTTAGATTGTGGTTTCTATTGGCCCACACTCTTCAAAGATGCTCATTCCATGGTCAAGACCTGTGATGCTTGTCAGCGTGCAGGCAATATTTCGAAAAGGGATGAGATGCCCCAACAAGGAATTCAGATTTGCGAGATCTTTGATGTATGGGGCATCGACTTCATGGGTCCTTTCCGGACATCCCGTAACAACAAATACATACTCGTGGCTGTAGATTATCTTTCGAAATGGGCTGAGGCAAAAGCCCTCCCAACCAATGATGCCCGAGTAGTCGTGAATTTCCTTAAAAGCCTATTCTCTCGATTCGGTTGTCCTAAGGCGCTGATAAGTGATCGCGGATCACATTTCTGTAATCAGCAGTTGGAGAAAGTCCTGAAACGTTATGGAGTGAATCACAGATTCTCGACGCCATATCACCCGCAAACGAGTGGACAAGTCGAGAACACGAATAGAGGACTTAAACGTATTCTCGAGCGCACTATTGGCTTCAACCCCAAATTGTGGTCCGCAAGCTTGAAGATGCGCTGTGGGCATTCCGTACTGCCTACAAAACTTCTACCGGCACGACACCGTTTCGAATGGTTTATGGCAAAGCATGCCATCTCCCTCTTGAAATCGAGCACAAGGCATTCTGGGCGTTGAAAAATGCAAATCTTGATTATCATGAGGCTGGAAAACACCGATTTCTCTAATTGAACGAGTTAGACGAGTTGAGGCTCCAAGCCTATGATAACTCACGATTATATAAGGAATGATCAAAGGTGTTGCATGATAGTCATCTGAAGACTGTCAAGGAGTTCAGCCCAGGGGACAAAGTTCTATAATTCAAATACCGTCTGAACTCACTCCAGGTAAGCTGAAATTGCGCTGGACTGGTCCTTATACAGTCATTAAAGCTTCCCAATCTGGTTTCGTTGATCTCCAATCTGATAGTGGCTCTTTTCGCGTTAACGGTCATCGTTTGAAGTTATACAATGAGGCAGAAGGACCCGAACAAGAGGAGGTCATGGACACCTTTCCCAAATAGTTAATTTTAGGGGCGAGTCGAGCTCAAGACTCGAAAATAAACAAGGCGCTCTCGGGAGGCAGCCCGAATTTCTGTTTCTTTAAGTTTTATTTTAGTTATTTTTGTCTTGCATTATATTATTTTTATTTTATTCGTGTGTGTGTTGCTTCTCTTTTTACAGGTTTTATTCTTTTCTTTGTCATGTGTGCTTTTTCAGTTATTAATGCTTGCTGCTGTGAGTTGACATCTACCGCCGCTGTCTCATGTGATGTTTTAATAAGTGAGAGTGTGTCCGTGAAAAGCGCTTGTCTTTAACATCATCGGTTAGCTTAGCTTTCATGTTGCAGTGTTTGTGGCTTTTTTGCTGGTTTTTAACTATTTTCTTGATCACTGTGAGCTCTAATGGCCTGGAAATTGCAAAAAGTCTTGCATGTTATGTTAATCCCTGGGATTATTGTCAACGAGTCGGTATCCTGAGATACCATCTTAAATTACAAACAGCTGAATTCTGACAAAAGAGGTTGAGATTGATTTTCAAAAAAAAAAAGAAAAAAAAGAAAAAAAAAGTGATGAAGTAACTAATGTGGCCTTTGGTTCTCGAACAAGTAAACTTCGAGGGGTGTTCTACACCTGATCACCTAAAACCATCTGGTTTGGGATCGGTCAAGTAGAAAGTTTGTTACATGGGATCCATCGAAAGTCATAGGTTTCTTGAATCCGCAAAAAAAAAAAAAACAAAAACAAAAAAAAAAAGTTGAGAAATCATCAATAAGCCTTGAGTCAGAAAAGTTTGAAGGGAAAAATTTAATAAAGCATGCAATGATGAGTGATTGTAGGTCAGATGGGTTTAGTCAAGTGATTTTTTGAATTCTGTTGGAGGCAGTGAAAAGTTAGAGCGGATCGGTACACAAACATGTGAATGAATTTAAGTCATCCTGTGTTTGTTGAATTTGAGTTATTTTTGCAGGCGTCCCTTTTAACTGTTTGAGCTTCATATGCGTCTGACTTGTGTATGCTTGTTTAATGTGTTTCTTTTGAGATGATTTGCTTGAGGACAAGCAAAGTTTAAGTGTGAGAAGTTTTGATATTGTCATATTTATTCATATATTTATTCAACAATATCATTCTTTTTTTGCGCTTAAACATTTAAGTTTTGATGCAAAAAATTCATTTTCTTGTCATTTTTATTTGCAGGTTTAATTGGGTACGAGACAAGAAAATAAGATGATTATTTGGGCATAAAGTAAAAATATATATGAGAGCATGCAAGCAGGTCCAAAGAAAGTTCTATATTTGAGTCTCTCCATATCCAATACCCAACGGGTCGAAGTCCATATTTCATTTTTTTAGTCCATTAGGGTTTCGGTAGGATTTATTATTATTATTATTTAAGTGAGCCGGGAGGAGGAAAAAAAAAAAGGGGGGGGGGGGGGGGGGTGTGGGGGGGGGGGAAGGAAGTTATATATTGTTTTTGGTGTGGTTTGCGGCGCAGAAAGAAAGAAGAGGAGAACAACAGCTCCAAAGAAATTTTTTGGGGTTTTGGTTTTGGAACACATTCAACATTTATTTTTTTGTTTTTGGTTGGTGGCGTAAAGGAATTAGGAATCAACAGAAGCAACACTCAAGGTTTAATTTCTATTTATTGATATTTTGTATGTAGTGGCAGTGGAAAAGCAGAACAAAAATTTTCAACAATTTATTTTATATTATTAATTTTTCTTTTCTTGTGGTTCATGCGTATCAACAAAAAACTAAGCAACATTGTTTTTGGTTTTGTTTTTAATTTTTTTTTAAAGTAATTATGTTTAGTTTTATTTGTTATTTATTATTGTTAGTTATTAATTTAATTATGGGCTAAGTTTATTGTATTTGTCATTGATGAACGAACCCTAGATTTAGGTTTAGTTTTTATTATTGATTGAGTTTTCTTTATGCCTAGTCGTGAACCTTGAATTATTTATCTTAAAAATTATTGAGTAGTTTACTATTACATTGTGTCATGTTCTGAAATTACGACTTGCACGTGTAATTAGGTTTATCTTTCGTTTGCTTGTTCTGAAATTATGACGGTTGCATGCGGTTAAGGTAATCAATTATTCTAAATTATGATAGTTGAAACTGCTTCTCTAATAACCCAGATTAAAGTTTGAGTTCAATTCACCAATAACGAAAGTTAGTGTGTTTTGAATAGATTAGGTTATAATCGGATTAGTAGGGTTGATGGTCTATGTTAGCTCGAAATTTCTTAAAAAATCTATCAATCAATTGCACTTTTAAACGAACCAAATCTAGGGGGAGTGATTCAATGATAAATACATTTTAGTTATTTGATTCTATTCTTTTAGTTAGTTATTTCATAGTCGTTTAAATTTTTCATTATTTACTATTAATTGTCATTTTAGTTTGAGTAATTTTGTTTACTTTGCCGTGTCAACGGTATCCAAAAATCTAAAAAACAAAACCTTTTTTTTTCTCGTTTGCATTTTGTCCACTTTATTTTTGCTAAAGTAATTTTAATTAGTATAAATTGCATTTTCCGTTCCCTGTGGAGACGATCCTGATCTTACCAGTTTATTGCTATACGATCGGGTATACTTGCCCGAGAGTTTATCGGTCGATTTGGTCAGATTAGAGTTTATAAATTTAAGACTGATATTTTCATATCACCACCGTAGAAATATCCACAGAGATAAGTGTCACCACCGTAGGAGAAACCCACGGACAGAAACCCGTAGCCATTCGCCACCGTAAATCGCCATCACCGTAAAACCACCATTAGCCACCATAGAATCCAAATCCAACGATCGACTCGAAGATTCATAGGCAACAATTAGGGTTCTTACGATTTTGCCCCAAATTAGAATCATTAGAACACCGATTGCAACAAATCCGAAAGCCATAGCCAACGATTCAAAATAACTGACGGTTATAGAAGAAAAGTTGCATCAATTCAAACCAAGGGTTGCATCGTTTCATACCAGGACAGCGATTAAAAAGAAAACATCAGAGGCGTTGATTCGCAAAGAGGAGAACAACACCGGTTGAGAGGAAGCCAACATTTCGGAAAGGAACGTTTCAAGAGAGCAATAAAGAAAACGTTGGACAAAGGCAGAGAAGAAAGAAGCCCAGCCCGTGGATTGCATTCAAGACCCAAAATCGGATCCAATCATTTAATCAAGCCCAAATCCAAAAGGTTAGGTATTATTATTCTTAATACCTTGTTTTAATTTTATTGTTAGAAAATAAAATTAGATAAAAACCTTAGATTTAATTTTATTATAACGTAACTTATAATAAAATTAGGTTTCAGAAAATAAATTATAACGTAACTTATAGTTTATTATTGGTTTTAAAATTTTATAACGTAACTTATAAAGTTTTAAAATAGTGATACTTATAAATTTGACGCGCGAAGTAATTCTACTCTTTGATATAAATTTTAGTTTTAAAGTTTATAGTTTTTCTTAAAATTTAATTCTGTCATTTATTTTTTAATTTGTGACAAAATTTTATTTAAGTTCATTTTTATAACCGGCCAATTATAATTTTGAACTAAATAGAAAAAACAGGTAAAGAGTCAAATAGTTTTAGTTTTAAGGAATAAGCCTAAAACTGAAACCAGAAAATATAGACTTAAAAGCCTAAAATATTGTATAGAAAGAATTTTACAATAAAATTTATAAGATTACATAGAAGAAGGAAAAATAGATTTTGAAAATAGTAACATGGGTGACAAATCAGGACAAGAAAACACTAGAAATAATGTAAAGGAGATAGGGATAGTATCTCACTTTACATGTCCTATGTTAAAGACAACAAATTACACCATGTGGGCAATTAGAATGCAAGCAATTTTAGAAGCAAATGAGTTATGGGAAATGATTGAACCACAAGAAACAACTCAAGAAGATGATAAGAAAGATAAAACGGCAATCGCCTACATTTATCAAGCACTTCCAGAAGATCAGTTGTTATTCATTTCAAAGTTTAAGACCGCAAAAGAAGTATGGGATACATTAAAGACAAGACACATAGGAGTAGAACGTGTTCAACAAGCTAGGTTACAAACACTCAAAACAGAATTTGAGATTTTATGTGTGAAGGAAAATGAGACAGTAGACTCTTTCATCACGAAGATGACTAGTCTTACTAATAAGGCAGCAAGCTTAGGGTTAACATATGAAGACCCCGTACTCGTTAGGAAATTATTAAACGCAGTACCAGACAAGTTTCTACAGATAGTTGCATCTATAGAACAATACTCAGACCTAGACACAATGAAATTAGATGAAGTTGTTGGCAGACTAAAAACTTTTGAAGAGAGACTGAAACTCAAAAGAGATAAACATGTTGATAGTCAAGAGAACTTGATGTTCACACAACATGTAGGAAGAGGTCAACACTTTAGAGGACGTGGTCGAAATAGATTTAACCACTCATGAGGTCGAGGAAGTAATAGATTCAAATCAGAAAGAAAGAATTATGAACCCTCACAAAATAATTTCAAGAAAGAAAACAATAGCAACACAAAGATTTTCACTCCTGACATGAGTACAATTCAACGCTATAAATGTAAGAAGAATGGACATTATGCATCCAAATGTCCACAGATAGATCAAAACAATGAACAGTCAAACCTAATAGAATAAGACTTAGAACCAACTTTGCTTATGGCAACCATAGTAGAACACCAAAAAGTTATATTAAATAAAGATAACCTAGAGCCAAGAAGGTTACTTATAAACAATGAAAATACATGGTTCTTAGATAATGGAGCTAGTAACCATATGACAGGAATTAAGAATCATTTCAAAGAACTTAATGAAATGATTACTGGAGAAGTACGATTCGGAGATGGGTCGTACATAGAGATCAAAGGGAAAGGATCTATACTTTTAGAATGTAAGAATATGGAACAACGTATAATATCACAAGTATATTATATACCGAACCTTACTAGCAATATATATTGAGTTTAGGACAACTCACAGAAAACGGATGCAGAGTAGTAAATGGAAGGAAACTTACTACACTTATACGATTCAAGAAATAAAGTACTGTTAAGAGTAAAAAGATCAAAGAATCGTTTATATAAAGCAGACCTAAGACTAGGAAAGCCTGTATGCCTGTTAAGCAACTTACAAGATGAAGCATGACTTTAGCATGCAAGATTAGGCCACTTAAACTTTAACTCTCTAAAGTCAATGGCATCAAAGAATTTAGTTCAAGGAATACCCAATATTAGAAATACTACAAGTATATGTGATATATGTTTGAAAGGAAAACATAGCAGAACTTCATTTTCACAACAAACCCTGCCAAGAGCAGAAATACCATTAGAGTTAGTCTATGGTGATTTATGTGGTCCTATATCACCACCTACACCATCAAGAAACAGATACATATTTTTACTAGTAGATGACTACTCTAGATATATGTGGGAATATTTTCTAAGTTCAAAGGATGAATCACTTGAATTCTTTAAGGAGTTCAAATCAAGGGTAGAAAATGAATATAGAACTAAAATGAAGATATTTAGAACAGATAGAGGAGGAAAATTCACTTCAGGTGATTTCTTAAGATACTGCAAAGATAATGACATATTAAGACAGTTCACTGCACCATACTCACTACAACAAAATGGAGTGGTTGAACGTAGAAAAAGAACTATACTTTCAACAACAAGATGTATGATACTTTTGGGCAGAAGCAGTTAGACACGCCATATATATCCTAAATTGTACACCTACTAAATCTTTAGAAGATATTACTCCATATGAAGCTTTAAAGGGAAGGAAACCAGACCTAACACACCTTAGGATCTTTGGTTGCATAGCTTATGCAAAATTACCTTCTCAACACTTAACTAAGTTAGATGATAGAAGCAAACAAATGATATATCTTGGAACAAAAACTGGAAGAAAAGCATATCGCTTATTTAATCCAGAAACAAAGAAGATTTGTGTAAGTAGAGATGTAAAGTTTAAAGAAGATGAAACATGGAATTGGGAGGAATACACAAAGGAATTTGATTTAGAAGAACCTGAGTGGAGTGATTTTACTGTTGAAATCCGACGAAGCATAGAACCAGAAAATATCCCTCACACTCACAATGAAACAACCTCACCAACCAACTCACCAAGATCACATTCACTAGATACAAGTAATGAAACTTACACCCCTCAACAAACCAATATACTTATACATAGCCCAGACACAGAATCATCTTCAGACTCTAGAATTGATCATGTACCTATAAGAGAATACAGATCTTTAAGTGAAATATATGAACAATTATAATTAGTTAAAGATGAACCTAGAAACTACAAAGAAGCAGCAATGGATAAAAAATGGATTGAAGCTATGAAGGCAGAAATTGATTCTATCACCAGAAACAATACATGGAGGTTAACCACTTTACCTGGAAATCATAAAGCAATAGGTTTAAAGTGGGTATTTAAGACAAAGAGAAATGCCAATGGAGAAATAGTTAAACACAAGGCAAGATTAGTAGCGAAAGGATACATACAGGAACATGGCATAGACTTTGATGAAGTCTTTGCACCTGTAGCTAGAATTTAGACAATATGGCTAATATTAGCACTGGCAGCTTACAATAAATGGAAAGTACACCATTTAGATGTAAAATCAGCATTTTAACAAGGAGATTTACAAGAGGAAGTATATGTTTCACAACCAGAAGGATTTATATAGCCAATACATGAAGACAAAGGCTATAAACTCGCTAAAGCTCTATATGATCTTAGACAAGCACCACGAGCATGGTACACAAAGACCCTGAAAGAATTAGATTTTAGCAAGTGTGCGTTAGAACAAGCTGTATACACAAGAACAACCAAGTCATCCACATTATTGATAGGAGTATATGTAGATGACCTGATAATCACTGGAACACCAATTAAGACAAGAGATAGATTTATTCAATGATCAAATGAAGGATAAGTTTGAGATGAGTGATCTCGGCTTATTAGCCTACTATCTAGGAATTGAAGTCATGCAAAGTTATGGCAAGATTTCAATAAAAAAAAACAGCTTACGCAAATAAGATACTCAAAGATGCAGGAATGCTAGACTGCAATGATGCAAAAATACCTATGGAACCAGGACTTAATTGACAAACCTTCCAGAAGGAACTTATGTAGATGCCACAGAATATGGAAGCATAATTGGATGTTTACGATATTTACTACATACTAGACCTGACCTAAGTTACTCAGTTGGATTACTTAGTCGTTTCATGCAAGAACCACAGGAGCAACATATGAAAGCAATTAAACAGATATTGAGGTACATCAAAGGAACTAAAGATTATAGAATAACTTATGGATTCAAAGGAGCAAACAACATAGAAGGTTATAGTGACAGCAGTTATGGGATTAACACACAAGAAGGAAAAGGAACGACATGAATAGTTTTTTACTTTGGAAACTCACCAATTAGCTGGAGTACTCAGAAACAAGGAACAGTAGCATTATCATCATGCGAATCAGAGTTTATTGCAGCAACAGCAGCAACAACTCAAGCAATATGGTTAAAGAGATTACTTAGCAAAATTACAAATACTGAAGAACAAACAATCAAGATTTATGTTGATAACAAGTCAGCAATAGCCTTAATGAAGAACCCAGTATTTCATGGAACAAGTAAACACATTGATACCAAGTACCACTTCATGAGAGAATGTGTTGAAAGAGAAGATTTGATAGTCGAGCACATCAGCGAGGAAAAACAAAGAGCCGACATACTTACTAAAGCACTACCAAGAATCAAGTTTCTCACAATGAGGCAACTACTTGGAGTTGAAGACTTATCAAGCAACAATCAAGATTAAGGGGGAGAACGATAGATTAATATTGATTGTTAGGTTGATTATGTAATATAGATTAGTTATTGTATCATTATTGTAATTATAGAAAAGTATAAGGACTAGAATAGTATTTAGTCAAACCGAAAATGTGTGTCGCTTCACGAAAAGACACAACCATACGAAAAGTTTTCATGAAGTTGCGACCTTTCATCGCACCTCTTAGTCGGTTATAAATAGAAACCTTAATCAAAATTTGTAAAGTGTGAATTCAAGATTATGTTAATAAAGATCAAGTTTTGATTATACCGATCCTGTGCAATTATTTTTCATTATCAAATAGATCTCTTTCCCAACTGCTCTGATACCAATGATGGTCCCTTCGGATCTTATGATCATCTCTATGTTCATGGCAATTCCTTATTTCCTTTTGCTTGATTCACCAAATGCAAATGTCACAGGTTTCTTTGATCCATCATAAACTAATGGATCTTTCTCTCGAAAGTGTTTTGGATTCATAACAGATTGGTGAATATGAAAACAAAAATTACTAAACTAAAATATTATTAATATCACGCTAAAATTGATGCAGCGTAGCAAATGAAAATATAGACTATTCTGTTGATTCAAAGAATTCCAGAATAATCTCTACCAAAAGTTTGTTGATTCCGTGGAATGCCAAACGATTAGGCTTCAAACAACCGATTTTGAACTCGGAAATTTGGAAAAAGAGAAAATTTCTTAATTCAAAAAACTGCCTTCATACATAAGTTCCATACACCTTAAAAAGAAACTAGAAACTTAAAACGGGTCAAATAACCCAGCGGGTCGACCCAGGAAACAAAAAAACCCAAATAACCGATAAAATTCATAAAAAGGCCCGAAACTCTCATTCCGGGTCGAATTTGGGCCGAACGGTTGGGCTTCGGCGGTTTGTCACTGCGTGGAGCTCGAGCCAATGGTCGTCTGGACACCTGATTCTCCCCAAACGGAGACCCGAGTCAAAAGTTAGGGCGTTTCCGTTTAGCCCCTTTTATTACGGGCCCTATCTTGGACCTCCAGAAACATAATGGCCCGATCCTCTATACTTGGGCCTCAGAAATTTACACACACTTAATGTTAATTATAGTACACACACATACATACATACATACATACATACATACATACATACATACATACATACATACATACATACATACATATATATATATCTAATCGGTGCAAATCAGAATGTTGTGACCGTTTGCAGTGATGGTTGTGACTATTCCAAACAATTGCGTCGACTTTTAATTTTGTTTCTGCCTATATATATATATATATATATATATATATATATATATATATATATATATATATATATATATATATATATATATATATATATATATATATATATATATATATATATATATATATATATATATAGGGAGGTTCAATTGAGAACTTTTGTGCATCGAGGTACAAAAGTACCTATATCATCCATTAGATCAAAGAATTGTATGGATTAGATTAAATGACAAAAGGGTAAATAATTGGACAATTTTATGCATCTTGTGCATTACAAAAAAACATGGAAGGGCATTTTGGGTATTGATATTTTAACAAATAACTAAATAATAAATGTTAAAATAAATTCAATTGATCACTTCCAAATTTAACAAAAGTCACACAAATTCAAAAAGAATGATGGAGATATTGATGCATTTCATATTAATCGTTCAATTCGTGATGCATATCGATTTTCTATACAAAATCTATACAATTCGTGATGCATCACTGTTAATCATCATCTTCATCATTCATCATCGTTTTTATCATCATCGTTCATCTATGCATAGTGTTCATCATGGTGCATCGTTGTTAATCATCAATATCATTGTTCCAATGGATGCATCAACGTGTTCATCATCATCTTCTTCGTTCATCGTGTTCTTCGTGTTTCATCGTATTGTTCATCATCGGTTGCATCTCTTATTCATCATGTGCATCATCATCGCGGTGGCGGCGGCGGTAGTGGTTGGCGGGGTTCCTCGATGCATACGGTGGAGAGAGAGAGAGAGAGAGAGAGAGAGAGAGATACGGTGGAGAGGTGGTTACAACAAAGGTGATGGTGGTGATGGTGGTGGTGGTGGTGGTGTGGTGGATACGGTGGGGAGGAAGAAAGAGAAGGGAGATTCTTAATCTGTAATTCAAAAATTGGTCGGTGAGATGGATACTTCCTTTGGTATGCGAATGGATTGTGGTTGTCTGATTTACACAATCCGTTATATTCAAAAAGTTTGGATGGGTATAAACTAAAGATTATGCCATATGTTTGCACAACTACCGGCAATACTAAATGATTACACAAAAATTAAATTTGAACATTTTGAGTTTAGAAAATGGTTTATTATGAAAAAAACCAACATGTTTTCTCGTTTTTTGCGTTTTCGTCCCTCCATGTTATTTGTTTCCATAAAAAACCCCAAGTTAATTTTTTCTTTTTGGTTTAGTGAAATTTGGACATTAGAACCCGGTTTTTCAATTTTTAAAAACCTGATTCACAAATTATAACCGGGGTCTAATGTCTAAATTTCCTAAAACTGGAAAGAAAAAATTAACTTGAGGTTTTTTATGAAAATAAATAACATGGAGGGACGAAAACACAAAAAACATGAAAACATGTTGGTTTTTTTTGATAATTAACCATTTAGAAAATTATATCAATTTTAGTTATGCAAGCTCCTATCTCCAAATCACAATTCTGTAAGATGAGCAATAAAAAGATAAAATAAATATATGAAATACAAACATATATATGTAAAAATTGTTTATACTTACCTTTTCTTTTTACAGACGATTGCTTTGGAGTATGAATATGGAGGCACGGATCGGGATTTTGATGAAATTTTAACTGGCAGGATGAAAATCTAATCAAAGCTCTGTTTTTTAAAAGAAGCTCTGTTTTTAACGCTCTGTTTTTTAACGAAGCCGTTGTTTGTTTATTAATCCGCAACTGTTGGCGTCATTTGAGTGTTTGAGTGACCTACGGACCGGTTAAAAAGGGTGTCTGAAAGAAATTTTAGGATTTTGAACGGAGACAACACATAGACCGGTTTTTATCGTAACGGAGACAACACATAGACCGGTTTTTACCGGCCTTGAAGAAGAGGATCCTTATACACCGTTTATAAAACCGGTCTATAAGAGCAATAAAGGGTTTTAAAAGTGACAAGAGTGTGAGGCGGACGTACAAGTAAAAGTTTCCAAACTGGTTTTAATACAATCGGTCTTTAAAAGGGCTTTTATGGGTGGGGAAGAAAATTTCCACAACGGTTTCGCGAGAGTTTCTAGACCTATTTTATCAAAACCGGTCTCTATGAGGGGGTTTTTAAGGCTTCCCCTGTAGTAGTGATATTTAATGTATGAAGCGTATCGTCATTGATTTCTATTGATATCTTTTTTTTCAATTATCATTGTCAAATGACCCATCACCCATGAATTGCATCCTCCTGGTGCATGCATGAATAAGTATATTGAGTTATAGAAGTCAGTAGAAACTTGGAGAAGCAAATATATAGAATTGAATTAAATAAAAATGAACTATGGTTCCATGCGGAATTGAAAGCATCATGTAAAGAGAAACATATATTACTTCCTTTTTCATCAATGAACCAAATGGATTTGGCTCTAGAGAAAATAACACACTGTTTAGATGATTACAATGGGCCTTCATTTTTATCTTCATCTTCAATGATTGTTCCAAAATTGTCATTGTCTCTCTGCCACCCACTATTCACGTCTCTTGCTAGTCTCACATCTTTGTCTCGTCTCTCATGGGAGGTAGATTCCAGATTTGTCTCGTCTCTTGGTACTCTCACGAATGGAACGATGTCGTTCCTCCACTTGCCTCGATCACCACCAACTCAACCTTCTAATGGTATAGATATGAAGGATCCAACCTCTACAGACTGTAAATCGAAGCTTCACATTATATCAATCGAACCCATTTCAACCAGAATAAGAACAAGGACGAAGTCACACGGAGGTTTGTGACCTCGCTTTGTGAATATTTGGGCTCGATTTGCCTGAATTTGTTTGATTTTGTGCAAGTCTTATTTTAGTTTGAATTTTTATGATTTTTAGTTGAACCATGTGTTGGTTCAAATTTCATAGTGTAAAATTTTTTAAGATTGTTTCCGTTTGAATTTTCTGAGCTTTTAGTGTGAATATTGATTCATTTTGTGTTTACTAGATTTGTGAAGATTTTTCAGATGTTGCTAGACTTTAATTTGAATTTTTTGGGTGGGTTTTACTTCATCTTCATCAGTGCTTAATTTGAATTTTCTGGGTTCTTGAATGTTGCTAGACTTTTAGTATTGTTTCTGATTCTTGGAGGTGTGGCTAGAGTTGCAGATGGTAGCCGAAGTGTTTGAAGCCAGAAGGTGTAATCATAGTTTCTTAGATTAAACTAAAGGCAAGAACATGAAGACCAATGACCATAAAGGTGTTCTTGAACATGAAGAACACTGAATAGCAAGAATTTAAAACAATTTTATTATAATTTTACTTGATTAAATTGTTAAATTATAAATTTGTACACAAAAGAAAAACAATATAATCTTAGTTAATAGTAATAAAAATAATAACTAATTTTAAGAAAATTAATTAATGTACATTGAATAGAAAGAATATACAAAAAGCCATTCATAAGATAATAAATATAAAGAAAAGATAATAAATTAGAAAATAGAAAAACAAAATAAAACGATAACTATTAAAAAATTAAGCAAATGGTCCCTAACATTGCAAATGACAGAAATGCCTCTAAGACTTAACTAGCCTAACGACCCTAATTGACCAAAGGGACCATTTGTGTAATTTACTCAATTTTAAATGTTATTTTAAATGTTAATTATTATTATTAATTAAAACAATTTTAAAATATATTTATCTTATAAAATATATCTATTCTTAATTTATTATAAATTCTTCCCATTAGAATATTTAATTCAATTATTTTAACAGAGCTACACAGCTCCCACGATAACTCATCGCAATATATTGTAATGGATCTCATGCACATAACACATATAAAGAAAGAAAGATCATACCTGAGGGGCAACTCGCAGTGCCCACATAATTCATATAATCACATATGAAACACTAACATAAAAGACTCGAAAGACAGCGACTAGTCTTTTAAAAAGTCTCGCGTACTCACCTGGATCACCCTGCACAATCTCCCTAACCGTCTGATCCGGACTCGGCCCGTAACAGTCTCTGACAATCCCTGTACACAAAATAATTCTCCCCATATTAATCCCAGATATCCCATAACTGTTAACATACCCCAAATGAATCCCACAAAACAGCCCAACGGACCCCCAAAGCCCAAATCGACCCACGCCCACTGGAGCCGGATCGCGGCCGCACTGGCCTGATCGCGGCTCGTGCTCAGCAAAAACATCGCGGCCGCGCTTGGCGCGTCGCGACCGCGCTCACGATGCAGACAGACCCTCTGTTCGCTGTTTCAGTTCTGCCCATGGATTATTTCATCCCTAAACTTCGATTCCAACAGTAAATTCACATACAAATGATGCCAAAACACTTCTAAAACATATATTCACCAATTACCAACATATCACAATGTTTAACACACAAAATCAGATTCAATTTCTAGGAATTTCTTACCTTGAACTCAAGAACACAAATAGGAGACTTTCAATCTGATTTTCAACACTTTAATCACTTGAATTAGCTCCAAACTGAGCTCCAGCAGCAGGGGAATCACACACACACTTTACTTCACTGCTCGGGAGTCGGGGTGTTACAAATCCTCCCCCCTTACAAAGATTCCGTCCCGGAATATAACTCTGGCTCTGGAACAGGAAAGGATAGCGACTCCGCATTTCAGACTCGGGCTCCCAAGTTGCGCTGGTACCCTTATGATGTCTCCATTGAACGAGTACCAATGATATCTCCTTATTGCGCAACTTCTTCACCTTGCGATCAGTAATCATCTCTGGTTGCTCAGCATATCTCAACTGGTCATCCACGGATATCTCTGATAACGACACATACTGATCCTCTTTCGCTAAACACTTTCTCAAATGACTCACGTGGATTGTATCATGAACACCGGCTAACTTTGGCGGCAATCTCAATCGATAGGCCTGATCTCTGACTCTGGCTATGATCTCAAACGGCCCAATATACCTCGGACTCAACTTGGCCTGGTGCCTGAATCGGATAACACCCTTCCACGGAGACACTTTCAACAACACCTGATCCCCAACACGAAACTCAAGCTCGGAAGTACGGCGGTTAGCATAACACTTCTGACGGCTCTGTGCAACACGCATATGCTCCCGGATCATGGCTACTTTATCACTTGTCTCCTGAAGTAGCTCGGGCCCACTGATCGGTCGCTCACCGACCTCACTCCAACACACTAGGGTTAGACACTTACGGCCATATAACGCTTCGAATGGTGCCATCTTAATCGAGGCATGATAGCTGTTATTGTAAGCAAACTCTACTAACTGGAAGTGCACATCCCAGCTACCCCTGAAGTCTATGGCACATGCTCTCAGCATATCCTCAAGTGTCTGGTTTGTGCGCTTAGTCTGGCCATCTGTCTGAGGCCTGTAATCTATGCTCAGCTTAACCCGGGTACCCAGCTCTCTCTGGAAGCTCTGCCAGAACCGCGAGGTGAATCGAGTATCGCGATCAGAAGTAATCGACTTCGGAATCGCATGTCGCGACACTACCTCATTAATATACAGCCGCGTTAGCTGATCCATCGTGATCGTACCCCGAACAGCAAGAAAATGCGCACTCTTAGTCAACCGGTCAACTATGACCCAGATCATATCGTTCCCATGCACAGTACGAGGAAGTCTGACGATGAAATCCATCGTGATGTGGTCCCACTTCCACTAGGGAATCTCCAGTGGCTGTAGACGGCCGTGCGGTTTCTAGTGCTCACTTTTGACCCGCAAACACGTCATACACTCCTTGACGTAACGGCCCACGTCCCTTTTCATACCCGGCCACCAGTAGAACTCTCGGAGATCTCGGTACATCTTGGTGCTCCCAGGATGAATAGACAACCTCGACTTATGCGACTCATCAAGGATCAGCTGTCGCAAGCTCCCAACTCTGGGAACCCAAACTCTGCCTCTCAATGTATATACCCCTCGGTCATCCCTAACCAATGACTCTGTCTGTCCCACCAACCTCTCTCTCTTCACATTCTGCTCCCGCAGACCCTCTATCTGTGCCAATCTCAGACTGTCAACCAGGGTAGAGGTAATCTCGAGTCTCACAGCTCGAGAAGTAACCGTCTGGACACACGCCTTACGGCTCAAGGCGTCAGCTACTACATTCGTCTTCCCAGGGTGATACTGTATCTCACAGTCGTAATCTTTCAGGAGCTCTAAACTGCGTCTCTGTCGCATGTTCAATTCCTTCTGACTGAAAAGATACTGGAGACTCTTGTGATCAGTATAAACCATAAACTGGGACCCATATAGATAATGTCGTCATATCTTTAACGCAAAGACTATGGCATCCAACTCAAGATCATGGACCGTATGGTTCTCTTCATATGTCTTCAGCTGCCTCGAAGCGTAGGCAATCACCTTGCCCCGCTGCATCAACACACAACCCAGCCCTGTCCCTGATGCATCACAGTACACAGCAAAATCATCTGTGCCTTCGGGCAAAGCCAACACCGGCGCCTGACATAATCGAGCTCGCAACTCGGCAAAAGCAGTCTCCTGCTCGTCATTCCACTCGAATGGTACGCCCTGCCGTGTCAGTCTCGTCAACGGCATAGCTATCCACGAAAAATTCTGAATGAACCGTCTGTAGTAGCCTGCCAACCCCAGGAAACTACGAATCTCTGGCACGGTCTTAGGCTGCTCCCAACTCATCACAGCCTCAATATTCGCAGGATCCACTTTAATGCCCTCGCTACTCACAACATGGCCCAAGAACTGCACCTCTCGGAGCCAGAACTCGCACTTCGAAAATTTCGCAAAGAGTCTCTCTCTCTGCAGCACGCTCAGGACCTCCCTCAAGTGCTGCTCATGCTCCTCAGCGCTCCTCGAATAGAACAATATGTCGTCTATGAACACGATCACAAAACGATCCAACATGGCTCTACACACCCTGTTCATTAAATCCATGAAGGCTGTGGGTGCGTTAGTCAGTCCGAATGGCATGACTAAGAACTCATAGTGTCCATAGCACGTCCTGAAGGCTGTCTTGGGCACATCCTCTTCCCTAACCTTCAGCTGATGATATCCAGATCGTAAATCAATCTTCGAGAAGAAGCTAGATCCCTGTAGCTGATCGAATAAGTCGTCGATTCGCGGAAGTGGATAAATGTTCTTCACTGTCACTTTATTCAGCTCTCGATAATCGATACACATTCGCATGGTATCATCTTTCTTCTTCACGAACAACACAGGTGCTCCCCACGACGATGAGCTCGGACGGATAAATCCCCTATCCAGCAACTCCTGAAGCTGAGTCATCGTCTCTTGCATCTCAGTGGGTGCCAGCCTATAAGGCGTCTTCGCAATCGACACCGCTCCAAGGATAAGGTCGATCCGGAACTCTACCTGGCGATCTGGCGGTAGCCCAGGTAACTCATCTGGGAATACCTCAGGGTAATCTCGCACTACAGGTACATCCCCTACCTTCGTCTTCTCCTTCTGGGCGTCAATCACATAAGCCAGGAAGGTCTCGCAACCCTTCGTCACGTATCTCTGGGCTCTAACCATCGAGATAATCCCTATCTCGCCCTTTCGCCTCTCCCCAAAAACTGTGACGACCTCAGTCTCAGAAATCGGTATCCTGATCATCTTCTTAGCACAAAGAATATCTGCCTGACGGGCTGTCATCCAGTCCATACCGATGATCACATCGAAGCTGCTAATCTCGATAGGCAGTAAGTCGATCAAGAATCGATGAGTATCGATCTCGAGTACACACTCTCGATATACACGGCTCACTAAGGCGGTACTGCCGTCTACCCTCTCGACAATCAATGGCACGGATAACACAGTAGGAGCAACAGTAAAATAAGCACAAAAGGACACTGACACATATGAGCGATCGGCTCCAGAATCAAATAAGACTCGCGCACGCAAGCCGTTTAGAATGTACGTACCCGTAACAACGTCTGGAGCATCTCTGGCCTCCTCAGCTGTGGCCTGGAACACTCGGCCTCTGGCTCTCGGGCTGCATCCCTGCAAGAAGTCGAAGAAGAATGCTATGCTCTGGCACCGCTTGTGCTCGCCCCCGGTACAGCTGGTGCTGCCTCTGGACAATCTCGCATGTGGTGGCCTGGCTTCCCACATCGGAAGCATAACGCCTCTGGGGCTGTGCATGCTGTAGCTGTGTGGCCGAACTGACCACATCTGAAACATCTGAACTGATCACTAGCACATGGCCTGGCATGCCTGCGGTGGCATCTCGAACAATCCCGCTCCCCAGACGAACTGTCAGCTCTGCTCCCCGATGCCCGAGACCCCTGCCCGACACTGCTCTGATTGGCTGTATGACTGTCTCTCTGGCCCTGACCTCTGGATCTCTCATCCCGGCCTCTATCTCTGCCTCTGTCTCTACTCCTGTCTCTACGCGAACCTGTACTCTGCTCCTGATGACGGCCCTGCTCGGGCTGCTGGTCCCTCGGCTCACGCCAGTAACTAGACTGCTCAGAAGTCCCTGTACGCTGTCTCTGAGTAGGCGGCTGCTCTCGCTGCCTCTCGATCTCTCGCTCTCTCATGCGAGCTAACTTTAAGGCTCTGGCGAAAGACGTCGTCTCCTGTAATCCCATGAATTCCCTGATATCTGGTCTCAGGCCGTCCACAAAAGCATCGGCCTTGGGCCTCTCTGTATCCACATGCTGCGGCGCAAACTGGGAGTACTCATTAAAGCGGTCCACGTACTGCTGCACGGACAGATCCCTCTGCTGTAAATGGAGGAAGCGACGCTCCACCTCTCTCTGCTCGTCACGGGGCGCATACTGAATCTCAAACATGGCCTTAAACTGGGCCCAAGACATCGCATACGCACGCGAATCAGACATAGAAGACTCTATCGATCTCCACCACTGTGAGGCCCCACCCCTCAACTGATATGTGGCATACCCAACCATGTCCTTCGGGTCCACATGAGAAACCTGAAATGCAGACTCAATCTCGCGCTCCCACGCGAGTGCCATCCCTGGATCACCCCCGCCTCTGAACTCTGGAGGATTCCCAGTCATGAAATCCTTAAATGAACCCCCTCGCTGAGACGTAGACGAAGAGGCACCCGTGCCCGTATCCTGACCACCCCCAGCACGTGGTCCCATATCATGTCCATGTTCCCTCTCCTGCTCTCTCTACTGTCTATAAAACTCTGTAAGAACCTCAAGCAGCTCTGACTTGCGGATATACTCATCACCCGGCGGCTTACCCGCGCCAGAACCCTCTCCCTGATCTGCCATACTGATCTGCACAAAAGAAGGCAATTAAGCACAAAAGGTAAGTCTCCCAGCGTTATACACTAAGCCAGGATAATTAAATCCTCTAGTATCCGTCACCGGAATACTCCCCAAGAATCTGAACACGGTCTAAGCTCAAGCATCCCCCGATGCCCAATACTAAAACCACAAGCTCTGATACCATACATGTAACACCCTTTAAACCCAGCTAAAAGTCACGTCATTTACAATACACAGGTGGCATTGACGCATATAATATCCATATCACAATGTCAAGGTTTACACAAACACCGATTAATTAAAACATTTCACAAATATAGTCACAACATCCAGAAGTCAACCCGACATACAAAACCCGACCCGGACCCAAATATTCACATACGAACTCAGTATTGTTTATCCCAAAATTTCCAACAGAGTAGTCACATATAGATAGCAAAAGTAGAACCTCTCGATCGCGGCAAGTCACGCTCCTATCTTCGCTCAGGAGCTGGCGGTCCTATCTTCGGTTCCCCTGATACACACATCAGACTCGAATACGTAAGCTTCGCAGCTCGTGAGTACACAAGGGTTAGACACTGCACAATTCACATAATCACATATCGCATGTCACATGGCAGCCCTACACTACGTGGCATAGCACATGCCAACCAGCCTCTAATCAGAGACCCTAGAGATCCAATACAGAAAGAGATACTCATCTCAATTGGGGAATCCCTCTCCCCTGGAGCCAAACCACGCCCGTGGAAGTTAACAGGAATAACGGCCGCATATATATATATATATATATATATATATATATATATATATATATATATATATATATATATATATATATATATATATATATATATATATATATATATATATATGGGAACCCTACACAGGGTCTAACAGAGCTACACAGCTCCCACGATAACTCATCGCAATATATTGTAATGGATCTCATGCACATAACACATATAAAGAAAGAAAGATCATATCTGAGGGGCAACTCGCAGTGCCCACATAATTCATATAATCACATATGAAACACTAACATAAAAGACTCGAAAGACAGCGACTAGTCTTTTAAAAAGTCTCGCGTACTCACCTGGATCACCCTGCACAATCTCCCTAACCGTCTGATCCGGACTCGGCCCGTAACAGTCTCTGACAATCCCTGTACACAAAATAATTCTCCCCAGATTAATCCGAGATATCTCATAACTGTTAACATACCCCAAATGAATCCCACAAAACAGCCCAACGGACACCCAAAGCCGAAACCGACCCACGCCCACTGGAGCCGGATCGCGGCCGCACTGGCCTGATCGCGACCGCGCTCACGATGCAGACAGACCCTCTGTTCGCTGTTTCAGTTCTGCCCAGGGATTATTTCATCCCTAAACTTCGATTCCAGCATTAAATTCACATACAAATGATGCCAAAACACTTCTAAAACATATATTCACCAATTCCCAACATATCACAATGTTTAACACACAAAATCAGATTCAATTTCTAGGAATTTCTTACCTTGAACTCAAGAACACAAATAGGAGACTTTCAATCTGATTTTCAACACTTTAATCACTTGAATTAGCTCCAAACTGAGCTCCAGCAGCAGGGGAATCACACACACACTTTACTTCACTGCTCGGGAGTCGGGGTGTTACATAAATAGTTAGATGAAAATGTATAAAAGACAAAAATGTATAAATATTTTTACAAATAAAACGTAAAATAAACAATTTTTAATAAATAAATTGGATATTAAAAGAGACGTAAATTAAATAAAATTAAATATACAAATATTGATAAATTCAAAATAAAATTAATACATTTTAAAAAATAAAAATGTATAAATAATAATAATAATTAAAATTTTAAATTAACATTTAATATATAATTTTTAAATAAAAAATAAAGGTTTATGATAAGGATTAAAACTGAAAATAAATCAAAATTATTATTGAGAAAACTGCAAAAACCGTGATTTAAAAAGTTAAGAGAAAAAGAGACTATTTTTTAAAGTAAACAGTGTTTTTAGGGACTTTTTATACAATTTTTAAAAATCAATGATCAAATTCATAATTTCGACCAATTAAACCACATTTACAGTTCTTGTGATTTACTATAATATTTACTAGTTTATTACCCGCGTATTACGCGGATATCTTTATTATATATAAAAAATAATAAATAAAAAGATAAAGATATAAATTTTTATTTTTTAAACAAAAGTATATAGATGATATTTTTTTATAACCTATTAATTTTGTATATTTCTAAATATATAAGAAGAGGAATTATTTTCTTATATATATTTTTTAAACTTTTATTATATCATCTTATAATTAATAAGTTAGTAGATTATTAGATTTTGTTTGATTTGATTTGATTTGAATTTAAAAGTGGATTATATTGCATTTGATAGATTTAATTAATAAGTTAGTAGAGTATAGATTTTGTTTGATTTGATTTGAATTTAAAAGTGGATTATATTAGATTTGGATAGATTTGATTTAAATTTCTTTATTATTTTTAAAATCTATAAATGCCGCGTGTCGATTCATGGTGACGACACGTGGCTTCACCAGAAATGAGTATAGTTACTCTTTTAATAGTATAGATAGATTTCAGTCTTTCCAACCGACCATTACAAGTTTCGTCATTGAGATGGATCAATGACGGATATTTAGCTATCGACCTACTATAAAACTTAACCATGGGGCAGCAACGGATTAGGTACATATTTAAATTGTTAGGCAGGGATAGAAATTAATATAAACAATACGCAGGGAAAAAAAACAAAAAAAAAATTGGTTTAAGGACCATATAAAAAGCGTTAAGTACAAACAAAAGGAAAAACTAAGTCCGGTTGGTTGGACGTAATGGATTAATAAAGGAATGAAATAGACAAGGTTAAAAAATGAACAATGTAATGAAATGAATCTTTAAGGTTCTTTGTCGTATTTGTTTATATCATTGAAATTAAATGAGTTATTACTATACGTTGTTTGGTAGGTAGAAATATTAAAATTAATGGAATGAAATTGAATAAAAAACTTTAAAATCATTAAATTATATTTCATTCCTTGAGGGAATGAAAAAAACACCTCGCCCTCAAGTAATGAAATTCAAAAGAGGTAAATGAATCACATTTCTCACGTAATGATTTATTCAATTACCACGAGCTAAACAAAATTTTTTTTGCATTCCGTCATGATGATTAATTCCATTCCATCTTAATATTACGGCGTAACAAACACTGCCTAAAAGCACAAAATTGTGGTTTTGAAGAAAGTTTCATATTAATTCACTTAACAAAGAAGGGACTAACACTGAAAACTGAATCATTTATGTAATAAATGAATTGTAAGGACTATTTTTGTATATATAAAACCCCCAACCATTTATCATTGCACAAAACAACCGACTAAAACTCTATAACTTTGGGGTTTTTTAAAAAATATAACTTGCATGTTGCAACAAGTTTAGCAGGTTGTAACTTGATGCATGCAAATTGTTTTAAAAAGATTTTTGCATAAAACACTCCAACTATTTTTGTTTTCTCAATTAAAACCTCAAACCATTTTTCATTGCATAAAAAACATTCAACCAACAAAAATCATTAAAATTGAGTTTTTTTCACCGATTACATCAGACATGGAAATTTAATAAAATTTTATTTATTAAACAAAGAACCCGTTTTCCAATAAAACCTCCACCCTCTAGCGAGCCTCACTTATCTAGCTATTCATATTCAGAATCTAAAATGGAACCTAAATAAATGAAATCGAACATAAAATTAAACCTAAAATACACCTCGTGAACACAAAACGAAATCAATTTTATCGGCACAAATGAAGTTGAAATTCAAGATTAATGGGCAAAAGTCAGTCGAACATACATACATAAAATAAACAACCTTGAACACAAACAAAGAGAGGACAGAGTAATCGGAGTTGCCGGAGGTAGAGGAGGTGAATGTCACCGTTGGTTAGAGGTGAAGAAAAAAAATAGTTAAGGGTTTTAATCGAAAAAGTCATCTACTTCAGGATTTTTTATGCAAAAATCCAGTTTAAAAATTACACATGTAATGTCACATAGGCGCCACGTAAGTTGGGTTTGCATTGTGGACGCCATGGGTGTATCATGTAAGGATAACAACCTAATTTCATAAGATTCTACAGGTTGGAGGTTTTTTTGTGGAATAAAAATAGTTAGGGGTTTTAATCATAAAAATGGTCTAGTTTAGATAGTTTTTTACACCAATTTCCCTTGTTATAATTATTTTTATTATATATGTACTATGAATTAATGTATCAATATGTCATTTTCAATAGGAGAGTGACATAGTTCACTTGACGGAAATTTTTCATGCGTTTTCAATTTCAGTTTTCAAAAAAATGTTTTTAGTTTTAGTTTTTCAAAAAACATTTGAAAATTCTGAAAACGCGTTCATACAATAATTGTAGTTTTCAGTTTTGGAATTCATGAAAATCAGAAAACATGTTCACTTGTCATTGTTTTCTATCATATTAGTTTTCAAATCAAAAAATATTTTTCAAACCAAAGAACTAAAATAACTAACTTCACACAATTTATTCTATTAACTATTACGTGAACCAACATTTTTAATAATGTATTCATGTTACTTTTTTAAAATCGGATCCTAGTCTCGTCAATTTACAGCTATATTTTATTACTATCTTTTACTTTTTTGAATATCATATTTAAATAAACGGTTAAAGTCATTTTTGACCAATCAACTTTCATATTTGTCCTATTTAGCCATTAAACTATTTTTTGTACACATTTAGCCATTAAACTTTAATTCAATGTTCCATTTGGAAGATGATTAAAATTAAGGGCTAAATGTGTACAAAATACTATAGTTTAATAACTAAATGTATACAAAATATAATAGTTCAGTGGTCAAATGTGTACAAAATATGACAGTTTAGTAGCCAAATGTGTCTTCAATTTTCAGCGGTTAAACATGGACAAAAATAAATTGGTGGCTGTATGTGTACGTAAAAACAAGTTTAATGACTAAATGTGTAAAAAATACTTTAGTTAAATAGTTAGATTATTAAAAACGACTTTAACCTTTAAATAACTTACATATATAGTAATTAAATTAGAGGAGGAAAATTTTGACAAAAAAATTGAAGACAACCAAAGAAACATACCTTTTGAGTTTAAAAATTAAAAAAACATCCCATTAGGATTTAAACTAAATAATAAAATGATTAGAAACATTAAATAATGTTATTAATAAAATATTGGTTTGTACTATACTTTCTCTGGTAATTTTTTTTCACAACATAATAATAATAATAATAATAATAATAATAATAATAATAATAATAATAATAATAATATTATTATTATTATTATTATTATTAATTTTAGCAACACAACCCAACAAAATACATGCCCTTTTTCCTTTTTTTTCAATTAAAAATATTAAAAGCAAAATAAAGTAGCCATTAAAATGAAATGGGTGGTGAACAAGTTTGAAAACACCCGTGTTTTCTATGAGAGAAAATGGATGAAAACAGTTTCAAACTATTTTCAACATTTAATTATAAATTTTGAAAATGAAAATTTAATGAAAACGAAAAGTGATTTTAAAAAAATAGGTAAATGAACATCTTTTATTAAAACCCTTATTTTCGAATAAAACGAAACACGAAAACACCCTAATTTTCGTCGAGTGAACGCTTAATTTTGAAGATTATTTTTACATACTTATCATTAGTTAATATATCTAATAACATAAATACGTTTCATTAAATCCTTAAATTCAAGAATCATATAATGCTTGCTGAATAGTATATATAGTAACAACCATTATGTTCAAATAAAAACAAAAAATACTCTAAAAGAAAAGAAAAGAAACGAAAAATACCCATAACTACAAAAACGGTGACAATAAATGTAATTAATTAATTAGAAAATGACTAAAGTTTAAACACATATTGCATGTGCATGAAAGAAACTAGTCCACTCATCTGGCAATCTCCGAATAAGAAATATCATAATATATAGATCCTAATTACATGATCGTCCAAAAGACGAAAACCAACTTTTATATATATATATATATGCACATTGTGAACAAGTTATTCATCGTGAACATTGTGAACAAATAAAAAAATACATATAAACATTCATATATATCAACAAATGTTTTTGTAACATGATTCATATGATTCAAAAGGTTCATAGAAGTGTCTATAACAAGATTCAGAACATTCAAAAGGTTCATAGTAGTTTTTACGAAAAGATGCATATGATTCAACAAAATTCATAAAATTCGACAAAATTCATAGAATTCAATAAAATTCGTAGAATTTAATAAGATTAACAGGTTAATAGAATGGTTCGGTAGTATTTCAACAAGATTCATAAGATCCAAAGCTATTTTATGGTTGTTCAAATAAAGTGTTCACAAAAGTTTTTTAGTCTATATATATATATATATATATATATATATATATATATATATATATATATATATATATATATATATATATATATATATATATATATATATATATATATATAGAGAAAACCACTCATAATGAATATGTTTTAATATGTTTTAATCAACAGTATAATGATAATAAATAAATTTCACATCTTAGTATGATGTGAACGTAGACCCATAAATATATAAATATATATATATATATATATATATATATATATATATATATATATATATATATATATATATATATATATATATATATATATATATATATATATATATATATATATATATATATATATATATAGAGAGAGAGAGAGATGTTCAATTGAGAACTTTTGTGCATCGAGGTACAAAAGTACCTATAGCATCCATTAGATCAAAGAATTGTATGGATTAGATTAAATGGTAAAAGGGTAAATAATTAGACAATTTTATGGATCTTTGTGCATTACAAAAAAAACATGGAAGGACATTTTGGGTATTGTGCATAACTCATTAAATTTAATATTTTAATAAATAACTAAATAATAAATGTTAAAATAAATTCAATTGATCACTTCCAAATTTAACAAAAGTCACACAAATTCAAAAAGAATGATGGAGATATTGATGCATTTCATATTAATCGTTTAATTCGTGATGCATATCGATTTTATCTATACAAAATCTATACAATTCGTGATGCATCACTGTTAATCATCATCTTCATATTCATCGTTTATCATCATCGTTCATCATCTTCGTATTCATCGTTTATCATCATCGTTCATCTATGCATAGTGTTCATCATGGTGCATCGTTGTTAATCATCAACATCATTGTTCCAATGGATGCATCAACGTGTTCATCATCATCTTCTTCGTTCATCGTTCTTCGTGTTCATCGTATCGGTTGCATCTCTTGTTCATCATCATCGCGGTGGCGGCGGCGGCGGTTGGCGGGGTTCCTCGATGCATACGGTGGAGAGAGAGAGAGATACGGTGGAGAGGTGGTTACAACAAAGTGATGGTGGTGGTGGTGTGTGGTGGTGGATATGGTGGGGAGCGAGAGAGAAGAGAGAGAGAGAGAGAAAGAGAGAGAGAGAAATAAAGAAAGAGAGATATATGAGGAGGTGTTTACTTTTTTTGAATATTTATTCCTTATTTATTTCTAATTTACCTATTATAATTAATTTCATATATTTAATTTTACATATTCAATATTCCAGGAATACCCTTAGTGCATCATTGTTTGATTCTTTGGTGCAAAAAAGTTCCTAGAGGTGCCTCGGTGCATAAAAGTTCTTAATTGAACCTCAATCTATATATATATATATATATATATATATATATATATATATATATATATATATATATATATATATATATATATATATATCTGTGTGTGTGTGTGTGTCTGTGTGAACGTATATTTATGTGATGCATGATTTCATGCATTTAAAGTAGACCTGGCAATATGAGACACGACACGTATACGCCACAAAATTTTCGTGTACAGGTTTGGTAAATTCGTGTTTCCTGTCCAAACAAGGTTGACCTATTTTTAAAATTCTTGTTTCGTGTCTTACACGTGTCAAACACGAATTTACTTGTATAAAATACATATAAGACATGTGTAAAAATATGTGTGACACGGATGACACGTCTAAGACACGCCTGACACGTCTAAGACACGGAATTGATCAAATAAAGCTATATGTTTTTGATGTTGGAAACTTGGAATTAGATGTTTTGGAAGATGGAATTTTGGATTTATAAGTTCATATTTTTGTTAAAAATCTGTGTCTAATTCGTTTAGAGGTTGTGTATACGTGTTTTCGGATGACACGGCTAAATTGCGTGTCGTGTCACAGGTAACACGAATTTTTTCCGTGTCGTGTACAGGTTTCATAACCAGACACGTTTGTACAGGTTTGTAGGCAAATTCGTGTCGTGTAAAATTCGTGTGTGAGTAGTTACACGACACGAATACACGAATTGTCAGGTCTAATTTAAAGTGTGGGAATGTGCATGAAATTTATATATCATCTTTGTAATGTTAATTAAAACATGTTTATTAAAAAAAATTTAAAAAAATTATTTTTAAGAGTGTACTTTCTGGTATGTTCATATGGTTTCACAAAATGCATCAAATTTAGGTTATGCAATGATCTCAATCCTATGTGTGTGTGTCTATATATATATATATATATATATATATATATATATATATATATAGAGAGAGAGAGAGAGAGAGAGAATAGCACCTTTAATAATCTAGTAAATTGAAGTTACCTAGAAATTTTTATTTTCATTTTCTACATTAACATGTAGAAACCAACATTATAGGAATATTCACTGAATTACGCCTTTTGTATATTAAGATTTGAAAGATAAATTTTATGAAATTTTCACTCAAATTTATCTTTCACACAAATTTATCTCACAAAAAATTGTTATACATCACAATGCAAGTATGTGGTCATTATGGTTCAACCTAACACACACATCTATAAAATATGTCAATTATGTCGATATCTTCGTCTTCATATTCTACTTCAAATTTTCTTTAAATTATGAAGGCTATTCTCATTTGTGTATACATTTCACTTCATATACGATACAATGAAGGAACAACCTATCTGCCAAAAAATGTGTTTGTACCAGCAATTATGGCTTTTGGAGACTCCTACATGGATCAAGGGAATAATAACTACATCAACACTTTAGTTAAGGCTAATTTCACTCCTTATGGAAAGGATTTTGTGGGGCAAAAGCCAAACGGAAGGTTCTCCAACGGGAAAACTCTTCCAGACTTTTTTGGTATACTCTTTTCTCTTTGGTATGGTTTCCAAATCTTAATTATTTAACACAAAGTCCATGAAAAAGCGCCTTTCTAACATAGATACCTTGTAAAATCTCTCCTTAATTTGATGTGTGAGGTTCAAAGTTTATGTTTTGAAATTGAGAGCTAGCTGAAAGCAACTAATGTCCAAATTTAACAGGAAAAAATTTTTTACAAGCTGTTGATTTCATCATTCTTAATTAGAAAATAAATTCAGATAGTCATGGATATTGAAGAACATTGATTTCATCCGAAAAAGACACTAGTGCAGAAGAAATCATTGGTGTTTAATTGACAAGCACATATATAAGTTACATTTACGCGTAAAGGGGTAGACGGTAGCCAACCCCAAACATTGATGCACTTTGAACATGTGCATATTGTATTTTTTTCATATAATATAACATTTTTATCGTAATTAACTTCAAATTGTGTGAATTGTTCAACAGTAGTACACTTTTGAACATTTAAATATTACATTTTTGCATGATATAAAATATTTTTAGTGTAATGAACATGTACATTTAATATGGTCTCCATGCATCCAATCTAATATGGGACTCCATGGAACTTTTATATATATATATATATATATATATATATATATATATATATATATATATATATATATATATATATATATATATATAAATAAGTAATTCATATTACCTAAAGTATTTAGGTGTTCGTGTGTTTGACATTTCTAATTATTTTGACTGACAAATTACATTCTAATTGTACATGATATTTTAACTTCTAAGCCAAAGCGTTAGGAGTGAAGGAGTATCTTCCGGCATATCTAGACCCCTTCATACAAGACAACAATCTTCTTACGGGTGTAAGTTTTGCTTCTTCTGGCACTGGGTACGATCCTCTCACTTCCAAAATATTGGTACGCATCCGTCCAAGCTTTCCTTTTAGTAGTAGTAGTCTTTCTTTTCTAACATTAATATTCAAGAATAGTTGAAAATCATTATTATATATGTATGTGAACCACAATGGTGGTGGCCTAGTGGTAAAACTTGATCTCTAAATGTGAAAATACTTGGAAGCCCCAAGTTTGACTCCTAATTAAGAGCAACAAATAAAACCCCTTTATGCTACTTGTAAAGCGGGTGGTCACATTGGGATTATTTATGCAGGTCCGAGACGACCCTAGTTACCCTATAAACCAATTTAATTATTATGTGTTCGGTTTCTTTGTTCTTATTAATTTTTTTCAATTTTTGGGCATATATGATAATTAGTCTGTAATACCGCTATCGGGAGAATTGAAGATGTTCAAAGAATACATTGTGAAGCTGAAGAGAAACATCGGGGAAGAAGCTGCCAATAATATAATCAACAACAGTGTATATTTTCTTTCAGCAAGCACCAATGATTTAGTTATAAATTATTTTTCCACCCCGTTCAGAAGATTAGAATACGATGTTGCTGAATATGATAAGATGCTTGTAAAGTATGCTGGGAGCTTTTTACAGGTAATGTTTTTACAATGAATATCTGTGTTCTAATATTTCAATGCTTAGAATGTTGGGATTTCTTACACTAAAAAACACAGGATTTACTTGCAAATATATGAACTTTATTAAACAATCTTTAGAAATCACACTTACAAATGATTACATTGGGCCTATTTATAATAATCTAAAGGGTGCGTCAAATAGTCACAACCCTTCGTGGTACCCTTTCTGAAAAGTCACAACCTTTATGAAAAGGTGTAACCCTTCAAGTATTCTTAAATACTAAATAGGTCCTTCTACTTACAATAATTTACAATTCATACATCATACTTTACATAATTACATAATTATCATACTAATATAACATATGATCGGGATTAATCCATCATTCACCCCCTTAATCACGATCTTCTTGTCTTACAGCAATGTAGGTTCGTCTTCGCTTAGATAGACGAGATGTGCTTCTTGCTTCTTGTCTTTCTCTTTCCATTTTGAACATTCATATGCAAAGTGACCAAATTCTCCACATTCATAACATCTCATTTTGGTTTTGCTTCGTTCTTGATTCGTACCTCTTTCACGTTCTTTTCTTTCTTTATTGAAATTTCTTCCTCGACCTTTTCCATGGTGTTGAACTCTTGAAGTTGCCATTAGAAGGTTTCCTTGGTGATATTCTTGTGGTTCATCTTGACTTTTGATCTTCAAAAGTTATTATTCTTCCAGTTGCTTCTTCAAATGACATGCTATTAACATCCGAATATTGTTCAATTGATGCTACGATCGGTAGAAACTTCTTTGGGACTGAGTTCAGTAGCTTTCTTACGAGTACTTTGTCTTTAATATTTGAACCAAGACTTTTGATCTTGCCTCTTATGCTTCCTAATCTTCTTGCAAAGTTGCTCACTGTCTCGTTATTCTTCATTTTTAAAGTCTCCAATTCGCTCCTTAAAGTTTGTAGGCGTGCTTGTTGAACTCGGTTTTCTCCCATGTATCGTACTTTCATAGACTCACATACTTCTTTTGCACTTGCATACTGTGAAACTTGCATTAAAATATCTTGTGGCAAAGTTGTTAGTATCATTGCTTTTGTTGTGTGCATCTTTCTTTCATATATTTCTTCTGTGGCTTCTAAAGTCTCCCAAAGATCATATGCCTTAAGTATTGTTTCCATTATGATTGCCCAGGTAGTATAATTTGTTTCATCTAGTTTCGGGCATTGAAGTGTTACATTTTGCTCACGTATTTGTGTAGATGCTTCTCCTCTTGCCATAGTTTTTGAATTAAGATTTTAATGCTTACTTACTTACTTTCTTGTGATCACTGAATGTGACCAACCTTACTTCTTATTTTCGTACTTCTGATCGTTTGATCAGTTTCTCACTTGCTTTGAAACACTATGGTTTCTCTTACTGTGAAACACGAAGGTTTCTGAAAATACTATGATTTTCACGTACTTGCTTACTGGGAAAACTCTAGGGTTTCTGAAAAACACAACGGCTTTTCTCTTACTTACTGGGAAACTCTAGGTTTGTGAAAACACGGTGGTTTTCTCTTACTTCTTACTGGGAAACGCACGCTAGGTTTCTGAAAACACTGTGGTTTTCTCTTACTTCTTACTGAGAAATTGCTAGGTTTCTTGAAAAAACACTATGATTTTTTCGTTACTTACTTGGAAACACTAGGATTTCTTTGAAAAACACTAAGGTCTTTCACTTACTTACTTACTGTGAAACTAGGTTGTTTTCTTACTTACTTAGAAACACTAAAGTTTCTTACAACACTAAGTTTCGGGTTTTAGACAAAACTGGCCGGTCACGGTTGTCTAACGTACTCGTACTGAACTTACTCCAAATATGGTGTTACACGGATTTTTGTAACTCCTTGGTTTCTTACTTACTTTTATTATTATTACTTTTTATACTAACCACAATTATTATTTTAAACAATTCAACAATTCTACGTTTTTAACGAAAAATTGTAACAGGCTAATATTAAATTTTTAATCTATTTTCTCAAATAAATTAAAAATTTACTGTCTAAAATAATAATGAAAATAATAATAATAATAATAAAATTAAAAGATGAAAAGAAAAATAAAACCTGGTTGGGCTTTTTCCTTTTTCTTACTGCTTTGGGCTAATTTCTGTTTGGGCTTTCTTAACAACAAGTAATTTTTGGGCCTCTCCAACTTATTTCTTTGGGCTTATTTTCCAGTACCAAAATAATGTCTCTGTCGATGCTATGCTTTTTCCCTTACAGACTTCTTCTGAAGTTCTCAATCGGTGCGATGCTTTCTCTTTTAGCCGATGTCTTCGAATCGGTTTAACCCCTTCTCTTAAACCGGTGCAATCCTTTCTTAATCGCTATATCTCCTCCCCTTTCTGTGAATCGATGCAACCGCTCTTGCTAATCGTTGTAACCCACTGAAATCGGTGTAAAACTTTTTGAACCGATGCAACCCCTCTATTGAATCTTTCAACCGGTGCAATCTGTCGTCTCTAACTTGATGGTGGCGTTTTGCGGTGGTTGTGCGGTGGCAACTGGTTTGGCGACGGTTGGTTGCGTTGATTGGTTCGACTTCTGGATTTCTGGAACCCTAAACGTTTCCTCTTACGATGGTGGCGTTCGGTGGTGGTTCTGGTGGTGGATGGCGATGGTTTGTTGTGGGTTCTTTCCGTGGGTACACTCCTACGGTGGTGGCACTATTTCCGTGGATTTTTCTGCGGTGGCTTCTTCAAAATCAGGTTATTATCTTTCTGATTTTGGCTTTTCTATCTGTGCTATCCGATTTCTAGGGTTTGCTATGTCTCTGTTGGAATTTCGATGGGCTTACTGCTTACTTGTTTGCTTCGGTTCTGTGTGGAATTTTTCTTACTGTGATGACCACTTACTGGTCTGATGAAATCAAAATTGATTGATTTCACGTTGATGTCGGTATATATGGTGGTAGAACCGTATGTTCGGCCGCCCCGTATCAACTGCTTACTCTTACTGACGATGTTTCTGAAACAATCGTCCCTGGTGAATTTCTAAGCTAAGACTGTTGCGTACTCCTGTTCCTTACGGTATATGATGAGGATCGAATTAACCTTCGCTCTGATACCAATTGTTGGGATTTCTTACACTAAAAAACACAGGATTTACTTGCAAATATATGAACTTTATTAAACAATCTTTAGAAATCACACTTACAAATGATTACATTGGGCCTATTTATAATAATCTAAAGGGTGCGTCGAATAGTCACAACCCTTCTGTTACCCTTTCTGAAAAGTCACAACCTTTATGAAAAGGTGTAACCCTTCAAGTATTCTTAAATACTAAATAGGTCCTTCTATTTACAATAATTTACAATTCATACATCATACTTTACATAATTACATAATTATCATACTAATATAACATATGATCGGGATTAATCCATCATAGAACACATTCATAGTACCCTTGCAAAGACAGAATAAATACTTTAGTGTTTCTGATAAAGATTCCATAAACTTTTGTACATACACTTCAATGAAAATAAATAATTAAGTTGAATGAGGATATTTATACATATTCACATAAAATTAAAGTTTAAACAAACATGAACCATAAAAAGTCATCTTAATTAATTTTTTTGAAAGGCAGACAAATATTATTACAAAAACCAGCAAGAAGCTAGAAAATACAATGCATGCACCACAAACCAGACAATAAAGTTTTTAGAAAACCTAAACTAAAACAGACACCTAAAACTAGGCCAAACAATGCCCCAAGAAAAAAAAAACAAAAGTCATCTTAAGTGACATTACTCACACATATTAAATTGTTGAAGGAATTATATAAATTGGGAGCAAGAAAGATAGCTGTCCTTAGCGCACCACCTATCGGGTGTTTACCTTTTTCGAGAACTGTAGCTGGAGGAGCACATAGATCGTGTGCAGAGAAGTACAATGGAGCAGCACAATTATTCAACAGCATGCTAAAACTGAAGCTCCAGTTCCTTGAAAGCAATCTTCCTCAGTCCAGATTTGCCTTTATTGATTGGTACAATCCAGTAATAAGCATCATTGAAAACCCTCATCAATATGGTATTCACTACAATCAATTCATTTCGAGTTCTGTGAGCTATATAAAATTTCTAATGGTTAATATATAACTCGATCTTCTAGGTTTATTTTCTTTAAAAAAAATTCAAATCTTATTATCTCTGTTTAATAGTAGTAATTATACATATCTCTCAAGCCGATCAGTTTTAGCATTTTATGCAATTAAATCAGTTTTAACACAATTTATGCAATGACTTTATTTTTTGTGTTGTTTACCTATGAAAAAACTGTTGATCTCAGAATGACAAAATACATGCTTAGATGCATGCAAATGTTCTTCTTTTCTTCAATTTGGCCTCCATTTTTCACATTCGCATCACAATATATAATCTATTTCATGTCTTATTTCTTCTTATTTCGTTGAAGTTAATTTATTGTCCTCTATATATAGGCTTGGAAGTTACAGATAAAGGCTGTTGTGGAACTGGAGATATAGAAGTGGCTTTTTTGTGTAACAAACTCAGTCCAACATGCGATAACGACTCCGAGTTCTTCTTCTGGGATAGTATCCACCCAACGGAGGAAGGATGTGACGTATTTGCAAATTATGTTCTACCTGATTTGGTGAAAAGTTTGTTTTGAAATAATCCAAATTCGGTGCCAAAAAAATTGTTACGTCACGTTTCATGAATAAAGAAATGCAACTTCTTTTATGTTTGTATTATCTTGAATTCTTGATTGTTTTTGCACCGTACCTCCTGTTCACTAAAATCTTGGAGAGGTATATTGCTCGGAGTTTCACTAAATGCCATATCGCTGTTTCTCAATTAACTTTAAATATATATCAGTTCCTTGATTTCTATAGACATTATGTAGATTAATATTTTTCATTAACTAACTAAAAGATATGTTGGGTCATGTAACTACATTTGTATACACTACAAGAAAAACACCCTATTGTGACAAATATTTTTAGTGAGGACAAAATGTCCTCACCATAACTCACTAAAAGACAAAATTATGTGATTTCTTTGATAATTATATTTGACTTAGCATATTGTGAGGACATGTCCTACAAATAGATAATTTAATTTTGATTTTTGATTTTTCTTTTTACATCGAAATTAAAAATATTTCAAGTTATTGAATTTTTTTTTTACCCAAGATTTGGAGAGGACATGTCCTCACTATATGATATTTTAATTTATATTTTTAGTTTTTCTTTCCACATTAAAAGTTTTAACATTTAAATTTGTTAATTATTTTTTTTTTGGCCAAGGTTTGGAAAGAACATGTTCTCACCATAAGTTTTTTTATAATTCTGTTAAAAATAAATCAAATTCACATTAAAATTAAAAAATGTCGGGTTTATTTTAGGTGAGGACATGTCCTCACTATATGATATTTTAATTTAGATTTTTGGTTTTTTTACACACCAAAATTAAAACATTTTAAGTTATTGACTATTCTTTTTGACCGAAGGTTTGGAGATGACATGTCCTCACCATAAATTTTTCATATTATCCATCAAAACTAAATCAAATTATCACCAAAATTAAAAAAAAAAATCAGGTATATTTTTTGTGAGGACATCTAGACACTATATGATATTTTAATTTAAATTTTTTGGTATTATTTTCACACAAAAATTGAAACACTTCAATTGTTGGTTTTTTTATTTGACCTAAGGTTTCGAGAGGAGATGTCCTCACCATAAATGTTTCACATTTCGGTAAAAGTAAATCAAATTTCCTAAAAAATTTAAAAAAATTCGGGTCTATTTTTGGTGAGAACATGTCCTCATTATAAAATTTTAATTTCAATCCCAAAAATTTCCACCATATAATTTCTTAATTATTAATTTGGGTTTATTGTATAAAATAACAATTTACTATCAATTATTTTTCTTATTGTAGCAACTAGTTTATGATATTTTTAATTAAATTTATTTATATTTAATGTATATGAGTAAAAATAAAAACATACAAAAATAATAATTGTGTTTATTTTTTATTATTTACAGATTAAAAAATAGAGTATATTTATCTTTTTAAAAAAATATTAAATTGTATTTATCTTTTATTTTTTATAAGTTGTAATTATCTTTTTGGTGAACGTAGAGGTGACACGTGACATATGATGTTTTCCTTTATTTTACAAAATAATAATAATTTCCACAACTAATTCAAATTTTTACATTTGGATCTAATTATGATTATCATGGATAATAATTATAGATATTTATTTTAGGTAAACATTAATTTTAAATGTTACAAAATCTAATTTATTACTAATTAATTAAGAAATTAAATAAAGTCAAATTTTAATGCAATTAAGTTAAGGTGTTAAATTTGGAAAAAGAGGTGGAAAAGTAGAATTTTCTTGTATAGTAAATGTGACATATGACATGAATTGTTTTGTTTTATTATAATATATAGGTTAATCAACCCATGTATTACATGGGTTAATTTAGAAAATACATATTTTTTTATATTTTAATAAATTATCATAAAATTTATATATAATTAAAATAAAAAAAATTGAAAGCTAGTTAAATTAAAGATAAAAAAATACTTAGTTGTTTGATATTAAATAAAAAAATATTATTATATTGTATTATTAAAAACATGTAATATGTGTTTGCAAAAAAATGTTTCTTTTAATTTTTATTAACTTCAAATATGAAATATCAATGTAAGAAACAAAAAACTTCAATTATGTGAATGTGTATATATTTTGAAAATGATAAAATATAAAAATGGAATATCTGAAAATTAACAATCAAAATTTATCATATTCACAATAGAAGTTTTATCAATTAAAGTTTAAATCTTGTTAGCAAAATAATTAACAAAAAATTTAACTTTATTTACTACACTTCTACATTTAAATCCAAATTTTTTACATTTGAATTTAAGTATGATCATTAATGATAAACTAGATTATGACCCACGGACACGTGGGTAGATTAAATTAAGTTACTTAATTAATATTACAATAATTTTTTTCGGATAGATCCTACTTGTAAAATTATATTTTACAATGTTTGTTTTTATCATTTTGATATTTTTGTGGCACTAATTGTCACTAATTTTACGTCATGTGTCAATATGATATTTTTGTGGCACTAATTGTCACTAATACAGATAGGACTTGAACATCATAAAATATCCATGTCTATTATTGGCAAATTATATTATATGCGCTTGAACACACTTTATATGACTTTCAACCAGTTTCAATTGTAATTTAATTTTTTATAATATACTCATTTGACCCATTGGAGACAAAAATATAACCCTAATAATCCATATATAGGTAATGAGTTGAATTTGGTAACTTCATAAATAATTATGAGTTGAATTTGGTAACTTCTAAAAATTAATATATGGCATAGGTGTAATTATTTATTTTAGTTAAGGGTATAAGAGACATTTCATAAATAATTATGAGTTGTCATTAATCTGGACCATTGATTTATTTCCATCCAATGGTCCAGAAACTCCAAGTGATTTTCTTATTATATATAGTATAGATATGACACATATTTATTTTAGGTAAATGTTAATTCATTAATGAAAAAAATAAAATCAAAATTTAATGTAATTATGTTAAGGTAGTAAATTTGGAAAATGAATTAAAAAAATAACATAAGTATAATTATTGATTTTAATTAAGGGTGTAAGAGAGATTTCATAAATAAATATGAGTTGTCATTAATCTTGACCACTGAATTCTTTCCATCCAATGGTGCAGAAACTCCAAGTGGTTTTCTTATTTTATATAGTATAGATATATATCTCTTATTAATTACCATTTATAATTGACTCTATACACCCATTAATGTACATTTATGCAGTCTTTAACTTGAAACCTTTTAAATAATTATGTAACACTGATTTTATTGTTATACATGTTGTTTCCAAGTTATGCCAATTGTTATTCTAGTTAGGTGTCAAATAACATGTATTTTTTTAATAGAATAGATAGATTCTTGGTGTTCAAGATTTAACTAGTGGTGGTTAAGGACGACAATGTCGGTGATTAAGAGTAGCATCGACATAATTGATATTGGTAAACTTGTTCTTTTTGCTAAAATCATAAGGAAAATATTTGTAGGATATAGTAAACGGTAATGTATAAAATATATAGTCATAATAAGAAAAAAATAAAAAATAGGTTGTTATTTCAAGCAATTAACCCTTTATAATTTCCACCGAAAGTAAAACAATTTGGTGTCTAATTTAGGGTTAGGAATTAGAGAGGATACGGCATCATTATAAGTTTTTCATATTCTCGTTAAAAGTATATCAATTTCTTATTAAAAACTAAAAAAAATTCGGGTCTATTTTTGGTGAGGAGATGTCCTCACCATATGATTTTTTTCAATTTTAATTTTCAAGTTTAAAAATTTTCACCATAAACTTTCATAATTTTGAATTTCCCACCAAAACTTAAAAATATTCGGGGTCTCCTTTTGGAGAGGACATGTCCTCGTCGTGTGCTAAAGAAAAAACTCATTAAAACTAAAATCACACATTTTCTGTCGTTTTCCCTCCAAACCCTAGAGCCCTTTGGCCCCCTCCTTCACCTACGATGCTCCCCTTCAAGCCGCTGCCGTCGGCCCCTCTTTCACGCCTCCGTCGTCGCCCGCTCCTTCACGACGCCGCCGCCGTCCCCTCCTTCACGTCAACGCCTCGCCCACTCCTTCAAGACGCCGGTACCGCTGCTCCTCTGTCGCCGGCACCCCTCCTTCACGTCGCCACCATCTCGCTCCTGCTCCGGTGCCGCCTCTTCTTCCGGTTAATAATCTGTACTTTTCGTCTTGCATCCCTCTTTCTCTTAATGTTGGAATTTAAAATTGGCACTTTTTGCAGGTTTCAAATTTGATGGGGTTTTTTTTTTTTTTTTTTTTTTGTAATTTTGGAATTCAAAATTGACGGGTTTTTTTTTGTTTTTGTAAAATAGAACTCTTGGATTTATAATTGTTTGCAGGTTTCATATTTCTCATAATTTGCAACTAAGTTTCATATTTTGGAAGCTTGCATATACACATGCCCACAATACATAGTCAAATTAAAACATTTATTTAATTAATGATTGATCGATTTTATGATATGTTTATATATATTTTATTTTCTGTTTTTAGTTTTTGGGTGTGCATGTTTTTTTTTCAATCGTCAATTGTTATGGATTTGGTTGTTAATTTGATTCAGTAAATATATATAATTTGTTAGTTCTTGGTGTTGTAAATATTTTGATAATTAATCGTTGTGAACACAGTTATGACGATCGATAAGAGTTGGATTTTATTACACAAAAGTTCCATTGAATTTTGGAATGGTTCCGGACATTTCTCTTCAGACACGATATGAATGGATAAGTCGTTTATCTCTATATCAACCTATTACGTATGTACTCGAACCCATTTGGTACTTATTTATTAAGCGACCCATTTTGACCTGTTATTCAACCTACTAAGTATATATATTCAATTCGTTTTATGTGTTTTCAGCGTCAAACTGATGGTATATATCCAAGCCTGATTACCTTTGTCGTTGACAACAATATGTAAGTACTTTCTTTTACTTAATGTACGAAACTAAATAAAACATACTCACATCGATTATTATTGTTTTGTAACTATACAGGAAACGATGGTGACATCGAAAAATGTTCAAACTGATCTTCCCAACCCATTGACTGAAGAGAAAATCACCGAACAAGCTTCAGAATGTATGAACACAAGTCGACGTTGATGCACTGTTGGCGAAATAAGCTTTAGAATTTTCAACATTGTTGGTGAAACAAGCTTCAAAATCTTCAATTAAACATTCGCGAGTGGATGCTAAATTGGAGGCCTTTCTACAATGTTTGAAAGCCCATGACATCGAAATTGAGTTTTCGGATGAAGACGCAGAGAAGATCATGGTGAATATTGAAAAGTAGATTTATTAGTATGGAACAATGTTGTGTAATTGGTATCGTTTTGATACTTGTTTCATGGTGGTGATATTGTGTAAAATGATATTGGTTTATGTTGATGATGCTATTGTTGTTTGGAATGTTAGAAAGTGTATAAACATGTATTTAGCACCCCAAAAAACGGTTGGAAAACACTAAAAATAACAATATGCTGCAAAAAAATTGTTTGACGCTTCCTCACTATAGCTAATATGTCCTTACCATAGATAATTGTATTAATTAGAATATAAATACTTAAAGTTAGGACATGTCCCCATAACTGATTTTATTAATCAGAATATAAATAACTAAAGTAAGAACGTATCCTCACCATAGCTAATTTTATTAATTAAAATATAATTAGCTAAGGTTAGGGCATGTCCTCACCATAGTTAATTATATTAATTAGATAATAATCATCTATAGTAAGAACATTTCCTCACTATATCGGATTATATCATTATTAATATAATACGCAATAGTGAAAACATATCCTCACTATAGCTAATATTAATTTCTTTTTTATTTATTTTGTATTATTTTATAGTCCTCACTGTAGCCAAATTTTGTTCTCACGATAGATATATAGGGACGGTGCTTTAGTGGGGAAACTAGGGTGAGGATATATCCTCAATGTAGAGATCTGGTGAGTACATTTTGACTTATGGTGAGGACTTTTGTCCTCACTGTACCCAAATTTTCTTGTAGTGATATTTTTTCTCGATTGTTTTACTCAAAAATTGATCTTCCGCAAATGATGGATCCACTTGAAGACTGTGTGTGTGCGCACACGCACATATGTTTCTTCAAAAAAGTTTTTTTTTCCTCTGTTCCAGTTCTATCCCCAACAGATTTTGGATGGTAGCCCTTAGTAATTAATCAAAAGAGAATACATATGTATTAGTTCATAAGCATTACTAAACCCTAATTAATAACCAATACTAAACCCTAATTAATAACCAAGTAATTTATACTTAAGAATTATACAATATGTAGGCATCCCAACATATTATATATATATATATATATATATATATATATATATATATATATATATATATATATATATATATATATATATATATATATATATATATATATATATACTCAATACGCCCCAGCAAGCTACTACGCACGTATGTGAAACTTGGACCTTAAAGATAGAAATTGAGGTGTTGGTTAAAGGCTTGGTAAAGCTGTCTGCAAGCTTATCATGGGTTGAGATGGATTGAAGCTTAGGATCTTTGCATGTCATTGTATAGTAACACACCCCTAGCTTTCCGAGATTATAGAAAGAGAACATCACTATCAAACCTATAAACAAATCAGTCTAACAATAACAGACCAACATACTTTATATACACACCAAATTGTTATCATCATTACAAGGTTAAAATTTCCCTGTACAAATTTTCTAACAAACCAAATTAATCCAGAATTCCAGATACACAACTCAATTGCAAAAGTCACATATCTCAATCTCCGAATTCTTTATTTCTCCCAAAATAACTAGCTATTGTAGGAAATAAAAATTCAAATACTTAACAATACAAACTGTACGGATAAAAAAAACAAAACAAAACGGTTTTTCTTTTCAAAAATTAGTTTCCAAGGAGAGTACAAATGCTCAATAATACCTCTCAATCTGCCAAACATTAATTCTCTGGAACGCTTTATATTAGGGGTGAGCATGATCGGTTTGGGTCGGTCGGTTTTATGCCCAAACCAAACCCAAACCGTTTATTTCGGTTTTTGGGTTTTAGAAACCGTTCGGTTTCGGTTTCTTCCGGGTTCGGGTTTTCGGTTTCCCGGATTGGTTTCTCGGTTTTTCGGGTTGAACCCATGGTTTATGGGTTTTCGGTTTTCATGGTTTGGTCCGGTTTTTGGGTTTAAAACCATTCTTTTTGGTTGATTTTTTATCTTAAAATAGTTATTTTAATTAGTATTTACTATTCCTCATTTAGACTATATAGTAGTTTTCATTTGTAATTACTAACTAGCAACTTATTTAGAAACATAATGCTTAATAATTTACTAGAGAACCAATACATACTATCAACTTAAAAAATATTTTAAAACATTAAATTAATTATTAATTTTCGGTTCGGTTTCGGTTTTTCGGTTCGGTTTTGAGACGCAATCCTAACCCAAACCATTTGAAACGGTTCTTTCGGTTTTCGGTTTTTCGGTTTTTGGTTTTCTGGTTTTACGGTTTTTTGGGTTCGGTTTTTTACGGGTTTTTCGGTTTCCGGTTTGGTTTCTGCACACACTTTATATTCTAATTAATAATACATATATATATATATATATATATATATATATATATATATATATATGTATATATATGATCGAGTAAAAACTTGTTATATATATTGTGGTAAACATATTTGTACACATGTTCTTGAAATATATTTTAAAATGATAAATAATATTTGGCAGTATAACCCTCTTATTGTCCGAGTGTTAGTCCTTGGTTGTCGCAAGGCTGATTAAGGCCCCTTTGATGCACAATATATAGTTTATAAAACCAGCTATATCATATGAATTTCATGAGACCAGTCTTTTACCAATTGAGAACATCTGTTTTATAAAACAATTAAACAAATCCTAAGCATTAGCTTTACTTGTACACTACAATACAGTTAATTGATTTTACCCTTTTCTGCCATATTTACCGACCTCATTGAATTGTGTGTAGAATTATATACTAAGCATTAGCTTTACTTGTATGTGGAGACTTTTAAGATATTGCCATATTGGCCCAGTCTCCATCGATCCTTGATATCAGCAAAATTCACTTAGGGGGTGTTTGGTACAGGAAAATGAGAGGAGAGAAATGGAAATGAAACCATGTCTCTTGTTTGTTTAGCTCTGAGAAATGTAAATTGAGAAATAAAACAATTCCAACTCTCTACTTTTATTTCTCCCTTCTAGCCAAAGAAATGATGAGAAATGAGTTTTCAATTCTCTCCACAAAAAAAGCGGAGAGTTGGAGTCCCCCTCCCCCTCCCCCCAAACCCCTCAATCTGGTCATTTGCTCCTTTCTTCTTCACTGGTTGCTTCTCTCTGGTTCTCTCTCCCCCCAAACCCTAACCGACCTATCTTCTCATCCTTTGTGACGGCGACCAGCAACGACTCCGACGTGACCTGCAACGACTCCAGCACGACCAGCAGAGACTATCGGTTTCTTGCTCGCTCTCTTTCGTTGTGGCGGCGACTGGTTGCGGTGACAGGGGCGGCGATGTCGTCGCTTCCCCTTTCCTTCTCATGCGACGCTGTCGCTTCTTCTCCTTCTCAATCGACGGCGGCTACAATAGCTTTATCTCATATTTATTAAAGGTATCTCTCTTTCTCTCGTTCAAAAGTAGAAAACGATTCTCTCTTGATTTTGATTTTTTGGGTTGAAATCCATCATATATTTTATCTCATACTGATTTTGTGAAGGTTAGTGTCTTATAAAATATACAGAGATGTGTGTGTATGTATGCATGAATGTGTGGTGTTTGTGAGCTTGAAAGTAACTTTTATGTGTGTGTGTGTCTTAAAATTAATCTTTGGGTTAGTGTTGCCTAAGACCAATGATAAGAATTTGAGCTTTAGCTAACCATGGGGTCTGATGTTAGACTTTCAGTCTCCTATACTTATTTTAAGAAACGAGTTCGACATAGAAACACCATGGGGTTTCATTATCTTGCTAAGAATTCATAATCTCTGTGTGATTGTTTTGATTTTCCTTTCAGCTTCTCCACATTTTGATTCTGCATCAGGACCACAAGCAAACAAACATCTTGAACCTTCCTTGTCTCCTCTAAACGAACCACCACCAGATGCTACAGGTATATATGCTTGTGTACTCTTTGATTTCGAGGTCATGTATAAAGTTTCTGAAAGTCAAGATTTATATGGACTTGGTTACATACTGCAGGTATATATGCTTGTTTACGTGCTGTTTGTCATGTTATTTCTGAATGCAGTCCGGCTCTATTGCCACCAAGTCCACCGCCTACTTCCCCTACATTGCTCGTACCTCCTCCTAAGTCAACACGTTACCTGCAACAAAGCCGAAGCACGAGAATGATGATCAATAACATATTCGGGTGCTAGATTGTGGCCATGAGTACCATGATGCATAAAAAAGTGGTTGATTGTGAAGAACAGCTGCCCGGTGTGCAAATCCGCAGCACTTGCTGCACAAGCAAAGGAGTCATGAAAACTAAAGTAATAGGAAGAGAAGCATGAAAGCTTAGAAAGAATTTAGCCATCGTGCTTTCGTCGATTCTGATATATAATATCAAATATATCACCTAAAGGGAGGGAGTGATATTTCTTGTATAGACTTTTTTTCCTGTTGGTTCCCTCTCAGTGGATGATCTGTCTGGGTAATATGTACTTATGTATGTTAATATCAGGTTGAACATTCATTGAAATTTTTTTGTGGTTGCTGCTGGTGGTTTTTTTTTAGCTTTACATTCTGTATGTTTTCCACCCAACCAAAGATCACATGATTTACATCACAAAGAGTTATATGGGTGCTGCTCATCTTTTTTAATTCCATGGTTGGTTCCCATTCTAATTCAGATCAAAACTACAACCAAACTGTTTTCTTTCTGTTTTTTTAAAAAGTCAGAACAACGTTATTTAGGTATATATTTTTTGTATTAAAACAAATCAAAGTATGTAATTGACTCATTTGATTTTTAAAAATGGTTTTCTAGAATTATGGTTCTATGAGATATTAGTTTACAATTTATGTTTCTTTTTTGCTTAACAAATTGAATGACTTTGTTTGGTTTGAATGAATTGGTATTACTTTCTTTTTGTTTGAATTATATTGTACTACTTTATTTAATATTTTTTAGGTAAATTATGGTGGTCATTTTTTTGTTTTATCAATAAAATGTTTATTTATTACAAAATATTATTTCGGGTTTAAATTAAATTTTTTTACAAAATAATTATAATTGTAGATAATAAAATGTTTAGTTATACAACTCTCTGCTGAATTCTCTGTTGTACCAAACAAGAGAAATGATTCTCTGTTACAATTCCCTGCTAAGATCTCTATTATACCAAACAGGTGAATCAATTCTCTTTCTCTAGACCAATTCCATTTCTCAGCAATTCCATTCTCTGTTGTTATTTCTCTGCAATTCCATACTCTGTACAGAGAAAAGAAATGAGGAAATATGAAAATGGAAACGGGGGAGAAATGGAATTGGGTGGAGAATTGACTTAAGATATTGCCATACTGGCAGACCCATGTTCTCAAGTTGACTGTTGTACAATTTATTGTCGCATTCCCAGTTTGAAAATTCCATTGATTGTCAGGTCACGGCGAGCAAGTTGGTACATCTAATTGATAATAACACAAATAATCTTAAAATATCAAATAAACTTAAAGATTATGAATGAAAGTGCAATTAATTAATTAAAATAAGCTAAAAATTTATATGTTACATTTGCTTCTACGAATTTTCATTTTTTGAAATGGATCGATTATAGCTTCAAACCTTAAAAAGTGCTTCTTTTTTATCCATATATATATGGCATCATTCAACAAAGGTTATTAGGTTAAATGTACTGGACTATTGAGTTTAGTTCTTGGGCCAAAATTTGAGCGTTTTTAGTTAATTTATTAGACTAAATGACTAATTGAAATTTGGTAATATCATATATACCCAACCTAAAATTTTAATATGATATATATCCCTACTAAACATCATAATATCATATATACCCAATTTTAATTATTAATATCACATATATCCCTCTTAAACATCATTAATATCATATATACCCAAATTCATTAATTTAATTATTTTTATAACATTTAAAACTCATAATTAATATTGCTTATTAATTAATGTCCATTATGCCCTTACTCATTTCTTTTTTCAACTAAACTTCAAAATATCATATTTATCCAACTTAAATTAAAATATAATATTCCTTTTAATAATTTTATATAATTTATTTTTGTAAACTTTAATAAATAAATTCTTCAAACTAAAACAAATTAACATTAAAAATATAAATATAAATATAAAAATTGTATCATGTTTTTACTCGTTTGTAATCAAATCGTATCATCTTATTATATTTTTTTTTTATTTGTTTTTTTTCTACACTAATCTATATACAATTAACTGATTGATATCATGTTCTTTATTTTCTTTTTCTTTCAGAATTTTATAGTTGTATCACATTTTGTTTTTTTAATTTAGTAATATATTTTTTGTTTTCTAATACATTAGTTTCAAATTTTTTTTCAAGTTTGCATCGTTTTATAACTATTGTCTATTTAGTTTACTTTTTTTTAATTTTTATATCTAATCTAGTATATGAGTTATAACTTATTATCCGATTTAAATAGTTGTGTATATTTTGTGTTAACGATATGATTATATATATATATATATGTATATATATATATATACATATATATATATATATACATATATATATATATATATATATATATATATATATATATATATATATATATATATATATATATATATATATATATATATATATATATATATATATATATATATATATATATATATATATATATATATATAGGGGAGGGTTCTTCTAAGAACCACAAATATTGTGGGAACCTAAGAACTAATCTCATCCATTGATTTCATAGAATCAATGGCTTAGATGTATGGTGGCATTTCAGTAATTAAGAAAGCTTTAAGGGTTTATTTTGTTGGAAAAATGGGCGGGTAAGGGGTATAATGGGAATAAAAAACCGTTCGTTATTCTCAAACACCCGCCCACGTTTGCATCTCCATCATTTCTCTCCTCGAATTTCCCAACCTTCTCTCTTCTCTCAAGAACAAACGCCGGAGATTTTCTCTTTTCGCCGAAAATCATGCATTCGTCGTCGGCGACAGAAGAAGAAACGCTAAATGAGTTGTACAATAAAGCAAAACGTAAGTAAAATGCGATTCTTTTACCGGAAAATGGTTTTTTTATGAAAGTTTTCGATTATCTGCATTTGATGAAAATGCATTCTATAGGGAAGGGGGTTTCTAAAGATAAGCGAAAAGAAGATGATAGAGTTGTGGTGAAAAGATTTGCTTCATCTAAGCCGGTGCGAGTGCCGTCATCTGAGGAATTTGGTAAATGAAGTGTTTTTTTTAGTGTTTTTTCCTTCTATGATCATTCTATGGATGTTTATGTATTGCTTTGGTGAATGTTTATGTATTTCTCTTATTGGGGGGTGAAAATTCTGAAATGTATATATAAAAACCCTAAATTTTAGGGTTTGTGACATTTTTTGTTTATTTTTTGGGATAAAAAAGTTTTAAAGAACACGAAGAATGTCTTATTCTACGTAGAATTGGGAATTTTTCCTGGTTATTTTTAGGGTATGTAATGTTTGATTCAGGTTAGAAAAGTATTCTACAAACCATTGCCCATGGATTCTGGGGAAATGAATGATATTCTAAATAGAATCAAAATACTTCAAGAAATTCTATGGAGAATGGGGAGTTTAATCTTTTATCTATAAAAGTTCTACGAAATTTTTTAAAGAATGATGAAATTTTAGCTTTTCTGGTATGAAGAACTTTAATGTTATTTCTCTTAATACTTGGAAGTATGATAGGTTGGATCCAGAATAGAAATGTATTCTATAATTCTTGGATAGGAATTAAAAAGATTGAATAAATTAAGAGCATTCTATGTATAAGGGGATGATTAAACTTGGGATTTTTTTTAAAAATTATACGATTTTTTTGTAGAATGATTCATTCTACAAAAGCATCCTAAGTATAAGAGGTCTGCTTACCCATGAGATCTATATTTTTTTGTAGAATGATTCATTCTACAAAAAGCATTCTAAGTATAAGGGGTCTGATCACCCATGAGATCTATAATATATCTACGATATTTTTTATAGAATGATAGATTCTACAAGAGCATTCTAAGATAAAATAACTGAAAAATGATTCATATACAACCTCTGTTGGGGTATTTGCATTTATATATGAAATTTTTAGCTTTTTAGGGAATCATAATCTTAAATAAGTTCTATAACATGAGTTGATAATTCATTTTAACAGAATCTTCCGAAGAAGAAAAACAGAAAACAAAGAAAACACGAAAGGGAGCTAAGCTAAAGCAGATGAAGACCGTTGCCAAAGAAGAAGGAAGTGAATCTAGGGACACATCTTCAGTGTCATCGAAAAAGTCGAAGAAAGGAAAACTGAAAAAGATTCCTAGCCGGCGGACGAAAATAGAAAAAAATTGATAGCTCCGAGGATTCGGATTCATCCGTCTTATCTTCATCTGAGGGTAAATCTTATTTATCTGTAAAAAGACGAAAATACTATTTTTTTCATAAACTACATGAAATATAACCAGAACACTTGGCTTCCTGTTGTTACATAGGTAATAATGGAAAAAAACTTGAATTCCATAGATTGTTTTTTAAAAGTTTCATACTCCGTAGAATAAGAAATTCTCCACAGAATGTGTTTAAATCTACATAGATTATGTTCATTCCCCATAGAATAGATTTTAGTATGTATAAGAAATTGTTTTAATCTATGTATGTATATTGTTAATACTCCACAGACCTCATTTTTATCTTCATCTTACATAGAATTTTTCATTCTATTGGACATGAACTATCGTAATACATAATGTTGTTAAGCCGATGTAGATGATTTATAGAAATTTCCATTATCTCACAGATAAACGAGCGAAATCAAAAAAGAAGAAAGAGCGTAAAAGGAAAAGAGAGGATAAAGGTTTTGATATTTCGGACAGATTCTTGGATGCAATTGTCGAGAAACTCGCTTCTAAGACCAAACAACATAATTTGGGAGAGAAAGGGGCCAAAGGAGAGAAAATACAAAGAGAGAAACGACCAAGATTGACTCGAGACAACGTGAGAGAGAAATCAAGGAGGAAGTATCGGTCAAAGATGAGGATGTTGATGATCAAGTAGGAGTGAGGGTGCTTAAATCGCGTTTCTCACCCGGAACCATAATGAAGGCGGCATCGATGATGACTAAAAGGCAAAAAACAATTGTCAAAAAACTGGGCTTAGGGAGTCTTTTAGATATGAAAGTTTCAGGAATTCTGTCCAAACTTGGATACTATGTGATTGATAATTTCAATCCAGAAAGCTGTAGCATACTGATGGATCAAGATGAGCTGGTAATCACGAAGGATAGGATCCACAACGTGTTTGGCCTACCCAAAGAGGGGATTGATATATCCAGGGTAGCGGTGACCAATAAAGGGGACGAAGTGACCAAAATGTGGAGGGACCAGTTTAAGAGTTCCGAAATAAGGTCGTTGGATGTTTTAGAGGCTATTTCAGACAAAAACATTTCTGATAGAATGTTCACATTGAATTTCATTGTTTTGGTTTCGACGATTTTGGCTGAAGGAACCCGGATGTGCTTAGTCAACCAGAGACTTTTGCCATTGATGAGGCCGGGAGAAGAGTTTCAAAAGTTGGATTGGTGTGGATACATATTTGACGTCTTGAAGCAATGCAAGTTTTATTGGCCGAAGGTAGCAAGCGGATTTTGCGATTGCGGCCGCTGGTTCTATTGACTGTAAGTACCAAATAGTTTTTTTCGAACCAATGATTAACGCTTGAAAAATTCTTGGTCATATTCTATGTTAAAAACTTAATATTTCTGGAAGAACTGAAATTGATATGTTGCATCACATTCTATTAGATAATGGAAAATTCTATATATCATTTTCATAGAATAGAAAAAATTGTGAAATTCGATATATCATTTTTAATAGAATGAAAATATTCTATGTAGGATGGAAAATTGTATTGATCATCTATGCATGAAGAAAAAACATTCTATAATAGAATGACAACCTATAATGTAATTCTATAGATTATTTTTAATAGAATGAAAATATTCTATGTAGGATGGAAAATTATGTTGATCATGTATGCATGATTTTAACATCATGTATCCCTTTTATGTGTTATGATAAAACATTCTATAGGTAAAAGAAAATTTCTATGTATGATTACTCTATTTCAATGATCTATTTTTGTAAAAGTTATTAACATAAAAATTTATTTTTTGTTCAGCTGTTATACGTAGATTATGTTGGTTGTCAACACAACTATGTATCGAGGATTAGACCATTGATCAAGACTTGGGAGTATACAACCCTAAGGAGACGAGAGGGAGATGAGTTGAAGAGTTGGGGATTTGGGATTGGCTCGATTATTGATGATGTTGAACAGGAAGACGATGACGTTGACTCTGCTGCAAAACAAGAAGATGATGAAAAGGCTGCTGATGTTGGGGTTGTTGCGAGAGATATTCGGAAAATTAAAAACAGATACAACGAGGCTTTGGAGTGCAAGGAGGTTGTGACGACGATGGTTAGGGAGGCTTTGAATAAGTTTCCGGAGAATGATGACTTGAAGCAGCTGCCGTCAAAAGTGATGCGATTGTTTGGGGAAGAAAAAGACGTTCAGGGAGCGACCTCAATAACGAGACCCAATTCCTGAATTCACCGGGGGTTATAGCCGAAGTTGACAAAAGCTTGGACCAACTCACAAAAAGAAGGTCGAACGTTTTGGTGGGGCAGATGACACCCCCAAGCTTCAGTCTGGGGCTAACCCAAGATGAAAAATTAGAACTGAAGGAGATGTAGAAGAAGACATATTGAAGGTCGGGGAGGATGTTATACCCGAGAAAGAAGAAAGTGTTAAAGAAAAGGAAACTGGAGTTGAAAACAAAGAGGTTATGAAGGTTGTTGAGGAGATCATGGCCGGGGATGTGCCCCAGGATGAAATCCCAAAGGCTGACAAGGGAAAAGAGGTTGTGAAAGTTGTTGCTGATGAAAAAACACCAACAGAAGTTCGAGTACGAATGTCGTCGTCATTTTTGAGGTCCCCGTATGTCTCGCGTATGGTGAACAGCCTTACAAAGCTGGACGACGTGGAGAAGACTGTTTGGCAATTCATTTTCTGCTTTAAAAACACGGATCCATGGTACTTTATTTCATATCTATGTTTTTCAAATAAGTTTTTATTTTTTATAGGTAATCGGCTGTATTCTATTGTTTTAAAAAGCTTGTTTGTATGTTTAGTGTCTATGGTCTCATGTTCTCGATCTGTATTTTGGGACAGTGAAAGCATGTTAATAAATGTGATTAATAAATATTTGATTGTTTTAAAAAGCTTGTATTCCATATTTGAAATCACAGTTTATGGAATACAGCTTATGGAATACATTTATTAATCTATATTTGAAATCACGGTTTATAGGTAATCGACTATATTCTATTGTTTTAAAAAGCTTGTTTGTATGTTCAGTGTCTATGGTCTCATGTTCTCGATCTGTATTTTGGGACAGTGAAAGCATGTTAATAAATGTGATTAATAAGTATTTGATTGTTTTAAAAAGCTTGTATTCTATATTTGAAATCACAGTTTATGGAATACAGCTTATGGAGTACATTTATTAATCTATATTTGAAATCACAGTTTATAGGTAATCGACTGTATTATATTGTTTTAAAAAGCTTGTTTGTATGTTCAGTGTCTATGGTCTCATGTTCTCGATCTGTATTTTGGGACGTTGCTTTCATATCCTAAAAAACCAAGTTTGTTTCTTATATTAATCTATTCAAACATATATTGCATATTTTTAGGATATATCAACCTCTATAGAATAGATTTTCCCGAAACTGTGGTTTCAAATATATAATATATCTTAGGGAATATGAAACACTTTTAGGATATGAAACACTTTTAGGATATGAAACACTTTTAGGATATATCAAACTCTATAGAATAGATTTTCCATAAACTGTGATTTCAAATATAGATTAATAAATGTATTCTACATATAACAACATAGAATGATTTTTTAGGATATGAAACACTTTTAGGATATATCAAGCTCTATAGAATAGATTTTCCATAAACTGTGATTTCAAATATAGAATATATCTTAGGGAATATGATCTATATAAACACTTATAAAAGAATCCATATTCTATATGTGCTTATAGAATGGATAACCAGACAACAAAGAAAAACAAATTTATAAAGAATTTAAGGCATTCTGCAAAAACTCTACGTAGAATTCTAAAATATTCTACGCAGAATGGGTAATATTCTATATATAATGGAAACATATACTACGTAGAATTGTTATCCCCACTTATTTTTGTTGTTTTTTGTAATGTGTATGCTTATCTTTATATTGTTTCTTAATTACCTCAGAACGACGCCATGGTTAAAACTCATGAGTTTGATATGAAGCTCCAGAGTATATTCAACGCAACCATGAACTCAATGTGCGAAATTCCTGGGTTGCCGAAAGTAGAAATGTTCAAAGTTGATATGGTATGAACACTTTTTGGGGATAATAACATATTATGAATATCATCCTGGTAACTCTTCTGGTCATTTTGTTAACGGCATGTATTTTTTCCGATCGTCCGCTTCCAACACTTCTACCTAATAGTGTTCAACTTGAAATAACCGAGCATTGACGTTATCGACAACAACGGCATGGAGGTCGATTTTTCTGCAAAATATTCGATAATACTGGAACGCCTGGTACTAAATAGAATGTGTCATAGTATAATATATTTTTCTTCCATGCTCGAAATGTATCATAACATATTATGATTTTCTCTGTCGCTGCAGCACACATACTTCTCCCACTACCTAGCGTTGATAAAGCACCCAAAAGCAGTTGCGATTGAGAAGTGCACCCCGAAACGTTTAAAAGTGAAATGGGCGACTAAGGAGAACAACGTAGACTGTGGGGTGTTCTTGATGAGACATATGGAAACGTACAAGGGGCAAAGGGGCTGGGAGTGTGGGCTGGAAACCGAGGGGAAGAAACAGAAATCAATACTTCGAAAGCTAAGGGCGAAGTACCTGACAAAGATAATTCTCTCGGATGTAAACCAGCTAAAGAATGAGTTCTGCTGAAGTGTGAGGAGTTCTGGAAGATTGGAGAAGAGAAAGTGAAGGAGTTGGTTGAAGAATCAAAGTTGGAGGCCGAAGCCCGTCTATCTATACTTGATTAAAACAATTAAGGAATTCTGAAAATGATCTAGGCTTATGGTTGGAAAACAGATTTCATTGTCCATTCGAATTTTATTTTGAACTACATATTCTGATGCTTGGCTAAAAAACTTTGAAGTTTCATCGATATTTTGTGTGAATAATCTATGGACATGACATATCTAACATGCATTTATTTAAAAACATTCTTAGTATATGTAAGATTCTGTATAAGTCTATATATGCATTCTGAGTATGTGGGTAGAGTAATGTATTCTATCGATAATATGTTGCATTCTAGAGCTGATTAATGTATTCTATTCCAATTAAACAAAAAAATTGAATCTTAGTTCTAACTTATTCTAAGGAGTATGATAAGAGTATAGTTCATTTTTAATAGAATGAAAAATTCTATGTATTCTGGGGAATTAATCTATTCTATGACAAATAACAAAAAATCTTGATAGTTTCATCAATATTATGCGTGTAGGATCTATGGACATGTCATATCTAACATGCATTTATTTAAAACCATACTGAGTATATGGAAGATTCTGTATAAGTCTATAACTCCATTCTGAGTATGTGTGTAGAGTAATGTATTCTGTGGAAAATATGTATCATTCTACGTAGATTAAATGTATTCTAAGGAGAATATGATGCATTCTAAACAGAATTGATTATTCTATGCGAATTAACAATATTATTATATCTAAGTTCAAACTTATTCTAAGGAGAATGATCTGCGATTCTCTAAATTATAAAAAGATTAAACTCTATTCGAGGTATTTAAAACTACAAACTATGCAAATTAGGACTATTTCAAAAAATTTTTTGTAACATACAAAAACTATTTTATAGGTAAAACGCAACATACTAAACATTCTTCAAACAATATATATAACAGATATAAAATGTTTCCACCTCAATACAAAAAGTATTACCGACAATCTTTAGCAATGAAGAACATGCAAAACTACCCCAACTTAGCCGCTCATTTCCCTTTAAGCGGGCAGTTACGAAAATCATGATTTGTTTGTCCTGCATAAACGAGTGCGTTTGTGGCTCTCGACTACCTTTTTCTCCCTTAGCCCAATCAACCTTTTGTTTGTCCCGCTTCCTTTGTTGCGAATACCAGTTGGAACATGAATACTTAAAGTTTCTGGTGCTTTTGATCCAGAAGCCTCTCAAAGGTTTCATCCTTATTATAGCTAGCCATACACTTCCCATCGAAGTCAACCTCACCGGCGTCTTTCTTGAACATTTCAAAAAGCGTATTAATCTTTTCTGGAGAATCATTTAGACATAAAACAACGTTCCGGACGTAACTCATAAACCCATATGCTTCCTTTCTTATATAACTGGATTCAACAATATCTTTGCGCATGCGGTTGAAGAAAGTCGCCTCTTTGGTCCAATGGGCATGATGTAATTATGGGGGATCTTTTCGACGTCATTTACATTTAGAACACAAAAAATGTGTCGGCAAAGCAACCCCATCCGAATGAACATCCGACAATCACAATCAATGGTGCCCATGATGGAATCTTTTACAACCTGTATTAAAATCATAATAATCAACCAATGATGTGCAAAATGAATACGCTTCAATTGATATGGGCAGCGAGATTCTATGATCTTATTCTACGTATAATATGGGTTATTTTAAAGCATGAGATCGATATTTTATGAAGAATATCAGAATTTTACGTAGAATAATCATTTTTTCTTAATAGAATAATGATATTCTATGTAGAATATGAGCCCATTCTGTTTATTCTAAGATTTTATTCTACGTAGAATATGAGTTATTTTAAAGCATGATATAAATATTCTATGAAGAATATCAGTATTTTACGTAGAATAATTGTTATTCTGAATAGAATAATGTTATTCTTCATAGAATATGAGACCATTCTGTTTAGAACAACACACAGACCTGACATCGAATACCTCATTCTACAAATAGTTTATGTAGAATATCTACAAAAGAAATATATATTGGTTCCAGTGAATGAAAAAAATACTAAAAAAAAAAGATTTTTAGGGAAATGAACCTTCAAATCCTTTTTTTGAAAATTTTCTGCAGCTTTATCCTTTATTGTGATCACCTCTATTGATTCATCGTGTGATGTTCCGATCTGGACACAGGCTGTTAACCCCGAATAAATTTCATCCTGGACGTACTTGAAAATCGAGTGAGAGTATACCTCATGGGCGTGCCTCTGAATCGCAAGATGTGTCTTCATTGTTTCGCTCCTTGTGTCATCTTCTACATCCAACTCAAATTGAGCATTTCTATGTTTTTCCATGGCGCCTTCGAATCGCATCATGAACTCAACTAAAGTAGATTGATAATTTTTGCAAACTTTAAAGAAAGAATTCTCACTTTCAGAAAGTGATGTTGTTCTCATTAACCCGTTCATCGGAACATCAATGAAAAATGTTGGAATGCATAACTCACGATCCTTGTGAATGTCATTAAACCATCTGTTGCCTGATAAATCGTAGTCTCCTATGAATAAATTCCACTTCCTTTCAAACTCATCAACTTCCATGTTGCGAGACCACACTATATCGTTAAACCTCACACGGAACTCATTGTCGTTGAAAAGTTCGTAGCACACCTGCATCCATTCAAGTAATTGGGGGTTACTGACATGAAAAAAAACATACACCACATTACTCAAGTATACGGATATTATTGCAATTTCAAACACCTTATGAGGCAACTTTTGGGTTATATGCCACATGCACAGACGGTGTTTTGTGGAGCTGAAAACATTTGCTACTGCTTGCTTTACTGAAGCATCCTGGTCAGTAACAATGAGGCTTGGTTCATGCCCCATATTACGAACGAAAGCTTCAAACAACCACGCATATGACTCAATTGATTCGCTTGCTATTAAACCGGCTCCGAAAGTCACGCAATTCTTGTGATTATCAATTCCAGTGAATGGCACAAACACCATGATGTATCTAATGAGAAGAAACAACAAATCATGAAATTCTATTAGGAAATATATGAAAATTCTCTGTAGAATAATGGCATTCTATGTAGAATGATAGATCATTCTACGTAGAAAAAAAGCCCAAGAACATAGAATACTCCAATAAATAAACGAACACTTACTTATTTGCAGAATATGTGCCGTCAGCAGATACAACATCCCCAAAAGCTTTGTAGTTCAGTTTCATGGTTTCGTCAGCCCAAAAAAAACATACTAACTCGCCCTCGCTGTTGCATTTATACTCACAGGAAAAATTTGGAACGTCGTTTGCTTTGCTTATCAAGCGGTCAACAACCATTTGAGCGTCACTGTCACCAATGAACCGATTCAAATCTCTTTTAAAATTTTTTGATGCGTTCCTACTAAATTTTAAGTTCTTACAACCACCGGCAATGTCGGACAAGTATCTACGAGCAACAACAGGACCAACATTCGCCCTAGCATGTCGTGTAACAAAGTCTTATCAGCGAAGTCAAGCTGTCTGCGCTTCTCAAGCATGTGTTTCCTGTCATCTGATAACAACCGATGGTTGTGCCTCTCGACAAAATCATATACAAGGTACTTTTTTGAAGCCACGGATAACAACTTTATCTTCACACAGGCGCCACATTTTTTTCCCTCAATGAAGTTTGTTCTCAGGCGCAGGATTGCCTTCTTTATTGCATAATATATATTTGATTGTAACAACCCCATCGCTATTCTTTTTTGTCGTTCCTTTTCTAGTGTCAAAACCAGATAAATCAGCACACTTTTCATACATTCCAATAGCATCGTCCAGCGAAGAATACACACTGTATTTTTGTGGTTTTAAATGAGATGGAACGTTGGGAATCCAATATCTCCCTCCCCCTGGAGTTGTCTCCTCAGAACCCTCATCGTTTATCAAGGTCTTTAACGTTTCATCTTTACCCGAATCTGTGATTTCGAAATATAACAAAGCTTAGGAAATATGAAACAAACAAAAAGATACATTAAACTCGAATGAAAGAATACATATTCAAAGAATACACAAATCTATATGTACATATGAAGGCATTCTATAAAACTCTACGAAACATATAAAACATTCTATGTAGAATATTAGGCATTCTACGTAGAATAGCTAATTTTCTAAAAAGAATACATTATATTCTACGTATAATGCACAGTATTCTACGTAGAATATGGCTATTCTATGTAGAATAGAAAATGTTCTACACAGACGATAACAAATAAAATTAAAAACTATACGGATTGCATACAAACAAATAAAAAAAAGCGTCAGTCAATTTTCAAAAACAAATATTTAAAGAAAAACTTCGAATAATACGAAAAGACAAAAACACACTGACAGAAACACAATAAAATCAAAACTTGTTAGGAGTAAACATTAGATACAACAACGATTAGTCAAATAAAAATAAGTGACCTGGATTAGGAAAAGAAAGATCGTCGACCTCCTCATCTGCTGCAAAACATATGAAGGCATTCTATAAAACTCAACGAAACATATAAAACTAACTATGTAGAATATTGGGCATTCTACGTAGAATAGCTAATTTTCTAAAAAGAATACATTATATTCTACGTATAATGCACAATATTTTACTTAGAATATGGACTATTCTATATAGAATAGAAAATGTTCTACACAGACGATAACAAATAAAATTAAAAACTATACGGATTGCATACAAACAAATAAAATAAAAGCTTCAGTCAATTTTCAAAAACAAATACTTAAAGAAAAACTACTATGAAAAACTTCGAATAATACGAAAAGACAAAAACACACTGACATAAACACAACAATAAAAACTTGTTAGGAGTAAACATTAGATAAAGCAACGATTGGTCAAATAAAAATAAGTGACCTGGATTAGGAAAAGAACGATCGTCGACCTCCTCATCTGCTGCAAAACAATTTGGAAAAACATTACATGGAGTCTGTTGAACTGTGCAGGTCGACTCCATGGATTCAGGGGGAAAAAATCGAAAATGTTTTCCGGCGAGTCGACGGAACAAATCTTCTTCTTGCCGGAAAAAATGGAAGAAACCGGTAAATTAATGACATACACAATGATGATTACAGAGATAATTAAATGGCTTAATTAAATGACAGAAAAGATCCAATCTTTTCTGAAGGGGTCGCATGAAAGAGGCCAAAGAAAATGACAGATTTGCCCTTAGTGGAGACACCCATCTTTGTAAATATTTACAACAATGTCATTGATTATCCACCATTGATCCTCTTAATCCAAGGGCTTAAAAAGGTTCTTGTGTTCTCGCATTATTTAAAGTTCTTAAAAGAATCCAATCATATATATATAATCTTATATATTTATAGTTTAGTTTTATAATAATTTGTTTAATAATTATTAACTAGAAGATATTTTAATATTAAATTTACCAGATGAAATTTGTATATTATTAGTAACTTAATTTTTTTTATTACAAATATATGGTTATTTTCATTAGTAAAAAATTTAATTTTTTTAAACAAACCTTTAATATTAAAATATTTTCTAGTTAGTAATTATTAAACAATTTATTATAAAACTGGACTTTAAATATATAGGATTATATATATATAATCCTTGAAAAAAAAAAACTAGAAACTAATGTATTAGTTAAAAAATGAATGCAAACTGAATAAACATTAGTTAAAAAATGAATGCAAACTTGAAAAAAAAAACTAGAAACTAATGTATTAGAAAACAAAAAAATATATACTAAATTAAAAAAACAAAATACGATGCAACTCTAAAGTTCGAAAAGAAAAAGAAAAAAAGAACATAATATATAATCAGTTAATTGTATATAAATACTGTAGAAAAAAACCAAATAAGAAAATATAATAAGACGATGCGATTTGATTACAAACGAGCAAAAACATAATAAAACTTTTTTATTTTTATTTTTAATGTTAATTTGTTTTAGTTTGAAGAATTTATTTATTAAAGTTTACAAAAATAAATTATATAAAATTATTAAAAAGGATATCATATTTTAATTTAAGTTGGATAAATATGGTATTTTGAAGTTTAGTTGAAAAAAGAAATGAGTAAGGGTATAATGGTCATTAATTAATAAGCAATATTAATTATGAGTTTTAAATGTTGTAAAAATAATTAAATTAATAAATTTGGGTATATATGATATTAATGATGTTTACCAGGGATATATTTGATATTAATAATTAAAATTGGGTACATATGATATTATGATGTTTAGGAGGGATATATATGATATTAAAATTTTAGGTTGGGTATATATGATATTATGAAATTTTGGAGGGGTATATATGGAATTTTCCTTATTATTTATTACTTATGTACGTATTATACTATAAATTTGTTTGTCTGATTTGAGATTATAAAATTTTTAAATTAAATTATATGAAATCCAAAAGTTGCACTCAAAAATTTTTTTTATATATAAATCACAAGTTGTACACTCAAAAAACCATTTGTTGAACAAATAAATTTTAAAAGAATTTTTACTACAAAATAAGATTATTGAGAAGAAGACATGTTGTACGTGTTACTCCTCTTCAAAGCCTTGGTATGCCCCTGGATGTGTACACATACATACCATTTTATACATTCTAAACGAGTAGAATTTGCTGACATGCAATATGCAAAATTATAATAATTATGAACGTCTTTTACACACTTAAAGTGCATTTGGTACGGTGATGAAACTAAAAGAACAAAATCGTAGGTAGTTTACAATCCTTTTTTATCAAGATGATTTCCGATGGTAAGGAATAGAGAATTGATTTTATTGTAAATACATTTTTCTTCTTTACTTATCAAAACTGAGAGAATCAAAAGTATGGAAAGAGAATAAAATTTTCTTTGTATTTTGTGAATTTATATTTCTAGCAATTCATACAACATAGAACAATTCATATGAACAATTAACAATTAAACACAATTTATTGAATGATTAAGAGAGAAAATATTACATTGGAGATTTCGGCTTTCTTACAAAGCAATCCTTCTTTCTCTCTAAATCCAGCCGTGTATTTTTGTGTAATCTGAGATTTATTTTTCAACAGTGCACATATCATTCCTATTTATACTTAATACACAAGTATTAAGTATTTACACAAACAACCCCTAAACTATTTAGAATTTACAAACATATACAATATAATTGTTTCATCTCTATTATTTATTCCCAACATTCTCCCCCTTAGAGATGAACACAATTATTAAAATAATATTCATTTCAGCTCTACAAATATTGTCCCTAACAATCTCCCACTTAGAGATGAAATCAATTTTCTGATAAAAGATCATTTCAGGGACTTTTTCGTGAATATTCTTCTATTCTCTGATCTCTGAATCTTCTTCTTTTCTTTATTTGTCTCTCTCTGATCTTCACAACTCTTCTTCTCTGATCTTCTCTTTTCTTGTATTTTCTTGTGAGTACACTCCCCCTTGAATCATGAATAGCTTTTTAATTCTCTCCCTTGATCAATTCATTTGATATGATGTAGCAATTGTCTTCAGTTGACTTCAATCTACTCAACTGTTGTTTCTGAAATTCAGCTTTTCTCCCCCTCATGATGATCATAAAAAATTATGAACACCATGCAAAAACTTCAGAAACATTAATTCAATGAAATTACAGTAGAAGAAATACAACAACAATTACAACTCAGAAATTATTACAAATTGATTTTCTCCCCCTTAAAGTGACATCTCTCCCCCTATACAAAACAGATTTATCTCACCCCCTCAAAAAGTTCACTCCCCCTCGAATTGATATTATATCTTTTTAGAACAAAATAAAGCTTTACAACTTTGAGGAAAATGAAACACATTCATTTTGTGAGAAAACAAGTCCAGGTCCACATAGGATTCCTGTTTGCACAATAGACAAAATCTATGTGGCCTACTTTCAGCGCTGGCGTGATGTTAACACTGGTAGGATTTCCAAATAGTCATCGTGAAATCCTTTATCATGAAAGAATCACTCTTATTTGTTCCGGCTTAGTCACTTTGGACTAGCAGTTTATAGTCACGCAGACTGATAGACTCGATGTGTCCTAAAAGTGTATATAATCAGCTCTAGACACAATGTGCATCAAATGAAATTTGGAGACCGGAGCAACTGTCTTCCTTGTTTCAATATCAATAATATCCAAATGATATATCGATAGAAATGTGTTATATCTCCGTGATTATTGAAACATAAATCTTTTGAGAGATAACTGAGTAGTTGGTGGGGTTAAGTGCATGCGTCACTGGGTCCATGACGTCTTTTTCAATATCAAGTCACCTAGGGCTTGATAGATTATGTGGTTTACCCAGCAGACACAGTGTAGGTAGGATTTTATTTTCTTCAAATCCTTTCTCAACACTCAGCTCTCAGCATTTTTCAACTAAGCTCCCTCCGGCTCACTTTTAAGAAATGAATTCAGTCAGCTTTATAGCAAAAGCATGACCTGATGCACCACCATCTCCTTTCAATATCAATATCCCTCTCATTTACATTTTATCTCTGCTCGACCCTGTCAGTATCCCGTGATAACTGACACTTCTCAACTAATAAACCTAAAGAACCCTCACCCGCACAATCTATAGATGGTTTGCTTCTTGGGTAGGTCTTCCGGTTCTGGTTAGACCATAGAAGCGATATTTATGCCTATCACTCAGATTGGTGCATAATCGGAGTCAGCAGAAAAATTTTCAGCTTTGAAAGGTCATGAGATATGATGAAATCCAACTTATATGGTATTGGAGATGATATGCAGATAATTTTGGGAGATATCAGAATGAAATGGAAAATCTGATATATGATATGAAAAGAATAAGAGTTTCTTGAAAGAATTAGCACATGGGAGATAACGGGAGAATCCAGTATAAATTGGAAGAGTTCTAACAAAAAGAATCTCAGAAGAAATGAGATTATAAAAATCAAAGAGATTAGATCAATTAATCTCAATGATAGATTCAGAGATTCATAAAAAATTTCTTTTCAACTCAAAAACTCTTTTTATGTGTGTGTCAAATATTTTCGTGAAAAATCACACATAGTTTTGGAAAAATGTCATCGTCAAAGTGCATCTGAAACTCCCCTTGGAAATAAGCACACGCAGCTAGTCAACTCATAGAAATGAAATCAGGAGCAAAAAATTATAAAAATAAAACTCCCTCTTTGTCAATTTCAGCTTCGGAGCTGAATTCAGGGCAAGAATTCCAGTAAGATTTGTCTCTCAGACTCGGGTTTCAGTCTGATGTAACTGAAAGCCTTTGACTCTGGTTCATTGAAGTCCGGGTTCTAGTCTGAATTAACTAGAAACCATATGATTGAACTGAAGAACGGGTTTTAGTCTAGATTAACTAAAAACCATCTTGAGTTGAAGCACGGGTCTTGATCTGAATTAATCAAGAGCCTCTTGAAATGAAGAACGGGTTCTTATCTGAAATGATAAGAAACCTACAACCTGCAAAATTTAAGATGTCTTTGGTATCCAAACAGATTTGGATCCAGACTTGTTAGCGCTCTTGGGTACCCATTTCAAAACAGGTTTTGGTACCCACTTGTACTTGGATTTAGGTACCCATTGCATGTTATAACTATCAGCTTCTCTCTCAAACGCAGAAAACAAATTTCTTTGAGTATGAGAAAATTGAATATCTGAATTTCTAAAGAAACTTGAATTTGAATGATCAGACTTTTGCGAACTCTTCTTTTTGAAAAACTGTCCGGTTCTTGCCTGTTTCTGATAATACTTGGTATTTTTCTGTGAAACTGTTTTCTGATTAGAATGACCAGTATTTTCAGAAACTTTAAGAAAATTTGACTTCGAAGATTCACCGGTGTAAATCTTGATCGGAAGTTGTTCAACAATTTTATCTTTGCCGCTGTTTATCTTTAACAGATACTTAAGTTTAAGATCTGAAGAAGAATCAAACTTAGCAGAGTGAATTAGATTCACTTCACTTTCAGAAGACAAACCAGAGTGATTAACATTGGAATTTAAACACACTGAAGAAGGGGTCTTAACCTTTGACTCAGTTGATGAAGTAAACACATGTAATTGTTTTGTAAGATGAAGTATCTGATCTTCCAAACTTTTGATAATGACTAAATTTGAATTTCTGTCATGATCAAATGATTGGTAATCAGATTTAAAAGATTGTTCTTTGATTAAGAACATTTGTCTTTCATCTTTAAACAATTCAGATTTTGATTTAAAATCTTGTTCTTTAAGTAAGAACTCATGTCTTTCCTTCTCAATCAAATCTTTAGTTAAAGACAACTCTTGTTGAAGAGCAAAAATTTCTTCATTTTTGTTTAAAATACAATTCTGATCAGTTGGTTTTGTCTTACAAAGTGTATCTTCAAGATCCTGAACTTTCTTATAAAGATCAGATCTTTCAGGCAAAAGATATTTCAGTTGAGTTGCATTCTGAAAATTTTCTTGTTTCAGCTCATCAAGTTCTTTAAGTAATTCAGATATTTTCAATTGATGAGCACAACTCTCAGAGTTTTGTTTTTCTTTTAAGCTTTGAATTTCTTCATTCAGTATTTGTACGTCACGTAACGCCAAATGTTTATCAGTATTTAACTGAACAAGAATGTCGTAATTGTTCTTACGAATCTTTTCAGATTCAGTAAGTTTGGCGATCAGCTCAGATTTTGAAAGTTGTTCATATGTCATTTTGAATTGCTTGAAATTGAATCTTCCAAGATCTTTTATGGAAAAATGAGTGAATTCTGATAAAACTTTGAGAATTATATCTAAAAATGATAACTTGTGAAAAATCAGCTCGGAAATGAATTTTTGACGTTGAAATTTTAGATTTTCTGTAGAAAAATGCCCGTAACTTTTTTCTGGAGTGGAATTGGGCCTTGAAAATTTGACGTATGGTAGGCCTTCTAACGATGTTCCAGTCAAAAGTTATGGTCAATTTAAGCAGAATAGGTCATATAGTCAAACTCGAATGATAAAAGAATGAAACTCGAATGGTTATGACTGAAACTCGAATGAAGAATGATAAAACTCGAATGATTAAGTATGAAACTCGATTGATTAAGTATAAAACTCGATTGATTAAGTATGAAACTCGGATGAAGCTTATTGAATCTCGAATGAAGAATGATTCAACTCGAATTACACTGTGCTCAACTCGAATGAAACATGAAGTTTCTCGATTGATGCTTTGATCAACTCGAATGAAACATGAAGTTTCTCGATTGATGCTTTGATCAACTCGAATGAAACATAAGTTTCTCGATTTATCCAACTCGATCAGTTAAGGATAAAACTCGAATGAAGCATACATAAAACTCGAATGAAACACAAACAAACTCGAATAACAACTTGATCAAACTCGATTAAAACAAGGAATTCAGTGTTGCCCGAGTTCGAACAGGAACTGATGAAAATCGAGTTCAAAATGACAATTTTCAACAAAAATTCACGAATTGATTACAGATTGAAATCGAACCTGCGGTTTTCACACACAAACACTTTTTGAAAAACAACTTTGGCTAATTTCAGATTAAAATCCAAAAATCGATCAAAAACCTCAAGAACACACACTTTTTCAAAAATTCAGTAAAATCCAAATTAACAATTAAACATAGAACAATTCATATGAACAATTAACAATTAAACACAATTTATTGAATGATTAAGAGAGAAAATATTACATTGGAAATTTCGGCTTTCTTACAAAGCAATCCTTCTTTCTCTCTAAATCCAGCCGTGTATTTTTGTGTAATCTGAGATTTATTTTTCAACAGTGCACATATCATTCCTATTTATACTTAATACACAAGTATTAAGTATTTACACAAACAACCCCTAAACTATTTAGAATTTACAAACATATACAATATAATTGTTTCATCTCTATTATTTATTCCCAACATATTTTATATCAAGCTTCATCATATTTGTCCAAAGAGAATGGGAAAATAAAGAAAATCAATCGTGTAAACCACGCAAGATTGCATTATCTTGATGCCAATGTACCAAATGCATCATTTGTTATAGTACGTTTAGTACAATGGAATCAAGAGGGTGTGATCATTTAGGTTTACAATTAAGCTTTTTTAACATCTAAATATAAATTGATATTATAAATGAATGACCGAATATGTGAGACCCAAGATTTCTCAAAAGATCTCAAGTCTAGGCCCAGTAGCAACGCAATATCAATCATGAAACTAAGATAAAAAAATTAACAGTTGCGGAATAAAAGTTAATTACAATCAGAGACAAAAGACTAAGTATAAGGTAGAGACTTCTAGACTATTTCATCAAAGCACGAATGTAAACTAGCCCCGAACCCCAAAGCTCTATCTTTAATCAAGTACCAAGGTATTGGAACAGGTTCTAATGCACTTCAAGCTCTTTCAAAGTCCTGACCTATGAACTAGGTCCAGCCAATCCTTTGCCTTTACCTAAAAAATAATGCAACAATGGGTAAGCTTATTTGCTTAGTGAGAATGTAGAATTTCACATTTAACATGCAATTATGAACGCGGAAGCACATGCACTGCACTCGGCTCATGCACGGCTCAGCTCTATATGCACTGCACTAGGCTCATGCACAGCTCAATCTCGAAGGGTCATTGGCCAATTAATGCTCTTTTGATGCGCGACTTTGCTCAGCTCCCAGTTATAAAACTGTTGTTGCTCTTGAGACTTTTAGACAAATTCATAAGGAATGCTCGGATGATGATAAATCCATACACACGCATCATTAGTGGGGATCAGCCACGTACTGGGCTAGCTACCAGGAAAAGCTCTATATGGATATCATCGGAATGCTCAGCTCTAGCTACCCTCTGTGCTTTCATCACATAAATCAGCACATCATAAGCTTAACATTAACCCAACACTGAGCAATAGTGATGGAGTTAAGCTTAACAATCAAATGACTCGCCAATTAAATAGATACTGGAAGAATAAATGCTCAGCTCAACAAATCATAGTAAGTAAACTATGACAATATATCAATAATCTCAAGATCAGAATGTCAATAAATCAGAATCATGCAACAAAAGTCTCAATTCACATAATATGCAGTTAAAGTGAAATCTACAACTCACTGTTACTGGCTATTTGTGCTCTTTTAGTTTCTGGCTCTGGCTCTGTTGCTCACAATCTGTAGTGGATTAGAACCACTATCTGACTTATATCAGACTTTCAGATGCTCGCCATTTTGCTCGTTGCTCAATCTGTTATTAATATCATTTCTGATATTTATTATCTCTTATATCATCTGAATAATATATATATTCAGTGTCCATTCAATTCATAAGCTCAAGGTTCTTTCGTTGGTCTTTTAATCTCAATATCTCATTCTTGATCATATGATCATTAATCTCATTAGAACCTTTCTTAGTTTTCATTTGCTCAATATAATTCTTAAGAAAGCATGTCTAATCATGTCATATACTTACTTGATGTTTATATGCTCATAAAGTTGCATTTTCGGAATCTAATCATATGTGATCATGCATATATTCATATGTTTTCTAATTGAAAGTATTTCTTAAGTTTATAGATCTTTGATTTTAATGATTAATCATTCATATTTATATATGGAAATCTGTTGTGTATTTTGAATTATAAAGTCACATCCGGATTAGGACCAACCGAATTCGTATCATCCGGATTCGGTTCTAGGTCATCCGAAATGGCATATTCGAAATGGTGTACTTGATCCGAAGTGATACAAGATCCGAATTAGAAAATCTGAATTATGTTTGAGTTGAGATCCGAACTGGGCATTTCATCCGAAATGGGTGCTTCATCCGAATTCGGGAATCATCCGAATTCGGATCCCGTACTCATAATTTCCCAGAAATTGTTCTTCGTGTTCTATCTTATATACCTACGGATTTTTCATAAAAATTCCCAAAAGTCCATTTTATCAACATGCAACTTAGAATAATGTTATATTATCATTATTTGGTTGATTTTATACTATTTTCCTTATCATTAACACCATAATTTGATCAAAACCATCCAAAATAGTTATTTTCTTGTCAAGAACACAATTTTTATCAAAAATTCCATTTTCTTGCTTATTTGGACAATCCAACACATGATTTCTGTTTCTATGACTTTTATTAACTTAAATTCATGATTATATACTGAAATTTTGAACATGCAACATAAAATTTCATGCTAAAATTCCCAAGTTTCGGTTTCTCACTAAAACCGAACCAATCTTATAAGATTTCGAATTTTAAAAGGGTTATTACCTTGATTTCTTTGTAGTTTATTGTGTTAGATGCTTGTGGTAACTTCTCTTGCATTAAATCTTCAATCAATTGCATGAATTATTGATCTTTTTGATGAAATGGTAAAGAAGCCGTGGATGTTGTAGAGAGAGAAGGAGAGAATTTGATTTCTCTTTAAGTGTGTTAAATGGCATTTAAAAGTCATTCTTCAAGATTATATATTTAACTTAATTGTATATTTGCAATTTAACCCCCTATACTTTTGTATTTTATCTCTCTTTTAGCTTTTTGATCATCTAAATAATTTAAAACAATTATATAATTTAATTAAATAAATTCATTACTTAATTAAATTATAAATCAAATAATGTAATAAAATTACATTATTAGCTTAAGATCAGATATTATGTATTTGGTCAAAAGTTAGGTTGTTACAGAATAAAAAATAATTAAGTTCATTCTATTTTTATGTTTTGATTCTTTCCATTTTAACAGTGAAACAATATTAATAACATTTGCACAAAAACATTAACCTATCCATTCATTTCCCTTTTCAATTAAGTTTCATCAGCAGAGAAAACATCGATCACTTTAATGGAACTAGACATGGCGAGGAGGAAGATAGAAGACTGACCTGAATCCCTACAGAAAGTATCGCGGCAAGTGCCTAAGATGGACATGAGAGACGACTATGGTGAGAGAGTTAACTCTGCGAAGGAATTTCTAAAGGAAAAATGTATGTGGGTTTAGAAGTGTTTGGTAGAAAGTGCGGGATATTTAGGGTTTTTCCTGAAAACGAATGACTAAAAGGGAAGTTGATGTGACTGACTTATCGGAAGAAACGCCCAAAGACAGAGAGTGTAGGCGACGCGCCTGGTTGGCGTCAGATGATGGGACATATAAGAAAAGTAGAGAAAATGAGAAGGTGGGGCCTCTAGAGTCCGAATTTTAGATAAATGTTGCTTCAGGTTATCAAATCAAACACCTTTAAATTATCTTGGAAGTATCCGCCGACAGAGCATATTTGATTTGACCCAGAATCTCACGCTAAAGTTCCAGCATCTGGATCTCATCGGATACTAAAACTTGGAGGACTTGATGATGTGGGTTGACATATCAGCAATAGGTAGTGTATTGTTAGTCTGGCGTGGGCCAATTAAAACGGTTTTATTCATAAATCCACGTGTCATGGCCAGCTCAGTATAAGGGAATAACGAAATCGCATGGAACAGAATGTGGGGGAAATTCTATTATGACAGGTGTCCTACTCTTATAGGAGGAATCTCTATGAGAGGTAAAAGAAAAGGTATAAAGAAGACTCAGTGGCATTTAATCAAAGGTATGCAATATAGACAAACCCTAATTTTCCGTTTACTCACTGAGAAATCTCTCCTTTACTGACTTAAGCATCGGAGTGTCGACGCAGGACACCCCTGCCTCGACCTTTGACCTAGTGTTGTACCCTGTTTTGCACTTGTCCATTCAGTCATCCATCGATTGGCGGATTCATGCACGAACAATTGGCGCCATCCGTGGGACTCGAAGTAGGTTCTCTAAAATTTGTCCGTTCTAACCCCCTTAATTCATCTGTCTTTAGTGATGGCTGGGTCCTCAGACCCTTCAAATTCGGTTAACGCTCAAACTGTAATCACGGACGTGGATCCTGCGGCGGATCCAATGATAGATGTGGATTTTGTTCATCGACATTTCGACACTCTGCAAGCATTAATGGCTGAGCAAATTCGTAAGCTGAGACTGGAAGGAGTTACAACCAGGTTGTTTTTGGATGCGGAGGAGGAAGATCAATTGGTGGAGGAAGTGGAAATGCCCCGGGACCCACCCAGGAGTTTCGTTCATACCCTCGTGACGCCCTCGTTAGTAACAGGTAACCCTTTCATACCTATTATGACGGCTATGTCGCCTGTATCTTGTCTGGCTTCCCTACCCCCGGTGTCGTTCCCCTATACTCCGGGCAATGGGAGTCGGGTAACATTTTCTACACCTGTTACACCATCACGTGTTATGCCTTTGCATCAAGGAGTTTCTGCCAATCCAATTGGACGGTCTGGTAACGCCTGGAGAGGTCAAGCCCTTGTCTCAACTCTATCTGATTATTCTGAGCCTCCCTTGTCCTGGACAGAATCACCTTTGGCCCCCTGGATAGAGTCCTATTCGTTACCATCAGGTTTGAAAATTCTCTCTAATGTCAGCCTGTATGATGGAACCAGTGATCCCGATGACCATCTGCAGTTGTTTACTGGAGCAATGAAGATTTCCAAATGGGCACCCCCTATGGCGTGCCATATGTTTTCAATGACCTTAAAAGGGACTCCAGGTTATGGTATGAGTCATTAATGCCCGGGTGCATCAATAGCTTTGAGGAACTGCGTACTAAGTTCAGAGTAAATTTTATGCAGCAGCAGAGGTACACTAAAACTCATCTGGAATTGCACAGTATTAGGCAAACGGAACAAGAATTTCTAAGGGCTTTTGTGGAACGCTTCAACCTGGAAAGCCAACAGATCAGGGGTTTGAATGACGATGCGAAGATCGATCTCTGCGTCTATCCATGGTGTTAGGGGAAAACAGCTGGTGGAGTTGTTGTCTCAGGATCTGCCTAAGACTTACCAGCAACTACTTGAGAAAGACATACAATTATGTTCGGTCTAAGGAAATAGTGGCTCAGACCCTAACCCACAGACGAAAGGAATCAGGAAAGGCTCCCTCACGTGATGGAGTGTCCAGGAGAACCGATAGTAGAGAGCTAAGATATGGAAGCAAATCAAGGCCTTACCACCGGGGAAAGGAATCGAGTCAAGGGCATGTCCCATCTCGTCACGATGTAAGGAAGTCTGCGGTCGGTAGGGATGATGTGTATAATTCTAATCCAAACCCTGTTCTTTCTAAATCCCTGAAAGAAATACTGTTTACTGAGCATGTATGTGCTACTTTCACTCCACCTACTCGCATGCAAAGTGACTTGTCAAAGCGCAATCAGAGGGTTTACTGTGACTTCCATGAAAAAAGAGGTCACGACACTAATGACTGTATAGAATTGAAGAGAAGAGTGGAGAAGGTTGTTAAGGAGGGGAAGTTAGCTCACCTGTTGAGCGATTTGAGGGAGAAAAGACGCGGAGAAGGATCCAAACGTTTCAATTGGCAGGGTAAGGCCCAAACGCCTGGTATAGGAGTCGCAGGAGGGGGAGAAGTTCATATGATAAGGCTTTACGCCTGGCAACAAAAGGGAGAAGAGCACTCCAAAAGGGTGCGGCAGGCACAGGACGGTCGGGACCTCAAAGCAATTGCGTTTCTGGCTACTGAGGGAAGCTGGTTCGGGCCAGTCACCATTATGACTTTCATTGAAGGTCTCCGAATCCAGAATGTGTATCTGGATGGAGGAAGTTCACGTGACGTTATTTACGAGAATTATTTTTTGCAAGTGCCTGAGAAATTACGGGTTCAGATGGTTCCCACGGTAACTCCCTTGATAGGGTTTTCTGGAGAAACCTCATGGCCACTGGGCCAACTCTCTCTATATACCAGATTAGGTGAAGGTCAGGAATCAAGACCTGAGTGGTTGACTTTCATGATAATTCGCTCTGTGTCTCCATACAATGTAATCCTTGGAAGAACTGCTCTTAAGGCTATGCAAGCAATTGTTTCTACCAACCATGGCTTAGTCAAGTTCCCATCCTGGAAGGGAATAATAACAATCCAAGCTGAACCTCGATCTGAAAGGAAGCGCAGTGCAGACGGTAACATTGGCGGAGGAAGTGATTGGCCCCGAAGCTGACCTCTTAGAGGTAATCATAAACGATAGTTTCTCGGATCAGAAAGTGAAAGTGGGAGCGGCTCTCAGCCCAGAGGCACGACGTAAGTTGATCCAGCTTTTGAAGGATCACCGGACAGCTTTTGCCTGGAAACCTTTGGATATGACGGGAGTTCCCAGGACGCTGAACCTGGAAGGGGAATGTTTCAAAACCTCACACAGAATGAATATATATCCTGGCTGAAAACCGATATGCAAGAAAAGAAGATCCTTGTCCCCCGAGCGAAGTGTAGCAGTGGTGAAGGAGGTATCAAAGCTGGTAGAAGCTGGCATCATGCGAGAGGTGAAATATCAGACCCGGGTTGCTAACCCAGTCATGGTAAAGAAAAGCGACGGTACATGGAGGATGTGCGTGGATTATAAGGACCTCAACAAAGCTTGCCCTAAAGACTGTTATCCACTACCGGAGATTGATAAAAAGTGGAATCTCTAGCGGGATACCCCTGGAAGTGTTTTCTCGATGCTTACAAGGGGTATCATCAGATACAAATGATGGAAGAGGATGAGGATAAAACGGCCTTTCACACAGAAAGAGGAATTTTTGCTACGTTAAGATGCCTTTCGGTCTAAAGAACGCAGGGGCAACATACCAGAGGCTGGTATATTGGGCTTTCAGAAAATAGATTGGTAGGAATCTGGAGGCTTACGTCGATGATATGGTGATTATAAGTCAAACGGAGGAGCAGCTAATTCAAGATGTAACAGAAACTCTGGAAAAACTGAAACAAATTGGCATGCGCCTGAATCTTAAAAAAGGCTCCTTCGGCGTCACAGGGGGGCTGTTTTTGGGGCATCAAGTAATGAATGAAGGGATCGTTCTAGGTCCTGAGAAGATTCGCGCTATCTCTGAGTTAAAGTCTCCGTCCACATTGAAAGATGTACAGAGCCTAAATGGGAAATTGGCGGCTCGATCTCAGTCGTTTTCTATCCAGAGCCGCATAAAGATCCTTACATGTTCTCAAAACCTTGAACGGATGCATTGAGAAAAGTAATTTTGGGTGGACCAGCGAAGCAGAGGAGGCCTTCAGAGGAATAAAACAGGTTATTGGCGAGCTCCCATTGATGACAGCTCATGTTCCAGGAGAAGGGCTGTTTCTCTACTTATCTGTGGCGCACGAGGCAATCATCGCGGCTCTAATGTCAGAGAGGGGAAAGAAACAGATGTCGATATATTACGTGAGTAGGGTCTTGCATGGTCCAGAAGTTAACTATGCTCCCATAGAAAAGCTGGTGTATGCTCTGGTAGTCGCTGCTAGAAGACTCAGAAGGTACTTTCAAGCTCATTATGTTGTGATATTAACCGACCAACCCATCAGACAGGTCTTGCTAAAGCCTGAACATTCGGGAAGGTTTGCCAAGTGGGCTATCGAGTCAGGAGAACGTGACATCACTTTCAAACCGCGAACTTCCCTCAAGGGACAAGTAGTCACTGATTTTATGGTTGAACTCCAGCATGGCATGGTCGGGAAACAGGAAGATATTCCAATTAAGACTGCTTGGACGTTGTTTTGATGGGTCCTCAGGTATTGATGGTTCGGGAGCAGGCATGATTCTGACTGATCCTAAGGGTCAGGAATACACTTATGCCTTGCGCTTCGATTTTTCTACCTCTAATAATGAGTCAGAGTATGAAGCTCTCATCGACGGGTTTCGCATAGTGGAGGAAATGAAATTACAATACCTTGATGTCTTTGTCGATTCGCAGCTGGTAGCAAATCAGATTAATGGTTCTTTCGAGGCTCGGGATCAAGCAATGAAGGCTTACCTGGCAGTGGTTTTGAATCTGATGACGCATTTCGAGCAGATAAAAGTTATCCAAATCCCCAGAGGCAAAAATAAAAAGGCTGATGTCTTGAGTAAATTAGCCATACTCGCATTCGATCGCCTTACGAAGAAAGTGTTAGTAGAGGTTCTGCACAACAGGGCCATTGACCAAGCCTTGGTTGCAGACATCCAAGAAGAAAGGGAAACATGGATGGATCCTATAAAAAGATATCTGGAGGAGGGGGTTTTGCCAGAAGATCGAAGAGAAGCGCCGAAAATCAGACAAGGGGCTCCACATTTTGTTATCGAAGATGAGGTCCTGTTCAGAAGAGGAAGCCTCTCACCCTGGCTCAGGTGTGTGGGTCCTAGGGAGGCATCTAATGTAATACAGGAGATTCATTGGGGATCCTGTGGCATTCATTGAGGAGCAAGAGACACTGTGGGGAAGGCTCTAAGACTCGGATATTACTGGCCAACAATGCTTCAGGATGCCAGAAAGGAAATTCAGCAATGTGAGTCCTGCCAGATTCACGCACCGATCTCAAGGTTGCCCCAGAAAGAGTTGATCCCGGTATCAGTATCATGGTCATTCGCCAAATGGGGAATAGATATTGTAGGCCCATTCCCTGAAGCTCTAGGACGCATGAAGTTCCTAATCGTGGCAGTTGATTACTTCACCAAATGGGTTGAAGCTAAAGCTCTGGCTACTATTTCCGGTAAGAATGTGCGAACTTTTGTCTGGGATTTCATCGTGTGCAGATTTGGGATCCCGAATGCTATAGTCAGTGATAACGGGAAACAATTTGCAAAGCATCCCTTTAAGTCTTGGTGTGAGGAACTGAAAATCCAGCAGCATTTTACCTCCGTGGCTCATCCACAAGCCAACGGCCAGGTGGAGGTCACCAATAGAGAGAAACTTAAGAGGATCAAAAGACGGTTGGGATTACATAAAGCTGGTTGGGTGGATGAGTTACAGAATGTACTATGGGGCATGAGAACTACACCAAAGGTCAGCACAGGAGAACCTCCATTCAGTCTGGTTCATGGAGCTGAGGCAGTTCTTCCACCAGAAGTCGGTGTGGCCACAGAGTTTTGACTTTCGAAAAAGGGGAAAATGAAGAGCAACAGAAGATTGACTTAGATCTCATAGAAGAAAAAAGGGATGTAGCATTCATATAACAGGCGAGAGCCAAAGCCCAGATGAAGCGCTACTATGATAAGCGTGTCAGGAACAAACAGTTCCTTCCAGGAGATATGGTTCTAAGAAAAAATGAGGCAAGTAGAGCAGAGGACACTGGCAAAATGAGCCCCCACTGGGAGGGTCCGTACAGGATTACGGAGGCTTATGACACAGGATCATACAAGCTGGAAACAGTGCAAGGCATGGTGATTCCACGAACATGGCATGTGTCAAACTTGAAAAGGTTTTATGTTTGAATTTACTTTTAAAAAGGATGTCCAGAAACGTTTCCTTATTCAAGGACGTTGGTTATTAATAAAATTTACCGGTGTTCTTCCTGAGGGTGATGGCAATGTCGAAGTTCTCGGGGGGGGGGGGGGGGGGGGGGTTGGTTCTACCTTTGAAGTTGTGACTGTTATCAATTATCATGCCTTACTACTTAAAGGACAGATCAGTCCCTCCAGGGGCTGGTCGCATGCCTTATTATTAAAGATAAGCAAATCACAAAACTCCAGAGAAACAAAGTAAACTGATTGATTACAAAAAAGAGATTTGTTCGCTATTTAAGAACAGTAGAAAGACAAAATGAAAAAGATAACATTGTTCATTACAATCCAAGACATGACAGGTAAAGTGCACAGTATCAATTTGGAGCTTCAGTCGGATCGAAGGTACCACGAGGAGCAGGAGTGGTAGCGGGGTCATCCACAACTTTAGCAGGAGGAATAGAAGAATCTGGTGAAACCTGCAGCATCGAATCTACATTCTTTTCGGGGTGATTCCTGATGGCTTCCAAATACGGGTATGACAAATTTTCAGAAGCCTTGATGGCTTCTATCATGTCGTGGCACGCAGATGGAGCATAATCATGCTGTAGGGCAACCTCAAAGTTTTCTGGCATATGGGGAGCCAATTTCACCGGCTGGTTATGGCGACCCAGACGAATGGCACTTTTCTGGATAGCAGCTATGGGCTTTGAAAACTGCTCACTACGTGATAAAGTATAAAAAACATGAGGAATCACCTCAGATTTCAACCTACTTCTCTCTGTCTCCATCTCAGCTAATTCCTTATCATGTGTGTCCACTTTGGAGCGCAGCAGCATGGCTTCTTCTTTCCAGGTTCTTCGCTCATCTTGAACCTTACTCAGAGTACCATGACTTTTTTCTAACTTTACTTGCAGAGCCTCTGATTTTTCTCTCTCTTCGGCAAGGGCCTTCTGCAAACTAGAAATTTTTTCTTCTGATTGGGCTCTTAGTTTACCCTCAGTATCCAGAGCCAGTCACTGGCGCTTCACATCCTCTTCTAAACCCTTAACACGCGTACTTTCCTGCTTACTCTCAAGAGCAGCGGCCTCAGCTTTCTCCAGACGGGATTCCATTTCCACATAAACTACTAAAAACTCATAATAAACCCTATGGGCACGACCTTTCAAGGATGAACTCTCCATATCCGCAATCTCTGTCAGGGGTAACAAAAGGCAAGTAAATTGGAGGAACAGATATGCGGGATCCAGTAGGTGTTGATATTGATTTTTCTTTTTGAGAGGCATGGGGACGTCATTTCAGGCCTTGACCTTTTCCTGATATAAAGTTCAGTGGCGTCTTCTTCGTCAGAATCGAGATTCACTGCTGTAAAGGAAAAAGTAAGATAGAACACATTGAGGACAACCATAAGGAAAAAAGAGAAATATATGTACCTTAACCTGGACCACCATGGTAGACACGTTCCTTGGCAGCCATCTTGGTACGTTTAAGGGGAGTCACGTGGCCAGATCCAGAGGCATCGACAGAAGAAACTTGAACAGGGGTGTTAGATACTCCAGTAGGCATTCTCATACAAACCTGATCACTCTGAGCATCATCTGTACCCTCGGTCTCCAGAACCGCTTCCACTGTGGTTATGGGATCAGGTTCATAGACTGCTTCTTCATCTTGATTAACGAAGGGAATGGGGGCATGAGCCGCCTGGGCTTCAGCTGTAGGTAGGGTGGCAATTTCCACGTTTCCCAGGTCCTCCTCAGACAACCAATCCAGAACACCCATCACTGCAAGATAAATTAAGTTATTAAGCAATGGATAAAGGAAAGGGGGAAGAAGAATGAGTAGAAGGAAGTAATGACTCAAACGACCACACATACCCTCTCCATCCTTCTGAATAACAGGAACAAGATTTGGATCCTCCCACATGTTACTCATCCCCAACAACCTTAATACGCCGTCAGGGAAGGTCCGACCCCGCATGGGAGATCCCGCAAAAATGTCTCTAGATTCTACATTGAACTCAGTGTCCAAGGGCATAACATTTTTTGAGGCTGGAACTCCACGAGTCGAGGTAAGAAGGGAACCCACTGGTCAGGGATTATGGAAGAGTCTATCCAGATCCGTTGATCCCTCTAGTTTTTTACACCCGATGGGACCCGTGTAATGATTTCGGCGGTATTTTTCCTAATTTCTATGATATATCAATCGCCACTCGCATCCAATTTGAAAAAATACCTAAACTAATTTACAGAGGGGATAACCCCCAATACCCGGCACATTGCCTCACCCAGCGGGAACATTTGACTAAAATGAGTACCGAAATGACGGAGAACGTCAAGGTAAAAAGAAGATAGGGGAAGACGAAGGTTTCTCATAGAGAATGACTTGGTATATAAGGCAACCTTACCATGAGGAGGACGTTTGGCAATAGACTTTTCCCCTGGAAATTCAGGTTTTAAATCGGCTAGAATTTGGAATGTTCTCAAGAATTTTTCGAAGGGAAAGCGGGAAATAGAAGGGAAAACATCGATCACTTTAATGGAACTAGATATGGCAAGGAGGAAGATAGAATCCCTACCTGAATCACAGGAAGTATCGCGACAAGTGCCTAAGATGGACAGGGGAGACGACTATGGTGAGAGAGTTAACTCTGCGGATGAATTTCTAAAGGAAAAATGTATGTGGGTTTAGAAGTGTTTGGGAGAAAGCGCGGGATATTTAGGGTTTTTTCCTGAAAACGAATGATTAAAAGGGAAGTTGATGTGACTAACTTATCGGAAGAAACGCCCAAAGACAGAGAGTGCAGGCGTCAGATGATGGGACATATAAGAAAAGTAGAGAAAAATGAGAAGGTGGGGCCTCTAGTCCGAATTTTAGATAAATGTTGCTTCAGGTTATCAAATCAAACACCTTTAAATTATCTTGGAAGTATCCACCGACACAGCATCAGAATCTCACGCTAAAGTTCCAGCATCTGGATCTCATGAGATACTGAAACTTGGAGGACTTGATGATGTGGGTTGACATATCAGCAATAGGTAGCGTATTGTAATTAGTCTGGCGTGGGCCAATTAAAACGGTTTTATTCATAATCGCACGTGTCATGGCCAGCTCAGTATAAGGGAATAACAGAATCGCATGGAAAAAGAACGTGGGGGAAATTCTGTTATGATAGGTTTCCTACTCTTATAGGAGGAATCTCTATGAGAGGTAAAATGAAAGGTATAAATAAGACTCAGCGGCATTTAATCAAAGGTATGCAATATAGACAAACCCTAATTTTCCATTTACCTCCCCGTTACTGTGTCGACGCAAGACACCCCTGCCTCGACCTTTGACCTAGTGTTGTACCCTGTTTTGCAGCTGTCCATTCAGTCAGCACGAACAATTTGTTTGTTCTAATATGGCATTTCCTTCTTTAGTTAGTTAGGCTTCACCTTCACGACGCGCGTATAGAGGAAACATAATCTTAGTTAAGAATAGTTTCAATGTCCGGGTCATAATTTTAAAACCCAAAAATACTTGGCTACTTTAGAGATGTCATTTTATTTATGTGAATCCATTGTTTGTATGATTGTTGTTTTTCTAACAGACGATAGATGTTTTTCATTGATTGCGTAATTTTAATTCATGATTCTGGATGAAAACACAAAAATAAAAATGAACCGCATATATGTAGAGGAAAAATATATCTTGTTTGCAAACCTTAACGATCCTTGTCCATAAATAACTATACTTCTCTACACAAGATTGTGTGTACGTGATTATTGAAGTGAATCCATGATTAACCATGTACACTAATTTTAAGCTAAGGAAGTCTCTGTCGGTATAATTATATGTATGTGACCTGAGGTTTGAGATTGTCGACAAAGGTTGTTGTGGCACAGGCCGAAGAGGTAGAAGTGAGCTGGATGTGTAATGCACTTAGCGTAACATGCTCAGACATTTCTAAGTATCTTTTCTGGGATAGTTTTCATCCTACGGAGAAAGGATACAGAATCATTATTGATCAACTTATGGAACCATATGTTAGCTAGTGATGTACTCAAACTTGATGATCCCATGCACTTCTTGATCACTTGATAATAAAGTTGTGCAAAAAAAAAAAAAGATCACTTGAAGTACCATTCTCTTGAAGGGTTTTTATGATGTTCTTATGAGTTTCAGGATCTAAATTTTCTTGAAAATTTGACATTATTCCAACCATACAAATGGTTTATACGAAAATAAGTTTCATAAACACATTTAATGAACAGACCAGTTTCTGTCAAAAAATGATTGTATAAACATAGAAAATTGACATTCCATACGTATGTGTTGGTATAGAACTATACTTATATGTAAGAGAAGATGGTAATTAATTGGTGCCGGGCTATCTTCAGCCTCCTATGAGAAGGTCTAGGGAGATCAGCAGATCGAGAAATTAAGACGGAGAGTCTCGGTTTGTTCACCGGCAGCGTCTGAGGTTGAGGAAGACAAAAGGTCTTCTGGAGCTGATGGAAGTGACAATACATATATGAAAGAAAGCAAAGCGTTGCTAGTTTTCAGCTAAACAATGTCGTTTTTTATGGTTCTTTACCCAGTTTTAAATGCCTAGCTAACAGCCACTTCCCAGTAACTGTAATTCCATAACGCTTTGAAAAGAAGGTTTTAAACCCAAAAATTAAATTATTTTAACCTATAAACAACTCTTTCAGCAATGGTATGACCCCAATAGTATCAAATCCGCATCAAATTAGTTCAAAGATAGCTTCAAATCAATGTGAATAGAGTAAAAGATAGCTTCAAATCAAACAAAAGAAGAATCCCCATGATTTAGCATAAAACCCATGAGCAAGAAAAACGAGCCTGCAATACATCCATTTTCAAATCCTGTTGTTTTAGAACAGAGACAAGAATCGATTAAAATCGTTTGAGAATGGATCTTATATTACTTTGCAGCCTTCAAATAGACACCAATGCTATCAATATACCGTCCGCAAAGGCCATAAAAGCCAGCAAATGAGCTATCACCCCATAATAATTTGAAATGTGTTCCTCTTACTGTACCATAAGGTCCATGGGTTTTTTTGTTTGTCACGAATGATATCGATGAAATTACCGTGTAACCAGAATCCTTCCCCCTTGATAATGCAACCGTGCCGTAGATGCCATTTATTTCCTCATTCCAATCAAAAGCTACCTGCAAGTTGGCAACTTGGTTATAAGAGAAATTATATATATACAAAAACATGCATATACAACACAATGTATAGTAATTAGATAAAGGGTAAGGTCGTACAATAACCAAAGTACTTTAGTTATCTATTCTAATGTAGAAATATACCATATTGAAATATAAAACTATACATATATCATCTGCGTAATAAAAAGTCCATATACTGATACATTTAGAAAATTACGTTTGTATTGTGCGATCTTAACCCAAAGATAAATCAAAAAAGGAAAGCAAAAGTGATACACATGCATTAATTAGCTAAAAAATCAAGTCGCGATTAATTACCACAGAGACTTTATATCCTCCAGCATTCCGACCACCGAACCTTTCTGAATTGCTTGTTAAGCCTCCAAATTTAGTAATGAACATAAGCGAGTAAATGAGATCACCATGATCAATGATTATCATGTTCAAATGATGCTTTCTCTCAAGTTGGAAAGACCATACAAATTGTTGATCTCCAGGATGAGTTCTTCCCCATGTTCCAACCCTTACAATTTCCTCAGTTGCTTTCAGATACACACCTATGCTGTCAATATAATCGCCTGCAATGCCATAAAACCCGACTAACGAGCCTTTGTCCAATGGTACAGAGAAAACGGTTTCAGTTTCACGACCAAAAGGTCCATGAATGCACTTGGTTGTCCGAAAATATAGTGAAGAAATTATCGTATGACCAATCGTTCCTTTGATCTCAATTAATTCCTCATCACCATCCAACATTACCTGGTTAATTTTCAGCAAATGCACTAACAGTTATTTTTTTACAAAAACATATTGATAGGTATATATCTATATAGAGTTAATTAAGAATTGTTCACCTCAGAAACCGTCTCTCCATAGCCAGCCAAACCACCGGCCTTGTAGGTGCCAAAAACACCTCGAGATTTAGTGGTGAACATGAGAGAATATATGACATGATTACCATGATCAATGGTTATCTTCACCAGTTTATGATCTTTCAGTAGTTCAAAAGACCATTGATTATCTAGACCTCCACTTTCTCTTCCCCACGTTCCCACCCGAATAAATCTTGCTGCTTTGCTATTGTCACCGGCCTTGCAACAAAGTATGAGAATTTTATTTAATTAAATTATTTATAGTTAAATCACGGTTTTATTATGAAAAAAACCAACATGTTTTTACATTTTTTGCATTTTCGTCCCTCTATGATATTTTTAATCATAAAAGTTCTCAAGTTAATTTTTTCTTTTTCATTTAGTGAAATTTAGACATTAGAACCCGGTTATAATTAGTAAACCGGTTCTCATGTCCAAATTTCACTAAAAAAAATTAACTTGAGGTCTTTTATGTGAAAAAATAACACGGAGGGATGAAAACCCAAAAAATAAACCCATAAATAAAATAGAGTTGTAGTGTATTTTTTTTTGTGTGAAACTTAATCACTTGAAGTTCTGATGCTTTCTCAGGTTTTACTAACCGCAGAAAGTTTGTCCATTTTTATGTTTTTTCTATAAGATCATAAACTAATAAAACACATAAATAAATCCACACACAATTTTGTCTATAGAAAAAAGATTATATAAACTGACAAACTGTGAAATCTCAACCAAAAAAAAGCATTTTGGGCTGCATGTAAGTATCTAAATAAAACAGCTCTAAACCATTGTATATGCAGTCAAAAATCAAAAACAAAACTAACACCATTTACTGTAAACCTTGATAAACTAGCAACAAAAGAAGCTAGAAAAAACCATTCAAAAAGAATAAGTGAAAACTATAATCTTGAACACACCATTTTAAACTTGCTATACACACAGTATCAATACATGTTATTTGAGAACAGAGAGAAGAGAACCGATTAAAATCGTTTGAGAAAATGAAAGATGATATCAGAATTCAAAAAAACATGGATTCAAATCGTTTAACCATATCGTACCATTAGTAATTAAGAGCAAGGGCAGCAAGCGAGAGAGATGGACGGCGACACTGTCAGCCGGGCAGCGAGGAAGCCGGAGGAGAGACGGCGGTGAAGTGACTGAGGGAGGGAGAAGCGTGGAATAGAGGGGCAGAGAGCGGAAGAGTTTGCTTGGGGAATTGAAGGAGAAAAAGACGGTTGGAGGGAATAATTACCTGGAAAATTCAAGAGTCGTAGTTGTACCTTATGCATTGCGAGTTATTAACTTATATATTATTATTAAGATAAAAAGTGAAAAAAAATAATAATCATAAATATAAAGATGTAGCATAGAGACTGGTTGAGACTTGATAGCGGCCTATGAGTTATATAAAGCATATTTGTACGAGTTACACAAAAAATCTTTAACTGGTTAAAATTCATCAAAATGAAATTTTTTTCCAAAACAATGACTTGCAACATGATGAGTTGGTTACAATCTGCTGACCAACCTTTCGCCTTCGACAAACCTTCTTTTCAGCAAACTCACTTATGTGTGTTTGATGATTCAAATTTGTATTTTGTTGATTTCTTTGTTCAAATTTATGTCTTTTTGTTACAATTTACTTTTTTGACAAAATCGGTGGCCTATGACTTTCAGTCGGTTGTAATATTTCCCACTTCCATGACATTTGTTGTTTGAAGGTTTTTTGCGCAATGAAAAATGATTGTAGGTTGTTAATCACAAAAATGATTCAATTTATGGATATTTTGCACAAGGGTTATATGTCAAAAATAGCAACAACGTTTTGTAGTTTTACCATTTATTATACCCACATTATTTATTTTTTATCATTAATAACAACAACTTTTGTATTTTTTTTCCGATTATACCAACTTTTGACATGGAAACCTGCTTACCATCCATTAATAACAACTACTTTGGTGCTATTTGTTTTTTAAAAGGTTAAATGTCTGAAGTCTGAAAACCACATCTGAATTTAAGAGGTGATCTTAATATCTGAAATCTGAAATTAAGAGGTGATCTTAAGATTGTTTGTTTTGTAATATGAAACAGTGGCGTAGCCACCTTAGGAAGAAGGTGGGTCATGGCCCCCCTTCAGATGTGGTTTTCAGACTTCTGAAGTGTCTATTTAAGATTCAGAATATTCAAAAGGTTCATAGTACGTAGTTTTTATAACAAGATGCACAAGATGCATAGGATGCAACAAGATTCATAAGATTCGACAAATTCATAGGATTCAATAAAATCCAAAGGATCCAATAGTATTAATAGGTTAATAGAAGAGTCCAGTACTATTTTCAACAAGATTCAGAAGATTCAGAAGTTATTTTATGGTTGTTCACAATGTTCACAACGAATAAAGTGTTCACAAAAGATCCTTAGTCTATATATATATATATATATATATATATATATATATATATATATATATATATATATATATATATATATATATATATATATATATATATATATATATATATATATATATATATATATATATATATATATATATATATATATATATATATATATATATAATTGTGTATTTTCTTTTCTTTTTCTCTTTACAAATTGATACATATTGCATAGATTAAGGATGCGTTTAATTCACAGATTTTTTTCTGGGATTTGCATTCTGTTGAATGATTTGCATTATGCAACATTTTTATTTGTCAATATTTTGTCAACGAATCTACATTATCTTATATAATAAATTTCCTAATATAAATAAGGCAAGATAATTGAGATTTAAAATCCCAGGGGAGGCTGAGTTTTAAAATATCAAAGAAGGAAATGATTTAAGAAATGCTCGGTTTTTAAATTTGTGAACCTTATAGGTTTTAAATACAAATCACAGTGAATCCCAAAAAATCCGCGAACCAAACGTCCTATAACATTATTTTAAATGTTTATAAGATATTCTAAAAAACAAAATTGTAACAATCTTTATTTTGTTACATTTTTAGGTTTTTCAAAACCTATTGATTTATAATTACTTATTTGGCACCCCCAAGACTAGAATCCTGGCTACGCCACTGATATGAAACACCAAAAAAATATTACTTTAAGATATTATATCTAATTAATTATATATTATAATTAATTAAATTATATAAACAAAATTAAATTATACGGAGTAATAATTAATAAGATAAATATTTTTTAATTAAAATTAATTGAACTTAAATTTTAATCAACGCCTCAAAAAAGATAACTGAAATTATTATAACTAATATGATAAATAGTTTTAGATTGTGTTTGTAAACTAAAAATAAAAAAGGGATCTCTTAATTTGTTTTCAGACCTATTCCTCCCTCTTAAATTAAGAGGTAAATTCAGAGGTTATAGCCTCTTAACTCTGAAACTAAACAATCTAAAATTATTCTAGATCTGAAGTTTAGACTTCAGATCCTTTTAAGAGCATCTTAATAAAAAACAAACAGGGTCTTTATCTTTTTACCAATAATAGCAACAACATTTTATATTTTTACCAATAATAGTAGCGGCTTTTAACTTTTTACCAATAATAAAAATATATCAAATTAAATTTCCTTTATCTTTTACTAATCATTATTTAAAAAAAAACTAAATTTATGAAAATCGAAATACAATCAAATAAGTTCATAATATTACCCACACAGAGAGAGAACAACCTGAAGACGAAGATAAGGGCATATAAGACTAGAGGATGCAGATAAGATGCAGCGATTGAAGAAAAAAAGAAAATCACAAATACTAACGTAAACAGGTGGAGGTTCCTACAAATTAGGAAACAGAACCGTAGAAAAAACAAAAATAATATTACCCAAAATTTGCTAATTATAATCATACCCTCAATTGCAATTAAAAAAACAAAATTAGTTATAAAATGTTGATTTGGAAGAACATGATTGGTTCACACCGTTTGCATCAATTAACTTGTTCACAAATGATCTCTTGTGTGTGTGTGTGTGTGTATATATATATATAATCCGAAAAATTTTGTACTTCTACTAGCTCATTGCTGGTATGCATAATAAATTCTATTGTACAAAAGAAACAGTGTTTTAAGCATATATATACTGTACTTGAAAACATTTTTATTAAGATTTTTTATGTAATATATGTCGTTAAAATGGAGTTGCAATTCATAAATTGGCTTTGCCTAACTTGTAAAGTTTTAATTAACATTTTCCTTTGGCATAATATAAGGAATATAGTTTTTACAACCGACTATGATCATATAAATCTCATGAGAGTCTTTTAGGCCGATTGAGAACTCTTATTTTTTATAATAAAACCAATCTTAATTAAGTATTCCTACACAAAAATCATTAATCATGGATCCAATTATCTTCCATTCTTCAAGAATGTCTACAAATGTTCTTTTATTTTGTCTCTATATTATTAATCTACTTGTTAATTGTGGTGTAGCAACCTTTGTCATGCCGAAAAATGTGACGGTTCCAGCTTTGATAGCGTTTGGAGACTCGATCTTGGATCAAGGAAATAACAACTACTATCCGACGCTTGTAAGAGCCAACTTCCCTCCTTATGGGATGAATTTTTTGGGTGAAATAGCTACGGGACGGTTCTCTAATGCAAAAACGCCTGCTGACTTGCTTGGTAATATTTCTTCAAAATTTCTTGAGTAATTAAACATAACGGATTCATGATGTTATCAGGGTCGTCTCATTGATTTCGGAGGCCCTATGTTTGTGATTACAATATAGTCCCTTAATTATTTTAAATTAGAAAATGGTCCTTTTGAGACTCAATTTTAATAGGTAAAGTGAATGTCATAAATAACAAAAAATAATGAGAAATTAAAATAAATAATACAAATTAAATTGAATTTGACATGAATTCCATTTTCAAGCACCGATGCACAACGTATACGTGTCAAATACAGAAAATTTTTATGGTTTAAAATTTTTATGCACAACGTATACGTTGACCCGTAAACAAAAACCGATTAACCCAACATCGGTCACAAGAGAAAAGGAGAAAGGGATACATGTGTTTTATGTGTAGAATTAGCTCAAAAAATGTTGTAAAATCGGTTTCAGTTTCATCGGCCATTTCATTTTTCACAGCTCAGAAAATAGAAGTTAAGGAGTATGTGCCACCATACATAGACCCTCTCCTCGAAGACGAAGATCTGATCAGTGGTGTAAGCTTTGCCTCAGGAGCCACAGGGCTTGATCCTTTAACTTCGACCATGAATGTACGTATGTATGATCATGTCTTCGGGTTTGTTATGAAAAAAACCAACATGTTTTCATGTTTTTTGCATTTTCGTCCCTCCATGTTATTTTTTTTCCAAAAAAATCCTCAAGTTAATTTTTTATTTTTGGTTTAGTGAAATTTACCCGGTTTTTCAGTTTCTAAAAACTCGGTTCACAAATTATAACCGGGGTATACTGTCCAAATTTCACTAAACCAAAAACAAAAAATTAAGGTTTTTTATGGAAAAAATAACATGGAGGGACGAAAACGCAAAAAAAGGTGAAAATATTTTGGTTTTTTCATAATAAATCCTCATATTTTCCTATATATATCGGCCTTTTCAAACGAATTCCATACTAACTCGTATGTATTACTATTTTGCTGTCTATAAAAATCGTATGATCAGTCAGCTATACCGATGATGGATCAGCTGCAAATGTTCTCAAGTTACATTGACAGACTTCATAATTTGGTGGGCAAAGCGGAAGCGCACAACATTGTAAATAACAGCTTGTATTTTGTGGCAACGGGGAGTGATGATTTTGTCGATAATTACTTCCTCTACCCGTTTAGGAGACTTGAATTTGACATACCCTCTTACTCTGATTTTCTCGTATCACAAGCTTCGATCTTTATACAGGTAAAATTTTCACTTTTCCTTTTCCGTTTGTGTGCAAGAATGAGAATGATCAAACAAAAGCATATACACAATAACAACAAACAATCACACAACCAACATGAAGGCTAGCTTTCCGTTTTGGCGCATATAACTATTTGGATGGGAAACATCCTATGTTTATGTTCCTAAAACTTGGCTAAAATTGTAATTGACAATCGGTCATCCAATATTTGTCATCAAATCCACAAAAGGGTCTCTGGCCTAGCAGTATCAAAGAGTTTGCCTAACCAAGAGAGTAGTGATTTCAAGTCTCGATCACTTGAGAAAAAAGTTGGTAATGAAGAACAAATGTTTGTCGGCCAATCCAGTTAACCTGGGCTACACATATTGACGTCTACAAAGACTATACATGTTTGTTTACCACTTGATGGAATCATTAAGAGGTCGTTTTATCTTTAAATGACTTAATGATTTCATTTATAAGTAATGAATAATCCCTTTTCGACCCAATGGAGCTGCATAGAGTTGTAGTAACAAAGTAACATAGAACATAGATTTTCTTAAAATGAGATTCAAGAAAATGATGCATTAAATAAATTGTTTTTGAAAAAGTTTTCAATAATATGTAAATTTTTTGTGTTTTGGTCATTGGCCCATTTGACCACTTTGCTTGAATTGACCAGAATTGCCACCTCTGGATTTTACACACCCGATCGGGAACACCCCCCCCCCCCCTCCATGTCCATTTTGCTAACTCTAAATTCAATAGAGTTGATTAATGGGAAATTTAATAAATCTTTAGTCATAAACCCTGCTAATCTTTTTTTTTTCTGCTTAATATATTGGCTTTTCTTCTGAAGGAGCTACATAGACTTGGAGCACGAAGGGTCGTTGTTCTTAGTTTGCCTCCGATCGGGTGTATGCCAGCATGCAGAACTGTAAGTGGAGGGGAAAATAGATCATGTGTAACACTTTACAACGATGCAGCAAAACTCTTCAACAAGAAGCTATCTGCTGAGCTTCATTCGCTTAGGTCCAGAAATCCTCCGGTTAAAGTCGTGTTTGCAGATATTTACAAACCTTTACTTGACATCGTCAACAATCCTCAATCTTACGGTAACATCTCCATCGTTTTTATGATTTTGTATTCTAATATATGTCGTCGTTAATTAGGCTTCAATTTTTGAATCGTTTGATGTATAGAAACCAACTTGCATAAAAACAGACATGTTAGTTTGAGTGTCTTATTTTAGAATTTAAGCACAGATACAATCAGAATACAATGATTTTTACAACAATTGGCTGAATGCTTGAATTGCTTTGAACACTTAAAGTCATGTTTGTTTTTTTTAAAAAGATCTTCGAACCTCTTATGTCTGCGAACTCGAAGACGCAGGAAGAGGTTTTATATGGAAGTGTGTTTGTTTTTTTTTGTCTACCCTCGTCTGCAAACGTCTTCCCACATCTGCCCGCGTCTGTGAAGATTTCAGACCGTTAGGTCATCTCTTTAGACCGCAGATTTTCTACAGCTAAGTCCGCAGACATCAACTTATTAAAAAACAAACAACATACAATGAGAATGCCAAGTTACAATTTCCTTCCTAAAATACACTATTTATACAAAATAGTTTAATGCTAACATAAAAACCCATCTAAGAGAGAGGGAAAGTATATAGTTTCTAGGCATCAAAAGGAGTCACAAGACTTTTTAATTTCAAAAACAATCTAAAGAAAGAAAATTCTCTACATAAGATAGAGTGTGATTGACAGAAATCTATTGTTTTTTTTGTTATGAATTTGATCCTAGTACATCATTTATTCTATAGTTATGCTTCAATTTCATGATGTGGGACAGAAGAGAAAACACTTAATTTAGAAGGAAATATCATAATGCAGATCAAATAGTTTCTAGACTTAAAAACCTTATATGTGACCAATTTCATGATTGATTTGTTCCTCGTAGGGGTGACAATTGTGACTCATTCAACCAAGCGGGTTGAACGGGTCGATTGCCAAAAGACAAAATTTTAACATACTTTTGAAATTCTTTTTCAAAAAACAATTTGTTAATACATCATTTTCAAAAAGTTCATTTTTTTTAAAAAATTTGTGTTCAATCCTACTTTTTTACTACATGTCATTTTGATCGTTCCACCCGTTTGATCCGTTGGGTCGAAATTGCCACTCATGGTTCCTCATCTTTTGATAACCATGTACACTTTTGGACTAAGTCTCTATATATGTGACCGATTTTTCAGGCTTTGAGATTGTGGACAGAGGCTGTTGTGGCACGGGAGAGTTAGAGGTGACGTGGATGTGTAACGCACTTAGCGCAACATGCTCCAACATTTCAAATTATCTTTATTTTGATAGCTTTCATCCAACTGAGAAAGCATATAAAATCATCGTCGACCACCTTGTGGAAACATATGCTAGTGATGTAATGAGACTAGATGATCCCACCTCTTCATGACCATGTAATTAACATTGGGTCATAATCTTGAACTCTTAATTAATTTAATGATATAAGACTTGTTTATGAGAAATATGGAACCACATTCAGAGCTTTGTGCTAGAATATGTGGAAACCCTTGATGGGTATTGCATTCATCTCAATAGAATATATAGAATACATATTTACAGAGGAGACCCTACACTATACATTATTTAACACACCCCCCTCAGTCGCAGCTGGAGGAGGACTGATGCTAAGACTGGACTTAAATTGTAAAAACAGCTGTGTAGGAAGACCTTTAGTAAATATATCTGCTAACTGATGAGATGAGGGCACATGCGACACACGCACTTGCCCCAAAGCAACACGTTCTCTTACAAAGTGTAAGTCAATTTCCACATGTTTGGTTCGTTGATGTTGTACTGGGTTATTAGCTAGATACATGGCACTTACATTATCACAAAAAACAACTGTGGCACGTGAAAGAGGTAGATGTAACTCAATCAAAAGATTACGAAGCCAGGCAGATTCGGCAACAACGTTAGCAATACCACGATATTCAGCTTCCGCACTAGAACGGGACACAACATGTTGGCGTTTAGAAGACCAAGAAACAAGATTGTCACCTAGAAAAATGCAGAACCCAGAAGTGGACCGGCGTGTTTCAGGACAGCCGGCCCAATCGGCATCAGTGTAACAGACCAAACGATTTACGGAGGATGGACGGAGAAAGAGCCCATGAGTGATAGTACCCTTCACATTAGGGGTGAGCGACGGAGCCGAATTCCCGAACCCGAACCGGTACCGGTACCAACCGATACCGATTTTATTTATTTGGTCCGGTACTCGGTTTTCATATTTGTTAAAAATCGATATTCGGTACTCTCGGTTTCGGTACCGTATTTATACCGAAATACCGATCCCGAACCGATTAAAATAGGTTGAAGAGGATACTTGTACCAGACGTCTTTAGGGTTCAGTACCGTAGTTCAGTACCGTATCATATCATACCTGATGTCGTCGATTCATCTTCAAGATTCGAACAGGGGTGAGTGACGGTGGTACAAGCCGGTTAGCAACCAGAATATGGAGAGTCCGGCTCTTGGATTTCGTGGATTTCTTGGAAACATCCAGGGCCGCCGTTTGAAGTGCTTCAAAAAATTCTTCAAATCTTCGATTGAAGCAATTGGTCGCTCACCCCTAGGAATTGCATTTGTCACTAGGAATTGCATTTAATAATACAATGTGCAGACCAATTACCTGGAATGTTCTCTTGGACTCAACAACCAACATTTTTGAGCTGATTCACCAATTTCCCATCTCTTAAGACCTTCTTCCACCAACTTGTTTCTATTCTCTTGTTGAAATTTCCATAATTCGGTATTCTATATTCGGTTTTAGGTTTTAAAAATTTCGGTATTCAGGATTAATATTTGGCAATGTATGTTTGGTATTTGGTATATTTTCCTTGTTCGGTTCCAATACGTGACTGACACCGAAAACCCGGTCCCAGCACCGGAACCGAACCGGTACCATTTAACACTATATGGTTCGGTATTCGGTACCTTCAAAAATAAAAAATCGGTTTCGGTATTTTCGGGACCGGTACCGGTTCGGTCCGGTCCAGTCCCGAGCTCACCCCTACTTCACATATCGAAGAATGCGTTTGAGAGCATTCATATGTGGTTGGCGAGGATCATGCATATACAGACATACTTGCTGTACAGCATATGCGATTTCCGGACGAGTTATCGTGAGGTACTGTAAAGCACCTGCAAGACTACGATAAAGAGTCGGATCATCGACCGGTTTGCCAGAGGAGGGAAGTTTGGACTTAGTCTCAGCTGGTGATGAGCAAGGATGACAAGTATCCATGCCAGCACGGGAGATGATTTCTTGGGCAAAAACTGATTGAGACAGAAAAAGGCCCGAAGAAGAGCGTATGGCGGAGACTCCTAGAAAGAAGGAGAGCGCACCAAGGTCTGTCATCTTGAACTCAGATGAAAGACGAGAGATGACATGGTTGACCAGAGATTGGGAGGAGGCCGTCAGAATGATGTCATCGACATAGAGAAGAAGATAGATTGTATCTCGACCGTGGTGGTAAACGAAGAGGGAGCTGTCAGATTTACTTGAATGGAAACCGAGAGAAGTAATGAAGACAGCAAAGCGATGAAACCAAGCACGAGGAGCCTGTTTGAGACCGTAGAGGGCTTTGCGAAGGCGACAGACATGATGTGGGAAGGAAGAATGAACATAGCCGGGGGGTTGTTTCATATAGACTTCCTCTGATAATTCGCCATTGAGAAAAGCATTTTTAACATCAAGCTGATGAATCGGCCAGTTTAGGGAGAGGGCAATGCTTAGAACCATTCTGACAGTAACGGGTTTGACAACAGGGCTGAAAGTTTCGTCATAGTCAAAACCAGGCATTTGAGAAAAACCTTGAGCCACCAGACGGCCCTTGTAACGCTCAAGGCGACCCTGACTGTCGAACTTATGGCGATATAACCAACGGCATCCAACAATGTTGACGTTTGGAGGAGAGGGAACAAGATCCCACGTATGATTGGAGAGAAGGGCAGACATTTCAGCATCCATGGCTGCCTTCCAATTTGGATCACGAATTGCCTGAGAAGAGGACTTGGGAATTGGGGAAAGAGATTCAACAGCTGACAGATTCAAGATTTGGCGAGGTTTGAGACTGCCAGTACGCGATCGGGTCGTCATGGGATGGGTGGAGGTGTTAGCCGGAGGTGGTGAAGAAGGGACAGCATCAGGTTGAATGGAATTCGAAGACATGTGCGAAGAGTGAGGGTCGGCAGACAAATGAGATGGGTCATCGGCTGGAGGAGCATCACTAGAGGGAATGAGCGAGTCACTCAAGGTAGGTTCAGTAGAAGCATTATCTGAGGGAGTGGTGGATGCAATAGATTCGTTAGGCATCACAGTGGATGTGGTGACGTCGTCAAGGAAAACGTCATACACAGAGGGAGACGGTGGGGCATTGAACGAAGGATACGGGAAATGATCTTCATCAAAGATCACATGACGTGAGATAAGAATACGATGGGTGACTAGCATAGCATCGATGACCCCGATGACAAGGGGAAGGCCCGAGATATACACAAGCAGTGGAGCGAGGGGAGAGCTTGTTAGGGGCTGTAGAAGAGAGATTTGGATAGCAGAGGCAACCAAATACACGCAAGTGTGTAAAGACCGGGAACGTGTCGTACAAGATCTCACAGGGAGTTTTGGAGTTCAGAGTAGTAGTGGGAAGAATGTTCAGGAGATGAACAGACATGTTGAGAGCTTCGACCCAGAATTTTGGTGGAAGAGAGGCTTGAAATAGAAGAGTACGGAGCACATTGTTGATTGTGCGAATGGCTCATTCAGCTTTGCCATTTTGTTGTGACGTGTATGGACAAGAGAAGCGAATTTTAATGCCGTGTTTTTGAAAAAGCTCAAGTACTTTACTATTATTGAATTCACGTCCATTATCACACTGAAAAGATTGTATATCCGTTTTAAACTGATTTACAACATAAGCGCGAAAGGTAGTAAATACTTGAAAAACATCAGATTTCACACACAATGGAAATACCCATAAAAAATGAGAATAATCATCCAAAAACAGAATATAATATTTAAAACCACTCAAACTTGAAATAGGAGATGTCCACAAATCGGAATGTACCAGTTCAAAAATACGTGAAGTCTTAGTTTGCGACTTTGAAAACGACAAACGACAATGTTTACCCAATTGACAAGCGTGACACGTAGGTAACTTTGCATTGGAACAGGAAATAAATTTACGAGAACGTAAAAAATTAAATGTAGAGCTGCCCGGATGACCAAGACGACGATGCCAGACATCAGGAGAAAGGGAGACCATAGCAGTGGCAGAGGACACAGAAGGCGGAGAAGGCTCAAGGACAGGGTAGAGATCACCAGTACTGTCAGAGCGATGAAGAAGGCGCCCTGTATCAAGATCCTTTATGGAGAAACCAAAAGGATCAAATTCAATAGAAACCCAGTTATCAAGAGTGAACTGACGCACAGAAATAAGATTCTTAACCATTTGATCAGAAACAAGTACATTTTTCAATGCCAATTTATTTTGTGATAATGAAAGAAATGTATCACCAATGTAAGAAACCGGAAGTAAAGCACCATTACCAACCATGATTACTTTTGACTTTCCACAAGGTTTAAGAGAAAGTAGATTACCTTGGTTGAATGACATGTGGGAGCTTGCACCAGTGTCCATATAATAGTTATTGTCCTGATGCTGTTGTGGCGGCTGGGCAGACATTGAACTGAAGAGAGCTGCTAGATCTGTGAACTGAGGCGAAGCTGCATTGGCGGGAGAAACTGGAGGAGGCGCAGCATAAAGTGCCGATGGAGTGTGAGTCCCGAGATGACCTGGTGTGGAAGGCACCTGCGGACGATAGTTACCTCCAAACTGAGAAGCATGAGATTGCTGATGTAATGCATTCTAAAGAAGCTGCAGAAGTTGATTGTTGAAAGCCGGTGGGGCACTGGATTGACCTGCATCACGAGAATAACCTGTAACAAAAGTAGTGCTGTTAAAAGACCCCCCTCCCGTGTTACCTTTAGATGCAACCCGTCCCGTGTTTCTGTTCCCCCGATTATTATTTTTATTTTTCCCTTTGCCATTATTATTAGTACTAGACGAGGAATAAAGGGCAGTGGTAAGGGAAGGTGAGGGTTCAAGGGTAGGTTCGGGTTGATCTTCACGTGACTCATGCAACAGTAACATGTTTTTGGCTTCAAGGAAAGAGGGAAAAGGTTTGGTATGTGTGATGACATCAATTAAGCTTTGATAGGATGAGGGTAAATTCTGTAGAATTTGCAAAACAAGATCCTGATCAGTAATTTTGGTGTCAACATCAGCAAGGGAGTCAGCAATATCTTTTAAAGTGTGACAGTAATCAGTAATAGAAAGTGCACCCTTTTTGGTGTTTCGAAAGAGGGTTTGAAGTTGGAGACTACGAGATAATTTATTATTTAAAAAATGAGCATCCAAAGCTTCCCAAAGATCATGTGCAGTGCAGTTATCTTTTGTGATGAGGTTAAGCAAATTTGGTTCACATGTAGAGTAGAACCATGATTTAATACGAGAATCAATGGCCTCCCAGTCCTCATCATCAACACTTGTTGGTTGAGATTTCCCAGTAATATGACCCATGACTTTTGCCCCTTTACATACATCAGTAAAAATACGACGCCACAGTTTATAGCGAGATCCATCAGTTGTTAATTTGAAACTAAACTGTGGGTAGACATTACCGATAGCAAAAACAAGTTGGGAAGCAGTTGGGTTGGTTGGTGGTGGTGTATTTCCAGTCATGACTAATAATAATGTTACTTGCGAAAAATAATTATAATATTAAAGAAACAAATAACAGGAATGATCTCACCAAAAGTAATTGAGAGGGAGGCGGCTATAAAAGACAGCGGCGGCAGCGGCAGCAGATGGTCACCGGGCTGGAGCAATCGCCGGATTTTCCACCAGGAGCAGTGGTGAGACAGCAAGTAGGTTGTCGGCTTGGGCGCTGGAGGCGAGGCAGCAGCGGCGCAAGGGGCTGTCGGCGCAAGGAGCCTGTCGGCGCTGGAGGCAAAGATGCTGTCGGCGCAAGGAAGCTGTCGGCGCTGGAGACGAGACAGCAGGGAGGCGCAGTCGCTGAGAGGGCCGGCGCTGGAGGCAGATCTGCGGCGGCCGGCGGCTAGGGTTTCAGGATCAGAACCGCGGGCGGCTAGGGTTTCAGGGGTGTGGCGGCGGCGCACAGCAGGCGGTGGCAGCGCAGACAGAGTGAATGGGGGCGGCGACCAAAAGATAGTAGCGCAGAACAGGTGCTAGCGGCGGCGACAGAAGGTTGAGCGGCGGAAGTAGTGCCGGCGGCGGCGATAGGGCGGCGGCCGGAGGTCAGGGTACCGGAAAAAAATAACCCTAATATTTGGGGGTTAGGGTTAGGCTTGATACCATGCTAGAATATGTGGAAACCCTTGATGGGTATTGCATTCATCTCAATAGAATATATAGAATACATATTTACAGAGGAGACCCTACACTATACATTATTTAACACTTTGTTGTTTGTTTAGTTCTTAATGGAATCATTAAGAAGTTATTCAAATGTAAAATAATCTCTTAAAATGATTCCATTAAGAAGTAAACAAACATGACAATTCAGATCTAGATGTTTCCTAAAAAATTGGCAACAACTTCAAAAATGGTTTAAAAAGGTAATAATGTATTTCAACTTTAAATATAACTATTTCAAATTAACCATCTCATGATGGCTCATCGGGTAGAGCTCTTGCCTCTATAATAGAAGTGTCCCATAGGGATTTCAATCATATAAGGGATGATTAGACCAGCGTATTTCTGAGCCAAAGGCTAAACCCTAACCACGTTACACCATTTGGACAGGCCTGGTTTTGGGCAGGGGCAAAATGGGCTCTGGCCCAAGGCCACATGATTGATAGGACCTCAAAATATATGTATGTATAAAAAATGTGACCCAATTACCCAAATGTCTTAATTACAAAGCATAAATGAGTAGCATATCATTATATTTGCAATTTTTCTTTATAAATTTGTATATCTTTTAGGATGGGAATATTAATTTTACTAGGAAATTAATCTCTATCATATTAATGAACTTTATAAATATATTTATAAGGTCTCTTATGATTATTGCACAGGGCCTTCGAAATGTAAAAAATTGCCCTGTATTTGGAAGAAGATTTTTGATAGCCAAATTATCTGAATATCGAAGTCTATTAAGCACAAAAAAAAGTAGTGCGACGTGCGTTTTTAAACGACAAAGTGCATCGCCCTTGACAGACACAAGTAAATTTTATTTATTGTAGGGAAATTCTTCGTACATTCGACGGTCATGTGGTTATATACACTACTACACGAAGACTATAACTTCTGCAGAATTGTGTTTTACTTAGTACTTACCAGTGCTCACAACAAACGGACTCCGTACTCTGTACTTACCATTCGACCATGTAATCGACCCAAAATTATCTTTAGCCAATTTACCATTCGACGTAAAGATCACTTGGTACGTTTGTTGTTTCTTGCTTTCTGTAAATTCCAACGTATTTGGAATAACTTTGACCTCCAACTCATTCGGTGCTTCAACTGATACAGTATAAGTCGTTTCGTCACCATCTACATTCGTGACCGTTCTGATTACTTTACTTTCTTTGACATTAATATTTGAAACCGCGATAGACGGGTAGTTCATATTGGATGCTGAATTATCGTTCGATTTTGTGGGGCATGAAAAGTCAGGAGAAACCGTAGAAGATATGCGTTTGATTGTTGTGATGTTGTAGCCCATATGGCATAAAAATAGTAAATAGTCACTTATGTCGGTTTCGTAGACTAGGCCAGGTTGTAACGGGCTTGATGCTACTTCCCCTGCACCGAAATCATACGGCGTAGCGACTAAGCCAGTAGTTGTTGTTATCGGCTTCTTCATGTTGTTTGTTTGACTTGCTGTAATTCAAAATTAATTACAGGTTAATTACTACTCACTCCGTCCCAATTTAAATGTTCATATTTCTATTTAAAATTTTTCCAAAATAAATGTCCACTTCTAAAAGTAGATTATAATAATTTATTAAATTCCAATAATAGTGTTATGTTTGTAATGTAGTTATTTTTTTCAAAATATGAATAAATACATAAATAAGGGTAACGTTGTCATTTAAGTATAAAGAAGAACAATAATTATCAACTTTTCTTAAACTGACTGTTTTTGTCTAGTGGATTTAAATTGGGAGGGAGGGAGCATTATTAAGATAAAATTATTTTCCGATCAATAACACGATTTACTTGTCGTCGTAGAATTTCTAACCTGTTGTCATGATTGCTGATCTGATAACGGAAGGGGTCCAGTTCGGATTCTGTGATTTTATCATGGCAGCGAGCCCAGAAACGTGTGGGCAGGCCATAGAAGTTCCGGAAATTATATAAAAATGTGGAGGATTCGTGCCCCCGAGTCTCGCTTTTGCATTGTCTGGCCATGATGCAAGAATGGCTACGCCTGGTGCCGCAATATCCGGCTGTAAAGATATCAGATTATGAGACTCTGTTTTCGTTGCGGGCAAATAAGAGCCTAAATAACTATTTCACATCTCCAATCCATTAGATTTTACAAAGTTAAATGGATTGTTAAATCAGCTATATATTTTTCTACCATTTCATCGAAAACATAGAGTGATTTAAGAAAAAAATTGTGTTTGACAAGCAAAATCATTTTTCTACTCACGAAAAGTGTTATTTAGTGACACAAACTTTTAGTGACACATAAAAAAGAGTCACTAAACATACCTTCAATGTCTCTAATGAAAAAGAGTAGGTATAGCCGTATAGATCAAACTTTTACTCATACTTTTTATAAAAAGTGACACCAACATTTTGTCACAAAAATACTTGAAGCCTATACCAACATACATTTTCAATCACTGTAGATTTATACTCACTCCACTTTTACTCATTCTTTTTGTTGTGTACGTGAAAATATTTTGACGACTATAGTGACACTTTTTTGACTTTAAATGACATTTTATTTGTAGTAACAGTAAGTTTTGCCTTTTACAATCAAAATGTAGTTCTAAAAAAGCTTACTTTTGCAAAGTATGCATTACGAAAAGTTAAATCCAAACACCGTCAATAATAATTTAGATTTAAACATTTATAATAGTTTGATAATAATAATAATAATCAATATTTTTCAGAACAAAAAAAGTGACCTTGCCTTGATAACATCTTTTGTTGCATATGAAGGACCCCTTGCTGAAAAGTAGGCTACTACAGGGGCTGGCTTATGTTCTGTCACGGTTACTGTTCGTCGAATGGTAACCGTAGGATTCCTTCGTATCATTGCTCAAACAAGTTAGTCATTGATAGATAGTACGGGTGGGTAAAAACCAGTCCAAACTAACCAAAACAAGCAAGAAAAAAAAAAAGAAGCAGTTCGGTTCTAAACCGAACCGTTTCTGTCATTTATTTTTTTAGGGTTAAATGTCTGAAGCCTGAAAATCACATCTGAAATTAAGATGTGATCTATAAAATTAGAGTTGTAAACTAAAAATAAAAAAAAAAGACCCTCTTAATTTTTTTCAGACCAAAGTCTTCATTTTTAATTTTAAGAGGTAAATTTAGAGATTTAAAACTTTAAGGTGTTATTTATTTTTTAAGATTTTAAATGTCTGAAGTCTGAAAATCATGTCTAAAATTAAAAGGAAACCTTAAAATCTAAAATTAAGAGGCTCTGAATTTTAAATCAGACTACTCTCTGAATTTTAATTCAGACTACTCTCTTTCTCTTAAAATTCAGAAGGAAATTCAGAGGTTGGAACCTCTTAAGTCTGAATTTAAACAAATTAACTACACAAATTAGATTAAGATCTGAAATTCAGACTTCAGACCAAATTCAGACCCTCTTAATTGCAAACAAACACACCCTAAGTCTAAATTTAAACAATCTTAATTCATTACAGATTTGAAGTTTAGACTTCATACCTTTTTAAGAGGCTTTTAATGGAAAACAAACAAGGTCTAAATGACTTTCTTACATAAAAGTGTTTTCAATATTTAATTATGTTTAATGTTCACCTTTCATTGTTGACATAAGCTATAATCTTACTCCCATCTCTCCGATTAACCGTAGCCATCGGAAACGACCCAGAAGATGAAGCCACTGATCTTGCTTTATTACTAACAAAAATCATTCCCGTTGCACCAAGTCGCTTAACACCGGCTAACTTTTCTTTCGTAGTATATAGTCCGTCCCGATTCTCACAAAGAACAATCCCTCCTTGTAATTTGTCTCGATCCAACGATCTTGGTATGCAGTTTCTGATGAATTCCGCGATCATCAATTAAGCAAGTTGAAAGTGAATGAGTGAGTGTGAAGATTGAAAAGTTTGTTTATAGTAGTATCACCTCGCGGCACGTTCGTCATAAAAGCTAGAATTTCTTTTAGCCGAGTCCCCGTAAAGCAAAGGGTATACCGGAGATTTTTGGATCTTACCGAAGTTTATGCCTCCACCCTTAAATTCGAGACAACCATATCAGTTAGCATTAGAAACTGAAAAGTTGATACCCTTTTTGAGTTGGCAAGTGATATCATAGAGACATAGAGGTGCACAAAGACCGGATTGTAACCGATCCGAAACGGATTTTATCCGATCCTGTTGTTTTTTGCCAAAAAAATGGTTTTTTTAATAACTTGTTCGGATTTTGGCCGGTTTTGGACCCAATAAAATGTAAAATATGTAACCGGTTTCAAATATTAAAAAAACTGGTTACAAAAAATCCGCTTTATTTATCTTTTTTATAACTTTAGGCTTTTATTTTGGGTTTGACCATTTTTTATCATCTATTTGATAAATCTTTCATTTGGGCTTGTATTTTAAATATCATTGGGCTTTATAAATTATACATTTACAACTTATAATTAATAAACTTATAACTATAATTAAGATGATAAAACTCCAAACATATATAGTTTTACTCCAATCAAATATGTATTATATTATATTTTATTATAAATACATAAAAGGTTTAAAATTATATAATAAATGTATAAAAATTGATTTTTACCGGTTTTGACGGATTTTTTATAACCGGTTAATTATCTAGTAAAAAATCCAGTCTGCCCAAAAAAACCAAATCCGATTGAAAAACCGTACCGGTTATAAAAAAACCGGTTTTACCGTAACAAGTTTCGGATCGACTTCAAATCGAAATCGGATAACCAGATTTTTTTGCACCTCTACATAGACACATGCATGATACATCTATGTAGTTACTAGTTAACCAGAAATCGGGCCTTGAATGGTAAAATTGGGCTCAGCCCTTTTTATAAACGAGCTTTAACTAAGACTATTTTTCTAAAATTCAGGCCAGTCAGAGTTAAGTCGGGCTTAACAAGCCTTATTGGCCTTTCATAACTTTGAACAATTTTCTTAAATATATGTTAGTTTATTTTTACATGTAATAAGTTATTTAATAATATAAATAAATCATATAATAAAAAAAATATCTGTCAAAATAATATTTCCAATTAATTTTAATCAAAGGGGCCTTGGAGGACCAGGTCAGGGCCTTACCAACCCACCTTTTAACCAGGCCTTAGCCGGGCTTTTAATCCACAAATTAGACCGAATAAGAACGGGCGCATTGAAGGACTGGTTATGGATCTGAGCTTTGACGTGCATCCCTAGTAGAGTTGAGAAATTGGACCCGCTAGAGAACATATCTAAAAATATCATGTTCTTCAAGTCTACTAGGGATGCACGTTTTGGATCTGGTCTCGCTAGGACCCGCTAGGACCCGCTAAAAATATCATGTTCTTCATGTTCTTCAAATGAGAAATTGGACCCGCTAGGACTGGTTATGGATCTGGTCTCGAGCCGTGAGCTCATTTGAGCTCACTATCTGAGTCCTTGTGTACCTTTAAATTTCTCATTTGTGAATTGTAAAATATCACTACCATTGATTTCAAGATTGTTCAATTGAGTACCTTTATCACTGTTTTGTCACCCAATATGATATCAGCCTGAAAATCACGGTCTATTGAACTGGCTGCAACCGTTAGGACCCACGGAGCAACATTAACAACTGATGACCTTCGTGGACCATCATTTCCTGCAGAACAAACAACCATGATCCCCTTTTCGATTGCATGAAAAGCTCCAATAGCAATAGGATCTCTATGAAAGTTTGGCCCAAATCCAGGCTTTGCACCAAGAGATAGTGATAGTATATCCACACCGTCTTCTATAGCATCATCAAACGCAGCCAATATAACCGAACCAAGGCAGCCTCTAGTTCCACATACCCGATACATTGCAATCCTTGAACCAGGAAAACCTCCCTTGGCTGATCCCATGGCTAGCCCATAATATGATGCATTAGATATAGCATTGCCGGCAGCCGTTGAAGCCACATGAGTCCCATGCCCATTCATGTCCCTTGGAGTGCTGAAATCACCTCTCGCGTTGTAATACTTTGCTCCGATTAGTTTTCTGATAATATATATAGTTTTCACTAATAAGATGTCACTATTACTACATCCCAAAACTAAAAATATGAAGTTGAGGTATGATATTGATACTTATAATCAAATTTTCAGTAACTTTACTGAATATATTATAGAGTTTATTATGAAAAAAATCAACACGTTTTCATGTTTTTTTACGTTTTCGTCCATCCATATTTTTTTTCCATAAAAGTCCTTAAGTTGATTTTTTATCTTTTTGGTTCAGTGAAAATTTGACATTAGAACTCGGTTATAATTAGTAAACCGGGTTTTAATATCCAAATTTCACTAAACCAAAAACTAAAAATTAACTTAAGAACTTTTATGGAAAAAAATAACATCGAGGGACGTAAATGCAAATAATGTGAAACATGTTGGTTTTTATCATAATAAACCCTATATTATATATAGAATCAATGAGTGTGACTTAGTAGTTAGTAATTACTTACTAAAGGATTGATCATAAGAAGTTCTTTAACGACTAAGTACGGGCCAACCATCATGGAACCCAAAGTATGCACGTACGTAAAACTTTTATGTTTTGTAGATCGAAATAAATGAAATGGTATGACGATCAATGTATATGTTCGGTCAAAAATCCTAGATCCGTTGCTAAAATCAGCACGTACAAGAAATGTTGTATAACAATACGAATGTTTAAAATTATGTACCTATTACATTTCACGTTTGCAAAAATCTCGCTTTGCATACAAGCTCCTTTCCATTTTGATGGAATAGGACCAAAATCATTGTCATTGAAACTCTCAGACTCGGGCCAAATACCTGTATTTTCATGTTCAAAACATTGAGTAATAAATTAGCATGTCCTTGTTGTCAGAAATAACAACATACTTTTTAAATTTCACTGATTACGGCAATCCATGCCCAATGTTTTTGCATAAGTGTTAAGATTGTCATTTTTATGGTAAGATGGAATAGAATAAGGTGGATCTACGATATTTGTAGTTGTTTAGAGGAGTTTATTATGGGTGTTCGGGGTTGGTTAGGTGTTGTCGTGTTGGTCATGTACAAGCGCACTCTGGTTGTTTTTTTGAGTGCTAGGTGGTCGCTTTCGTTTGGTGGTTTTTATTGCTTATATATTTCTAGTTGTTAAATAAAAATAGTAACATATTTTTATTCTGTTAGCAATATATTTTTGTAAGCGTTATAAATCCAAATCAAACAAAATACAACGAAATTTGTCTGCAAGACAAAGATATATTTGAGGAACAAAAAGTCTAAATGTAACCAACGTATATAAGCAAAACTAAACCTCTCCCAACCCCGTATAAGGGTTGCGTGATGGTTGAGACTTACGATTATCCAAAGAAAGTTTTGCTTACAGATTCAATTCTTTAATTTAGGGCCACTTTCCTTTAAGAAAAGAACTAATATACTCTTGAACTTAGACATTTTTAGCAAAATATTGTTATTGGTATAAATAATAAAAGGATCTATGTATATATAAATTGATAAATAAAATAAAAATAAATAAAGCATGTTCCTAATATTGGTAACATATATAATAAAAGTTTATTGTTATTATTGACAACTTTTGTAGCGTTTTGCTCTTATAAAAATATGAAAATATATACTTGTATATTTTTTTACTATTAACCCTAAAATATATTGAGAAAATTTTCACATAGTGACAACTTTATAAGCATTTTCGATAGATACCTGTGTCCATAACACCGATGATGATATCTGAATTTGCATCGTATGAACTTGATGTGTTGTATGTAGTTCTTGGTCTAGAGTCGGTTTCCACTCCCATTTGGTATTTCAAAAAGTCCCATGAACGCGTTGTGTGAAGATCATAGACTAGATCCGGGAAGACCGATATAACCCCTGGTTCTCGCGCAATATCTTGTGCCTCATTCTCCGTTAAACGAGCAGCAAATCCTAAGAAATTGTTTTTATAGTTTTGCACCACAGCATGCCTTTTTCTAGTTCAGGTTAAAGCATGTTTCATTAATTAGTTCCTCCAACACACATACATAAAACCAGAATAGTTCATAAACATGTTCAAATTAGGTTAGTCCATATTATACAGGTAGCAATGTACAATAATAGCAAGAAGTAACACTACTACCAATGGGATTTAGCTCATTTGGTTAGAGGTATGCAAGTGTGAGGTCACGGGTTCGACTTCCGTTGAAAGCAAGTTGGAATTTAGGTGGTGGAAGTAAGTTCTGAAGTTCCCACTTAGAGCAAAGGAGTAGTTAGAAGTAGGACTAGGTTAGTTTGTCGTTAAAAAAAAAAGAAGTAACACTACTATAATCAAGCCTTTTACGATCGAAAAATCTGTCACAAATCATATCAAAATGTGTTTTACGATGGATTTGCAACAGAAGGAGATAGCCCCAAGAAGGCTCATCATAAATTTCGGAGTTGGGACAAAAATAAATGTCCACTAATAAACACACTTTTAGGATTCATAATGATTACGATATATTTAGGGTTAGTATTGAAAAAACCCATCAACTTTATTCATTTTCGCGATTAAATCCCTAAACATTTTTCTCTTATTGCTTAAGTCCCTAAACTATTTTTGTCTTATTCAAAAGTGTATATTTCACATGTTTGACCAGTTAGCAAACAAGTATTCTTAGTTTTTTCACTTGATTAATATTGTAAAAAAAACCCACCATCTTTTCATATTTTGGCGATTAAGTCCCTAAACTTTTTGTTTTATTTGTTGTATTTTACCGACTAATCAAAAATATATACTTTTGAATAAGAAAAACATAGTTTAGGGACTTAGACAATTGGAAAAAAGTTTAGAGACTTAATTGAGAAAATGAGAAAATTTGATTGGGGTTTTCCAATATTAACCCATATATTTAGTCAATAAAATGAATGATTTACCCTTAATTATGAGTTAATTTTAGAAAAATCAAATTTCTAGACCACATAATTAAGGATGACATTATATAAATTATACCTAATTAATTATTGAGATGGACACATATGGACACTTAGGAGTAGCTAGAACAATAAACAATAACAGAAATATAAACAACTTTTTGTGTATATATATATATATATATATATATATATATATATATATATATATATATATATATATATATATATATATATATATATATATATATATATATATATATATATATATATATATATATATATATAGAATATGGTTCGTGTGAGTACCTAAAAAATGCAGAGTACCGTGAGTACCTGTGAACACACGGGTTTCAGATGTGAACTTGCTCCGAAAAAAAAAAAATTTTTTTGAATTTTTTTTCATATTCATTTAGATACATATAATATAAGACTATACGTAAAAAATTATATACATTTACACTTTCTATCATCTTAAAAGTCATGTGAACGTGAAAAAATTCATGTGAACATGCTTAGTTGTGAACACACGTTCACAACAGTACACTTCATGTGAACACACACGTTTCACATAGTTCTAGTGTGTGTTTAGGTGTGATTTTTTGCAAGTAGTCTTGTATTATTAATTTAAACATGATTATGAAAAAAAATTTCAAAAAAAATGATTTTAAGCGAGGTACCTCCGGTACTCCGCAAAACTAGTGGTACTCATTTGAACCCAAATCTATATATATATATATATATATATATATATATATATATATATATATATATATATATATATATATATATATATATATATATATATATATATTAATTTTAAATTTAAATAAACAAATAGTAATTAGGATACAACTTTAGTTATTAAAAGAAGGAGAATCATGCATATGCTCAATTAATTAATATAAAGACCATTATATCACCTTGTTTCTAGGGAAGTGAGAAGTAGATTGTGGTTGTTCCTTGAGGCAGGAGCAGCACCCATGTACACAATATAAACACCATTATTTTCATCTTCAGCTGCCTTTGCTTCTCTCAACAGAGAGATTAAAACAATCAGGCTATACAAAACATAAACACTTTTCATGTTTTGCCTAATGACACACAATTTGCCTTCTTCCATGGCATACACACACACATATATATACATACATATATATACACACACACATATATAAATCTATACATACATACATACATACATATATATATATATATATATATATATATAGAGAGAGAGAGAGAGAGAGATAGAGATTTAGGTTTAAGTGAGCACCACCCATTATGCAGCGCACCAGAAAATATCACTCTTAAAAATAATATTTTTGAAAAAAAAAATTCATAAATATGTTTTAATTAACATTACACAGATGATATATAAATTTCACGCAAATTCGAACACTCTAAGTGCATGAAATCACGCATCACATAAATGCACGTTCACATGTATTCAAAATTAGGTAAGTATACGTTCACATCACTTTTTATGAGCTAGAATATGTGAAATATATATATATGATCTTCATAATGTTTATTAAAACATGTTTATGAAAAAAAAATTAAAGTAGTTTTTTAAAGATGGTATCTTATGTTGCGTTGCATAATGAATGGTATTTTCGAACCATATTCGAGAGAGAGAGAGAGAGAGAGAGAGAGAGAGAGAGAGAGAGAGAGAGAGAGAGAGATGTGCATATATAGAGAGAGGAAAAGTAAAAATGAAAGTGAGAGAGGAATTACTAATGATACAATTTACAAGCATGTTGAACGGTGAAGTTAGCTACCAGACAGACAGCTCAAGGTAAAGAGCTGACTTATTTTATTACTTTATATATATTATATAACATCTCTCTTTTCCTGTGATAACATTTGATATATTATATTTTATTAAAATTTAAATATATCATTATGATCGCATTAGTTTTATCTACATTCTGATATAAAATTTATTATCGTCGGAACCATTTTTTTAAGCAGGCAGTCATGCACCTGGCTTAACTGTTTAATTATCTTTTTCTATTATAAGGTTTGATGTATTATACTTTATAAAAATTCAAATATATCATCATGATCGCTTTTTTTATCTACATTTTAACATATAACATGATGCACCATGGATATAGTATTATAGTTAATCTAATAATGGCTATAAGATGATTCTTTTTCGATACACAAAAATTCTCCATTGAATTAAAGATTGTAGGTTATTTTTTTGTGGTGACAACTTTATACTTTTAATATAGCAAAAGTTTAAATTGTCACTAAACTATAGGTAGAAGTACAAATTTGTTGGTACAAGCAAGGCACGTCACGTTTGTTATTATAAAGTGTCATTAATTAGTAAATTGTCCTTTTCATTTATAAGTCATTCTTTTATATATAACTTTTTGTTTCATTTAAGTCCATATACAATTTTAAAATATAGATAATTATATATATAAAGTTGTCACTAAAAAAAATAAGTAAACCATTATTAAAAATCCTTAATGATTAATTTGGGATGAGTTTTAAAATTAGAATAATTTAATCGAAATGAATATATATACATACATACATATATATATATATATATATATATATATATATATATATATATATATATATATATATATATATATATATAGGTTCAAATGAGTACCACTAGTTTTGCGGAGTACCGGAGGTACCTCGCTTAAAACAATTTTTTTTGGAATTTTTTTTCATAATCATGTTTAAATTAATAATATAAGACTACTTGCAAAAAATCACACATAAACACACACTATAACTATGTGAAACATGCAAGTTCACATGAACTGCACTGTTGTGAATGCATGTTCACAGCTAAGCATGTTCACATGAATTTTTTCACGTTCACATGACTTTTAAGACGCTAGGAAGTGTGAATGCGTGTAATTCTTTTACAAATAGGCTTATATTATTTGTATCTATATGAATATGAAAAAAAAATTAAAAAAAAAAACTTTTTTTCGGAGCATGTTCACATCTAAAACCCGTGTGTTCACAGGTACTCACGGTACTCTGCATTTTTTAGGTACTCACACGAACTATATTCTATATATATATAATGATCAAAGTGAGACAATTAAAAAATATTTTACAATTCATTGCTTATATTACTACAGATTTTTTTTACGTTTTATGGCTAAAGAGTATACATAAGATAACCAATCAAGTATAAATCAACTATAATTAGGGGTGTCAATTTCGATCCAACGGGCAAAACATGCCTATAGTAAAAAAAGTAAGCTTAAACATAATTTTTTTCTAAAAATTAAAAGAGTTTAATATGAAAAAAACCAACATGTTGTCATGTTTTTTTTCGATTTAGTCACTCCATGTTATTTTTTCCTAAGAAAGTCCTCAATTTATTGTTTTCAATCCAGTTTTCGGAAAAATGTTGTTTTTTTCATAATCAACCCTGACTTTTTCCATAAAAACCAACATGTTTTCACTATTTTTATTCGAAAAGTCCACAAACTTGAAAACGTTTTTGAAAAAATAAAAAAAAAATTCTGAAAATCACAAACAAATCTATTGCTTAAGGATTTATTGGTAAAAAATAACACGGAGTGACTAAACCGTGAAATACATATTGGTTTTTTTCATAGTAAACCCAAAATAAAATTCTAGAAAATGACGTATTAAACAAATTATTTTTTGAAAAAATATTCAAATTATGTAAAAATTTTGTCTTTTGGTCATCGACCCATTTAACCTAACATGTATGCTTGAATGGGCCCAAATTGTCACCCCTATGATATATGTTACCATCAAACTGACACTGTTATTATAATTAAGGAGAAAATGTAATTAATTGTTGTCTTCCTTTTGTTTTAAGTTTGACTATGAGTCTACTAATGTTTTAAGTTTCTTCAAACCTAAAACATGTCTCAATTGGGAATTAGACGAAACAAAGATATGGTTTGGTTATTCACCTATTCGATCGGGTGATTTTCAAATATATTGTATAATGAAGGATTTAATTTGTAACGATTAGCATATATATTGGGCATAGTCGACATCTATTAACATTAAGGTTAGGCAAAACACATGTGATGGTAATTTGTAACCACCATTTCTTCTTCTTCACGTCACGCAAACAGTATAAATGATTTAACATTATCAGTTATTTTCTTTCGAGAATGTAGCACATTATAGTGCAACAGATTGAATATGGTATGAGAAAAGAGTTTATTCATTTTCAAGTACTTTAAGAAATCACTATAAATAACAAATTTCATTTTTGTAGTCTTTGTAATTTTTCATATACGGTTTTACTTTGAACAGTTGTAAAATCTTCTAACATTTTGCACTTCCTTTATAGTGTATGTTGCATCATAGTTCAAAAGCTCATCTAGCCTTTTAAAACTCTAATAGAGTGTTTTGCATGCAACTTTTAGAATTTAAGTTTTTGTTTTTAAAAATAGAGTAAAGGACACTTTTGGTCCTTGTGGTTTGATGGTTTACCCGGATTCAGTCCCTTAACCATAATAAGGTCAAATTTCATCCCTATTTTGCTAATTTTGTGCCCTTTTAGTCCCTCGTCCGTTAAACTTAACGACACAACCGTTAAATTTGTAAGAATGACATTTTTACCCTTTTGATTAACACTTATAGTCCCTATGATTTTATTATTTACCCATTTATAGTCCAACATTTATTTTATTTTATTTTATCTTTATAATTATATTAGGGTAAATTACAAATTCCGTCCCTGTGGTTATAGGGAAATTACGGATAAGGTCCTTCTATAGAAGAAATTACAAATTCAATGTCTGTGGTTAACATTTTGTTACGGTTTTGGTCCTTTGACCGGTCATTATTTTTTAAATGACCATTTTACCCTTGAGAGTATTATAAAAATAGGTAATGAACTTTCTTTTTCATAAAATAAAATAATAAAAATCTAAAACCTAAATTGTTTTTCATTTTAATTAGTAAAATAGGATTTCTAAAAAATCAATATATATAAATAGGGATGAAATTTGACCTTATTAAGGTTAAGGGACTGAATCCGGGTAAACCATCAATAGGGGAGGGTTCTTCTAAGAACCATAAAAAATGTGGGAGCCTAAGAACCTTTTATGGTCTTTGGATTAATGATAATCAATGGTTGATATATTGGATGACAACTTTGTAATTATTTTAAACTTTGATAGTGGAGAATCTTGAAAATGTGTGAAAATGGTATTTTTGGAAGAAAAAAAAATCTGCTTTTTCTCTTTCTCTCTCTTACTTTTTTCATTTTCATTTTATATTTCTTTCATTATAATTGATTTTTAAAGTAAAAAAACGTTTTTTATAAAAAAAATTATTTTTTTAATATAGAAAATTATTTTATTGCTAAAAAAATAACGTATTTTATATAGAAATATTATATGTCTATCTAGACTATTTTTTTTCTATATAGAATATGTTAACGAACATATTCTATGTACAATCTACGTAGAATGTCATGCATTCTACGTAGAATGACATGCAATCTACGTAGAATGTCGTGTAGAATGTCAAATATCATATATTCTACGTAGATTACCTGATAAAATATATCAAAAACACATTGAAACAAAAAAAATATTTCATTTAGACATTTTATCAAACACTTGGTATGCAACTCATATAAAATATACCAAAAAGACATTGAATAGTAATGTTAATCTACATAAAAAGATATAGAAATGTATAAAAAAACATAAAAATATATGAAATATATAAGAAACATAACATTCTACATAGATTATATGTGATTTTTTACAAGTAGTCTTGTATTATATTCTATTTAGATTATCATTTAATCTACGTAGATTACATGTAATCTACATAGATTATCATGTAAAACATCCAATAACTATTACAATCATTATAAATCTAATATCTTACAAATAATCTTCATTATAAAACATGAAAAATGAATCTGTCATATTCTATGTAGAGTATCGACGAACATATTATATGTACAATCTACGTACAATGTCATACATTCTACGTAGAATGACATTCAAGGTACGTAGAATGGCATACAATCTACATAGAATAACATGCAATCTACGTAGAATGATATGCAATATACGTAGAATGGCATGCAATCTACGTAGAATGACATGCAATCTACGTAGAATGTCGTGTAGATTGTCAATTATCATATATTCTACGTAGATTATTACATGATAAAATATACCAAAAACACATTGAATAGTATTGTTAATCTACATAAAAAGATATAGAAATGTATAAGAAACATAAAAATATATTAAATATATAAAAAACATAACATTTTACATAGATTATTTGTGATTTTTTACAAGTATATTGTATTATATTCTATGTAGATTATGATGTAATCAACGTAGATTGTCATGTAACCAACATAGATTATCATGTAAAACATCTAATAACTATTACATTCATTATAAATATTATATCTTACAAATAATTTTAATTATAAAATATGGAAAATGAATCCGTCCAATGTACGTAGATTGTACATAGAATATGTTCGTCGATACTCTACATAGAATGTCACGCAATCTACGTAGAATGACATTCAATCTACGTAGAATGGCATTCAATCTACGTAGAATGACATGCAATCTACGTAGAGTATCGACGAACATATTCTATGTATAATCTACGTAGAATGTCATGCAATCTACGTAGAATGACATTCAATCTACGTAGAATGACATGCAATCTACGTAGAATGTCATTCAATCTACGTAGAATGTCATGTAGAATGTCAAGTATCATATATTTTACATAGATTACCTGATAAAATATACCAAAAACACATTGAATGTTAATGTACATTTACATAAAAAGATATAGAAATGTATAAGAAACAAAAAAATATATGAAATATTAAGAAACATAACATTCTACATAGGTTATGTGTGATTTTTTACAATTAGTCTTGTATCATATATTCTATGTAGATTATCATGTAATATACGTAGATTATCATGTAAAACATCTAATAACTATTACATTCATATATATATCTAATATTTTACAAATAATCTTCATTATAAAACATTGAAAATGAATCTGTCATATTCTATGTAGAGTATCGACGAACATATTTTATGTACAATATACGTAGAATGTCATGCAATCTATGTAGAATGACATGCAATCTACGTAGAATGACATTAAATCTACGTAGAATGACATTCAATCTACGTAGAATGTCATGCAATCTGCGTAGAATGTCATGCAATCTATGTAGAATGTCGTGCAAAATGTCAAATATCATCTATTCTACATAGATTACATGATAAAATATATCAAAAACACATTAAAACAAAAAAAAGAAGATTTCATTTAGACATTTTATCAAACACTTGGTATGCAACTGATATAAAATATACCAAAAATACATAAAATAAAACTGTTAATCTACGTACAATAACATGCAATCTACGTATAATGACATTCAATCTACGTAGAATGACATGCAATCTACGTAGAATGACATGCAATCTACATAGAGTATCGACGAACATATTCTATGTACAATCTACGTAGAATGGCATTCAATCTACGTAGAATGACATTCAATCTACGTAGAATGACATTCAATCTACGTAGAATGACATGCAATCTTCGTAGAATGTCATGCAATCTATGTAGAATGTCGTATAGAATTTCAAGTATCATATATTCTACGTAGATTAAATGATAAAATATACCAAAAACACATTGAAACAAAAAAAATAAGATTTCATTTAGACATTTTATCGAACACTTGGTATACAACTGATATAAAATATATCAAAAACACAATGAATAGTAATGGTAATCTACAAAAAAGATATAGATTTGTATAATAAACATAAAAATACATGAAATATATAAGAAACATAACATTCTACATAGATTTTGAATAGTAATGTTAATCTACATAAAAAGATATAGAATTATATAACATTCTATATAGACATATAATATTTCTATATAGAATACATTAATTTTTTAGCAATTAAATAAATTTTTATATTAAAAAAATTTATCTTTTTTATAAAAAATATTTTTTTAATATTAAAATCAATTTTAATGAAAGAAAGAGAAAATGAAAATGAAAAAAAAGAAGTAAGAGAGAGAAAGTGAAAAAGAGATGCATATAATAAAAAAGGTGGAGAGAGAAAGATAATATTTTTTATTCCAAAAATACCCTTTTGATCCAAGGGCTCTAAAAGGTTCCTAGGTTCTCACCATCTTTAAGGTTCTTAAAAGAACCTATATATATATATATATATATATATATATATATATATATATATATATATATATATATATATATATATATATATCTTCCATTCAAGTGTGTGTGTGTGGTTCCGGCCTTCTTGTTGAGCCATGTTGTTGAATTTGATGGTGTTGTTGGGAGTTTAAGGCTCTTTTCCACAAATTTCCCAAATCCAAATCATGGTGATCCTGATTAGTTGGTGTTGATGATGTTCTCCAAGTTTTTGAAGAGGGTTTGGTGTTGGGTGGACTGATTTGAAGAGACAAGTCTGGTTGTGCTGGAAAGAGTTCCATTTCACTTATCAAGCTCTCAACTTTTCTCTACCCCTCCTTCAATTCTGATCGGCAAAATGGGAGAGACTTGATCGACTTTAAGCACAGAAAGAAAGAGAAAGAAAAAAAGAGAGAGGTGAAGAAAACTATGCCACCTTGTTTTCAACTCACTAACCTGCTCCTGCTTCGATCTTGAAGGTTCTGAGAGTAAAACAACGATGAGTTTGTTTCAACTCGCCACCGCCAGCCTTACCCATTTTCCTGAGATGATGCGCCGAAGAGGGGTTAGCCAGTCGGGATTTTGGAGCTTAAAACGCAAGAGCCCTAACTTTAGGAGGAGATTCGAGGTTGGCGGCGGCGGCAGGGTGGCTGACCAGAGGGTGCTGTCGCCTGCGGTGATTGAATGGAAGAGAGAGAGAGAGAGAGAGATGGATTTCTTTATAGAAAAAGAAAAAAAAAAACCTTTGTTAATAGTTAAATAAAAGAGTTTTCGAGTTTTTTTTTATTTTTTTAACTAAAAAGAAAGTTCATTACCTATTTTTATAATACTCTCAAGGAAAAAATGGTCATTTAAAAAATAATGACCGGTCAAAGGACCAAAACCGTATCAAAATGTTAACCACAGACATTGAATTTGTAATTTCTTCTATAGAAGGATCTTATCCGTAATTTCCCTATAACCACAGGGACGAAATTTGTAATTTACCCATTATATTATTTATATATACATACTTAATTCATTATAAACACACTTATTTTATTTATAAATATACTTATGTTTTAATATTTTATTTACATTTACTATTGTTCGTATTTTATTTAAAATTTAACTTTAATTTTTATTAAAATTATATATTTTCTTTACTAATTTATTTAAAGTTCATCTTCTTATTAATTTTAATTTTTATAATATTATTGTTGACATTTATATATGTAATTTTGTTAGTTGTGTGTAAGTAAATATAATATCGTCAATATTTTTCCTCTCCAAAGTCACTATTTCTTCAAGTACATTCAACCTAATCAATTATCGACACATAAATTATATAATATGTGATATATATATATATATATATATATATATATATATATATATATATATATATATATATATATATATATATATATATATATATACAGAGAGAGAGAGAGAGTCAGGTTCAAAAAAGTACCCCTCGAAATCAAGTGCACCCGAAGGTACCAACCTTAAAAAACTTTTTTTAAATATTTTTTCTCATAACCATGTTTAAATTAATGTTATACACATGATATATGAATTTCACATACATTCACACTTTCTGTGTCCTTAAAACTTATGTGAATGCTCAATGCATATTTATGTGAATGGTCATCCATGTGAATGGTCATTTCACACAATGTGAATGGTGTGAATGACCATTCACATGATCTTTTTTTATCATTCACAAGATTTATGATTTTGCTCCTTTTGAAAAAAAGTCTTATAATGTTGTCTTATACATGTTTATTCAAAAAAAATATATGTGAATGATCATTCACATTAGGGTACGCTGGAATCTCATAGGTACGCTGATGAACCTGATTCTAGATATATATATATATATATATATATATATATATATATATATATATATATATATATATATATATATATATATAGGATATGGATCACGTGAGAAGGGATTTTATCGTGAGAAATGGTGAGAAGTAGGGTTTTGCATTGATATTGAATCAACAAACTATTGATTCATGATTAATGATTCATTATCAATACTTTTGAACCAAATATATTCATTTGAATCATCATTTACAGGCTAAAAATGATGATTCAGCAATAATACATTTTTCTACGGTTATGATGCACCAAAAATTTTATCCATTTTTTCTGTGATCCGGGTTTGATATAATCACATACATTTGATTCAACAATGTCTAAAATGAATCAATAATTATGAATCAATAGTTTGTTGATTCAATATCAATGCAAAAACCTCCTTCTCACCATTTCTCACTATAACATCCCTTCTCACGTGATCCAGAATCTATATATATATATATATATATATATATATATATATATATATATATATATATATATATATATATATATATATATATATATATATATATATCCAAGACATAAATTATATAATATACACATAAACATTATGTGTATTAAAATAAAAGTTAAATTTTAATTAAAATACGAACAATAGTACATGTAAATAAATATTAAAATATAAGTATATTTATAAATAAAATAAGTGTGTTTATAATGAATTAAATATATCTATAAATAATATAATTATAAAAATAAAATAAAATAAAATAAATGTTGAACTATAAATGGGTAAATAATAAAACCATAGGGACCAAAAGCGTCTCAATGAAAAGGGTAAAAATGTCATTTTTACAAATTTAACGGTTGCGTCGTTAAGTTTAACGGACGAGGGACTAAAAGTGCACAAAATTAGCAAAATAGGGATGAAATTTGACCTTATTAAAGTTAAGAGACTGAATCCGGGTAAACCATCAAACCACAAGGACCAAAAATGTCCTTTACTCTAAAAAATAAGTTGCTACTAATTATTGAATCAAAAGCTTCATTTGATAGGAAGAACTTGAACTTTTGTTTTGAAAAAAAAAAAACCTTAAAAATTAAGAGTTGTTATTAGAAATGAAATGAACATAAAAGAATATTTCTTTTATTTAGATAGTGTGACCATTAAAAAAAAAATTTTAAGACCCGCTAATGGGTTTTTTAAGTTGTTTATTTATATAAAAAATTTGTAGAATAATGTTCATTTATATTGTAGAGGATTGTAAACTCCACCACACATCATCATTCAATGATTATAAATAATATAAAGAAAATATAAAATAAAAAAGATTACAAAAATCTTTACCTTTTACGTATAATAAAGAAGAACACTCGTTGACACATGTCACCATATTAAGCCTAAACTTTTTCATTTTCCCTCCTAAACTTCCTTAATTACTATCTTAAATATTGTAATTAATTGATCAACTTAAATTTATTTCTCACCAATGTTTTATAATTTAAATATCAACCAACCAACTACATTTCAATAAATATAAATCTTTATATTTAAGTCAAAACTAAATTTTAATAAAACTTTCAATTTTTTCTTAATTCCTTATTTTTTGTTGATAAATCGTTTATTTAAATCATAAATATATTTTAATAGATCTCTATTAACCGATCATATCAATACTAATAAAAAAAAGATAATTCATGTCACGAGTCTCTTGCTCCATCACTCACTTTTTTTAATTTCTCTTTTCCCAAATTACATATATATTTTACTAAGTTATATTTCTCTTTTTGTTATGCAAATTCTTTTATATGTATTATTTAAATATCAATATTTGTAAGTTTTCTGGACAGAAAATATGTTCTTTATCATTTCATAGTATTATAATAACTCATTTACGGTAGTTTATCATTGCTATTTTAAGATATTTTTATATTTAAAATAAAAATTTAAGATTAAGAAAAAATGAATTATTATAATCTGTGTAATACATATGATAATAAACTAGTATCCTATATACAAGGAAACACATATCTCCATAAATAACTGGGAGATTTCCTTCAAGCGAGACGACAGAGAAGCAACAGGTAATTGCGTTCGAAAATGTTCAAAAAGTGGTCGAGGAAGACTTTTTGTAAAAACATCTAATATATATCGAGTATAAATATGTCCAGACGAGACTAGTTCACGAACAAAATGATAGTTCAAATCAATATGCTTAGCTCGTTTATGAGAGACGGGATTCTAAATCAGAAGTAGTACGTGCACTACGATTATCACAAAGAAGAGTAGGGCAATTAGGAGGTAAGGCGTGCAGCTCCCGAAGAAGATGAGTAACCCATACGATTTCAGCAGTGGTATTTGTCATAGCTCGATATTCATATTCACAACTTGAACGAGAAACCGTAGGTTGTTTCTTCGCACTCCATGAAACAAGATTACCACCCAAAAAATAGAGTAACCATATGTAGAGCGGCGGGTTTCTAAACAACGAGCTCAATTGGCATCCAAATAGCCAACTAATGATGGTTTAGATGAGTGCTGAAAAGTGAGACCATATAGGAATGGTGCCCTTCACATAACAAAGTATCTGTTTGACCGCTTGAAAGTGATCATTTGTGGGGGCATGAAGAAATTGACTCACCTAATTAACTGCATATGACAAGTCGTCTAGTAATTGTGAGATATTGAAGAGCCCCAATGAGAGTGAACGATGTGTAGTAGGATCGTGAAAGGAGTCACATTTACTTGAAAGAGCATTAGAAGTGGATAATGGAGTGGCAACATGCTCGACATCAAGCATACGGGCACGCGTAAGAACATCATTGCCATAATTGGATTGACTTAAAAAGAGACCATCTTGAGTAGGGGTGTTCAGGAAAACCGAGAAACCGAGCCGAACCGCTTAAACCGCTTGATCCGAAACCAGAAAAAACCGAAACCGAAACCGAAACATGACGGGGCGGTTTAGGTTTTCATTTTTAGAAAACCGTGGTTAACCGAACCGATTATATATACAAGTTAGTAGCATCTATTTATAATGTCATTTTGTCATTCTAACACATTAAATACTAGATTTCAAATGATTTTTTATTTTAATTCTTTTATTAAATAAATATAGTGTAACTTTTAAGATTTATATCAAAAAGTTTACTATAACCTTGAACTTAAAAAGAATTTGTTCTTAAAAAAGATATAATTCTATAATTTATTTGTTTTTAAGCATATAACGGGTAACCATGGACCAGACCGCGGGTAACCGGCTTCTAACGGGTAACCGAAGACCGGGTAACCGAAACCGAAAACACGGTTAACATGTTAACTACTAACCGAACCGTGCACACCCCTAATCTTAAATATATACTATTATGTATTGATGATATGTTGCTTATAAACTCAATAATTTATTAAAAAAAGTCAAAGTTATGGTTTCAAACAGTTAGTTAAAAGTAACTGTTGGAACTAATTTTATATTGTAATCAAGTCCATAGACTGAAGTGTAATTCTTTAAAGTTTACTTCCTTTATTGTAATTTCCTTGTACTTAGTTATACAATTTGTATTTAGGTGGAGTTTGATTTGCCAGAACCAATGAATTGCAGAGGAAAGGAATCTATTTCAGGTCAATTCATGTGTATGCTTTAACTATAAAAAATTTGTATTCTTTCCAAATTACAATTTTTCAATAAATATAGGAAAATGTAAGTCCTTCATGCTACGGATGATTTTCAATATTTTAAGAAGGAAAAGTAGTTAATTACAAAAAAATATCTCTTATTTAAAACCCCATCACACCCTACATGACCTTACCCGACATCACCCCTACCTACCCACCTCTTACCCTATCATACCTACCCACCATCCCTACACTACCAACCCAGCACTACCCTACCTAGTCATCATTACCCACCCCACACCCTACTCCTTACTTTACCATCCCTATCCTACCCTCTTACCCACCCACCTAATACTTACCCACCTCTACCCTTACCCTACAGTTAGGCCTAGATAATCAAGCAACGCAAACAATCAAATAATATAATAAAGATTATGAACAAGAATAATAATAAAAGCCGAATATTATAGACATTGAAAGATGAACACAAAGAACAAATGTTTCTTTCTCTCTAATCAGAACGACTACACATTCCTTACACCTTGATTCGCACAAAAAAAACCTAGATAACTCTTTAAATAATAATTCTAATGAGGCCTAAGCACGTGAGTAAATTATTAAAGCACATATATAATTAATCTATCAACTATTTAATAAGTACACTTAAACCCCCATCGAAGGGTGAATGTGGACCCTTTTTGTTCACAATTATTCACGTGATGTCCAAATTTAAACCTATATTGAGGTACACAACATTCATAACTTGAGCATAATTACAAACTTTAGCAGGTTGCAAATTATGTAACTGTTTAAAAGAATATTTTAAAGACGGTATTTGTGATACATAAGCATCACACGAAGCAGTCTTATGATTAACATCAAACTGAACTTTGATATTCTTTATAACATGATAATCAGATATAAATAGTTGTGATTAACACCACGCACCTACCCCTACCCATCATAACACACCCACCTGCCCTACCCTACCCCATGACCCACTCACACCACCATTACCTTACCCCACGACCCAACCACGCCATAATTATCTTACCCCACGACCCACCCTTACCTACCCTACTTCCCTATCGCACCCACCTATATAAAGCAAGAATAAAATGATAGTAAAATAATCAAAAAATGTCTTTTGTCATTTGACATTATTTAGTTATAATTTATTTGACAGTTTTAAACCAAACAATTATGAAATTGGATTCTAATTCAATTTTTAGCCAACCAAACATGATTTATATTCCAATTTCAATTCCTTTCAAATTCCAATTCCTAAACAAATTCCAATTCCTTCTAAAACATTCTGCGAACTGAACGCCCCTGACAGTGGCTAAAAGTTGATCTCGTTCCCTATCAAACGATTTTGAGTCTATTTTAAAATTTTGTTCTCGAATGGAAAACAAACTCCTTACTTCATTAAACTCATTTTTTTCGTAAAAAATGTGTTTTTATCAAAATCAAACAAATCATTGGCCCCCTTAAGTTCTAAACTTTCGTCTGTATACCTCTATAAGTGGGTGTTTGGTATAATGGAATCACGTGAGGTTTACAAGTTTTCTATTATGTCATATGTGATAATTAAGCACATTGATTTCAATAAAAGGAAATCGAGAATAAAGTTTAGTATAAACTTCATTTATTTTCAACATTGATAGAATAAAAAAGATGGAATGAGAATGAAGTTTTATAGTATTTTCTTCATTTTCAACGTCATGAGTACGTAATTATCATTGATTAGCATAGCTTACAAATTTTATTTCATTTCATTCCACTGTACCAAACACCCCCTAAATCTCTATGTTTTCTAATCCTAACTCTTTACTTATTTGTCTGTTTATTGTTATCTTATTTGCTCTCTTAACTAAAAAATTACAAAAATTGATTAAAATATTGAAGAAAAGCATTCATCCCTTCTTGTTTTCTTACCATTGGTACCTGAACAGTTGCTCAGGTTCTTTGTGAAGAAATTCTTTACAAAATTTTGAGTAAATCCATGGCTCAAAATAACGTTGGTGGTAGGGTGTTCTTTGGATAGACTACCAATTATTTAAATTGAATTACTCTTGCAATTGGAAAAGTCATTTTGAAACATATATATATGCATGTAAAAACAGCAAAAAAAATGTTTTAATATGATATTATGGGATGTTATTATAGTCAAAGATGGTGATCAATTCCAACTCATTATGAATTTATGATACGCAATAAAATGTTTTTAAAAAGATTTCTAAGAAGTTATGGAATCAAGATGATAAAAAGCAGCGTCGTCACTTAGATATTGAAGGCCCTGAGCAATAATCATAAAAAATGTCGTTTATATATATTTATAAAATTCACTAGGCCGTCAGTTAGATTTTGAAGGCACCGGACAATAATCATAAAAATAATTATAACTATAACTATATATATATATATATATATATATATATATATATATATATATATATATATATATAAAGTTCACTAATATTATAAAGATTACTATAATTTGGGTTGGACCGGTTAATATAAATACATAGGTTAATCTTTTTGAGGCCTTGCAAAAATTTGGATCATGCGTCATAGCCCATCCTGTCCTTGGTAAGAACCAGGCCTGATAAAAAGTGTTTCTAAAAAATTATGAAAACAAGGATATAATTTATGATGCACTCCCTAGCTATAAAAGAGTTTGAAAGAGTTTATTTTTACAAAATCATAAATAAAATATGGAGAAGTGTACTCACCATGCATCAAAGAAATCCCCAAATAATGAAAACCCATGTAGAACTGTTTATCCAAAAAATATGAGCAATTTAATATATTTAAAAATAAAAAGATTGATGCCTTATGAGATTTATCACTTTTGGTATTAAAATGCAATTATGTAAGTTAATCACTTTTGGTATCAATTAAAGAACGTCTTCATCTAGTATTGATAGTGAAGATGAGGAACAATCACCTAAAAAATGTCAATTGTACACGTTATTTTTACACGCTTTTAGCAAGTGCGTAAAAAAGTTTATGTTTATTCGTACTTATAAGAATATAAAAATTAGTTACAATTACAAGTGTGGAGTTTTTATACTCAAATATGTGTTTTAAAAAAAGTTTACAGATATAAATGTGGACAAACTAATAATTTGTCCACGCCTAAAAATATGAAAATTAATTTGACACATTTAATTTGTCCGCATAAGAGGAAGCGTGACAAAATTGAGTGTGATAAATTTATCTCTACACTTTGAAGTGTGAAAAAATTAAAATTTGTCCACACATATACATGTGAACTTTTTTCTTCATGATTTTAAATGTGGTAATTAGGATGATTTGGTATATATTTTCACGCTTATTAGTTATTACTGCAATAATTTTAAACACATTTATAAGTGTAGAAAATTTATTAAATTTTTACACACTTTTAAAAAGCGTGTAAAAATGATGTGAACAATGACATATTTGTTGTAGTGATAAGAGGCCAACAAAAGGATTTTTGTCTTGATGGAACTAGTAGTATACATATAAAGAAGATGAATATTAAGGTGTTGTTTGATAACATAAGAGATAAATTGTCTGATGTCTGATTTCACTTCTGGTTGATAAGAGCTGTTCCTGATAAAATACTGATGTCTGATAAGATTATTCAATAAGTCTGTTTGTTTTATAAATTATCTGATTCTGTTATTTTTTATTAATTTTATATATTCATTCTCAAAACCAAATATATATCATTAATTAAAGTCAAGTACCAAGTAACAATATTATTGAATCAAAGTGATTCAAGCAAACCCTTTAAAAAGATTCAAATAGTTTCAACAAGATTCAAGTAAGAAATAAATTCAAGTTTATAAGTTATAATTTAAGACAAATATATGATTGAATTACGTGAGTATAGTTCAAAATTGGTTGGAAAATATTCCACTTTTGAAAAACGAAAAAAATTTTTTTTTTTGAAAAAGAAGTAAGTAAACTCTTTTAGATGAAACTATCAAGAAGTGAAGGATTTCAGAAATCGAAATGAGAAATAACACAAATGCTTCATTTATATGTTTAATTATATATATGTTAAGTTTGTAAAAATATAACCTTTGATATGGTGTGTTTTTCAAATGGTTTAGAAATATCAACAATTAATGATGAGGTTAATGATTTTTTATAGGGTTTATTTTGAAAAAAATTAGCATGTTTATGTTTTTTTTAAGGTTTAGTTCAACCGTAATAAAATCATCATCATGTTTTTTTTTTTAGGTTTTCAAAAATATACCCATCAGAACTTATTTTTTTGTTTTTTTTTTTTTCAAAACCCGGTTTATCTGTCATAACTAGATTCTAATAATTAAATTTCTGAAAACCAGAAAAAAATAACTTGGTAATTTTATTGGTAAACGAAAAGACTAAACCGCAAAAAGAAGGTATTGATTCAAAGATAAATATTATTTGTTGTTCTTGAGTTATTTTTTAAAGAAATAAATTAAATAAATATAAAAATAACTTTATGCTTTCCATGTTATTTTATAAAGGTCAGGAAGAAGATAAAGGGAAAGAAGCGAAAAGAAATTTCTAAATAAAAATTTCCTCCCAATTTAATAGATAAAAAAAAGGGTTACCAAAGTCTTTCTTTCATATTCGGTAATTTGGTTAGGTTTGGTTCGCTACCAGCTAGACTAGAAATCAATCCACAAACCGAGTTTCATAAGCCATGTGGTTTGAAACCAAATCGAGAGCTGAATATTAAAATTAGTTTGGTTTTAAATGGATTTAACTTGATTTGGTTTTCGGTTTGCTTGGTTCTAGACCAAAATTTGCTCACCCCTAGAGGCAATGAACTAACAAATGAATGGATGAACGAGATGATTAAATAAACAATGAGAAGAAATGAATCATTATTATTCGTTGTTATATTTGTGTATGTCATTACCTATTGTTTAGTACATAGAAATAATGATAGGAATGTAATAAAATTATTTAAAAAAATTCAAATTTTTCATGTCATAATAATTCATTTCTTACGTAATAATTCATTTTATTATTCATAATGATCCATTTAATTTCATTCTTTATTTATTTATTTTTTCTTTCATCCGTTTTCTTTTCTTCATTTCCATTTTTTTCATTCCCCTCCTTCCCTTTTCTTTTCTTTCTCTTCTCTTTTGTTTGCTTTCCTCCCAACGTCAGTCGGTAGCCATTTGAAAATTTTCATATTGTTCATCTTTCATCCTTTTCATTGCAATGCAGATTCAATAATTATATGAAATGAAATCGAATTGCATTCTAGAACACATTAATCGTAATTATTTTCAAATGGCTTATGAAAAATTCGGAATTCGCAGCTCTGATTGTTGATATGCTGAAAGGATTTGCCACGCTTCACCGTTCACCGACTCGATTTATACTAATTCTCTGCAAATCGGTACGATTATAGTGGCGCAAACTTAATATTACATGTTTATCATCATTATATTTTCTAATTTCATGTGCTTACCATATCAATATATTCAAGTCTCATGGATTGAGTTTTTGTATTACTTTGTGAAAATCTTCACTGCCAGTTGCTCAAGATTGAACAGTAATTGAAGAAGTATGATTCATCAGCAACATGCTCTTGGCTTCACCGAAGTTTTTAGGTTGTGGTTTCATGTGCATTTAACCTGATAATTGTTGTTATTATAGCGTAATTTTTTTGACGAAGTTTATTGGCTTTTGTTGGAATTAGAACGAGTTTAAGAGGTGCGGAGTGCATACTCGTATAAGTTTGGCCAAAGTCAAAATCCAGTTGTTACAAAATCCAGGTGTTACAACGAGGGTCAAGCCCCCTTGCTGGGTCCTAGGGGTTGAGAGCCTCTGGCAGGGCCAAGGAGCAGCCGCCCCTTGTGGTGCCTGGGGCAACGCCCCGAAACAAATACGACTTTCTAAAGTGGTTTGATGTTAGAATTTATTTCTTGGTATGTTAACTTCATTGAGAAAAAGCTTAACAACTTAGTTGATGTTAAGTTAGGGTTGTTAAGACAATGAATGTTAAGATAATGTGCTATCTTAACAACCTTAGTGATACTATCTTAACAGCTTTGGTGTTGCTATCTTAACAGACTTAGTGCTGTTAAGGTAAGCTTTTACCTTGTGAAGCTTGCTATCTTAACTGCTTTAGTGTTGTTTAGATAATACAATTGTTAAGATAATTGCGGTTTCAACCACTTTAGTTGGTTGAATGGGAAGTTAACTTGTCTTCTCCACTTGATTTCGTTGGTTAATAACAATATATGTATACAAACGAAATTATTAGTCAAGTATAACACACTTTCTTGTGATTATCCCATAACAATATTTGGATACCCAACTAGGCAAATAATTGTTATAGGAAAGTGACTATACATGATCACGAAGATTCCAAGTTCGTTTCTTTAATTTCATCCATGGTTTCTAACAATAATCAGTTTTTTGTGTTCATGTAAAATGGAAAATTGATTTTTTTATTATTAGTTAGGCTCAAAATAATTTGATGTAAGAAACTGATTAATTAAAATAAATCGCAATAATCACTTCCAAATTCCTACCATGAGATATATAATAAGTAGTCTGCACAATCGTAAACATATTCTTGCTAAAGTATAGAAAAAACACACACACACTTGATGTATACAACTAATGTGGTAGGCTTTGGTTGTGCAGATGTTGTGAGACACAGTCAAAACTTCTATTTTTAATTTTTGCCCACAAGTGCTTATTTTGCACAAGTAGTTCTTGTACATTTTGGTGATCTAAATCTGTTTTATATATGTCCTGGTTATAAGGTATACATGAATATGTGTATTCCAGGTTCTACATGGTTCATGACTACACTGTTATACACTTTTAATTTGTCGTTTAGCATGCCTAGTTCGGCAATATTTTATATGAAGATCTTTATATTCTATCATGGTTTCAGCACCATATATATTAACACTTTGTGTTGTTTTAGTGCATTCTTTCATCCCCATTTTCTGTTGACCTTAGTTATTGTTGGTTACAAACTCACTTAATTTTCCAGATAACCTTAACAGTTATTGATTTGGTGGAGCTCCACTAAAAAATTAATAGTTGGACTGGCTTGATGGTGTTGCTGCTTTTTTGGCTTATTTATAGTGGTAATGCACGTTGATTCTTTAGAGACAACACTCGAGCACTTTTCGATAACTTATTTATCAGGCTTCGAAGACTATGGAATGTTTATTAAACAATGGGAACAAGGTGAGAAAGTGAACTTCAAACACACATAACTTTTGATCCCAGGGCTGGGCCAAGGACCAGCACACATGCCTGGGCAAGAGGGATATTTCAGTTTGTTTGTCCAACCTTTTACTGAACCAGCCTAGCATCTTGTATAAAGTACTTGTTGTATACCTAGAAAAGTAGTCAGAAAAGAAATTATATCCTTATCAAATCATATATGTGTGTGTGTGTGTGCAGGGATCAGATTAAAAATGTTCAGGAAACGAAGTTGAAGTTAATAAAAGTTTGTTGATTGTTTCTCACTTTCATGCTAAAGAAGAGAAAGGTTCTTGACAATAAACAAAAGCTGAAGATATGAGACGAAGTATCTAAATAACAAACTGTATTGCATTCAACGTGCTAGGAATATGTCATGGTGTAAATGGTGCCTAATGTCGATCCTTTGATTACGAACATGTGAAAATTCTTACATGAGATTTGTGAACTATAATTGACCACCTTAAAGGAAATCAAATTTATTGTCGAGAAACCCCTTGTACATTCAACAGTCATTTTTTATCTACACTACTACATGAAGACTATAACTTCTGTAGACATGTGTTTTACTTGCTGCTCACAACAAACGGACTCCGTACTCTGTATTTGCCATTTGACCATGTAATTGACCCAAAATTATCTTCAGCCAATTTACCATTCGACGTAAAGATCACTTGGTAAGTTTGTTGTTTGTTTCTTTCTGTGAATACTAACGTGTTCGGCGTAACTTTGACCTCCAATCCATTTGGTGCTTCCACCGATGCAGTATAAGTCGCGTCACCACCATCAACATTTGTGACTGTTCTGTATACTTTGCTCTCTTTCCCAGTAAAGTTAGATACCGCTATTGATGGGTAGTTCATGTTGGAAATCGGATTATCGCTCCTTTTGGTGGGGCAGGAGAAATCAGAAGGAACTGTAGAGGAGATACTTTTAATTTTCGTCATGTTGTAGCCTATGTCACATAGAAATAGTAGGTAGTGAATCATTTTAGTCTCATAAACAAGGCCTGGTTGTAACGGGCTTGATGTGACTTCCCCTGCACCGAAATCATATGGTGTGGCGACTGAGCCAGAATTTGTTGTTATTGGTTTCTTCATATTGTTTGTTTGAGTTGCTGTAATTGAAATTGTGCAGGTTACTGTAAGCTAATCGTACATTGATCTATGAAATAAATTTTTACATGCGTAAGTTGTAAACTTTCTAACCTGTTGTCATAATTGCTGATCTGATAGCAGAAGGGCTCCAGTTCGGATTCTGAGATTTTATCATGGCAGCTAAACCAGAAACATGTGGACAAGCCATAGAAGTTCCTGAAATTATATAGAAAAGTGGAGGACTCTTGCCGCCAAGTGCCACTACCGAATCATTGGCGGGCCATGAAGCAAGGATGGCCACACCTGGTGCCGCAACATCAGGCTGCAAGGTAATACAACCATGAAACTTGTTTACATAGTTGATAACAGTAATAAGAATAATATAATATGCAGAAATGATTGAGAAGAAGATCAAACGATTGCAAATTGATTAGGCGGCCTCCTTTGATGTATTTGTAGTTTGGTGGCCTATGCAAGAAACTTTTGCAATAGTTTGGGGTGGCCACCATGGGCATTATCCCAAGTCCTATATAATAATAACTGATATTCTTCATAACATAAAAGTGGTCATGCCTTGAGTATGTCTTTGGCAGCAAATGAAGGTCCCCTAGCTGAGAAGTAGGCAACAACAGGGGCCGGCTTATACTCCGTAACTGATACCGTTGGTAGAATAGTTGCCGTAGGATTCCTTCATACATACCCTTAAACTCGTTAATGACATATTGATAATGGGTTGACAACAGTCGATGTACATACAAGTTACAGTAATTCTGTTTGATCTTACTTTGTGGTATTGATATAGGATATAATCTTACTCCCATCATTCCGGGTAACCGCGGCCATTGGAAATGATCCATAGTTAGAAGCCACTGCTCTTGCTTCATCACTAACAAAAACCATCCCAATTCCACCAAGTTGCTTTACACCTGCTAGCTTTCCTCTAGCTGTATATTGACCATCTTCATTCTCACAAACAACAATGCTTCCTTTGACTTTGTTTCCGTCTAACGATCGTGGTATGCAGTTACTGAAGAACTCCGGTGATACATAAAGTAAGCATGTTGAAAGCATAGAAACGTGAGAACACCTTTGATAAATTCGTTTAAATTATTTTACCTTGCATCACTTTCGTCATAACTGCTAGAATTGTTCTTGGCTGAGCTCCCATAAATCAATGGGTATACCGGAGATCTTTGGATATTTCCAAAGTTCATACCTCCGCCCTTTAATTAAAGAGAAACCCATATTAGTAAGTATATGAAATTAAAGAACATGTTGAATCCCTTTTCAATCTTGAGACCGTTCCAAGGCCAGGCTTAAAAGTTCCCAGTTGGTCCAACGGTACCTAACTTCCTATTCAATTCTATTTTTTTACATCAAAGGCGGTTATAACCAGGACTGGTTTAATTAGGCGTACTTTGGGACCAAAGACCAGTTGAGGCCGATTTTCGGAACCAGTTCGCCCAAAATTAAGATCCATTTTAGGACCAGTCTGAAGTCATATATACTTTTAATCTTATTTTTATTTCTTGAACTGGTTTTATGTTATGCATTGTAATTTCGTTGCATATTTTTATTTTTAAAAGAATGTGTTATGCTTAATTGTTAAAACAAATAAAGTTAGTACAAATTACTAAACATTATACCCAAAATGTTACCCAGCAAACTAAATATTAATGTGTTGTATCTAAATATAAAGTACATGGACCTCTGCAGACAGTCCTAGAACGAGCCTGCTTTTCAGACATTTAGACCAGTCCTAACAAGGATCAAGCCTAAAATGCTAATATAAGGATGGAGCCTTGGAAAAAGGGTCTCGGACCCATTTGAACCAGCCCCTGGCACCTCTAGGCCCAGCGGGGACGGGGAACTTGTTTGTTGGCCCTTCCACAAAAAAAGCGATTTTAGGTCACCAAGGGGAGTACTAAGGAGTTATGGTATTGCCGGAAGGTTTAAAAACAGCTTATCCTTGTTAAAGTAGGAAATGATTTTTAGAAAGATGCTTATCGAACTGATTACCTTTATCACTGTTTTGTCACCCAAGGTGATATCAGCCCGAAAATCGCGGTCTATGGAACTAGCTGCAACCGTTAGGATCCACGGAGCAACGTTGACAACTGTTTCCCTGCCTGGACCATTATTTCCCGCAGAACAAACCACCGTAATCCCCTTTTCAACTGCATGAAAGGCTCCGATGGCAATTGGATCACTCTGGAAGTTTGGTCCAAATCCTGCTGATGACCCAAGAGATAGGGATAATACATCCACACCATCTGCTATGGCATCTTCAAACGCCGCCAATATAGTTGATCCAAGACAGCCTGTAGTTCCACATACCCGATACATTGCAATCCTTGAACCAGGAAAACCTCCCTTGGCCGATCCCATTGCGAGCCCGTAATAAGATGCATTACATACAGCGTTGCCAGCAGCCGTTGAAGAAACATGAGTTCCATGGCCATTCATGTCCCTTGCTGTGCTGAAGCCACTACCAGCTTTGTAATACCTTGCTCCAATTAGCTTCCTGATAGCATTCGTAAATCAGATGTCGTTAAGGAGTGTTTGGATGTGTGTTTGAAAGTGATTATATGATACTGAAACTTCATAATCACGTAATTAGAAGAAATAAAACAAGGTTCGATAGACAGTGTTTGGATGTGTTTCTACTGTTAGGACGTGCTCTTATAACTTATTGATTAAAGCTGTAACAATCACTTTTGACGGTGTTCAATTCGACTCATTTTAAGTATTTAAGAAAGTAAGATATCAAACAAGGGTTCAATATGTGTATACAAGTAATTTTACTCAACCCTATAGTAATTGATTCTAATATCAAAGTAATTATTTGACCTCTAATTTTCTAAATAATCAAATAATCATAATCAAATTACTTGGTATTTAAGTAAATTCTACTCTACCTTTCAAATATTAGTTTTGTTGCATCTGCTCATCTAGTATTAAACTGATTATTCAGAACTTAATTATTTGCCTGAAATAACCGTAATCACAAGCAGTTGCGAACACTAGAAATTGATTATTGACTTGATTTTTCTTGTATCAGCATTCAGGCATGAAGGAAGAAGTGAAGAGATCTACATGAAAGATGCAACAAGATGGGTGCTTTTTGAGTACCTATTACAGTTAGCAGTTGTGAAATCGTCGCCTTGCATGCAAGTTCCTTTCCACTTTGATGGAATTGGACCAAAATTATCATCGTTGAAACTCTCAGACTCTGGCCAAATACCTGAATTACCATGCTAATCAGAACACAAAGTACGTAATAACTATTGAAAGCATTTTCGAATTATGATAACCTCGATCATAAGTGTTGTGCGCATAGACTTACCTGTGTCCAAAATGCCTAGGATGACATCTGAAGCTGCATTTGAACTCGGATTGTTGTATGTAGCACTTGGTCTGAAGTCGATTTCCACTCCTGTTTGGTACTTTAGGAAATCCCATGAACGTGTTGTGTGAAGTTTGTAGACTGGATCTGGGAAGACCGAAACAACTCCTTGTTTTCGAGCAATGTCTTGTGCCTCGCTCTTCGTTAAACGAGCAGCAAATCCCAAGAAACTGTTTCGGTAGTTATGCACCACAGCATCTCTTTTCCTAGCACAAGTTGAGGTATGTTTCAATTATTATATCATACTAAATTGTATTGATGAAAATACTGGGATTATTGTTTCAGTACTATAGTTTCCATGATTATAGTTAATCTGTTAAGATATTAACAATTAACTGTATATAAAATATAAAAGATTACAGATTTATAGTTAACAAACTTAAGATATGAATTGTATATAAAAATATAGAAAATGTTGGAGGTCCCAACCTGTTTTGACCCGTATTAAAAAAATTGCCCATTATGATCACCCATTTCAGTTTTACCTAAGTTTTAAAATTTCAGGGTTAATTGTATAAAAAAGTAACGTAAGTGTGGTTGATTTTTATATCAGGTAACATACTTTCTTTTGCCCTTTACGAAAGGTAGTTTTTGGCATCAGTGACACATTTAACACTACCAAATTTACCCTATTCAAATTTTATAAAATTATGTTATCTTTTTATGAAACAAAGATAGTTTGTTACTTAAAATAGAATTCAGTATGCAATTACACCAAAATTTAACCCATATGAAAAATATAACCCACATAAACGTACTCTGTACTAATTTATAAGTAAATGAGTCAGAATTGTCACCCTTACCATATACGACTCAAATACTTATGAAATGGCCAAATGGGAAAGTATTCAACATGTATATTCTACAAGACATGTTTATATCGTACGAGAATAGGACTTGTTGATTCTATATACGAGAAACAAAGACGGGATGACCCACAAAAAATAAAAATTTGTGCGTGTTTGCGCGTGCACAATGCATTACCTTCTTACTAAGGAAGTGAGAAGTAGATCATGGTTGTTCCTTGAGGTAGGAGCAGCCCCCATGTACACAATATAAACACCATTATGAGCTTCTTCTGCTGTCTTTGTTTCTATCAACAAAGATACTAGAAAGATGAGACTACACAAAACATAAAGACTTTTCATGGTTTTGCCTTATGCTTATAAAACACTAAATTGCCTTCTACATTACACGCACATATAATATGTGTATATATATACATATATAGAAACACATGTGCTTATGTAGAGAGAGAAGGTAATGATGAGAGAGAAAGAGAAGCACTAAGCTTAGAAATTTTGTATAGTGGGCATTAATGCATATGATAGGTAAGATTGTAAAGATTGGTTTTGGGTGGGTACATGCGCATGCGCATTGTTAATTGAAGTTACCATACCCATTCTGAATGGGATGTTTCTTTGCTTCAGGGTAAATAAATCTATGAAAAAAGTTCTTTATTTTTTTATTTATGTTTTAGTTTGGCCTTAGTGTGGTGATTCAAGTCCCACTTAAAAGTTAAAATAAGATGTAGTGTAGGTTTGTCTTTAGAAAAACATAATAAGAAAATGTAAACAGGTGGTTTATTATCCAATTAGTGTTTCCAGGTGTTGGGATTGAATCCATTGGCAAAGTGATTAACTGATTATTGTTATGCTAATCTTATGGTATTTTGTAATAGTGATTCTAGTTTTTTGACTTCATTTAATGACGAGATTATTTAAAAATGGACCGAATAGTTAATTGGACCCATTGTAAAAAAATAAGATAGAACATAATTTTTTTAAAAAAATGAAAATTTATAAAACGGTATATTAAAAAAATTGTTCTTTGAAAGAAATTTAAATTTATGGCTTTTGGTCGTCAACCCATTTGTTTGAACGGCACGCCCTAGGGTAAATGTATGATTAGATATTAACCATCTATAAATTAGAGGTTTTATGTTTAAATTGCATTCATTGCCTCTTGTCTCATCTTTGAAGTTTATGCAATATACTTTTCCCAGTCATGAGATTGTTTAATTAGTTAACGAGGTTTTTTCATAAAGTGGGGTTAACTAGTTCAGTCGTTTGTTTTCTAAACATGAGAATTCATATAAGAAGAGAGACTTTGATGTTTGTTTTTTGAGAGGTGAAGTTAAAAACCATGTCAGAGTAGTCTAAAGATCTAAAATTAAGAGCCTCTGAATTTCAATTCATGGCACTTTTATTCTCTTAAAATTCAAAGGACCAATGGCGGACTTATGTATTAAGGGGGGTAGCCCGTGCAACGGGTCCCCTCCCAAATAACCTCGTTTCGTAGTGAAAAATTTTAAAAAAATTTATATGTGCAACCGGTGAATTTTATGTGTGCAAACTACAATATTCAATATATATATATATATATATATATATATATATATATATATATAGAGAGAGAGAGAGAGAGAGAGAGAGAGAGAGAGAGAGAGAGAGGGAGGTTCAATGGAAAACCAACATGCGTCGGAAAGTACTTGTTGTATACCTAGAAAAGTAGTCAGAAAAGAAATTATATCCTTATCAAATCATATGTGTGTGTGTGTGCAGAGATCAGATAAAAAAATGTACAGGAAAACAAAGTTGAAGTTTATAAAAGCTTGTTGATTGTTTCTCACTTTCATGCTAAAGTAGAGAAAGGTTCTTGCTCGTACGACACAACCTACTAGCTTATAGATATATTGACAATGAACAAAGGCTGAAGATATGAGATTAAGTATCTAAATAACAAACTGTATTGCATTCAACGTGCTAGGATTATGTCATGGTGTAAATGGTGCCTAATGTCGATCCTTTGATTACGAACATGTGAAAATTCTTACATGAGATTTGTGAACTATGATTAACCACCTTCAAGGAAATCAAATTTATTGTCGAGAAACCCCTTGTACATTCAACAGTCATTTTTTATCTACACTACTACATGAAGACTATAACTTCTGTAGACATGTGTTTTACTTGCTGCTCACAACAAACGGACTCCGTACTCTGTACTTGCCATTTGACCATGTAATTGACCCAAAATTATCTTCAGCCAATTTACCATTCGACGTAAAGATCACTTGGTAAGTTTGTTGTTTGTTGCTTTCTGTGAATACTAACGTGTTCGGCATAACTTTGACCTCCAATCCATTTGGTGCTTCCACCGATGCAGTATAAGTCGCGTCACCACCATCAACATTTGTGACTGTTCTGTTTACTTTGCTCTCTTTCCCAGTAAAGTTAGATACCACTATTGATGGGTAGTTCATGTTGGAAACCGGATTATCGCTCCTTTTGGTGGGGCAGGAGAAATCAGAAGGAACTGTAGAGGAGATACTTTTAATTTTCGTCACGTTGTAGCCTATGTCACATAGAAATAGTAGGTAGTGAATCATTTTAGTCTCATAAACAAGGCCTGGTTGTAACGGGCTTGATGTGACTTCCCCTGCACCGAAATCATATGGTGTGGCGACTGAGCCAGAATTTGTTGTTATTGGATTCTTCATATTGTTTGTTTGAGTTGCTGTAATTGAAATTTTGCAGGTTACTGTAAGCTAATCATCCGTTGATCTATGAAATAAATTTTTACATGCGTAAGTTGTAAACTTTCTAACCTGTTGTCATAATTGCTGATCTGATAGCAGAAGGGCTCCAGTTCGGATTCTGAGATTTTATCATGGCAGCTAAACCAGAAACATGTGGACAGGCCATAGAAGTTCCTGAAATTATATAGAAAAGTGGAGGACTCTTGCCGCCAAGTGCCACTACCGAGTCATTGGCTGGCCATGAAGCAAGAATGGCCACACCTGGTGCCGCAACATCAGGCTGCAAGGTAATACAACCATGAAACTTGTTTGCATAGTTGATATCAGTAATAACAATAATATAATATGCAGAAATGTTTGTGGAGAAGATCAAACTATTGAAAATTGATTAGGGGCAAAATGAACCCAATTGGATGGTTAGGACTTATGCGGCCTCCTTTGATGTATTTTTAGTTGGGTGGCCACCATGGGCAATATCCCAAGTACTAATAATAATAACTGATATTCTTCATAACATAAAAGTGGTCATGCCTTGAGTATGTCTTTGGCAGCAAATGAAGGTCCCCTTGCTGAGAAGTAGGCAACAACAGGAGCCGGCTTATACTCCGTAACTGATACCGTTGGTAGAATAGTTGCCGCAGGATTCCTTCACACATACCCTTAAACTCATTATGACATATTGATAATGGGTTAATAACAGTCGATGTACATACAAGTTACAAATAATTCTGTTTGATCTTACTTTGTGGTATTGATATAGGATATAATCTTACTCCCATCATTCCGGGTAACCGCGGCCATTGGGAATGATCCATAGTTAGAAGCCACTGCTCTTGCTTCATCACTAACAAAAACCATCCCAATTCCACCAAGTTGCTTTACACCTGCTAGCTTTTCTCTAGCTGTATATTGACCATCTTGATTCTCACAAACAACAATGCTTCCTTTGACTTTGTTTCCGTCTAACGATCGTGGTATGCAGTTACTGAAGAACTCCGGTGATACATAAAGTAAGCATGTTGAGAGCATAGACACGTGAGAACACCTTTGATAAATTCGTTTAAAAATTTTACCTTGCATCACTTTCGTCGTAACTGCTAGAATTGTTCTTGGCTGAGCTCCCATAAATCAATGGGTATACCGGAGATCTTTGGATATTTCCAAAGTTCATACCTCCACCCTTTAATTAAAGAGAAACCCATATTAGTAAGTATATGAAATTAAAGAACATGTTGAATCCCTTTTCAATCTTGAGACTGTTCCAAGGCCAGGCTTAAAAGTTCCCAGTTGGTTATAACCAGGACTGGTTTACTTAGGTGTACTTTGGGACCAAAAGACAAGTTGAGGCCAATTTCCGGAACCAGTTTGCCCAAAATTAAGATCCATTTTAGGACCAGTTTGAAGTCATATACTTTTAATCTTATTTTTATTTCTTGAACTGGTTTTATGTTATGTATTGTATGTTCGTTGCATATTTTTAGTTTTAAAAGAATGTGTTATGCTTAATTGTTAAAACAAATAAAGTTGGTAAAATTACTAAACATTATGCCCAAAATGTTACCCTGCAAACTAAATATTAATGTGTTGTATCAAAATATAAAGTACATGGACCTCTGCAGACAGTCCTAGAACGAGCCTGCTTTTCAGACATTTAGACCTGTCCTAACAAGGATCAAGCCTAAAATGCTAACATAAAGATGAAGTCTTGGAAAAAGGGTCTCGGACCCATTTGAACCAGTCCCTGGCACCTCTAGGCCCAGCGAGGATGGGGAACCCGTTCGTTGGCCCTTCCACAAAAAAGCGATTTTAGGTCACCAAGAGAGTAAGGAGTTATGGTATTGCAGGAAGGTTTAAAAAAAGCTTATCCCTGTTAAAGTAGGAAATGATTATTAGAAAGACGCTTATCAAACTGATTACCTTTATCACTGTTTTGTCACCCAAGGTGATATCAGCCTGAAAATCGCGGTCTATGGAACTAGCTGCAACCGTTAGGATCCACGGAGCAACGTTGACAACTGTTTCCCTGCCTGGACCATCATTTCCCGCAGAACAAACCACCGTAATCCCCTTTTCAACTGCATGAAAGGCTCCGATGGCAATTGGATCACTCTGGAAGTTTGGTCCAAATCCTGCTGATGACCCAAGAGATAGGGATAATACATCCACACCATCTGCTATGGCATCTTCAAACGCCGCCAATATAGTCGATCCAAGACAGCCTGTAGCTCCACATACCCGATACATTGCGATCCTTGAACCAGGAAAACCTCCCTTCGCCGATCCCATTGCGAGCCCGTAATAAGATGCATTAGATACAGCGTTGCCAGCAGCCGTTGAAGAAACATGAGTTCCATGGCCATTCATGTCCCTTGCTGTGCTGAAGCCACTACCAGCTTTGTAATACCTTGCTCCGATTAGCTTCCTGATAGCATTCGTAAATCAGATGTCGTTAAGGAGTGTTTGGATGTGTCTTTGAAAGTGATTATATGATACTGAAACTTCATAATCATGTAATTAGAAGAAATAAAACGAGGTTCGATAGACAGTGTTTGGATGTGTTTCTACTGTTAGGACGTGCTCTTATAACTTACTGATTAAAGCTGTAACAATCACTTTTGACGGTGTTCAATTCGACACATTTTAAGTATTTAAGAAAGTAAGAAATTAAACAAGGGTTCAATATGTGTATACAAGTAATTTTACTCAACCCTATAGCAATTGATTCTAATGTCAAAGTAATTATTTGATCTCTATTTTTCTAAATAATCAAATAATCATAAGCAAATTACTTGGTATTTAAGTAAATTCTACTCTACCTTTTAAATATTAGTTTTGTTGCATCTACTCATCTAGTATTAAACTGATTATTCAAAACTTAATTATTTGCCCGAAATAACCGTAATCACAAGCAGTAGCGAACACTAGAAATTGATTATTGACTTGATTTTTCTTGTATCAGCATGCAGGCATGAAGGAAGAAGCGGAAAATCTACATGAAAGATGCAACAAGATGGGTGCTTATTGGGTACCTATTACAGTTAGCAGTTGTGAAATTGTCGCCTTCCATGCAAGTTCCTTTCCACTTTGATGGAATTGGACCAAAATTATCGTCGTTGAAACTCTCAGACTCTGGCCAAATACCTGAATTACCATGCTAATCAGAACACAAAGTACGTAATAACTATTGAAAGCATTTTCGAATTATGATAACCTCGATCATAAGTGTTGTGCGCATAGACTTACCTGTGTCCAAAATGCCTAGGATGACATCTGAAGCTGCATTTGAACTCGAATTGTTGTATGTAGCACTTGGTCTGAAGTCGATTTCCACTCCTGTTTGGTATTTTAGGAAATCCCATGAACGCGTTGTGTGAAGTTTGTAGACTGGATCTGGGAAGACCGAAACAACCCCTGGTTTTCGAGCAATGTCTTGTGCCTCGCTCTTCGTTAAACGAGCAGCAAATCCCAAGAAACTGTTTCGGTAGTTATGCACCACAGCATCTCTTTTCCTGGCCCAAGTTGAGGTATGTTTCAATTATTATATCCTACTAAATTGTACTAATGAAAATACTTGGATTATTGTTTCAGTACTATAGTTTCCATAATTATAGTTAATCTGTTAATATATTAACTATATATAAAATACAAAAGATTATAGATTAATAGTTAACAAACTTAATATATGAATTGTATATAAAAATATAGAAAATGTTAGAGGTCCCGACCTGTTTTGACCCGTATTAAAAAATTGCCCATCATGACCCATTTCAGTTTTACCTAAGTTTTAAAATTTCAGGGTTAATTGCATAAAAAAGTAACGTAATTGTGGTTGATTTTTACATCAGGCAACGAACTTTCTTTTGCCCTTTACGTAAGGTAGTTTTTGTCATCAGTGACACATTTAACACTACCAAATTTACCCTATTCAAATTTTATAATATGTTATCTTTTTATGAAACAAACATAGTTTGTTACTTGAAAAAGAATTCAGTTCTATGCAATTACACCAAAATTTTACCCATATGAAAAATATAACCCCCTTACCCACATAAACGTACTCATTTATAAGTAAATGAGTCAGAACTGTCACCCTTACTTTATACGACTTGAATACTTATAAAATGACCAAATGGGAAAGTATTCAACATGTACATTCTACAACACATGTTTATATCGTACGAGAATACGACTTGTGGATTCTATATACGAGAAACAAAGACGGGACCCACAAAAAATAAAAATTTGTGCGTGTTTGCGCGTACACAATGCGTTACCTTCTTACTAAGGAAGTGAGAAGTTGATCATGGTTGTTTCTTGAGGTAGGAGCAGCCCCCATGTACACAATATAAACACCATTATTAGCTTCTTCTGCTGCCTTTGTTTCTATCAACAAAGATACTAGAAAGATGAGAGTACACAAAACATAAAGACTTTTCATGGTTTTGCCTTATGCTTATAAAACACTAAATTGCCTTCCACATTACACACACATAATATGTATATATATATACATATATAGAAACACATGAGTTTATGTAGAGAGAGAAGGTAATGATGAGAGAGAAAGAGAAGCACTAAGCTTAGAGAATTTGTATAGTGGGCATTAATGCATATGATAGGTAAGATTGTAAAGATTGGTTTTGGGTGGGTACATGCGCATGCGCATTGTTAATTGAAGTTACCATACCCATTCTGAATGGGATGTTTCTTTGCTTCAGGGTAAATAAATCTATGAAAAAAGTTATTTATTATTTATTTATGTTTTAGGTTTTGGCCTTAGTGTGGTGATTCAAGTCCCACTTAAAATAAGATGTAGTGTAGGTTTGTCATTTATAAAAACAAAATAAGAAAATGTAAACACACTCAATAGCGGCGACACACATTAGTGGCGACATAAACTTTAGCAGCGACACACAAACAACGCAGATAGGTGTCGCAAGTAAGGGTCTTGGGATCCAGACGAGGACATATAAAAGGAGTTAGACATAAACCTTCTGGAACGGCGACTTATGGTGCACACTAGGAGTGTTCATGGATGGTTAACTGAACCGAAAATGACTTTCGGATGGTTTACCAAATATTTCGGTTTGAGGATCTTGTGAACCTAAACCTAAACCGAAATAGACGGTTACCGGTTTTTTCGGTTCGGTTATTCGGTTAACCAATTAACCGTAATTTTAATTAAAAAATTATATTTTGAATAAAAAAAATTAATTTTTAACTACTTTTTAAAAATCAAGAAGAGAAATATATCATTAAATTATAAAGTATTGATAAGATATCTTTAACAAATTATATATTATCATTAAACAGTTTATTAAATACAAAAAGTATTTTTATTTTTACCTAATTAAGTTGTAACAATATAATTTTAGTTGTTTTGAGTTAAAGAACTCAATTAATGGTTAACAAATTTATAATAAGTTTAGTATAAATGTTAATATTATAGGAATAAAAACTAAATTTTTTAAAGTTTATTTATTTTTCGGTTTTTCGGTTAACCGTCCGAGACAAATATCGTTAACCGTAACCGAAACCTAAACCGAAAGATTTTTCCGGTTCGGTTAACCAAACCGAAAATTATAAAAAATTCTGTACGGTTAACCTAAAAATCGGAACGGTTCGTCGGTTTTTCGTATCGGTTTTTCGGTTTCGGAATTTTTTGAACACCCCTAGTGCACACTTACCAGGGCAGATCTCTCGACAGAGGTAAATTGTCTGACAAAGTTATAATTGATGATCATGAGACATTTTTATATACTACATGTCTTGTAATTGATTACTTTTGGTTAGAATTTGTCATATTTACTTGCTACACGCCATGGTTGGTATGAATAGGTCGGCATTGGTTAAAAGTACTTGTAACTGGTATTAATGAGTTGGTATGATACATATATACTTGTAACTGATGACTTTTGGTTAGAATCTGTCATATTTACTTGCTACACGCCATGATTGGTATGTATGGGTCGGCATTGGTTAAAGGTACTTGTAATTGGTATTCATGAGTTAGTATGATACATATATACTTGTAACTGATGACTTTTGGTTAGAATCTGTCATATTTACTTGCTACACGCCATGATTGGTATGTATAGGTCGGCATTAGTTAAAAGTACTTGTAATTTGGTATTAATGACTAATGAGTTAATATGATACATCTATACTTGTAATTGATGACTTTTGGTTAGAATCTGTCTTATTTACTTGCTACACACCATGATTGGTATGAATAGGTCGATATTGGTTAAGAAATACTTGTAATTGGTATTAATGAGTTAGTATGATGCACATATACTTGTAACTAATGACTTTTGGTTAGAATCTGTCATATTTACTTGCTACACGCCATGATGAGTATGTATTTGTTTAAAATACTCATAATGGGAATTAATGAGAGATGTATGATAGATGTATATTTGTAAGTGATGATCGTGAGTCGGTATAAGTCATATTCATTGTTACATGTCATGATAGATATATATAGTTCTTAAGTGTTATGTTAGTTGTAATCAAGTTCACTAGTGTGTGTGTGTGTATATATATATATTGTAGCCGGAAAATTTTGACGCGGTCTATAGCAACCCGCATTTTAGAGATGCAATGATGGAACTTTATCGAAGGTTCTCTAACCAAAACAATAACGAGGAGCATGACGAGGATAATGACGAGGATAACGACGATCACAATGATTAGTTGTTAGTGTTGAAAACTTATTATGTAACAAACGTTTTGTAACGTTGTTTGTTTTTATATTATTATGGAATTTGAACTATTGTATATATTAGTGATATTTAGTTTGTTTGAATTTATATATAATAGCAGGTTATAACAGCTTATATATATATATATATATATATATATATATATATATATATATATATATATATATATATAGACAGATGATCATTTGTGAACAAGTTATCCATTGCGAACATCGTGAACCAACCAGAATTTGACAACTAAGCAATCCTAAATTTATCCTTATAAGGGCAATTTAGTCCGCAAAAAATTCATATAACCGATGTCTTCCATACTCCATGATTCCAACAAGAAATCCTATTTTTATGGTGATATTTATTTTTAAAAATATGATAGTTTTTTTAAAATTTTTTAAACATATGCTTACTGCACTACATTCAATGACCGCATCACATTCAAAGTATGCACAACGGTTGCGTCACATTTATTGTATTCTTCTTGCACTACATTCACAGTCTGCAGAACATGCAACAAATTCAAAGAGTGCACAATACAACAGATGCAATACGACTTACTAATTGACAGTTTAAAAAAATTCTTGTGAAACACAAGACTTATATACTCAAACAGACTAGCCTAACTTGGCTCATCATATCAACAAAAATGAACAAAGGTTGCAGAAAATTCAACAAATGCAACATGACTATTATGAACGCACCCGATGCATCTATCGCAACTAACGTCAACATTTTATGAACGCACCGCAACTAACGTCCGCAACTACTGCATCCGCTGCAAGTTCATCCCATAATATATGAACTGCTCGCCGCATCTTTAATCTCAAAAAAACCGGTATTAATCGGACCGTAAATTTGAAACCCATGATTCTCGGCGCCTCCATGAAAACAAAATTTTGTTTGACTAATGGGCGAAAGTTGATATACCAATTGTACCCTTGCATATTCTTTTTCCCTCATCCACGTACACTTAGCATCCTTGATGATGTGGCTGGATTTCATTGGTTCACACTGTTTGCACCTGTTATATTGTTCGCAACCGATCCCATCCCTATATATATATATATATATATATATATATAAGGCATTAGTGGCGACATTATTAGCGGCGACAGATATTAGCAGCGACACTTCTAGCGGTGATACTTGGGTTTTAGTGTTAAACCTTTAGCGGCCACATTTTAGTGGCGACGTGTCGCCACTAAAGCCTTTAGCGGCGACAAATTGGAGTCTTAGCGGCGACAGATGTCGCCACTAAAGCCCTCTTATTTGTAGTGACTACAAGGTTCGAGGGAAATAGAGGCGACAAAAAGTCGCTCCTAATAAACACAACAAAAATTATATTATGATATACACAACAAGAATAATAAATCAATAAATTATACCCTAAAATTATACATAAACACAACAAACATTGTAAATCTATATACCCTAAAATTATACATTAACACGACAAAAATTAAATATACATATCAATGTGTGTTTGTGTGTGCAGTGTGTGTATTTGCGCAGTGTGTGTGCAGTGTGTGCATTTGCGCTGTGTGTGTGCAGTGTGTGGCCGCCGGGTAAAAACAGAGTCAAGCAAAGAATGTACCTCCCTCAGGCGTTGTGATCGGTGATGGTGGTGGTGAGGGCGGCAGCGGCAAGCGACGGTGAGGGGAAGAAGCAGCAGGCGGCAGAGAGATTGAAGGGGGCAGCTAGCAGGAGCAAAGTGAATAAATGAAAATGGAAAAGACGACCTAAAAGGGGAGAAAATGGCCCGCATTTTTTTGTTGGCAATAGGGGCGACGGCAATAGAGGCGACATGAGGTATTAGAGGCGACTTTAAGCTATGTCGTCCCTATTGCCTGTCGCCTATTGCCACTAATAATTGTAGTGATAGGTGGTTTATTATCCAATTAGTGTTTTCAGGTGTTGGGATTGAATGTATTGGCAAAGTGATTAACTGATTATTGTTATATGCTAATCTTATGGTATTTTGTAATAGTGATTCTAGTTTTTTGACTTCATTTAATGACGAGATTATTTAAAATGGTGAATATGTAAGGATAAATTAGGGGTGTCAATTTTGACCCAACTGGCCAAACTGACCGAATAGTTAATTGGACCCATTGTAAAAAGCTAAGATAGAACATAATTTTTTTTAAAAATGAAAATTTATAAAACGGTGTATTGAAAAAATTGTTATTTGAAAAAAAATTTAAATTTATGGCTTTTGGTCGTCAACCTGTTTGACTCGTTTGTTTGAACGGCCCTAAGGTAAATGTATGATTAAATATTAACCATCTATAAATTAGAGGATTTATGTTTAAATCAATGAATGCTTCAGGGGGCCTCTTGTCTCATCTTTGAAGTTTATGCAATATACTTTTCCCAGTCATGAGATTGTTTAGTTGAGGTTTTTCATAAAGTGGGTTTAACTTGTTCAGTCGTCACTAGTAGAGAAAAGCCATTTAACCCCGGTTAATTTTCAAATAGACCTCGGTTTTTTAACCGGGGTTGAAGGTGATGGGGTTGTTGATACATGTCTTGGACCCCGGTTTTATAACCGGGGTTAAAAACTTTTTGACCCCGGTTCTTTATTAATAAACCGGGGTTGAATGTCTTCTATTTTATAATATTAGGTAACATGGACCCCGGTTTATTAATAAAGAACCGGGGTTAAATTAGATTTTTTTTTAAAAATAATTTTCCTTTTTAGTCTATTTCCAGCAGTCAAAATTATCAACAAAACGCTGCTAAAACAGTACGTTTTTAATCTATTTCCAACCATCACTAAAATAAATACGCAAATTATAATAAAACGTTAACATTGCAAACCCATTAATACAACGATCATTCATAACAAAAGTTCATGTTCGAAACAAATGTTTATCCAACGGGAAACATCCACAAAAATTTCATTCCTCGCTTCATTCTTCTAGTTGCATGCATCGAGGTCTAATCCATCCAATGATCCAAACAAACATCCATGATGTACTTTGAGAGGGGACTACAACAACAAAAAATGATTTAATGTAGTAGGAATAACAACACTAAAGAATAAAGTCTACTAAGCTAAAAATTACTAAGAACATGTAAAACTATCAACCTCACATCCCAAATATGTTTATAGTTACATGCAACTCCAAACACATAAAATAAGCATAGACAACAATATTTTGAATCCATGTTTTGTAGTCATGTACGCATGTCATGTATACAATCAACAACAAACTATATCCAAAACACATCTTTGTGATATATCTTCCTAACTATACAATATATACCAATAATAGAGTCTAAAGAAACAACTTCTTAACCGAGCAATATACTGTAACAACCTAATTTTTGGTCCAGCTTTACTTATTTGATTTTTGAGGTTAATAATGTAATTTTATTACATTATTTGTTTTGTAATATTATTTTAGTAATGAAATTATTATTTAAGATAATAATAATATTATGATATAAACTATTAAGGATGATTAAGATTAAAATATGTATTATACAAAAGTAGAAGTGGGTTAATTACACAAATAGTTAAAATGACATATATAAACCTCAAAATGAGATTTAATGATCATTTAAACACTTAAATTACTCTCTCTCTACTCTCTCTCTCTTCAATCGGTTACCTCAAGATTTCATCAAAAATCTTCATAATTTGTGTATTAATTGAAGATTTAATACAAGGAGGAGTTACAACAATCATCAAACATCATCAAATAGCAAGATTTAAAGGTAATTATTTCTTAAAATCTTGAAATTTATGTGTTTGGTTCGGTTTTGATAAAAACCGAAACCAAGAATTAAAATCATGAATTTTTATGTTGCATGTCTATGATTTAAGTAGATAATGATGAAATTATGTATATAAAAGTGATAGAAACTAAAATCGTGGGTTGGATCATCCAAAACTAATTAGAAATCGGAATTTTTGATGAAAAAGATGTTCTTGACAAAAATGATCATTTTTGGATGATCTTGATTAATATATAATGTTATTGATAGGGAAAATTGTATAAAATTAACCTAAATATGATAATATATCAAAATATTAAGTTGCATGTTGATTAAAATGAGTTTTAGTGTATTTTATGTAAAAATCCGTATGAACAATATGAAGAACACCAAGAACAATTTCTGGGAAAATTATCAAGTGTGGGATCCGAATTCGGGTAGGACAAATTCGGATGTGATACCCATTTCGGATAACCAATTTCGGATATCCCAATTCGGATCTCAATTTCGGATCCTCAATTCGGATGATGCCAATCTCGGTTGGTTCTAGTTCGGATTTAATCCTAATTCGGTTCCCATGTTATCCCCAATTCGGATGATGATTAATTCGGACCGGCCATTCAATTCGGATTGGTCCGGATCCGGATGGTCCGAATCCGGGTTGAACCGAATTCTATATATATTTTGATATTTTTATTAAGTAAATAATTAAATATATATATATATATATATATATATATATATATATATATATATGTATATATATATATATATAGAAAGCCTATGTGAATTTAATAAACAGAGAATATAAACAAATGAAAGATTGATAAGATTATCAGTTATCAGAATCAGATAAAATAAAAGACTTAAAAGATAAAAGATCCAAGATGACAAGATTGACATGACATGCTATGAATGATTTTGAACAGGTTCAGTATATTCTGAACAAAGATTTAAAGAATAAAGAGATCGAAAGCGGGTCATTGATTTGAAAAGAAATTGCCAGAGATCTGAAAGACAAAAGATTAAAGATAAAATCCTGAGATAACTTTATCAGGTGGCAGATTTTTATATCTGTTTGATAAATACCCAGATCTGTGAGTTATAGATATTCAGATTGAACATGTTTAAATTCCGGTTGAGATATATTGTTGATGTTAGATTTATTGACATTCATTGTATCAGCTGGACTGAGACCTGTGCACACCATGGTTCGGTGTTGCCCAGTGGATCATGATAGCTATTTGATTATCATTTCATATTGCATTTAAGACTTCTTCAGACATTGCTTTATGATTCATTGCTATCATGACTTCTATGACTTAAGCTTTCACTATTGATCAGACACTTGATAGATTTATTCAGCTTGATTAGCCTTGATGGTCTATTGTTCTAGACCTGGCTATTTCACCAGTTCTTATGGACTTGGTAATGACCTCCGATGTTCCGCCATATTGACTTACTGGTAGCTAGCCCAGTATGTGGCTGATCCCCACGATTTAAGCGTGAGTGTGGCCTGAACATCATCCAATTCTATGAATACTATATCTCAATCATGAGGGCTGTAGCGGCAGCCAAGACATATCACGCTACACTGATGATCCGCTTGACATGCATGTTAATTTGAAAATCTATAAACTCACTTAGCATTGCTTACAGTTGCTACACTATCATTTTACAGGAAAAAGCAAAGGAAAGTCACATGCTGGACCTAGCTCTTAGGTCAATTAACGATCAAGACAGAAGTATCATAGACCACTACACAACAAAACCATTCGGTACTGATTGGAAGATAGCAATTGTTGTGGTTTTGGGTAGATTTGATATGTCTCTATGATGTAATGATTAGATTAGAGGATACCCTTTTATAACTTTAATTTGAAATATGTAATCTGTATAACTTAAAATCCTAATCTGTATGTACATGTAATTTAATTTTCCGCATTATAATTACCCTATCTTAGTATGGTTGATATCGTATTGCATGATATGGGACCTAGACTAGTGAGAACCGCCCCGCAAGGGGTGGTCTTCACAGGATGGTATCAGAGCCCATAGTTTGAGTGAATCAAGTATTACGTGAGTATACTTGGTCTCAAACTGAAGCAATACGTATGTATCAATCATTTAGGTGATTTGAACTGAGATAGGATGTATAGACTATTAGGATGAGAAAAAGGGTACATAGATCTAAGTCTATAAACTGATAGTTAAATGCTTTTAATTTTCAGAAAAGATGTCAGGATCAGGTGACATACCAAACAACATGATCCCACAACAAATGTTCGAAATGATGCAACAACTTTTAGCCCAACATTCCGAACAACAAAATAAGACAATGCAAGAAAAATTTCAGGCCAGAGATGAGGCCGAAGCTAAAAGACGTGAAGATAAGAAAAATAAGAGAAAAGAAAAGCAAGTCCAGAATGACGAATCTGATTCTGATAACACAAATCCTGAAACCCAAATTGCTCAGCCAAAAGGCTGCAAGTTTAAAGATTTCAAAGCTAGCGGTGCTTTGAATTTTGAAGGAACAATTAATCTGATTCAGGCGATGGATTGGATTAGTCATACCGAAGAGATCTTTAGAATCTCTGACTGTTTAGATTCGAAGAAAGTGAGTTATGCGTCCGCATTATTTGTCGGTGCTGCCCGAGCTTGGTGGAAGACTCAGAGGAGTATCTATGGAGAGGAGGTGATTCAGACTTTGGAATGGGAACAGTTTCTCGATATGTTTAACGCAAATTACTGTCCAATAGACCAGCGAGACAAGATGGAAGTACAACTGATGCAGCTGACTCAAGGAACAAAGACAGTTGATGAATACGAGCATGAATTCTTGAGATTATGCGGCTACTCTTCGTATCAAGTAGCTACCGAGGAGAGGAAGATGAATAGATTTCGCGTAGGACTTAACCCTAGATATCGACATCCGATGAGCGCGATCAAATACAAAAGTTACTTGGAAATGGTAGAAGCAGCTAGACAGATCGAGCGAGGTTACTTAGAGTATGGTGATCAACTTTACGCCCCAACAACTAACCTGACGAATCTGTCTCCTCCGAAGAAACAGAGATTTGGCAGATTTTTCAAGCCAAATAAGTCACAATCTCAGCAATTCCATCAGCAAAGTTCACAGCCGAAAGCTCAAGTTTATTCCCTTACGAACGAGCCACGATTCTGCAAGCGATGCAGTAAGTCACACATGGGGTTGTGCAATCCAGAGGATGTTACTTGTTTCGCGTGTAACATGATCGGTCACAGCAGTGAAGAATTCCCACAAAAGGGACGTGGATGTGCAAAGTGCGGGAAAAGAGGGCATTTTATGTACCAGTGTCGAAGCGGTCAACGATATCAGTCACAATCATCAGCGGGAGGTTCTACAGTGAAAAGTTCTGCTGCAACTCCGACCGCAAGGACACGTGCATTTCAGATAACGGCCGAAGAAGCGAGAGAAACACCTGACGTAGTTACCGGTACGTTTCTGCTAAATACGATACCTGCTCGAGTATTATTTGATTCCGGCGTGAGTCGTTCTTTCATATCAACAACTTTTGCACAAAGATTATATAAGTCTCCATCGAAGCTTCCCGTAGTACTTGACATTGAGACAGCTAGTAACAACTATGTTATGGCTGATTCTGTTTATCGAAACTGCACTTTACTTGTTGATAATATTGTGTTCAACCTTGACCTTATCCCGATTCCGTTGAAAGAGTTCGATGTCATCATTGGCATGGACTGGTTAACAAATAATGAGGCTACAATCATCTGCAATCGACGAATCATCAGAATCAAGTCTTCAGACGGCCGAGTATTGGAGATCAAGGGCGAGAAACGTAAAGGTGCTCACTGCTTTATTTCTATAGAGAAAGCTCATAAATATGTATCTAAGGGTCGCGAATCCTATCTATGCTATGCTCTATCTGAATCCAACTTTGAAAAGAAATCTCTGTCTGATATTCCGATTGTCTGCGAGTTCCCAGACGTCTTTCCTGATGACATTTCCGGAGTGCCACCGGAACGTCAAGTCGAGTTCAGTATTGACTTGGTTCCTGGTGCGGCTCCTATTGCCAAAGCTCCTTACAGACTTGCACCTGCAGAAATGCAGGAAATGTCAAAGCAGTTGCAAGAGCTGTTAAAAAAGGGGTTCATCCGACCAAGTTCATCTCCGTGGGGTGCACCTGTCTTATTCGTTAAGAAGAAAGACGGAACTTTTCGAATGTGCATTGATTACCGCGAGTTGAACAAGGTTACAATAAAGAATAGTATCCTCTGCCCAGAATCGATGATCTGTTTGATCAGCTACAAGGAGCCAGCTACTTTTCAAAAATCGATCTTCGTTCTGGGTATCATCAATTAAAAGTCAGAGATGAGGATATTCCAAAAACAGCCTTCCGTACAAGATACGGTCATTACGAATTCTTCGTGATGCCGTTTGGCTTGACAAATGCACCAGCGGCGTTCATGGATCTCATGAATCGTGTGTGCAGGCCTATGTTGGATAAATCAGTTATTGTATTCATAGACGATATTTTGATTTACTCCAAAACGGAGGCTGATCATTCTATTCATCTGCGGCAATTGCTAGAGTTATTAAGAAAAGAAAGACTCTACGCAAAATTCTCTAAGTGCGAATTTTGGCTCAGACAGATTCAGTTCCTTGGCCATGTTGTTTCTGGCGAAGGGATTTCTGTTGATCCTTCTAAAGTCGAGGCCGTTCAGAAATGGCAAACGCCTCGTAATGCCTCGGAAATCCGAAGTTTCCTTGGATTGGCCGGTTATTATCGGCGATTCATAAAGGATTTCTCGAAGATTGCTGTACCTTTAACGATGCTAACACGAAAGAATACTCCTTTCGTTTGGTCTGATAAACAGCAAGAGGCATTTGACATACTGAAACAGAAGCTTATTCAAGCGCCGATCCTAGCTTTACCAGAAGGCAATGATGATTTCGTTGTCTATAGTGATGCATCTGGTACTGGCTTAGGATGTGTTCTTATGCAAAGGGGAAAAGTAATTGCCTACGCTTCAAGGCAATTAAAAGATTACGAGAAAAGTGCACCAATTCATGATCTTGAGTTGGCTGCCGTTACCTTTGCTCTAAAAATTTGGCGTCACTATCTATATGGGACTCAGTGTCAGCTTTACACCGATCATAAGAGTCTCAAACATCTTTTTACTCAAAAGGATCTGAATATGAAACAACGTCGGTCCTTGGAGCTTATCAAGGACTATGATTGCGAGATCCTATATCATCCCGGCAAAGCTAATGTTGTCGCGGATGCTTTGAGTAGAAAAGTTTATCCAGAAAAGTGCTGATATGCCCTAACTCCGGTTATATTCTCTTCTGATCTTATTGAAGACATCCGAGTTGCTCAAGCTGAAGCATTGAAAGAAGAGAATATTGATTCTGAAAATCTTAAAGGGCAGTTACAATTCTTATCTCTGAACCATTTGGGACTTCAATGTCTCAAGGGAAACCGAATCTGGGTTCCTATGTATGGTTCAATCCGCAGCACTCTTCTATCTGAAGCTCATCAGTCCAAATTATCTGTTCATCCTGGCAGCTCAAAGATGTACTTTGATTTGAAAGCTGATTACTGGTGGCCAGGAATGAAGAAAGACATCGGTAAATGTGTTGAAAGCTGCAGAGTATGTCAGATGGTAAAGGCAGAACATCAGAAACCCTTCGGAGATATACAACCACTGCCAGTTCCTAAATGGAAGTGGGAGCATATAACCATGGACTTCGTCACTAAACTACCAAAGACCAAGAGACAGCACGACTCCATCTGGGTAGTCGTGGATCGATTAACGAAGTCAGCTCATTTCATACCGATGAAAGAAACATATTCCCTCGATAGATTGACACATCTATACATCACTGAAATAATTTCTCGACATGGTGTGCCAAAGTCTATCGTTTCTGATCATGATAGTCGTTTCACATCTAGATTCTGGCAAGCTCTACAAGACGGGATGGGTACTCGGATCTCTATGAGTACTGCTTATCATCCTAATGCAGATGGCCAGAGTGAGCGTACTATCCTAACTCTTGAAGATATGCTTCGTGCCTGCATTCTTGATCTAGGTGGTAACTGGGATGACCACTTGCCGTTGGTCGAATTCTCATATAATAACAGTTATCATTCAACGATCAAGATGGCTCCTTTTGAAGCTTTGTACGGAAGAAAGTGCAGAACTCCCACCTGTTGGCGTGAAACAGGCGAATCGCCAATAGCAGGACCTGCCCTTCTACAGTTGACTCACGAAAAGATTCAACTTGTTAGAAGAAATATTCTTGAAGCTCAAAGCAGGCAGAAGTCGTATTATGACAATCGGCACAGATCAATAAGTTTTGCGGTTAACGATTGGGTGATGTTGAAAGTATCCCCAATGAAGAATGTGGTACGGTTCATTAAAAGAAACAAGTTAGCTCCGAGATTTATCGGTCCGTTCAAGATTGTTGAAAAGATTGGAAATCAGTCTTATCGTCTTGATCTACCAGCGGACTTAGCTGGAATACATCCTGTATTCCATGTTAGTCATTTGAGAAAAAGCTTAGCTGACGAAAGAGAAATACAGTTACCACACGTTAACCTGCAGATAGATGAAAAGCTTCGAGTGGTTGAAGAACCAGAACGTATTTTGGACTCGAAGACTAAGAAACTTAGAAATAAAGAGATACAGATGGTGCTCGTCCAGTGGAAACACCACAAAGGTTCGCATCAGTCTTGGGAATCCAGAGATGTTATGAAAGCTACTTATCCCAGTCTGTTCGAATCTAGCTAACTTCGGGGACGAAGTTTGTGCGTGGTGGAGCCCATTCTGTAACAATCTAATTTTTTGGTCCAGCTTTACTTATTTTGATTTTTTTAAGGTTAATAATGTAATTTTATTACATTATTTGTTTTGTAATATTATTTTAGTAATGAAATTATTAATTAAGATAATAATAATATTATGATATAAACTATTAAGGATGATTAAGATTAAAAGATGTATTATACAAAAGTAGAAGTGGGTTAATTACACAAATAGTTAAAATGACATATATAAACCTCAAAAAGAGATTTAATGATCATTTAACACTTAAATTACTCTCTCTACTCTCTCTCTCTTCAATCGGTTACCTCAAGATTTCATCAAATATCTTCATAATTTGTGTATTAATTGAAGATTTAATACAAGGAGGAGTTACAACAATCATCAAACATCATCAAATAGCAAGATTTAAAGGTAATTATTTCTTAAAATCTTGAAATTTATGTGTTTGGTTCGGTTTTGATAAAAACCGAAACCAAGAATTAAAATCATGAATTTTTATGTTGCATGTCTATGATTTAAGTAGATAATGATGAAATTATGTATATAAAAGTGATAGAAACTAAAATCGTGGGTTGGATCATCCAAAACTAATTAGAAATCGGAATTTTTGATGAAAAAGATGTTCTTGACAAAAATGATCATTTTTGGATGATCTTGATTAATATATAATGTTATTGATAGGGAAAATTGTATAAAATTAACCTAAATATGATAATATATCAAAATATTAAGTTGCATGTTGATTAAAATGAGTTTTAGTGTATTTTATGTAAAAATCCGTATGAACAATATGAAGAACACCAAGAACAATTTCTGGGAAAATTATCAAGTGTGGGATCCGAATTCGGGTAGGACAAATTCGGATGTGATACCCATTTCGGATAACCAATTTCGGATATCCCAATTCGGATCTCAATTTCGGATCCTCAATTCGGATGATGCCAATCTCGGTTGGTTCTAGTTCGGATTTAATCCTAATTCGGTTCCCATGTTATCCCCAATTCGGATGATGATTAATTCGGACCGGCCATTCAATTCGGATTGGTCCGGATCCGGATGGTCCGAATCCGGGTTGAACCGAATTCTATATATATTTTGATATTTTTATTAAGTAAATAATTAAATATATATATATATATATATATATATATATATATATATATATATGTATATATATATATATATAGAAAGCCTATGTGAATTTAATAAACAGAGAATATAAACAAATGAAAGATTGATAAGATTATCAGTTATCAGAATCAGATAAAATAAAAGACTTAAAAGATAAAAGATCCAAGATGACAAGATTGACATGACATGCTATGAATGATTTTGAACAGGTTCAGTATATTCTGAACAAAGATTTAAAGAATAAAGAGATCGAAAGCGGGTCATTGATTTGAAAAGAAATTGCCAGAGATCTGAAAGACAAAAGATTAAAGATAAAATCCTGAGATAACTTTATCAGGTGGCAGATTTTTATATCTGTTTGATAAATACCCAGATCTGTGAGTTATAGATATTCAGATTGAACATGTTTAAATTCCGGTTGAGATATATTGTTGATGTTAGATTTATTGACATTCATTGTATCAGCTGGATTGAGACCTGTGCACACCATGGTTCGGTGTTGCCCAGTGGATCATGATAGCTATTTGATTATCATTTCATATTGCATTTAAGACTTCTTCAGACATTGCTTTATGATTCATTGCTATCATGACTTCTATGACTTAAGCTTTCACTATTGATCAGACACTTGATAGATTTATTCAGCTTGATTAGCCTTGATGGTCTATTGTTCTAGACCTGGCTATTTCACCAGTTCTTATGGACTTGGTAATGACCTCCGATGTTCCGCCATATTGACTTACTGGTAGCTAGCCCAGTATGTGGCTGATCCCCACGATTTAAGCGTGAGTGTGGCCTGAACATCATCTAATTCTATGAATACTATATCTCAATCATGAGGGCTGTAGCGGCAGCCAAGACATATCACGCTAGACTGATGATCCGCTTGACATGCATGTTAATTTGAAAATCTATAAACTCACTTAGCATTGCTTACAGTTGCTACACTATCATTTTACAGGAAAAAGCAAAGGAAAGTCACCTGCTGGACCTAGCTCTTAGGTCAATTAACGATCAAGACAGAAGTATCATAGACCACTACACAACAAAACCATTCGGTACTGATGGTAAGATAGCAATTGTTGTGGTTTTGGGTAGATTTGATATGTCTCTATGATGTAATGATTAAATTAGAGGATACCCTTTTATAACTTTAATTTGAAATATGTAATCTGTATAACTTAAAATCCTAATCTGTATGTACATGTAATTTAATTTTCCGCATTATAATTACCCTATCTTAGTATGGTTGATATCGTATTGCATGATATGGGACCTAGACTAGTGAGAACCGCCCCGCAAGGGGTGGTCTTCACATATACAATTACAAAAAGCATCAAACTTGAGTATCAATCAAACATGCTCATGAGGTTGAAATTTGTTTGTTATGTTCTCAAATAATTTATTTCGTTACCATTAAGTTTTAAGGAAAGAAAAAACATACCTGGTCAACTTTGAAAATTAACGGACCAAAATTGTTGAAGCCAAATATCAACTATATTGTCCAACTCAGAAGACCTAAAAGGTCTTGCGCTCTTCCAAGGGAGCTATACAAAAGTTAAAAGAATACATTATTTTTTGAACAAATGAGATGGTTAATTACAAAAGACAAAATTTAAATAGATTTTACAAATACTTACTGTTTTGGAAAAATCATATTGTCCATGAATTACGAATTCATGGATGCAACGCATGACGTAATATCCACATTCCCAACCAGCCGTTTGTTGGTTGCACTAAAATTTATTATCAAGTTATATTTTATATAAAGCGCAACACACAAATCAATATTTGTTTATATATCTAACATAAAGTGATCGAGATGACTTACATTAACCAATGTCCATCTCATATTAACACTCGCCGATCCTTTGTTGTACATTTCAAGAGCCCTAAAAATTCAAAAAATAATAGAGGATTAACATTTTTACTAACGAATGTAAATCATATACCAAATCAATAACATTTCTAATAATCATCAGAATTTACCTTTCAAAGTGTGACGTGAGTTCATAATCAGATGTTGTCTTGTTCCCTTTCATTGAGTCCAAAATGAACCCAAATTTACACCGAGGGATAATTATATATAACATCCAGTGCTGACTAAGGTTAAGGTTTGAAACATATATTATATAATCAACATATAATAAATTATAAAACAATAAAGAAATAACATTTAACTACCCTTGCCAAAACGGTGCGAGAAACAGAGATTTCTGTTTTTGGTGTTGCATTGTTTCAAGCAAGTAACTTCCGACACCATCTGGATTATCATGGCACTCAGTTGATTGAATATTTGCCGGGTTAAAAAAAGCACACTTATTCTTCTTATGTTGTTGTCGCACCATCATATCATCCAACGTCCTACCAACATTTAATTATATATGGTACATATAAGAAGGTGAATACGAAATTATGCTAGTCTATATACAATAAACATTATAATACTTACCGTATAAACCATATTACAATGGTCACATCAATCCATCCGCCTGTCATCAAATCTAGTATGTCAACAGTCAACAGAGTGAATTCATATCCTTCCTTTCCAAAAACCCATGACTCCACAATCACATCAAACCATTCAGTAGGGTCCTTTCGTGACATTATTTTCTTGTATGTTGCTTGAGTAAGCGACGACTTCTTTAAAATGGTATTTTGTTTACTCTTTAGAAACATTAAAGTTTCTACTTTCAATCTGTCTGTCTGCACATACATCAGTTTATCAAAAAGATCATCAAATTTCATATAATATTAAAGCATATATTAAGTAATTGTTTTAATGTTTACTTTTTCACAAGGATTTCTTCTGATCGATGCTGACACTACTGATGTTGCTGGTTGTTGGGTTGGTGTAGGCACTACTGGTTGGACATGTGTGTCTATACTCTTGGAGACCTATTAACAAGTTACAAACATACAAGATTACATGAAAATAATAAGAGAATATTTCATATATATCATTCTTAAACTTTGGCACGTCATGTATACAATATACTTGTAACAACCTAAACGTAATTAGCTATAAAAATATGCTGGAAAATATGCTGGAAAACAGAATTGTTGCATATAAAAACATAAAACAGAATTGTTGCATATAAAAACACAAAACAGCAGCCCCTTTAATATGCCGGAAAGTAGAATACAAATCAAGTAACACAGCAGCCCCTTTAATATGTATATGTAATCAGTGTGTGTGTGTGTGCTGAGAGAAAATGAACAAAAAGAAAACAGCGGCCCCTTAAATAATAACAGCAGATACATATGTACACAAACATTACATAATGAAAATTTATTAAGACATACCACAGATAAATCAATTTTATCACGTGGCCATTGAATAAACGAGTGTAGTGCCTCATGTAGTTTAAAAAATTCTTGACTAGGCATTGGAAGAGGCAATTCTTTGTATTCCGGTATTACCCGATCTACTTGCACCTTGAGATAACCCTCATCTAAAGAAACACCATGTACCACGGCTTCACTTGTCGGATGCAACATCCCGGTTGCACAAGTGATTTTCCTTTTACCGTAAGGAAGCAACAACGAGCATTTTGTAGGCTCCTATAATTTAAATTAGCATTGTATGTAAGTATCACTACAAAAGAAATGTCATTTAGTAGCACACACTTATAATTCCAGATACATATCTATCACTATAATCCCGTTTATAATATTTTGAAATGGTAGGTATTAATTTGGTATTAACTTTCTGTTTTTTTACATATTAGTGTAAATAAATATATATATTTAATAAAGAGAGATTTGCGTATGTAGAGCAGTTTTTTTGGTAGTGTATGTAGTATATGTATCATATAAGGCATAAGAAAACACAATTACCTCTATCGCATCGAAGTCATCAAAATCATCGAAGTTATGGGTGGAGCCAACACTCCTTTTCTTCATGCATGGACTCCCGGAAGACATACCATCTTTACATTGTGCCAACCCTTCCGTTAGAATGTTAACTTGCGCTTGCAAATCCTTGATACAATCCATCATGTCTTTTTGATTTACGCGAGGCTTCCTTTTTTTTTCAGTGATCCTAGGTAAGCCTATTTTCAAGCCGATTGTATGTCCGACTGCCCTGGTGCGACCTGGATGTTCTGGTCCTAGAACCATGGTTAAGGGATCTGTTCCCGGTTCAGGTTCCAAATCCCCTTGAGAAATTTTCAAGTCCTTCTCAATCTATATAAGCACACAAGAATATAAGTTTGTAATTTGATTAATAAACCAACAATCAAATTTTCTTACAAAAACTTTAAAAGAGGTATGCATTATACCAACTGCTCCGCAATATCATTAAGCTGATCTGGTAATCTAAGTTGCCCGTTTTTGTCAACTACTCTTCTACCCAACAAATAATGTCTCGCACGTTTATTTTCAATCTTATGGATTTCGGTCGATAACGTTGCATCCTCCCTTTCTCTTTCCCAAATAGGTATATGCCCACGATATCCTTTTGGACCTAATCGAGGCAGATTCTTGTTCAACTTTGCCGATTCCCTACCTTGTCGACGTTTTTCCTTTTCATTAAAGCATAAAGTCAAACATACAATAATTTCACACTTGGGTCATAATGGATCTAAATATGACAAATTTTGTGTATTTATAAAAATATGGTAAAAATGAACTTTTAAAATCTTGGAATGAATCATGTTAAAAAATAAGCAAAGTTTGGTGATTGTGTGACGGATGCGGTCTGGCAGCATTCCACGAATTGTGATGGGAATCATTTGTGTCATTAAAACATGACAGTCGTGAGACTTCATTCCAAGCAATTTCAAATCTTTCATCGACGCCAGTTTTTTCACGTTAGTAGAATAACCCGATGGAACCTTTACACCATGCAAGCACCGACAAAATTGAGTTTTCTCGTTCTTTGATAAGGTATAACATGCTGCAGGTAGAAACGTACGTTTTCTATCATTCTCAATAGGAGCAAGCTCATGTCGAATTCTCATTTCAACCATGTCCTTTCTAACATTAATCCCGTCCTTCGTTTTTCCCGGAATATTTAACAACAAACCTAACAAGCTGTCACAAACATTTTTTCTCGATATGCATTACATCAAGACAATGTCGGACTTCCAAATGCTTCCAGTATGGTAAATCCCACAAATTGATCTTTTCTTCCATATATTCTTGGGAGGAGTTGTACCATTTTTCCCTAACACAATGTTTAAATCCGCAACTCGTGAAAATGTAGCTTCTCCATCCAATGGTGGCCTTATCACATCAAACTCATTTTTACCATCAAACGCCTTCTTTAATCTGCGATATGGATGAGTCTTTGGAAGTGATCTTCGATGTCTTGCGACAATTTTTTAACCACAAAGAACGTGTATCATCTTCACAAACTGGACACGCCTTCCCTCCTTTCGTGCTGTATCCTGACAAATTGCCATACGCTAGGGAATCACTTATGGTGCAAAATATCATGGCTCGCATTTGAAAATTTTCCTTCTTATATGCATCGTAGACTTCGATACCCGGGCTCCATAACTTTTTCATGTCTTCAATTAATGGAGCCAAGTACACATCAATGTCGTTACCCGGTTGTTTTGGACCTTGAATTAACAATGACATCATGATGTATTTTCGTTTCATGCATAACCAAGGCGGAAGATTGTAGATGCACAAAAGAACTGGCCATGTACTGTGACGACTGCTCATGTTACCAAATGGATTAATTCCATCTGAACTAAGTCCTAATCGCAAATTTCTCAGTTCTTCACCAAATTCTACAAAATCGGAATCAATATTCCTCCATTGAGGTGAATCAGCAACATGTCTTAACTTTCCATCATTTTTACGTTCCTCTTTATGCCAACGCAACAATTTTGCATCTTTGGCATTCGCAAATAATCGCTTCAATCTTGGCACAATGGGCAAATACCATAAAAGCTTGGCAGGGGGTCCATTTTTTGTCACGTCATTATTTTCTTTTATTTGCTGCTTCTGTTTATACCTAGATGCACCACATATGACACATTCATCTAGGTTCTCATATCCATTTCTGTACAACATACAATCATTTGGGCATGCATGAATTCTTTCTACTTCCAATCCCATTGGACACATCAATTTTTTCGCTTGGTATAATGAAATTGGCAGTTCGTTATCTTCCGGAAGCATGTCATGCAAAATCTCTAACAAACTTGTGAAACTTTTATCACTCCATCCATTGTTGACTTCTATATTAAACAATTTCAGAACTGCAGAAAGTTTGGTGAATTTCGTATAACCAGTGTATAATGGCTTTTCTGAGTCGTCAAATAATTGTTGAAATCTATCTTGATATTTTTCAGCAACATCACCCTCCAAATCATGTAACATGTCATCTAAATTATCATAATTGTCATTATTGATCGGCTCAACATTATTAATTCCACCATCTACGGCCGAGTTACTTGTAGATAATAATTCACCATGTCGTGACCAACAAGTATATCGTTCCATAAATCCATTCACTATCAGATGTCCTTTAATTTTACTAGAATCTTCAAATACACAAAAAAATTTACACTCTTTACATGGACACCAAATTCCGCGCGTTCCTTTGTTAAACCGATCATCCTCAGCAACTTTCATAAACTCAGACAAACATGTCAAATACTCTATTGAAGCACGTTCTATCTCGTACATCCATATACTTCGATCCATCTGAAATTAAAAAAAAAAAAGACACTTAATATGTCACATGCTATGAGTATGTATAAATGTACACGATGGTGGTCAATCATAACCCACTTTTTGAATACTTTGTCTCATTTGTGAATCCGTATTAACAAATTGAATATTAAGAAAAAACCGGCAGCATTTCCCCTTAACTCCGCAAGTATACGTACAAAACGCAACCCGTGGGAGTAAAGAGAACTGTATACTGATTTTTTCCTAAATACTCAATTTGTTGATACACATTCACATCCTAAAAGAGACAAAGTATTCAAAAAGCAGTCCCAAAACGGGGACAATCCAAAATTAATCTCTAGTAGATTAATTTTAGACGGGTGTATGTAAACTAATGGCATATGAAATCCTATGTTTGTCCAACACAATTGACAACCCACACTAAATGAATGTTATGAAAATTAAAATGATATAAAGATTAGAATATAAACTACCTCTATAGTCAACAGATCAATAGATCCAACACAGTTAATATAGTCGGTGCGAATGCTTTTGTAGAAGTACCTACAATTAATATACATTAATAAAGAAAAATTAGCAATTACTTAATATATATGTGTGTGTGTGTGTATACACACACACACACATGGATGTATGTCACCATCCTTGTAATAAACTAAAACACACACACACACACACACACACACACATGTACAAAAAAAATTTATAAGAAAAAAAAATACCTTCAATCAATCATTTTGATTATAATACAAACTTTAAGTAGAATATAATTTATGAGAGTTGGAAGATGTAGAAATAATGGTGGATGGAATAGGTTTGAGAGGAAAATAAATGTTAGAAATGAAGAGGAAGAAGGAGTCGTTGACATAAATAAACAAATCAACCCCGGTTGCATAATAAAAAACCGGGGTCCTTTTGTGGTAGATATATGTCACTGTCATTGCATTAAATGAGGATATTCAACCCCGGTTGCAATATAAAAAACCGGGGTCTATTACCTGAAAAATTTAATGCTTTCTTTTTACACTTCTCGAAGGGGATATGCTCGGATTTTTTAAACATCAACCCCGGTTTTTTAATAAGGAACCGGGGTCTTTGCTCTACAAAAAAAGTTGTGCATTCCTCGGTAAGACGGAACATTTATTACGGTATTTAACCCCGGTTTTATATTAAGGAACCGGGGTCTTTGCTTCAAAAAATCCGCCCAACAGCTTCAACCACGGTTTTTTAATACTTTTTATGTCAACCGGGGTCTATTAGGTGGGGTTAAATGTGTTTTTTGTACTAGTGCGTTTGTTTTCTAAACAAGAGAATTCATGTAAGAAGAGAGACTTTAATGTTTGTTTTTTGAGTGTCTGAAACTTAAAAATCATGTCTGAGTGGTCTAAAGATCTAGATTTAGGGGCCTTTTAATTTCAATTAATGACACTTTTATTTACTTAAACTTTAAAGGAAAATCAGAGGATAAAACATCGGAGGCATGTACTAAACAAACAGTTTAAGTAAGTTTAAATCTGGAATTCAGATTTTAGATCATCTTTAGACGTTTTTAATTACAAACAAATACAATATTCATTCATATTTCATTATTAGAATTCATCGGTAATCCAACCAAAAATTATACACTGTAGTAATTCTTTTGTCTTTTTTATATCAAATTTTGTATTTTTATAAATTTTTTGAATTTCTTTTTCCACTTTACAGCACTTCCGACCAATGAGCATAACTACATAATGGAGATTACAGAATTCATTCATATTTTAAAAGAAAATAGAAAAGAAAAATGAAACCATCACACATGTAAGTTTACTTTTTTTCTTCTTCTTTTTTTTTTTTCTGGGACTGTCGTGTATTTTAAGTCAACTTTTTATTATTATTATTATTATTATTATTATTATTATTATTATTATTATTATTATTATTATTATTATTATTATTATTATTTAGGAACCGTTTGGTACGAAAAAAATCATAAATATTAAAAACGAAATAAAACAAAACGAACGAAATACTAAATTCTAAATAATTAAATCAAAACATGTAAAAGATCTCAATTCTCTTTACCAATTTTTATGCTTTTTATATTTGTTCATCCAGGGACGCTGTGAGAGTCTCAACCGTGCAGTGCCCCACAATTTTTATAATCACAAGCATATGGTTTCCAAAATCCAAGAGACGACCATGTGTCCATGGTTGATAGAGAAATAGAAACAAACTATTTTAAGCATATAGTTATTCCTCTATGGAATCGAAGGATATAATCTATAATTAAAAATGTATTTTTATACGTTTTTTCATCTCATTTGAGTGTATATGATGATATTTTGTAAGATTTAAGGGTACTTTCCGATGATTTATTTTCCTATTCTTAAATTCTTTTTTCGTCTTTGTGAAGACCACCCTTTACGGGGCAGTTCTCACGAGTCTAGGTCCCACATCATGCAATATGATATCAATCATAACTAAGATAGAGTAATTAATTGCGGAATTATAAATTACAAGTACAAACATATTAGGATTAAGTTTAATACAGATTATAGTTTTTAAATTAAACTTATAAAGGGCACAAGTCTAATCTAATTCATGCCATCATATTATCAAAATAAATCTACCCAGATCACCATAATATCGTCATCCAATTAGTACCAAAATGGGGTCGCTGAGTAGAGGTCTATGAAACTTCTGTCTTGAGCGTGTAAGACCTAAGAACTAGGTCCGGCAGGTGACTTTCCTTTGTCTTTTCCTGTAAAAATGTTAATGTAGCAACCGTAAGCAATGCTTAGTGAGTAAATAGATTTTCAAATTAACATGCATGTCAAGCGGATCATCAATCTAGCATGATATGTCTTGGCTGCCGCTACAGCCCTCATGATTGAGACATAGAAGTCATAGAGTCGGATGATGCTCAAGTCACGCTCACGCTTAAATCGTGGGGATCAGCCACATACTGGGCTAGCTACCAGTAAATCAACGTGGCGGAACATCGGAGGTCATTACCAAGTTCAATAGAACTGGTGAAATAGCCAAGTCTAGAACAATAGACCAATCAAGGCTAATCAAGCTGAATCAATATGTCAAGTCTATGCAATGATGAAGCATACGTAATCATGTCATGATAGCAGTAATCTCAAAGCAATGTCAGAAATGAACGAAAAATGCAATATCATATGGAATGATAAGTCAAATAGCTATCATGATCCACTGGGCAACACCGAACCATTGTGTGCACAGGTCACAATCCAGCTGATAATATGAATGTCAAATCAATCTAGCATCAACAATATGTCTCAACCGGAAATTCAAGCATGTTAAATCTGAATATCTATAACTCACAGTGTTGGGTCTTTATCAAACAGATTTAAAATCTGCCACCTGAGTTATCTCAAGATTTTATCTCAATCTGTTCTCTTGTCAAATCAAATCTTTGACCCACTTTATAAATCTTTAAATCTTTTGTTCAGAATTTCACTGAACCTGTCCAAAATTATTATATCATATCATGTCAATATCATATCATTATCGTCATCTCTTTAGTCGTTAAAATCTTTATTTTATCTGATTCTGATAACTTGTTTATTCATTTATTTTTCTTTCGTTCGTATTAAATAATTATATATCAATATATTATATATATTAATATATAATTATTTTGCTAATTATCTTGTTATTTTATATGTCATTCATGTATTTTATTCAATATATTCGAGTTTAGGTAGTGGGGTTCGAATTTAATACTTAAATTCGAACATGATGTTAAATTTGAAAACATCAATGTCAATTATGTGATTGAAGTTAAAATCGAAATATATATATGTAGCTAAACTTACATTCAATTTATATAACTAAAGTCAAAATTCTTGTTTTGATTTTTATGCTCAAATTCAAACACATTGACTAATTTCAATTTCTCCATTTCGAATTTAATATCCATTTCAAAATCACCTCTCGAATTTAGTGGTCAAAATCGAAGTCCTTACCTAATTTTGAATTCCTCATTCGAACATATTATCAAATTCGAATACTATTTCGAATTTATGTACAAATTCGAACTTGGGTTCGATTTTAATTAAAATTCGAGTTTGTTCCATGTATTTCGAGTTTGTTCTTGGCATCTCGAATTTGTTCATAATTTACATCTTAAAAACATACATTTCTACATCTAAAATCACGAATATGATAAATATTAAGCCTAAGTTCGTTTATATTATACTTATTCTAGTTAAAACTTCATCAAAATAGCTTTAAATTTCATAAAAATGATAATTTCGAATTTATTCTTAAAACCGAAAATATAAAAGCTTAAAAATATCAATTCTTACCTTAAATTCGTACAAAATCACGTAGGAGATAGCAGATTCAGATAGAACTCTTCGAGATCTTTCCGTTGACGTATAGAACTCGATAATCGGCCGGTCGATTTGGGAGATAATTTAGAGAGAAGGTAGAGAAAGGGTATAGAGAGAAAGTTAGAGAGAGAGAGAGAGTCTGATTTTTGAATAATAAATCACGTTTATATACTTCATCTAGTTATATCTGCTAGTTAACCCACTTTCATTTTTGTATATTATATCTCTTTTATTTAATTATGTAACATCCCATTTTCGTGATAATTGCGTGGATTTATTTTAGTAGATATTTAATATATTATTATTGTGTGGGTCCAATAATAACCCGAGTAGTGGATTATACGTGTCGGGTTTGCGAGTTACGTGGCGTTGAATAATTAATTTAGTGGATTAATTATATAATTGAGTTCGTGGATTTAAATGGGTTGAGTGGATTTTAATTATGAAAATGGGGTATCGGGTTCGGGTTAATGGGTTGGAACCCGCTGAAAATAGAAAGGATATGTGCGTACTTCTCCTTGCTTTCCTTCCATATTAAGAAAGTGTGCAAGTGTGTGATGTGTGTGATATCAGTGTGTGTATAGTGTGTGTGTGCGTGGGGTGTGGAGTAGCAGCAAGAAAACCCTTCAAGTCAAGATTTGATCTCCTCCTCCTTCCAATTTCGTGTTCTTGGGCTGCAAAGGTAAGGATTTTGATCTAGCAAGCTTAAATTCGAGATATATGGATGATGATGTTGAGAGTTTGATTTTCTGACTATGTGGCCGATTTTATGTATGCTGGGTGTGGGTTTTCTGGGCTGGAACTGAATTGTGGGAGGGTTTAGCCTCCTGGGCAGAAGCTGATCGACGAGCAGGAAGAAGACAGCCGCAGCGCGGCCGAGATGATGGGGCGGCGCGACCGCGATCGCGGCGCGGCCGTGGTGCCTGGGCGCGGGCGTGATCGGAGGGGAAGGGTTTGGAGCCGGTTTTGGGGTATTTGGGTCCCGTTTGAGCTGTTTTTGAGTCGGGATATTGTTGGGATTGTTTTGGGGCGGGTTTTCATCGGGACTTCGGGGTTTCGTTTGGGAATTGTGAGTCGGGTTTTGATCAAGTTCTCGGGACTTTATCGGGGTTGTTTTCGAGTTAGAGTTTTGGGATTCAATTGGGGATTGCTTTTGGATTCGAGTTAAGCTCATTATGAGTTTGTGATAGGTGTTCGTGGATTTGTGTTAACGAGTTGGGATTTGTGTAATTTCAGGGACGAGTCAACGAGCCGAGCCGAGTCAGAGATTCCGGGATTAGTGGATCGATCAGGTGAGTACGCGAGATCTTTTAAAAAGACCGGTCGTTGTCTTTTGGGTCATTTTGTGTCATACTTCATATGTGAATATATGAACTGTGTTGAGATGGTGGGCAATACGAGTTGCCCCTCAGGTATGATCCTTCCTTTCTTTATATGTGGATATAAAATTATGTATGAGATCCATGATACCGTGATTGCGATGAGTTATCGCGGGAGCTGAGTAGCTCTGTTCAACCCTGAGTAGGGTCCCCATATATATATGGTTGTGTTTATTCTCAGGTCGCTCCTGAGCCTATGAGTCCTGTTAGCCATGAGTATGGCTAGGGTGCAGGAGGGGAAGAGTTTCCCCATTTGAGATGGGTATCTCATTGAGCATTGGATCTCATATGTCTCTGAGCAGAGACTTGTGTGGCATGAGCATGCTATGTGTTCATACCTGTATTGAGATGTTGATTGCCAGGGACAGAGATTGAGCTTGTGTTGTGTGTATGTGCTACGTGTATGCATGTTATGTGTTTCTGTGCAGAGTCTAACCCTCGAGTACTCACGAGCTTTCGAGCTTATGTATTCGAGTCTTCCATGTTCAGGGCATCAGTGACAGGATTTGTAGCCGTGCTTGATGAGCTGGGATCGGGAATCATCTGGGGAGCTTGGTGTTAGTTTTGTGTAATGATCTAATCAGTGTTAATTATGTTAGCAGCTTTTGGGATTATGTAATCAGTGGATTAAATGTTGATAGTGTTTGTATAAAAGTTTTAAATTAATAGTGGTTTCGAGTTATCCTATGACATACGTGAAATTGAGTTATTGAGATGTGCCACCTGCGTATTGTAATGACGTGGCATTTCCGGGATCGGGAGGGGTGTTACAGCATGGTATCAGAGCTTGTGGTTTGAAGTCTGAGTATCATTAGTGGATGCTTAACTTAAACCTTGTTCCGATCCGTGGGGGATCTATTGCGATTGATTTTAGTGGAGTTAACTAACCTGGCTTAGTGTATAACGCTGGGTGACTTATTAGTGGTTCTCAATTGTTTTGATTTGTGCAGATAGTTATGGCAGATCATGGCGAGGGATCCGGCGCGGGCAAGCCGGCAGGGGACGAGTTCATTCGCAAGTCAGAGCTTCTGGGGGTATTGACTGAGTTTTACAGGCAGCAGAGAGAGCAGGAGCGGGAACAGGATCCGGGTATGGGACCACGTGCTGGGGGTGGTCAGGATACGGGCACGGGTGCCTCTTCATCTACGTCTCGGCGAGGGGGTTCGTTTAAGGATTTCATGACTGGGAACCCGCCAGAGTTTAGAGGTGGGGGTGAGCCAGGGATGGCTATGGCATGGGAACGCGAGGTAGAGGCTGCCTTTAGAGTTGCGCACGTGGAGCCGAGAGATATGGTGGGATATGCGGCTTATCTGTTGAGGGGAGGGGCATTGCAGTGGTGGAAATCTATCGAGTCGGCTATGACATCTTCTGCAGCTTTTGCGATGACGTGGGATCAGTTTAGGGCTGTGTTCGAGTTGCAGTACATTCCTAGAGACGAGAGGCGGGAGATGGAGCGGCGATTCCTGCATCTGCAGCAGGGTGAGATGACAGTGCAGCAGTACGTGGATCAGTTTAATGAGTATTCGCAGTTTGCTACCCATCACATCGCCACCGAGCAGCGAAAGATCGATGCATTCATTGATGGACTGCGAGCCGATATCAGAGAGTTCGTTGGGATGCATGAGACGCCTACGTTCGCCAGAGCGTTAGAGATGGCCCGCATCAGAGAGCGGGAGATAGCCAAGCAAAGAGAAGACCTGTCCTTTCAGCGCAGGCGTGCAAGGACTCCCGAGCGATCTTCGAGAGACCGGAGGTATTCCAGAGACGATTCCAGAGAGCGGCGTTCGGGACAGAGTTCGAGAGACAGGCGAGATCGGGATAGAGACAGAGACAGGGATAGGGAGCGGAGGTCGAGTGGACCAGGGCGGAGCCAACGATCAGATAGTCAGAGTCAGAGGCAGAGTTCGAGATATACAGGGCAGAGTCAGAGCAGTGTAGGGCAGAGGCCTCGAGATGGGGGCGATAGGGGAGACAGTTCGGTTGGAGATCGGGAGTGCCCGAGATGCCACCGACGCCATAGTGGGCCGTGTGTGCCCAGGTGTTATCGATGTGGTCAGCGTGGGCATGCTGCCGCCACGTGTACTGTTCCAGAGCCATTGTGTTTCCGTTGTGGGAGGCCGGGGCACAGGGTGCAAGACTGTCCAGAGTTGGGATCAGCGATACAGGGTACGAGTTCTAGTGGGGCCAGAGCTGAGCCGTCGTCATCCGGTCGTCATGACTCTCGAGCGCGGGGTCGGGTCTTTCAGACGACTGCAGAGGAAGCTCGAGATGCTACTGATATGGTTCCGGGTATGTTTCTCTGAGCTTGATTTGAGTGTGTATTAGTGTAGGACGGGTCATTGGGCTGTGTCTGTGATAAGAGTATGTGTTCTGCTGTGTGTGACTGCTTCGTTTTGTCTGTGGTTATGTGACTCTGTGACAGAGGTACGGGACGAATGTGTATGGGTTATATGGGATTATTATATCTGGGCATGTGTGTGAGAGTGAGATATATTGTGGTGTAATGGGTTATCAGAGTTTCGAGATTGGGCATTGTGTCATGTTAGTGGATCAAATTATATGAATAATTATTGCGAATGTGTTTGTGACTGTGGGATTCAGTGACAGAGGGGCGGGATTGTGTGTATGGGCTGAATGGGGTCGTTATGTTTGGGGTATATATGTGAAGTCAATGTGCTAGAGTTGGGCTACTGTGATCTGGGTGTGTATGTGAGAGCGGAATATATTGTGATAAGATGGGTCATCAGAGTTCTGGAATTGGGTATTGTGCTATGATTAGTGGATTAATCATGTTGAGTTGTGTGAATTATATGAATAATTATTGTGATGTGCTAGTGGATTGATCAACCCTGATAGTGGATTGTCATATTGATAGTGGATTATCATATTAATAGTGGATTTAAATTCTTGTGTGTGCTATCCCTATCTGTGATATTGTGCTTTGCGAGATGCGTTTATCTGGGTGGTGAAAAGAGTTGAGAATTTTGTTGTGATAGTGGATTAATCTATTGAGAGTGGATTTAATCCCTTTATGAGTTTAACCATGTTTATAAGCTTGCGTTTAGTGATTCGATGGAGATGTCTTTATGTGTTGTGTTAGTGGATGATCTATATAGAGTTATGTGAGTATGTGATAAAAGAGAGTGAAGATCGATGGATTGAGAACATATGTGAATTGAGTGGCTTATGAAGTGACGCCACGAGAAGACCCTGTAAATAGAGGATCTATCAGTTGCCAATATGTGAATTAGGGGATTTAATTGAGCTATTAGTGGATAGTCTAATTGAGTTAAAGATTCGAGGGAGCCGACTTGTTTTAAAAGCTGAAGTAGAGACGTGTTTTAGTGATGATTATACCATTCAGAGTTCAAATGCGAATTTATCAAGAATTATTGGTATGTCGAGAGATGTGAGTCAGCATTTTCGGGAATTTTTGTGTATTTGCGATTGGTTTGCGATAGATTCCGGGGACGGAATCTCTTTAAGAGGGGAGGATTTGTAACATCCCATTTTCGTGATAATTGCGTGGATTTATTTTAGTAGATATTTAATATATTATTATTGTGTGGGTCCAATAATAACCCGAGTAGTGGATTATACGTGTCGGGTTTGCGAGTTACGTGGCGTTGAATAATTAATTTAGTGGATTAATTATATAATTGAGTTCGTGGATTTAAATGGGTTAAGTGGATTTTAATTATGAAAATGGGGTATCGGGTTCGGGTTAATGGGTTGGAACCCGCTGAAAATAGAAAGGATATGTGCGTACTTCTCCTTGCTTTCCTTCCATATTAAGAAAGTGTGCAAGTGTGTGATGTGTGTGATATCAGTGTGTGTATAGTGTGTGTGTGCGTGGGGTGTGGAGTAGCAGCAAGAAAACCCTTCAAGTCAAGATTTGATCTCCTCCTCCTTCCAATTTCGTGTTCTTGGGCTGCAAAGGTAAGGATTTTGATCTAGCAAGCTTAAATTCGAGATATATGGATGATGATGTTGAGAGTTTGATTTTCTGACTATGTGGCCGATTTTATGTATGCTGGGTGTGGGTTTTCTGGGCTGGAACTGAATTGTGGGAGGGTTTAGCCTCCTGGGCAGAAGCTGATCGACGAGCAGGAAGAAGACAGCCGCAGCGCGGCCGAGATGATGGGGCGGCGCGACCGCGATCGCGGCGCGGCCGTGGTGCCTGGGCGCGGGCGTGATCGGAGGGGAAGGGTTTGGAGCCGGTTTTGGGGTATTTGGGTCCCGTTTGAGCTGTTTTTGAGTCGGGATATTGTTGGGATTGTTTTGGGGCGGGTTTTCATCGGGACTTCGGGGTTTCGTTTGGGAATTGTGAGTCGGGTTTTGATCAAGTTCTCGGGACTTTATCGGGGTTGTTTTCGAGTTAGAGTTTTGGGATTCAATTGGGGATTGCTTTTGGATTCGAGTTAAGCTCATTATGAGTTTGTGATAGGTGTTCGTGGATTTGTGTTAACGAGTTGGGATTTGTGTAATTTCAGGGACGAGTCAGCGAGCCGAGCCGAGTCAGAGATTCCGGGATTAGTGGATCGATCAGGTGAGTACGCGAGATCTTTTAAAAAGACCGGTCGTTGTCTTTTGGGTCATTTTGTGTCATACTTCATATGTGAATATATGAACTGTGTTGAGATGGTGGGCAATACGAGTTGCCCCTCAGGTATGATCCTTCCTTTCTTTATATGTGGATATAAAATTATGTATGAGATCCATGATACCGTGATTGCGATGAGTTATCGCGGGAGCTGAGTAGCTCTGTTCAACCCTGAGTAGGGTCCCCATATATATATGGTTGTGTTTATTCTCAGGTCGCTCCTGAGCCTATGAGTCCTGTTAGCCATGAGTATGGCTAGGGTGCAGGAGGGGAAGAGTTTCCCCATTTGAGATGAGTATCTCATTGAGCATTGGATCTCATATGTCTCTGAGCAGAGACTTGTGTGGCATGAGCATGCTATGTGTTCATACCTGTATTGAGATGTTGATTGCCAGGGACAGAGATTGAGCTTGTGTTGTGTGTATGTGCTACGTGTATGCATGTTATGTGTTTCTGTGCAGAGTCTAACCCTCGAGTACTCACGAGCTTTCGAGCTTACGTATTCGAGTCTTCCATGTTCAGGGCATCAGTGACAGGATTTGTAGCCGTGCTTGATGAGCTGGGATCGGGAATCATCTGGGGAGCTTGGTGTTAGTTTTGTGTAATGATCTAATCAGTGTTAATTATGTTAGCAGCTTTTGGGATTATGTAATCAGTGGATTAAATGTTGATAGTGTTTGTATAAAAGTTTTAAATTAATAGTGGTTTCGAGTTATCCTATGACATACGTGAAATTGAGTTATTGAGATGTGCCACCTGCGTATTGTAATGACGTGGCATTTCCGGGATCGGGAGGGGTGTTACAAATTATCTTTAATATTTTATTAATTCATAATATAAATATTTATATAATTTAATTAAATATTTCATAACTTAATTAAATTATAATTCAAATAATGTAACATTATTACATTATCGGTTCAAAATACTGAATTTATATCTGGGTCAAAAGTTAGGTTGTTACAGTCTTCAACTTATTATTGAAATAACGGTTCAATGTCGTCATACTTAAGATTCACTATCAATTATTTGTATTCTGTAATCTATATAAATACTATTAAATGAGTAAATGATATGTCACGTGTAATACTCTCCTTTAATTTGTGATATGTCGTCTTCTCCTTCAGGGCCGGCCCTGAGGTGAGGCCACGTGGGCTACCGCCTAGGGCATCAAGTCATGAACGGACATCACTTTTCAGTCCAATAAGTTATATATTAGGTCAACACGTGTATTTTTTTTTAACTTTGTGGTATTTTTAAAAAGACATTTTTTTTCTATCTTGGCCAAACCTATTTTAAAAAATAGTACGTTGCATGTTGTTTTTCAATTTAATGTGTAATATTTTTTAAAGTGTTATATAGTTAGTTTATGATGTTTAAATTATAAATTATAGTACCTAGTAATTTTTTTTAAAAGTTAATGATTTTGTAGTAAGATCTTATCATCACGATCCGATCCTACGATCCCGATTTTACAAGGACGAAAACGGTCCTAGGTAAAATCTCGATCTTAACAACCTTGATATCATTCAATATTGAATTTTATGACTATTTTAATTATCAAATTTATAAATCCTAATTCAGACTTTATCATTTGATCACTAAGAAAAACCTATGTGAAATTGAAATGTATACGATTAAAGTCTTGAAGCATTAAATGCACAAATCTTGTCAAATGCACAAATTCGTACATAAAGTGGATAAATTTGTCATGAGATGCGTAAATTTTTATATCAAATGCATAAATTTTAGCATCAAATGCATAATTTTATACATTAAATGCACAAATATCAGAATGGTTCTCACGTTTTCACGGAATTGAGGGTTCTTACCGGAACTCAATCTGTGTGTGTATCATAAGTGTAAGTTTGTTAATTGTTAATGTTTTTTATGTCAATTATTGGATTAGTTTTGTGATGTTGGTTATAGATTATGTGATTAGTTTTGTTATAACTTTGTTTTTATGATTTCGTTGATAAAGATCGATTTATGTAGCAAAATATGCAATCCAGGATTGATGTACATCATCATATATTGAAAAAATATATATTAGATAGAATTTAACAACAAACTACATAGTTAAGTTTGATGTTTTTATAATAACAATAAGTTTGTGTGTCTAGTTTTAGTTATGGACCATTTCGACCCTACCCATTTCGGTCATCATGTCATATTTGTTCATATGTCATCTTGACTAAATTGGACCCAAGGAGTAAGGACAATGACTTATTATTTCTTTTTCACAAATTATGCATTTAGCCTAAAGTGTTAATATTGGAAAAACTCAACTAGCTTTTCTTATTTTCTTCATTATGTTCCTAAACTTTATTCTAATTGTTTATGACCTTAAACTATGTTTGTCTTATTCAAAAGTATATAATTTTTACCGGCTACCAGATTAGCACAATCGATAAACCAAAAAGTTTAGGAGCTTAATCGCTAAAATATGGAAAGATGGTGAGGTTTTCCCAACGTTAATCAAGTGAAAAAAAAATCAAGATTATTTGTTTGGTAATCGGTTAAACAGGTCAAATATACACTTTTGTATAGACAAAAATAGTTTATGGACTTAAAACAATAAGAAAAAAATTTAAGGACATTAACTATCACATAAATAAAAAAAGTTGACTGAGTTTTCTCAATATTAACCCCAAGAAAAATATATAGTAAACAACCTCAAACTTAATAATAATTTGTGTTGCATTGTACAAGAATATTTTCTGGTATGTGTAATCTGTAGATGATGGTTTACTCGTTTTAGGAATTATATATACATACATTTATCAACTTGAAATGACCAATGAATTTGTTCCGGACTTCCGGCTACCAATTTTTGATTTGTAGACATTATTTATTCTTTTTAGTTATTTTTTTAAAATTTTAAGATACCAACAAGTGATGTTAACTTTTAAGTTTCTTTTTTTTCTAAATATTTTTCTATAAAAGTTTCAAAAAACCACCCTTTGTATTTGTATTATTTTCAAATAGATCCTTTATTTTAATAACATTTTATTTTAAATTTATGATTTACTTTTGGTAGATGCCAAATGATAATTTCTGCCAAAAAAAATTATAATTTTTTCCTTCAACACTTTCCGTGTAACGTTAATTTTCTTTTTTTGGGTGACTCTCTTTAATAAGTTTTAAGCACCACATTTTATATTTGTGTTATTTTCAAAATACACTCTTTAATTTAATAATATTTACTTTTTCGTATTTAATACCGGTCATGCATACAACGTTAATAAATGTACGGATGTTTGGAGCAATTATTTGAGAATATTAGGTTGTGTTTAGTACTTTGGTTACATGAAAATGTTATAATTAATTGTGATTACAAAAAGTTATGATTTTTTTTAAATTGCTACAATGCACACGAAATATAATATATAATGTAATTATTTATTATAAAAATTTATTATAACTTTACGTTAATTAGTGTTTTTTATAATTTTTGATTTAATGATGATGTTGTGTTATTTTTTGCTTTTTTTTCTTTGTAAATAATAATATATGATTTTCCGAAGTTGCAGCGGGGCTTGACTAGGGGTGTAATCGAGCCGAGTCGAGTTGAGTATCACCAAGCTCGAGCTCAAACTCGACAATAAAACTCGAGCTCGATCGAGCCATAGTTTTGAAACTCGAGCTCGACTCGATAAACTACTCGATACTATCGAGTTTGACTCAACTCGGCTCGATTAAATTCGGGATAAAGGAAATCGAAATATAATACAAAATATTCAATCTAAATTTATCCCAACAACAAGTAATAATGGTAAAAATATAAGAATGTAATTTTAGGTTTAAGATTATATAGTTTAATTTATATAAAAGTGATAAAAATATAATATTACAAATTTGAAGGGTAAAAATATAAACTTGTAAACTTAAGCTCGATTAGGCTCACGAGCCTATCGAGCAGGCTATTTTAATACTCAAGCCCGGCTCGATTACTACTCAAGTAGCTCGAGCTCGGCTCGATTAACTGCGAGTCGATTTCGAGTTTTCTACGAGTCGATTCCAAATAGCTTATGAGTTGTCTTGTGTCAATGTCTCACTTACACCCCTACCCTTGACCACTCGTTACATGTACCATTCTCTTGTGTAACCAATAAAATACTACTAAATGTGTACAATTAATTATTATGAACTTTGACCTTTGCAAAAAAAATCACACCACACAATCATATTTTTGACCAGAAGTTAGGAGACACATGTCTCAAACCCACTAAAAAAAGCTTAAAACTGAATAATGGTTCATAATGATTTGATTTGATTGATCCAACTTTACTTTCAAAAAATCATATCAATTTTTTTATTTTCATAATGAAATCCCTAGACCTTTTCCTAACTGTTTAAATCCCTAAACTATTTTTGTCTTATTTAAAAGTGTATATTTGACTTGTTTGACCGGTTACCAAACAACTAACTTTGATTTTTTTACTTGATTAATGTTGAAAAAACCAATCATCTTTTCATATTTTAGTGATTAAGTCCATAAACTTTTTATTAGTTGTATTTTACCAACAATTCCGGTAGCCGGTCAAAGATATATATTTTTGAATAAGACAAGAAATTTAGGGACCAAAACATATGGAGAAAAAAAAAGGTTTAGGGATTTAATTGAAAAAATAAGAAAAGTTAATTGAGTTTTTTCAATATTAACTCCAAAATAAATTAAGAAAGTTTTTTGACATTTTATTTGAAGATATATGAAGTGGGTTTGACAGCTTTTCCAAATTACAACTAATGTATTCCATATTGATGGACACCACATCACCCATCAAGTGTTCCACTTTTGGCCCAACAATGGTTTTTGGCCTGTTTTTCTCAAATTATAATCCTACAATCTTTATTTACGGGATTAATATTTAAAAAAAAAACTTTTTTTTTAAAATTTTATCGATTAAGTCTCATAATGTCTGTTGAGTGTTTTTAAATCTATGAACATTTTTTTATCTTATTCAAAACTATATATGTCTGACTTAAAAGCTATGTTCCGATAACTTGTCCATTTGATGTCCACATGGCATATTATTTGATAATGTGGCATCCACACGATGTTTCTACTATTACTACTACTACTTTTGTTGTTGTTGTTGAATGTCAGTTAAAACTTAGAAGCCATTAAACTCCGTAACTTACGGTTATTTCTTTAAATGAGAAGATAAATACACATCAAGGTTGTCAAGAACGAGATCTTATCTAGGATCGTTTTCGTCTCTGCAAGATCGAGATCGTAGGTATCGGGATCGTAAGATCCAACCAAAAAATTACTACTTTTTAAATTTTCTTTCTATGTACTATAATTTGTGATTTTATATTATAAATTAATTATATAACACTTTAAATAATATTTATACAACAAATAGAGAAACAACGTACATTCATGTTTAAAATATTTATTGTCATCCAAATAAAGTCAACCACTCATACATCCTATAATTTGACTCCCTATCCTAATGGATAAAATGATTGGATCTATGTAAAAGGTTAAATCAAATCAGTAAATGATCCGCGGGAACCCAATTAAAAGAGTCCGGACCGAGTAAAAGGTAGGATCGGATCGATGACCGATCCTACGATCTTACGAACAATCCCACGATCCTACGTACGATCTTGTTATAAAACGATCCTACACCGATTCTGCTTGAAATCACTTGGTAGGATCGTGGGATCGACCGATCCTACGATCTTACTCGCGATCTTAACAACCATGATACGAGGATGAATAAAAAGGTAATCGCATATCTTGAGAAACATCATATAGCTTAATATACCAAAACCTTCCCCATATTTTTACTTCTCTCACTTAGATTTAGCTTTCAGAGTTTCATATACTTTTCTTTTAGGAAACGTTTGATATGGTGAAATGGAATAAAATGTAAATGTTTATATTTACAAGCTTTTTCTCTATCATGGTGATGATTTTGATTCTAAATGAATGCAATGAAAGCTTGACTTTAGTGTCAATATAATCTATTTATTTTCTTCAACAAATTAAAGAGAATCAAACTCGAAAGAAAATGAGGTTTTTATTTATTTTTCTTTATTTCAATGTCAAAATATTATCATTATGGGATAAAAATTAGGGTTTATTATTAAAAAGAACATGTTTTCACAATTTTTGTGTTTTCGTCCCTCGGTGTTATTTTTTTCCCATAAAAGTTCTCAAATTGGCTTTTTTTTTCTTTTTGATTTAGTGAGATTTGGACATTATAGCTCGGTTTTCAGTTTTTAAAAACCCGGTTTACTAATTATAACCGGGTTCTTATGTCCAAATTTCACTAAACCAAAAAGAAAAAATTAAGTTGAGGACTTTTATGAAAAAAAATAACATCAAAAGACAAAAACGCAAAAAACGTGAAAACATGTTTTTTTCATAATAAACCCTAAAAATTAAAATAAATTATAAATACAAGCATCTTCTTTCATTCCATTCGATCGTATCAGATAACTCATTTTATATTTATCTTTTACCATTATCTAAACAAAGTTAGAGGATAAGAAAGGTAGACCATTCACTTCTTGACACTTGAATGGTAGTAAAAAAAAAATTGGTGTTCTTTTTTTAATTATAACTTTAATACCCACCCATTAAAAGGTTGTGGGGGGCGTTGACATTACTTAGTCACATATGACGATAAGATTCTAAACCTAAAACATAATAAATTATATATTATTTATTGATGAGGGAACAAATAGAAAACTCTACTCATGTGGCACGATCAAAACCAATAAATATCAGATTTTTTTGCATTTGTGCTAACAAATAACCTAATAGCAGTGGCAGACCTAGGATCTGGGGTCGCCGATTGCACAATCTAAGTTATCATGTCGGTTCGATAATTTAAGTAACTAAATTGGTTGGGTCGGACCAACAAATGAGAATAAATTCTTTAACATAGCACAATATAAAGTAGATATCAAATAAACAAATAATATCAAAATAGAGTTGCAATTAATTAAACCAGTAAGAAATTACCATGTACAGTCGTACAATCTCCTAGTTTCCCTCTGCGGTGTTTCATCTTCTGTAATCGATTGATTACTGCTTCACTTGTATTGGGTTTGGCTAAGTGGGTAACCGATTTAATATATTAAAATTAGATTTGGGTTATTGGGTATAAGAATTAAGTATGTGTCAAATGCGTTTTGGGTTGATGGACTTTGATTTTGGGTTTTGTTAAATGATTGTGTTTTAGAAAAGTGTTTACTTTTATTTTTTGTACTTATTTAGACATTCTTTTTTAATACTTTTAATTTATTTGTTTTGATTTGAGGTTATAAAATGTTATAATACTTTTAATTTATATGTCACACTTAAACAATTATCGGTTGCACAATTAAAATTTTAAAAAATTTTAAATTACAAAAAGATGTTATTGGAAAGGGGACCGGTGGCAGGTGTTACCCTTCAATTAAATTATTTAAATATTATTTAATTGTAAAAAATAAAATACACGTTAGTAGTTTGTAATAATCAGTAATTTATGTACATTTATCTATTGACAAATGATTATTTTTAAGTTTTTAGTATGAATTGGGAATTTTTTATAAGTTTGGGATTTATTAAAGAAATGTGTTTTAATATATTTGAACTATAATAATTTAAAACAATAATAAACAAGATAAGCGGTTCGATTGAAAAGGGTAAAAATAATAAAATTTGCAATTTTAAAATTCAAATACATATAGTTTTGGAATCAGTCATGTACCAAATTCTAATACAATTGGTTATGACAAAAGAAAAAAATAACAGGCAAAGCTTATTCATGCTAAAATTCTAAAAATTTTAGGTGCTACGAATAGACTCGATTTTTAATGTATGATTCGGTATAAGCTCAACTTAAATATTACTATTAAAATAAATGTTGAGTCAACTAAATTTATGATAATTTTAACGATATTTCATTCAAAAATCGATATTCTTAAATAATTTGTTTTGCACTGTATTATAATAACTTTAATAAACCACTCCATAACTTGTAACATCCCGTTTTTGGGATAGGTACGTGGAATTATTTTATTGGATTAATTATTTAATTTGGGACCCGGGGATGTAAATTATTTTGGGGTATCGGGATCGGATTTTGGGTATCGGACCGGGTTTAGTCCAAAACGTATATATATGTCACCTTCTTGCGGGCCGCGATGTTCTTGAGGTGATCGCAGGCGGTTTGGGTCCAAGCTCGGGCCGCAATGTGAGCGCGGCCGAGATTGAGGTCATCGCGACCACGACCGCGATAGGGTCAGTGCGGCCGCGATGCGGCTTGGGTTTCGGGTTGGGTTTCCGGGTTCTGTGAGTCGTGTGTTCGGGTCATTGGGGTCTCGTGAGTTGTTGAGAATTGTGTATAGAGTTGTTGGGTTGAGATTGTGATATTGAGTTGTGATATTGTGTTTTCAGGGTCTCGCGTTGATAGGGTAAGGGAAAGGGCAGGGAATCGAGACTTAGTGTAGCTAGCTGGGCAGGTGAGTTTGCATGTTTTTGTTGAGATACTTGTACGATTATTTATTATACTTGCATGATCTTTTATTGAGTTTTTATGAGATATCATGAGTTTTCTTACGAACTTCTATTGAGATACTATAATGCATGTATTACTGAGCTATTGTGAACTTTATTTTAAATATGAGATTTGGGACACTTGAGCTGTTGAGATACTAAACCGTACGGCTGGGCAGGGGTTGGGTCGCTCCCAATTCCCTTTTGAGTCCTGACGACTGCTTTGTGCGGTCTAGGGATTTGGGTACGTGGATTTATCCACACGAGTTGAGTACCTATCGAGCTACTTTGTGGGATCTCATATATTTGTTCAGTAGAGAATGCTGAACGTTTTATTATCGAGTTGTTTATTTATTGAGTTTATAATCGTACACTAACCCGTGCATTCTCACCAGCTTTAGCTGACCTGTATGCGGCGTTGTGTGTATCTCAGGTGACCGGACTGCTAGTAGGCCTGCTGCATCGAAGTAGGTTTACATTATCTGTGATCGAGGAGTTAGCTACCTTCCGTAGAGGTAGTTATATTTTGGGGACTGTTTGTATATACTTCGGATAGGTTGTATTATATTCAGGGATTTCCGTGACTATTGTTGTGTAATTAATGTTTTAAAATTTTCGGGTTTCCGCAATATGCCTTGGGAATAGTGTAGGGATTATTATATTTTATCATAGATGATGTGTTATTTACATGGCATTGTGGTTCAGTTCGAGGGTGTTACAAGCTTGGTATCAGAGCCTAGGTTGAAGAGATTAAGTATCTAGCGGATGCTTAAGCTTAAACCACGGAGTCTAGATCCTTGGATTGTAATCCGAAGTAGAGTATTAGGTGATAAACGAGTAGCGTGTAGAGTCTTGTAGAGTTAATTCGCGTTATTATTTTATTGTGCAGGTTATTATGGACCGTCAGGGCAGCGGGCCTCAGGGGGATGGCCATAGGGATGATGAGCATGTGCATAGATCTGACTTATATGTTGTGATAGGCCAGATCCTAGACGAGCGTTTTCCTGTTCAGGATGTGGGTAAGGGTCGAGGTGTGGTGCCTCCGCCCGAGGGAGAGCAGAGTTCTGGGGCTGGTGCTTCTTCTAGCCAGCCATCGCGAGGGTCCTTTAAGGACTTCATGACGGGTCGCCCTTTAGAGTTCTTTGGTGCAGTGGGTGCCTCGAAGGCACTTGATTGGCTGCGAGAGGTCGAGGCTGCGTTTCGTATAGGCCATGTTGATCGAGCCGACAGGGTGAGTTATGCCTCCTACCTTCTTAAGGGAGGAGCATTGAGATGGTGGAGCTCAGTTGTCAGTGCCTAGTGAGTCGATGAGGCCTAGGGTTGTAAACGAGCCGAGCCGAGCCCGAGCCTGTTTAAGCTCGAGCTCGGCTTGTTTAAAAATACTAGGCTCGAGCTCGAGCTCGGCTCGTTTCGAGCTTTGTATGTAAAGCTCGAGTTCGGCTCGTGAATAATTTTCCAAGCTCGAGCTCGGCTCGGGCTCGACTCGTTTATTATATATTTTAATTTTTTAATTAATAAATAATCTTTTTTATATAATATATATAATTTGTTATTTTAATATATTTATATTTATTTAATCCATATATTATATATTTATTAATTTAAAAATATATTTATATATAGGCTCGTTTAAGCTCGTTTAGGCTCGCGAGCTTGATATGTGAAGCTCGGGCTCGAGCTCGTTTATTAAACGAGCTCGAATTTAGGCTCGAGCTCGGCTCTGACTCGTTTAATTCGAGTTTTTTTCGAGCTTTTGACGAGTCGAGCTCGAGTAGCTCACGAGTAGCTCGGCTCATTTACACCCCTAACGAGGCCTACTTGATGTCGTGGGAGGGGTTTCATACAGAGTTTGAGCTGCAGTATTGTCCGTTGGATACGAGAAGAGAGTTGGAGCGAGAGTTCATTCATCTGCAGCAGGGATCCAGATCTGTTCAGGAGTATATTGATATTTTTAATGACAGGGCTCAGTTTGCGCCGCATCAGGTAGCTACAGAGGACCGAAAGGTCAATATGTTTATCGAGGGTTTGAGGCCGGACATTAGAGAGTTCGTGGGGATGCTGCGTGACCCCACATTTGCTTCAGCCATGGAGTATGCCCGCCGTCGAGAGCGGGAGATTGAGAGACAGCGGGAGCAGTCAGCTCCCCAGAGACAGCGTATTGAGCCATCGGGTCAGGTTAGAGTTCTGGGTCTTCGAGATTTTACAGAGAGAGCCGACAGAGCGGTTATTCCGAGCAGCAGGGACAGAGTTCCGGGGGTCGTAGGGATCAGGGTCGAGATGGGAGGCAGTTTGAGCAGAGTCAGGGCGGTCAGAGACAGCAGGGACAGAGTCAGAGGCAGTCTTAGAGTCAGGGTCAGAGTAGTAGTGGTAGAGGTTCCAGGGATTCGCGGAGTAGGCTTGGGAGTTCAGCCGATGTCGAGAGAGATTGTCAGCGATATCATCATCGCCATGCAGGGCCGTGCGCCCCCGAGCATCTTCGTTGTTTCCGCTGTGGCCAGTTTGGTCACACTGCTGTTGCGTGTACTTCTCAGGAGTCTCTTTGCTTCCGGTGCGGGAAGTCGGGTCATATGTCTCGAGATTGTCCAAACCCGAGCGCGGGGTTTCCGGGATCGAGCTCAGGTGGAGTTGGGGCTTCGGGGTCATCATCAGCACCTCGGGGAGGTGGAGCACCGAGGGCTCGCGGCAGAATTTTTCAGGCTACTGCTGAGGAGGCGCGAGTCGCCTGATGTTGTATCTGGTACATTTATCCTTAGCGGACTGCGTGCCTTTATTTTGTTTGATTCGGGATCCGACCGTTCATATGTATCTGCCTCCTTCTGTGATTATTTTTCTATGCCTTCATCTGAGTTATTTAGGGATGAGCGACGGGTACCATTTCCCAAACCCGAACCGGTACCGGTACCGACGGGTACCGAATTAATATATTCGGTTCGGTATTCGGTTTTTAAATTAGCTAAAATTCGGTATTCGGTACTCGGTTTTTAAATTAGCTAAAATTCGGTATTCGGGACCGAACCGGCACCGTATAAACTTATACGGTTCAGTATTCGGTTCTTTCAAAACTAATAATTCGATTTCGGTATTTTCGGGATCGGTACCGGTTCGGTTCGGTCCGGTACCGAGCTCACCCCTAGAGTTATCTGTGTCTGTTATTGTTGAACGTGTTGATGGTAGTACGGTGTTAGTGAGCCGTGTCTATAGAGATTGTGTGATAGAGATTGACGGTCATCGGTTTTCCATAGACTTGATGCCTATGGAGATTAGTAGTTTCGATGCCATCGTTGGCATGGATTGGCTGACAGCGCGTCAGGCAGATATCTTCTGTTCTAAGAAGATGATTCGTATCCCCGTTTCTGAGTCAGAGTCAGCGGTGATGTATGGCGAGAGGCGCAGGGGAGAAATGAGTAAAGTGTCGATGGCGCAGCCGCAGAGATATGTGGCGAAGGGGTGTGCCACTTATTTAGCTTATGTGGTAGATGCGAAGAAGGAGAAGGGGGAGGTCAGTGATGTGCCGGTGGTAAGAGATTTCCCCGATGTATTTCCAGATGAATTGCCGGGTCTGCCGCCTGACCGGCAGGTTGAGTTCAGGATCGACCTAGTTCCCGGGGCCGTTCCTGTTGCGCACACGTCGTATCGGTTAGCTCCTACCGAGATGCGCGAGATGATGACGCAGCTGCAGGATCTGTTGTATCGAGGGTTCATTCGCCCCAGTTCTTCTCCGTGGGGAGCCCCTGTGTTATTCATGAAGAAGAAAGATGGGACGATGCGTATGTGTATAGATTATCGAGAGCTTAATAGGGTAACGGTGAGTAACCGTTATCCCTTGCCGAGGATTGATGATCTCTTTGATCAGCTTCAGGGGCTAGCTATTTTTCGAAGATTGATCTGCGTTCCGGGTATCATCAACTGCGGGTTAGAGACGAGGATGTGCCTAAGACTGCATTCAGGACCAGATTTGGTCATTGTGAGTTCTTAGTCATGCCGTTCGGGCTGACTAATGCCCCAGCAGCGTTTATGGATCTGATGAATAGGGTCTGCAGGCCAATGCTCGACCGTTTCATGATTGTGTTTATTGATGATATTTTGATTTATTCGAGGAGTAGTGAGGAGCATAGTCAGCATCTGAGAGAGGTCCTGAGTACTCTGCAGCGAGAGAGGCTATACGATAAGTTTTCGAAGTGTGAGTTTTGGCTTCGAGAGATGCAGTACTTAGGGCACGTGGTGACGAGCGAGGGCGTTAAGGTGGATCCCGCAAAGATTGAGGCGATTACGAGTTGAGGCCAGCCCACATCAGTATCTGAGGTTCGTAGTTTCTTGGGTTTGGCCGGGTATTATCGGCGGTTTATAGAGAATTTCTTGGGAATCGCAGTGCCTTTGACGATGTTGACCAGGCAGTCGGTGCCGTTTGTGTGGACTGAGGAGCAGGAGAGTGCCTTTTTAGAGTTGAAGAATCGGTTATGTAGGGCTCCGATTCTAGCGTTGCCAGAGGGTTCCGAGGATTTTGTTGTGTATTGCGATGCTTCCTTCACCGGGTTGGGATGTGTATTGATGTAGAGAGGCAAGGTGATCGCTTATGCCTCGAGACAGCTTCGAAGTTACGAGTTGAGTCGGCCGGTGCATGATCTAGAGTTGGACGCCATAGCCTTCGCTTTGAAGATATGGCGGCATTATCTATATGGGACGCGCTTTACAGTATTTACCGATCATAAGAGTTTGCAGCATTTGTTCAGTCAGAAGGAGCTGAACATGAGACAGAGACGCAGTATGGAGCTCCTAAAGGATTATGATTGTGACATCCAGTACCACCCGGGGAAAGCTAACGTGGTGGCAGACGCTTTGAGCAGGAAATCCTATGAGCAGACGGTTACGTCTAGAGCTTCTCGGCTAGAGGTCACGTCGACCTTGATTAATGGTCTGCGGCTAGCTCAGGAGGAGGGGCTGAGGAGTGAAAATTTGCAGAGAGAGAGAGATTAGCTGGTCAGTTAGAGTTATTGAGCAGAGATGACAGAGGTCTGATGACTCTCCGCGGTCGAGTGTGGTTCCCAGAGTAGGCGGTTTGAGACAGCTTATTCTAGATGATTCCCATAAGTCTAGATTGTCGATCCATCCGGGCAGCACGAAGATAAACCGAGATCTGCGAGTTCATTATTGGTGGTCAGGGATGAAGAGGGATGTGGGGAAGTATGTGGAGGCGTGTATGACGTGTCTGAGAGTTAAGAGTGAGCATCAGAAGCCGCATGGCAGACTTCAGCCGCTAGAGATTCCAGAGTGGAAGTGGTATGATATCACCATGGACTTCATAGTGAGGCTCCCGCGGACTGTTCGTGGGAATGATATGATCTGGGTTATTGTCGATCGGCTTACGAAGAGCGCCCACTTCTTGGCCGTTCGTGGGACTATTACGATGGATCAGTTGGCGCGCCTCTACATCAGTGAAATTGTTGCGAGACATGGAGTTCCGAGATCTATTACGTCTGACCGAGACAGCCGATTTGTGTCGCGATTCTGGCAGAGCTTCCAGAGAGAGTTGGGCACCCGAGTTCAGTTGAGTACAGCCTATCATCCGCAGACAGGGGGTCAGACTGACCGGACTAATCAGACTTTGGAGGATATGTTGCGGGCTTGTGTTATTGATTTCGGGGGCAGCTGGGATTTGCATTTACCGCTTGTCGAGTTTGCGTATAATAATAGCTACCATGCATCTATCGGCATGCCTCCGTTTGAGGCTCTTTATGGGCGTAAGTGTTTGACTCCAGTATGTTGGGGAGAGGTCGGGGAGCGTCCTATCAGCGGGCCAGAGGTTCTTCAGGAGACTAGCGACAAGGTCGCTATGATTCAGCAGCAGATTAGGACAGCTCAGAGTCGCCAGAAGAGTTATGCAGATCGCCGGATGTCTGAGTTAGAGTTTCAGGTCGGAGACTCCGTGATGTTGAAAGTCTCACCCTGGAATGGGATTATTCGGTTTCGGAGACGAGGTAAGTTGGGTCCGCGCTATATTGGACCATTCGAGGTTATCGAGAGGATCGGGGATCAGGCGTATCGTCTGAATTTGCCTCCAGAGTAGTTGGGAGTTCATAATGCTTTTCATGTTAGCCATCTCCGTAAGTGCTTAGCCCGTGATGATCAGCGAGTGTCGTTGTCCGAGATTGAAGTCAATGATAGACTTCAATATGCCGAGCCGCCGGAGGCAGTGACGGATCGGAAGGTGAAGAGGTTGCGTAATAAAGAGGTGGCGTTGGTGTTGGTGCAGTGGAAGCACCATAAGGGTACCAGCGCCACGTAGGAGCAAGAGTCAGAGATGCGCAGCCGCTATCCTCACCTCTTTGCTTCGAATTAGATTCTGAGGACAGAATCCTCATAAGGAGGGAGGACTTGTAACATCTCGTTTTTGGGATAGGTACATGGAATTAATTTATTGGATTAATTATTTAATTTGGAACCCGGGGATGTAAATTATTTTGGGGTATCGGGATCGGATTTTAGGTATCGCACCGGGTTTAGTCCAAAACGTATATATATGTCACCTTCTTGGGTGCTTGCTTCATTCTTCATCTCCAAATCAGTAACTCAAGTGTGTGTTGTGTGTGATATCCAGCTCCAGTAGCTGTAATCAGAGATTGAGGCTCCAGATTTGTGACTCAAGCCTCCAAATTTATCATCACCTTCTTTGTTTGAATTGGGTTCATATTTGAGGTAATTTTGAGCTTAAATTCGCGGATTAATTGTTGTTGATTGTGAATAAATAGTTGAATTAAGTTTAGATATGTTTCTGGGTAAATTCGAGTCTTTATGATCGAGTTATTTCGAGCTGAAATTGAGTGGGGAGATTTCCCCTGGTCTGTAATAAAACAGAGCAGACCTGCTGCTGTTCGTCCGTGAGCGCGGCCGCGATCCCCTGATCGCGGGCCGCGATGTTCTTGAGGTGATCGCAGACGGTTTGGGTCCGAGCTCAGGCCGCAATGTGAGCGCGGCCGAGATTGAGGTCATCGCGACCACGACCGCGATGGGATCAGTGCGGCCGCGATGCGGCTTGGGTTTCGGGTTCGGATTCCGTGTTCTGTGAGTCGTGTGTTCGGTTCATTGGGGTCTCGTGAGTTGTTGAGAATTGTGTATAGAGTTGTTGGGTTGAGATTGTGATATTGAGTTGTGATATTGTGTTTTCAGGGTCTCGCGTTGATAGGGTAAGGGAAAGGGCAGGGAACCGAGACTTAGTGTAGCTAGCTGGGCAGGTGAGTTTGCATGTTTTTGTTGAGATACTTGTACGATTATTTATTATACTTGCATGATCTTTTATTGAGTTTTTATGAGATATCATGAGTTTTCTTACGAACTTCTATTGAGATAATATCATGCATGTATTACTGAGTTATTATGAACTTTATTTTAAATAAATATGAGATTTGGGACACTTGAGCTGTTGAGATACTAAACCGTACGACTGGGCAGGGGTTGGGTCGCTCCCAATTCCCTTTTGAGTCCTGACGACTGCTTTGTGCGGTCTAGGGATTTGGGTACGTGGATTTATCCACACGAGTTGAGTACCTATCGAGCTACTTTGTGGGATCTCATATATTTGTTCAGTAGAGAATGTTGAACGTTTTATTATCGAGTTGTTATTTATTGAGTTTATAATCGTACACTAACCCGTGCATTCTCACCAGCTTTAGCTGACCTGTATGCGTTGTTGTGTGTATCTCAGGTGACCGGACTGCTAGTAGGCCTGCTGCATTGAAGTAGGTTTACATTATCTGTGATCGAGGAGTTAGCTACCTTCCGTAGAGGTAGTTATATTTTGGGGACTGTTTGTATATACTTCGGATAGGTTGTATTATATTCAGGGATTTCCGTGACTATTGTTGTGTAATTAATGTTTTAAAATTTTCGGGTTTCCGCAATATGCCTTGGGAATAGTGTAGGGATTATTATATTATATCATAGATGATGTGTTATTTACATGGCATTGTGGTTCAGTTCGAGGGTGTTACATAATTAAACACATGTAATACAAAATAAATTAATGGAACAAGCTTGTTTTCAGATTATATAAAAATGGTTAACAAATGTATTATGCATATCCACAACATTATATATATATATATATATATATATATATATATATATATATATATATATATATATATATATATATATATATATATATATATGTATGTATGTATATATGTGTGTGTGTGTGTTCAAGTGAGTACAACCTATTACATAGCGCACCCGAAGCTACCACTCTTAAAATTATTTTTTTTGAAAGTATTTTTAATAAACATGTTTTGATTAACATTACTCAGATGATATATAAATTTCATGCATTTTCGAACATTCTAAGTGCATGAAATCACGCATCACATAAATGCATGTTCATATATAGTCAAATTTATGTAAGTGTACATTCACATCATTGGTTCCAGAACGTACTAGGCAAAACCCCACATACGCAATGCGCACCTTCTTCGAACCATACGATTCTTCAATTGGTTTTAAGGGCACGATTGACAATTTCAATCCTTCAAATCAGGTAACTATCATGACAATCGTAAGCTTCATTCGTCAACTGATCTTTCTTAATCTTTAATTTCTGCAAACCATTTTTTACATAAAAGATGGCTTCAATCTTTCAAACCATTTGATCGGATACAAACAAAAACTCGCGATTAGTTTCATTTATCAAATGATATCTCCTCAAGCATCAAACCAACATTCGTCAAGTTGCAATCACGCTTTAAAGTGATGAATTAGTTGAACATTGAAAAATTCATGCAATTAATCATCAATTAAACATCATCTTCTTCTCCATCTTCTCGAATTCAACTTCCAGATTTTTGAAACATGATGATTTAGTTAGTGCACATAAGGTGTTTGATGAAATGCTTGAAAGAAACTTAATGTTGTGAATGATCATATAACACTAATGAATGGTCAATAAGTTTGTGATAAATGGTCAAATAAGTTTAATAAATAGTCGACAATGCAGTGAATGATCAAATAAAGATTGTGAATGGTCATATAATTCTAATGAATAATCAAATAAGTATTATTTATGGTCAAATAAGTGTTGTGAATGATGAATCTCACAGTCCCATGTAGGGATTGAGTAAAAGCTAAGAACGGATCGGTGGTCGATCCTATGATCAATCTCACGATCCCATGTATTCAAAAAAAATATGAATCCAAGCATCCAAAACCAAAATCCAAAAATCTCATCCAGAATTTCGGATTTCCAGATTCTCGGATACCCAAAAATCAGATTATCCTAAATTCAGATTCAAGGAGTAAAATTTTTAATTTTCAAACGTTCAGAAATCTGAAAATTCAAAAAAAAATAATAATAATTGTATGTATTACATTATTGATTATTTTATATAATTTGAAGTATTATCATTTTTATTTAAAGTTTTAACTTAATTTTGTGTATTTACTCACTAATATTATATATTTTTTAATTTTTTAAGCGTTATTTTGTCATTTTGAGTAATAATAACTTCGGATATGTTTGGTTTTTAATACATTTACATTTAAATGTATTTGAATACATGAATCTGTATTTTAGATATTTAAATATTTGATTTACTTTTTAAAAAAAAAACAAAAAAATGAATTTTTCCGCTGATAATCCGATATCGAAATCGAATTTTCAAAATTTTGGATTCAATTATGAAAAATCACTATCCGAAATTTCGGATATCCGGTTTTAAACACCCATAAATTCTCATGTCTGATCTTACTGGAAAAAACAATCCTAAACCAATCTCATTTGAAATCACTTGGTAGAATCGGTCGATCCTACGATCTTAATCACCTAACAACTATCAACTATGAGACATCAACTACACAAAAGGCTAGAAGCTATCAACATAAACTACAATGAGAGATTACAGCCTAGATTAAAAATATTAATAATAAAACAAAACAATAAGCACGTAATAAATCAAAATTCAACACTTCATATGATTTCGGATGTTATTTGGCAATTATACTTTTAGATATAGTTGATATCAATAATTATGAACTTTATAAAGTAGAAAGACTCATTTAATCATATTGGTTTTTTTGAAAATTTATTAGAAAATTGGTTTATATCATTGAAACTATATTATTTTTTCCAATTGTCTTGTCTTGTTTTTGAAAATTTTTTATTTCTTTCGTTTTGATTATTACACTTTTTTTTCCATCAATTAAATTATTATACTTTTAAATTTTGTGTAAGATTGATAATTACAATCTTTTTACCCTTCCATCACTTTAGTTTTCTTGGCAAAAATATTTCGACCCATTTGAATAAAGTGATTCAAGATGTTGTAACTTATGAAATCGACCATTATTTAAATAAAGGAGTGTAAATGAACAGAGCTACTCGAACTCGACTCGCTAAAAGCTCGAAAAATGTCGAGTAAAACGAGCCCAAGCTGAGCTCGAGCCTAAATATGAGCTCAATAAACGAGCTCGAGCCCGAGCTTCACATATCGTGCTCGCGAGCCTAAACGAGCTTAAACGAGCCCATATATAAATATAGTTTTTAATTAATAAATATATAATAGATTAAATAAATATATAATAGATTAAATAGATATATCATATATAAATAGACAGATTATAAAAAACTAATTAAAAAATTAATATATATAATAAACGAGTCGAGCCCGAGCCATGCTCGAGCTTGTATAATTACTCACGAGCTAAATTCGAGCTTTACATACAGAGCTCCAAACGAGCCGAGCTCGAGCTCTAACGGACTCGGGCTCGGCTTGCTTACACCCCTACTTTCGACTCATTAGACTTGTTTCATATTTAACTATCAAAGGATAACAACTTTACTATTGGTAACAAAACCGAAAGCCAATGGCAAAATATTAAAGCTTAGATTCTGTTGATCTGTTACATTAATTAATGTGCTTATTGTTGTTAATCTACCCCTATCAAATCTTGGATTGATCCCCCAAAATATAAAACATGCAAGTTTCAAATTCAAATAAAAAAACGACCCGAAATATAGGGAGATAAAAGAGGCAAGAGAGAAGAAAACCCGAACCTATGTTTTCTTAGCTGCAGCATCCTCTTCATTCATCTTCTTCTCCCACTTCTTCTTTCGGTAATCTGCTAACATCTGAGGCATTTTCTTCATCAACTCAGCAGTGTTTGCTCGTTTTTCTGCCGATATCCTATCACACTTGTGCCCTTTTCTCTTCGTCCTCATCTCTTTTCTTTCTGGATCGTACGGCCAATCTTCACCAGCTAGCAGGACTTCTTTACGAAGACGGGCCCTACGCCGAGCACTAATCCCTAAAGGCTTCCATGCCCCAAGTTCCCAATAGCCCCAAACTCCCTTGGATAGCTCATCTTTGTATTTCGACAACTTATCTCGCCATGGGTAACAATATTCATTAACTGCTTTTGTAGCAGCTTTGATGGGTCTTCCAGCCATTTTTCTAAATAAGATTTTAAGTTGAGAATATACTTTGGTCAGATCATACAAGATAGATTATATTTTACATAAAATATCTGATGAATGCAAGGTGGAACAAATTTATATCAAACTAAAAATTTGTCACCGCCTTAGTGATTTCAATATTCTCTATCCAATCAGGGTTGGGGCTACCGTCCAGGGCATCAAACCATGAAAGGGCATCATCTTTGCAGTCCAATAAATAATATATTAGGCCCAGAAGTGTATTTTTATTTTTCAACTCAATAAATAACCAAAACTCTTTTAAAAAACAGTGTGCTATGTTTTTAAAAAGAGTTTTTCTTTTATCTAGATAAAAAGCATTAAAAAAATAATATGTTGCATTTTTGAATTTTTTTAAAAAGACATTTGCTCCTCTCTTGCTCTGGGCATACAAATACTTAGGACCGGCCCTGTATCCAATTAGTTATATTTTTACATTATACTCTAAGCAATGAACCATATTTAACCATCATGTTAGAACAGTTCCCTAAATCCAATTACTTAAGTTGTAATAGAAATGAAACTTCATTACCATCCTATGGCATTTGTGTTCATGGATAATGCCAAACTTATAATATATTATATTTGCCATGAACAGAATACGAGTCAAATGAACATGATGGGTTTACAACAATGTATACAAGATCGGTTTGAAATCTTCACAATTTCTAGCACATACATTTCATGATCCAATTATATAATTGTTAGTTTGTTACAATGAAGCTTATAACCTAAATACATCTGCTTAATGACTATCAAAAACTACATCGACAGGCAGAAATTCCAACCCATTTGTATGGAAACGTACGAATTCAGGTTGTGTTTTATCGAAACCGGGTCAAGTGGTTAAGCTACATAAACATTATACATTAATTTTAAAAGAAAAAGCTAGCTAAAAATGAATCTACTTCAAAGGGGTCGAATAGGTTAAGTGGATTGAAAGTTGTCTAACATGTATCCAAATTCCAAAACCTCACATCATCTTAGATCCTTTATATTTTAAAAAAATCATCTTTTTAATTAAATAAAATACATTATTTATTTACATATTTCTAAAAAGATGGACAGCAAGTGTTGCAGCAGACCTGACCTAACCCCGTAACCTGAACACATTTTGACATGTTACACACCGGTCTTTCTGGTCAAATCTAACTGCATTCTGATTTTCACATCTGTACTAAAACTGGTCATTAACAATACCACCCCTGCTCAATGTTATCAGCTGATTAATGCAGTGACAAAGAAAAGAATATCAAAAAAGATATATCCACACACCCTGCCAACCCCAAATACTTGCAAAAATAACACACAACTTCTAATCTTAAGAGCATGCATAAAAAAATTCAAGGTTGGAAACCTGACCCGACTAAAACAAGAAGAAATGAAATTTCTCGCACTTCCCAAATTCATCATGTTAATTCAAGCCAAGAACAGAAGAAATTTTCTTCATTTGAAATGAAGAAAACCCCAATTACAACCAATGTCCTAACTTTAGTACATACACAAATTCCAAACTGGAAAGTTCCCAAGTTATATAAAAGTTAAATCAAATTCAAACAGAAATCGAAATAAAATTATTAACCCAAATTATTTAGAATCTAGAAAGTAATATTCTAATTTTAGAAGTAAGGATGGCAACAATCCCCACTCAATGCACCATTGGTGTCTGGGAATAAGATTACATCCATATCCCCATTCCCAACTGAGATTAGGGATATGGGGTTAAATAGTGCTTGTAAACATCATAAACGGTCAAACCCAACATGATCAACAATAGAAAGACGATTCCCATGTAAATCAATATTTTTGAAAGGCCATTCCTTCCTTCTTTCTCATTATATACATAAATACCAAGAAAATCAAGTGTTGTAACAAACTCATAGCCATCGTATGGAGTTCTATAGTAACATTACTGAATTAATTGCTTAGTAAAAACTAGCATTGATTCACCTAACAAATCAATGGCCATTAGATGGAGGCAATACTTGTAGCCATGACGTTGAGACTTGAGGGTGGTGAATTGGTGATGGGTTAAGGCAACAAAGGGAATGAACAAGACGTTGAGGACTAATTAAGGACTTTAAAGTATTTATTATAAATAGTTAATAAATAATACCATAATATTAAACAAGAAAGTTTATTCAGAACCCAACGAGTTACCCCATTCCCAATCAAACCAGGTTTGATTCCAAATTTCACACCAGGTATGTTTTTTGCCAAACCTATAAATGGCTATGTGAGTGCGTATATAAAAAAGTTAATAGAATCTACTCACAACAATGGCTATCTTGAACGAGATAACAAGAATTTTAATACACCAAAAGGGTTCAGCGACTTGAAGAGCCTTTGATAACCTAAACATAGTCATTTTAAACGCTTTGGTGTCCGTAAACATTATCGTAACATACATAGAAGTCAAAAATATGATTCATAGAGAAAACTTGTATGAATTGAGCTATGTTTCAAAGACATAAACTATCATAATCACTCAAAAGATATCAAATGTTGCTAGACATTCCAAACAGGTTGCAACACATAGAAAGTTCTAAAAAGGAGAAAGGATTGTGGACAAATTTGAAGGTAAACATAATTTTTCACTTCATCCTCTGACCTTAATCACTCACACTCAAACCACATCTCAAAACAACTTCCACCATTCATAGGAGTGAAAAGATGATAATAATTTCATTTATGGAATCAGGAATGCAGCCTTTTGAAATCATAACTAGTAATTTAATTCATATAAAGGCAACCATGAAGATAAGATCTCAGCATCATTGATCTCAATCATCTCAGTTAAATCCCCAGGAATGTTAATAACAGAATACACATAATGGCATCTAAAACAACTAGTAATTATCAAACACTAAAGTAATAGAAAAACAATAATAATTATGAATGACAAAGTATTGAAAGACATTAACATTTAGGAAACAAAATGTTTTGATGTGAACAGCTAAATTAAGCCCCAGCATAACATTGAAAAACAAAGCTTTTCTTTGTTGGTAACAAACTCATTTTATGCCGGATCAACGGAGATTTTCCACTGATGGACAGCACATGTATGCTGCTGTTCATTGTTTTCATTTTAGAGGTTTCTCTTTCGACCAATCCAATTACTTCAACCAAGTACCTTAAGAGTAACAACTTAACAAATCGTGTAATCGACATACGGCGTGTAGACTAACTTGAAATAACGACTAATAGTTTCGCCGGACCGATGAAATCTATTAACTAGTATCCTATTCTTTGCATTATGAGCAAGTGTTTGTAAAACATAGCAACTTGCTCATCGACTAACATGTTTTTACTAATCTTTAATCCCCCTCTACTTTCTAGCATATCACAAAGTGTTGAAAATGCATGTCTATTCATTCTTATGTTAACAATACTCGTAAAATCACTTTCATAAACCATCCTCGTCATGTTTCCACGTCTATTATGATAACTCATTAAATATTTTTCACGCAACGTTCTTGATTCAATTGAACAACGCTAACAAAATGTACACATCATCCACCAACGAATCACAACATACATTACATATAATGAACTTATAGCAACTATATTGCCACTTGTCTATTGTGATTAATTCTTTGTCTCAACGGTGATCTTGTCATCTACAAATCATATACAAATCCCACTTACAAACTCAAACAAGAATTGTTTTGAACTCATATATGACAAGTATAAACCATATGACAAGTATAAACCATCTTTTATATGACAAGTATAAATCATATGGTATAAATCATCTTTTATAAGACAAGTATATATAAACAAGTTCATCTTTCATCAAATAAACAAGCTTTATGTAACAAACCATATGACAAGTATAAATCATCTTTTATATCACAAGTATAAACCATATGACAAGTACTTCTATTTTCTCTGGTTTTTTCCAGAAACCAGCTCCTAGGGGGTGTCAAGTTACAGGCTCAATTGAATGCTCTCCAGAGTCCTACTATAGGCCCTTGAAAACAGGGTTTAGAGCTCGGAAATCACCGATAAGAGGCTCCCAGCATAACATAGTTATAGGGGCGGCTGAACACAAACCCAATCATATAGCGCGCCTTCACTCACTCTGTTCTCCTCCCCCTCGGTATAGAGAATGATCTTACGAAAGCCAAGGAAAAGTTGGTTGCCGTTGAGAAAGAGAAAGAAAAGGCCATAAATGAATTGGAGATCGAGAATCTGAATATGAGGCAGAGCTGAGTAATAAGTGAGTTGGAAACATCGATAGATGAGGAAGAGAAAAGTAAGAAAGCACTGGAAAGTTTAGCATCAGCCTTGCATGAAGAATCCGCTGAAGCAAGAGAAACCAAAGAAAAGCTACCGTCTAATAAGTCTGAGCATGAAAATTTCAAGACACAAATCGACGATCTGAACCATATGACAAGTATAAACCATATGACAAGAAACCAACAAACTGATTTTTCAATAAAAGCTTAAAGCCTCCATGAGGAAGGAAAAATCTTAGTATTTCTGGAGTGTGCCACAATAAAAAACCAAAAACAAAACTTGAAAATAAAATTAACTTGCCAGAAGAATGAAGAATCAGAACAACAACTGACAAATTCATCCTCATGTGTCTATGCAATGTATATCTATTCAGCCAAATCACCTTTGTGATGGTCAAGAAATGATCAAAATAGTTTTGGATGACATACAGGATTTGAATATTAGATATCTCAGCTTAATTCTGAAGGCACAGAAACAGACTTTAACAATATACTCCACGATTAAGTAAATTTTTATTTTTCATACATATTTTTACCAAGTGGACAAGATATAAGAAAATTAATGTTCCTCTAATTCCATATCTTCATCACTGACTGAGCATATCCAATTCAAGGGTAATATAAAAACTCATAGAAACAGACCTTAACAATATACTCCATCGATCTAATATAACTTGAAGCCATTCCTATTTTTCGGATACTCAATCAAATGACCGACCTATTGCCTTCTTCGTAAAAACACACATGAAAAAACGAGATGAAAGGAGATACCTTTCTGCTTTTGAAAGATAATCGATGGAGGTGTTGGAGATGGAGGTCCGCCACTGCTGCTGAAGAGCCGCCGGCGATGAAGAGGTGCCGAAAGCAGAAGAGGAAGGAGGTGTCGGTTGGTTAAGGAAAGCAGAAACAGAGCGACGTTAGGGTTTTTTCTTTAGAGTGGAAGGAGATATGAGGTCGAGCTAGGGGTGAGCTCGGTACGGTACCGAACCGAACCGGTATCGATTCCGAAAATACCGAAACCGAATTATTAATTTTGGAAGAACCGAATACCGAACCGTATAATTTTATATGGTGCTGGTTCGGTTCCGAATACCGAATTTTAGCTAATTTAAGAACCGAATACCGAACCGAAAGTACCGAATACCGAATTTTAGTTAATTTAAAAACCGAATACCGAACCGAATATATTAATTCGGTATCGGTCGGTACCGGTTCGGGTTCGGGAAATGGTACCCGTCGCTCACTCCTAGGTTGAGCTGCGAGTTGGGGGTAGGGTCGGTTTTTTTAATCAATTCTTGAGGGAGTTCTGGGTCTGTTTTAACCAAAAATTTTCATTTACATTTAACTTTCAAAAAAAAAATTTAAACTTGTTTATTTAATAATAATTCCTTAAATTTTCATTTCACCTGTTAAACTACCATTTTTCATACTCTCTTTCTTACTTTTCTATACCCCATATTTACTTTTAATACTTTTTTTCTCTCTCTTACTCTTTTATCACCTATCCTATTTTTCTTATTTTATAATCAACTATCTCATTTTCCTTAAAACTAAAATTTTATCATTTAAACAAGTTTTCACTTTTTATAAAAACTATAAACTAAAAACTGAAATTAAAAAATAACTAGTTTTCGTTAACTAAACACGACCTAATTTTAATTCCCCATTTCTTTGCTTTTGGGAGAAAAATAAAATAGGAAAAAGGAATTTATTTATTTCTCATTTTGTGATTCTCAAAACAAACAAACAAGGAAATCCATACCAATTTCATTTCTCTATTTCCATTTCTCTGTACCAAACACGCTCTAAGATCGATATTGTTGAGTTGCGAAAACTAATTGTTGTCGAAGCCTTATCTGCCACTATGAAACCTTAGCATGGAGTACAGCTCCCGAAAGAACCAACGAGGGTAGAAAGTAGGCTTGGATCATTTGGGTTAAATGGACATTAATTGTGAAAATGTGTTATCGGGTTCGGGTTATCGGGTACCAGGTTCTAATATTAGAAAGTATATGTACTGATCCTTCTTTTCTTTCCTTAATTGAGAATTAAAGTGTGAAAACGTGTGTGATGTGCGTGAGTTTCCAGCAAGAGATAGGGATGGCAACGGGCCGGTTTCGGGCCGGGGATCAGTCCCCCCGTCCCCGTCCCCGTTTAAGAAACCGCATACCATCCCCGTTTAAAAAACCACGGGGATTTATACGGGGATCCCCGTCGGGGATTCGGTTTTCACCATTTAATGTAAACGGTTAATTTTCACAGCAAAAACCCCCCCATTTAATGAGAACGATTAAATCTTGTTACGGCGACAATTAGAAGATGCATAAACTAGGATTACAATAATCGGTTTTATATATATATATATATATATATATATATATATATATATATATATATATATATATATATATATATAGATTGAGGTTCTATGGGGCACCATATGCATCGGGAACCAAATGGGAACCAAAAATGCATTGCTTGTTTACAAATGATGCAATAAGGGTAATATTGGAATACTTTATTTGAAAAAATTAATTATTCTTTTAATTAATAGATTAGGATTAAAATTAAATCAATCTCATTAACCATTCTCCATATATTATTTTCTCTCTCTCTCTCTCTCTCTCTCTCTCACACACACACACACAATCGACCGACGAGTTTGAGAAGACGATGATGAGATGAAGATGAAAATGATGCATCACGTTGAACTCATGAACCTATGAACGTATACGATGTGAAGAAGACGAATACGAAGATGCACAGTATGAACACGATGATGCATAACCTGGTGCTCCATATGAACACGATGATGCATAACCCGGGAAAGATAAATACGAAGATGCACAGTCAATGAAGATGATGAAGCATCATGTTGGATTTTTGTTCAATTGGAATTTTTTAATTTTAGAAGTGCATTTTATAAATTTATTAGCATTTAATACTTGATTATTGAATTAAATATTCAATCAATATAAATTTAATTTTGAGTTGACTTGATATATTATTTTTTCCGAAAATACCCTTATGCACATCTAATATGTAAATCGTGCATCATAATGCGTTCACAAATTTCATCTTTATTACCCTTTTGCCATTGTAATCTTAGTCATTCATTTTCTAGATCTAACGGTGTATATGGGTTCCTAAGTTGCACGATGCACACAGGTGCCCCATAGAACCTAACCCTATATATATATATATATATATATATATATATATATATATATATATATATATATATATATATATATATATATAAATATAATAATCGGTTTTTTAAGCGGGCCTCTTAAACGGTTAATCGGGCCGGGTAATCGGTTATTTACCTAATACCGGCCCCGGCACCATCCCCGTTAAAATCCTAGCGGTTTTCCCCGAAACCGTCCCCGTCCCCGATTAGTGTCCCCGAACCCGGCCCGTTTACGTCGGTTTTCGGTTTTCCCCGTCGGTTTTGGTTTTTTTTTGTCATCCCTAGCAAGAGAAAACCCTTCCCCAAATTCAGATTCTGGGCTGAAATTAGAATTGAAATTTGTCATCTTCGTTGTTGTGGATTCACTACAACAAAACGAGCCTATTGCAACCTTGACAAAATGTTGCATTAGGCCTTTAAAAAGTTGCATTATGCCTAAAGCAACCTTTTGTCAAGAGTTGCATTATAGCCCCTTGCATTAGGTCTAAAGTAACCTTTTTGATAGAATATGCAACCTTTTTTGAAAGAGTTGCATGTAACATAGAAATGCAACCTTTTTAGAATGCAACCTTTTTATACTCAATTGCAACTTTTTTCACTATCAAATGCAACCTTTTTTTTATTTTCAAATGCAACCCTTTTCATACTAAAATACAACTATTTTTAAAACTCAAATGCAACCTTTTGAATATCAAAATGCAACATTTTTTACATTCAAATGCAACTTTTTTTATATTTAAATGCAACATTTTTATATTTAGTTATAAAAAGTGCAACATTTCCATACACGAATACAATTAATAAGCATCACCAATTACCATTATTAAAAAGAATGTTGATTACAATAATTAAAAGGTATCAAAATCCTTCACCAATTACACAATAATCTCAAAACACAATATTTCATATAATAATCGCTAATTATATTAACAAAAGGTATCTAAATCCTTCAGAAAAACCACCGGTCTTCATATATATCGATACCCCAAAACAAAGTTGTCTGTCACACACAAACAATAATAAGTAACTAACCCAAACCAATATTATCAAATTGATGAAATAATTATACTTGTCGTGATCGTAATAATACCATACCCTGAACCAAACATAGATGATGACTCATGCTAGGAACTCACGAACTTGAAGAGGCAAGTTTTCCTTCATTGTATCTTCAACTAAGTTATCTCGTTGGTTCTCAATGTCTTCTTTCATAGCTTTTAACTCGGCATTTTTTCTTTCATTATCCTCTTCTATCTCTTTTCTCAAATCAAGCAAGTCGTTTTTTTTCAATTTCAAGACTAGCACTTTTGAGTGATGTATCACCACCATCCACACTTTTATCAACTTGTTGGTCACAACTCTACCATAAACTCTACAATATCCATCATGCTCCTTGTTCATCGCAACCGAAAAAGGCTCTAATGAAGCACTTCCATTTTCTAGAGGTTTGTAGTTCATCATTTGTTCCTAGAATGAGAAAATATTGTTAAAAATGACTACTTATTACCTATAAAAAACCTATTATGTGATCTCAATATAAGAACTTACAATTTTCTCTGTCGTGTCATCATATGTATCAACCTACACATGTCCTTCGGTCCTATCATGCGTACGCTCAAACATTTGAGTTGAACTAGGATGTTCCTTATTTGGGTCATCATTTTTCTACATTTATAATAATATAAATATCAACATATGGAATAATTATGAAAAAAAAAAATATTACAAGCAAAAGAAAGACATTACCATCTCTTCACGAATCCATGCAAAACTTTTTGGACCGGCTGTGTGATTATTTTTTAGAGACATGCGTAGCTCTTTGGCCTGCATATAACGCTTCTGCACAATAATTAACATATACAACTTTAAATGCCAAATACATCTAGTAAAACCCTAAGAAAAGAAAGACATTACCATCTCCTCCCCATTAGTAACATGTAACTTTAAAACCATGATAAATCATGTAACACTCTCATATTTGGCTTTTAAAAGTCAAATAATGAATAAATAACACTTTAATGTACCAAATGATGAAATTTATATATATAAGTTTGATGTTTTTAACGAATTTAAGATGTGTTGCAAAAAAAATCAACGAAATTCAACATCAAATGAAAGTTAATTGCTAATTTAAACAAACTTTTGGTACTTTAATGCCCAAAAGCATAAAATATCAATGAATGATAAAATGTGTTTATATATTGGTTTTATCTAAGGATTTTAGACTTATTACAAAATCTTTACATCTTTATTGTATGTTTTTGCTTCAAGCTTTAGCTAATAATGAAGCCTTAAACACATCATGGGAAACATAGAAATATTATAAAGTGAAAGCTTGTAAACCATCTAACAAGCATCACAATTAAAGGCTTCGAATTCATGGACCAAAGACTAAGTATTTGTAGTCTTTAAAGCCAATTCAGTTTGGCCAATGGCCACTTAATTGTGATCAATCTAGCATATATATATTGATGGACCAAAGACTAAGTATTTGTAGTATTTTAGGGATTACTATGCTATGTTTAGGAGTCCATTTAATACTTGAACTAAGGCTAACATATGCAAATTGTAGCACAAAAACACCATAAAAACGCTGCTATCCAATTCATATTTACACACAAAATTTATGTTATATGCTCATATTTGATGATAAATTGAAGATAGAAATGCTTTGAATTAATGGATGATGTTTAGGAGTTGTTATGTACATGTATTATGTTTAAAAACGATGTCCAGGCTGCTTTCCTCTTTCGGTTTATGATAGCAGCTACCGCAGCCCAGAACATATATATATATACAGCAGCAAAATAGATGGGAAGATAGGCCAAGGAACATGTTATGTGCTAAATAAATAGGAAATCTTTTAGGGATTAATATCCTAAGATTAGGAGTCCATTTAATACTAGAACTAAGGCTAAAAGATGCAAATTGTAGCCCCAAATCACAATAGAAAGGCTGCTGTCCAATTCATATTTACACACTAAATTTATGTTATATGCTCATATTTGATGATAAATTGAAGATAGAAATGCTTTGAATTAATGGATGATGTTTAGGAGTTGTTATGTACATGTATTATGTCTAAAAACGATGTCCAGGCTACTGTCCTCCTTTGGTTTATGACAGCAGCTACAGCAGCCCAGAACACGTATATATACAACAGCAAAATAGATGGGAAGATAGACCAAGGAACATGTTGCAGCAAGTATTAAGTAACAACGTGGTTGCAGTTCAAGGACACCTTCACCACAAGAACAGGGCTGCTGCACCTGCAGATACTCAGCAAAAAGGGCTGAGTTTTGGAGTCTAGATGGTCCACAGCAGGGCCAAGTCTCGGATCATGGCACATGCCCACTAAAGCTTAAGTTTTGGAGTCTAAATGATTCATAGCAGGCCTAGTTTTGGACTTCCAAAGCCGATCAGTATTGTGATTCTCGGACCAACACAAACACCAAACACTCATAGCCTAAGTCTTTGCTATGTCACGGATCACACCTCCCCCACCCCTAGGCTTAAGTCTCAGACTATACAACAGCCCCACATATAAGCAACAGACTTCATCAAACGCGCGCGCACACACACACACGCACAACTGCACATTCTGTTGGGGGCCTATTGAGAGGTGCTGCATAGTAGCATAGCAGTCCAAGATTTACAGGATAGAAAACGTGTAAACACTAGGAGACTTTCAAACACACAGCAAAAGAAGGCCATGAAAAGTCTGAGACTTATGTCTCCACTGGCTTCGGTCTTCTACTTTGTTCCAGCAGCCAATTTCCCACTTATTAATCAAATTAAACAACTGTTATAGCATGGTAGGCGATTTGTTTAACATTTGACACAATTACAAAACATCATTTGATGTTTTGGCTGAATTTTGATTCGGCTTCATGGCCACAGGCTGTAACCCACAGCGTACACACACAACAAACATATATTGATTCGAATATTTTATGATCTAAACCCAACAATAATTCAGTTATGTAATCTCTTGAAAAATAACAAAAGAGGGACTACTAACTATGAAAGCAAAGCACAAAAATGCAATGGAAAACCTAATAAATCTGTAATGGAGATGAAGAAAAAAACCTTTGAATGGAATAAAGAGGGGAGGCCACCGATTGGAAAAAATTAAGAAGGTTGAGAGATAGCCGCCGCCTGGAACTGTAGATAAGACAGGGAAGAGACCGGAGACCACCGCTTGGAATGGAGATGGAAGAAAGGATGCGTCGTCACCTGAAGGCTGCCGGAGAAACGGAAGAGATGGTTTTGAGGGAGGCGGAAGAGAGAAACTCGTTTGATGGGGGGTGGGAGACGAAGACAAATGAACGGGAACAATGGTTTGTCGGGTGTTTTTTAGGGTGATATTTTCAATTCCCCCAATTTCTTAACCTTTTGTGGGAAATAAAAATAGAGAAACAGAGTCAACTTAATTTATTTTTCACTTTTTATTTCTTAAACCAAAATTAAACAAACAATAAAATTATTTTTCTATTACATTTATTTGTCCCTATTTCTCTATACGAAACACGCACCGAAGGTTTTTGGAGTATGAAGTTTAAAGAACCGCCCAAGAGGTTTAGGAGACCTGTGAAGGGGCGGGGAATTTGTAATACCTAAAATAGTTATGTATTTTACTTTTAAGAAAAAAATAAAATAAATTACAATCACATGTTAGATGCAATTTTTTTAAAAAAAGTTGCATTTACTTTACATTTATGCAATCTTTTAAAATGAAGGTGACTTTAAACGTATAACAAATGCAACCTTTCTTATAAATGTTGCCATTTTTCAATCAAAATTGTAACCTTTTAAACTAAAGGTTGCGTTAGATCTTCTAATGCAACCTTTATTTTTTTAAACTTGCTTTAGAATCAAATGCAACTAATTATATAAAAGTTGCTTGTAAAATGTTGCAATAGGCTCATTTTGTAGTAGTGATTCTTGAGTTCGAGGAGGTAAGAGACCTTGAATTAATAGCTTATATTCATCTTGAATATTATTGAAATGGTGAAAAGTGGTTGGAAGTGTGTTTGGGACTCATATGTATCAAGTATATGTGTTTTGCTAGCTTAAAATCGAGATTTTGGGGTGTTTATACCCTGGACAGAAGCTGGCCGAAGAACAGGGACGAACCAGACTAGCGTTGTCGCGGTCGCGACGGCTGGTTGTGGTCGCGACGCGAGTCAGCAAGGTGCGGGCGCGCTAGGGCCGGGGCGCTGGCGCGTTTGGGGCATGGGGTCCGGGTTCAGTTTGGGGTCTTAGGTTGGGTTCTTGTGGACTTTGAGATTGATTTTGGGTATTTGGGTTCCGTTAGGATTGCTTTTGAGTCGGGTTTTCATCGGGGCTTCGGGATTCGGTTTGAGATTTTGGTTAAGGTTTCGGTCGGGTTTTGTGATTCTGTTGAGAGTGTTTCGAGTCCGAGTTAGTTGGGTTATTGTGATTCGATTATATGTGTTGGTTGAAATGAGAAATAATTGTAGGGATTGTGTATGTTTACAGGGACGAGTCGACAGCGGGGCGAGACAGATCAGAGACCGTAGGGTTCAGGGATTGAGACGGGCTGGTTAATAGTCAGGTGAGTACCCGAGCCTTTTTCCAAACGAGCGCTCCGTTTTCAGAATCGTGTTGTGCTATCTGTGTATATTGTGAGATACTGTGCATGAGACAGGGACGTGGGCGTCAGGTATGATTCTGTTCTTACATATGTGATATATGTGCATGAGATGAGATCCATTCTGGTGTCCGTGATGAGTTCCATACGGACGGTGATTCACGATGTGTGGTCGCGCGGGTTGACTGTCCCTAACAGTCCTTGGGGCGTGTATACACGGAAGGGCCTGTAGCCGGTTCGCGCCCGTGCTATAGGGTTTTCGCTTACCACCGGTGTACATGGTCGTTAGCTAGGGAAGTGTCCCCTAAGTGATTCTGTGTGCAGGGCTTCGGATCTCATGCTATGTGTTCATACCTGCATTATGCTGTTGATTGCCAGGGACAGGGACTGTGATGTGTGTACGTGCTATGTGTATGCGTGTTGTGTGTTTACTGTGCAGAGTCTAACCCTCGCGTACTCACGAGCTTAGGTATTCGAGTCTACCATGTTCAGGGTATCAGAGAAGAGATCGGTAGCCGTGCTTGTTGAACTGGGACTGGAGATTATCTGGGAAGCGTTGTGCTAGTTTTGTGTAATGATCTGATTAGTACTGTTTATGTTAGCATCTTTTGACTTATGAAATCAGCGGATTATGTATGTACATGTGTTAATGGTTGTGTAAAAGTTTTAAATGTTAGTAATTTCTGTTAATCCTCTGACGTGTGCATAGTGAGACGTCTGCGATATTGCCACTTATGATTATGTGTTGACGTGACATTTCCGGGATCTGGGAGGGTGTTACAAAAAATGACTAACAATACCGATTTCCAATTTAACAAAACGGAAAATGATGAACCAATTTAATTCGAAATGTTTTCATTCAAAAAAATGGTATATTATACCATACAAAATATAAAGTATAAAATTATGCGAAACGAAATTAAAATTATTCGAAATGTTTTATTGTGTTTGTTTTTTGTTTCTAATTGATTAATAACATTAATACTTTTATTATATTTTTAAATCTATTTGTTTTACTAAAAAAAGAGTTGTTGATAATTTGTAACTAAAAGGCTCAAATGTATAAATATAAACAAAGGCAAAATGGGTATTTTAATCAAAATTAATGGATAAGGGACCAATCTTGAAAGTAAACTCTGATGATAATGACCAATTTTGCAATAGTGTTGTTTCACGTTTCAAAATTAGTAAAAGGTAATATTGTTAGGCAGTGGTTTAAAAACCAGATTGAACCAAAGCAAGAACTGATTTTTATAATTAAAAAAAGCATCTTTAACCAAGAAGTTCTCGGCTCAAGAACTACAAAACAATCCAAACATAGACAGTCTTGTTGTGGGTATGATTCTTTGGTTTTCTACAAATGAAAGGACCATTTTCTATTTACAAGTCTATTGAGGTTAGAAAAAAACTCATGCCATTAGGTTCAGCTAGTTTTACCAAATTATAAATAAAGAATGAACACAACCATATTTAGGAGTTTTGATTTCAATATGCCACCACCAAGTTGTGAAAGACTCGAGATGCACCTAGACACAAAATAGTCCTCGGGGTCTAGGCGCAAGCGTGAGCGAAGGCGAGGTGTGTCAAGCTGAAATTTATATATGTAAGCTGAAACAAACCAAACAAGTTCACAAATCTGAGACTACATGTGAATTTGGAGCAAAACATGTCTAAGATTCTTTACCATTACAAACACACACACACACAGGTACTCACAAATACACAACACTTGATTTTTAATCGTCACTCTATTGTGCTTATTTAAAACACACACATGTACTCACAGAAGTATCTTGCTAATTCATCGCTTTTATTACAAGCTAATCAATAGTGAATTGAAGGGCAGCTCACACCCATATAAACACACACACACACACACACACATATATATATATATATATATATATATATATATGTATATGTATATATACATATATATATGTATATCTATGGTTTTGATTTATATAATCGATAAACAAGCTTCATACAAGTTCATAAACAAATCTAAGATTATACAAGTTTATAAACAAATGTACCTAAAAACCTAATCTGAAAATAAGTTCATAAACAAGCATAATCAAGTGTACCAAAAAAGATCTAGGGTTTGAACCCAAAAACCTAATTTAAGTTTTATGTGACAGATCTAAAGTTATAAAGAAAATATATACCTGCAAATGTCTACGCCACTGCTGGTGAAGAAGATGGTAGTGCCACAGGTGAAGAAGATGGTAGCGCCGCAGGTGAAGAAGATAGTAGTGTCGTCGCCGCCGCAGGTGAACGAGAAGATGGTCGTCAATGTAGCAGGTGAGGAGATAAAGAGAGAGCTCAACTTCGCAAGTGAGAAGGTAGAAAGAGAGAGAGATTTCAACGTTGCCGACGACCGGGGGGGGGGGGCGAGGGTGAGGGCGCCGGAGAAGTGAAGAGAGCTGGCAGATTTGATTTTTTGCGTTTGGGTGGGAGCTGAGCAACCAACAAGTCTCCGTGTTTTTTCCAAGTGAGAAATGGAATTCCAATTCTCCTCGTTTCTCCCTTAATCGGATGGAAATAAAAGTTTAGAATAAGAATTGTTTTATTTCTTAATTTTCATCTTTCAAGCCTAAACAAAAAAAGATTTGTTTTCAATTCCATTTCTCAGCTATCATTTATCTGTACCAAACGTACCATTAATGTAAAAACAAGTGTAAATTTATGATAGTAAATTTATGATAGTAAAATTTACCAAATTATTTAATAATTTGGCTAATTTTGTTTGTTGTCATATGTTTTTATTATATTTGACTAACATTAAAATTTAAATATTTATTTATGTTATTTAAAGACAAAGATATTAACATCTATTTCTTTTTTATGTCATTCAAAAAATATCATGCTATTAAATGAATAAGTAATTGAAAAAAAAAATTGTCCTCTAATAATGCAACAAAAACATAGAACTTTTTTTCATTATAAATGAAACATCTAAAAATGTGTTGCTTTTTTTCATTATAAATGCAACACTCTATAAATGTGTTGAATCTTTTAATTGAAATATGCTGTGATGACCACCCCTTACGGGGCAGTTCTCACCAGTCTAGGTCCCACATCTCTGGCCTGAAACTGTTCTTGCATAATCTTATTCTGTTGTTCTGAGTGTTGTGCTAGTAATTGTTGCATCATCTCAAACATTTGTTGTGGGGTCATGTTGCTTGGTATGTCACCTGATCCTGATCCTGTCATCTTAGCTGAAAATTAAAATCAATTAACTATCAGTTTATAGACTTAGATCTATGTACCCTTTTTCCCATCCTAATAGTCTGTACATCCTATCTCAGTTCAAACCACCTAAATGATTGATACATATGTATTGCTTCAGTTTGAGATCAAGTATACTCAAGTAATACTTGATTCACTCAAACTAGGGCTCTGATACCATCCTGTGATGACCACCCCTTACGGGGCAGTTCTCACCAGTCTAGGTCCCACATCATGCAATACGATATCAATCAAACTAAGATAGAGTAATTATAATGCGGAAAATTAAATTACAGTACAAGCTATTAAGATTTAAGTTTATTACAGATTAAGTTTTTTTAAAATTAAACTTATAAAGGAGCACAAGTCTAATCTAATTAATATCATCATATTATCAAAATAAATCTACCCAGATCATCATAATATCGTCATCCAATTAGTACCAAAATGGGGTTGCTGAGTAGAGGTCTATGAAACTTCTGTCTTGAGCGTGTAAGACCTAAGAACTAGGTCCGGCAGGTGACTTTCCTTTGCCTTTTCCTGTAAAAATGTTAAGTAGCAACCATAAGCAATGCTTAGTGAGTAAATAGATTTTCAATATCAACATGCGTGTCAAGCGGAGTCATTAGTCTTAGCGTGATATGTCTTGGCTGCCGCTACAGCCCTCATGATTGAGATATAGAATCATAGAATCGGATGATGTTCAAGCCACACTCACGCTTAAATCGTGGGGATCAGCCACATACTGGGCTAGCTACCAGTAAGTCAATATGGCGGAACATCGGAGGTCATTACCAAGTTCATAAGAACTGGTGAAATAGCCGGGTCTAGAACAATAGACCATATGGGCTAGTCAAGCTGAATCAATTCTATCAAATGTCTGATTAATGATGTAAGCATATGTCTTAGAAGTCATGAAGCAATGAATCATAAAGCAAAGTCTGAAGCAATATTAAATGCAATATGAAAAGATAGTCAAATAGCTATCATGATCCACTGGGCAACACCCATCCATGGTGTGCACAGGTCTCAATCCAGCTGATAAATGAATGTCAATAAATCTATCAACAACAATATATCTCAATCGGATCAATGCATGTTCAATCTGAATATCTATAACTCACAGGTCTGGGTCTTGGTCAAACAGATATATGAATCTGCCACCTGAGTTTATCTCAGGATTTTGTCAATCTGTTCTCTGTCAAATCAAATCGGACCCGCTTTATAAATCTTTAAATCTTTGTTCAGAATTTCACTGAACCTGTCCAAAATTTATCATATCAAATCATATTAATATCAGTCTTTTATATTTAAATCTTTATTTTATCTGATTCTGATAGCTTGTTTGTTCATAACTCATTTAATATTCTCAAAAGGTCGGTACATATATATATATATATATATATATATATATATATATATATATATATATATATATATATATATATATATATATATATATATATAGAATTTGTGAGTTTTATCATAACCATATTATACTTTTAATTATAATAGGTTGTTTAATAACTTAATCTTAGGCTAGGAACAAAATCATACTTTCATACATATTCGAATCTAGGATGATAGATTCGAACATATACATTCGAGTTTGGGGTATTAGATTCGAAACACCTATCATTCGAATCTAATGGCTTAGATTCGAAGCACATACAAAATAGATTCTAGGGAATAGATTCGAATTAGTGATATAGATTCAAGCCATCCATAGATTCGAACCATACATAGGTTCGAAACCCACACACAACTCGAGTCTAAGGATACAGAATCGAAGCATAGCCATTCGAATCTAATGTCTTAGATTCGAAATTCACTCATTCGAATCTGTTCTTAACATTCTCGAATCTGATCATATTTACAACTCTAAAACATGGATTTCTAAGGCATAAATCACAAATATGATCAATATTTAACCTATGTTCGATTATATTATACTTATTCTAGTTAAACTCCATAAAAATAGCTTTTAGATTTCATAATATTAATAGATTCGAAAATACCGGAATATATATAAAAACGTAAAAATATAAATTCTTACCTCAAATTCGTATGAAATCACGCAGGAGATAGTATATTCGTGTAGTATTCTCCGAGATCTTTCTAACGGTATATATATATCTTGATAATCGGACGGTCGGTTTGGAAGAAAATTTAGAGAGAAGGTAGAGAGAGAGTAGAGAGAGAAAGTTAGAGAGAGAGAGAGTAGAGAGAGAGAGAATCTGAATTTTTGAATATAATTTACGTTTATATACTTCATCTAGTTATATTTGCTAGCTAACCCACTTTCATTCTTGTATATTATATCTCTTTTATTTAATTATCTTTAATAATTTATTAATTCATAAAATAAATATTTATATAATTTAATTAAATATTTCATTACTTAATTAAATTATAATTCAAATAATGTAACATTATTACATTATCGGCTCAAAATATTACTGATTTACAACTAGATCAAAATTAGGTTGTTACAGAATGGGCTCCACCACGCACAAACTTCGTCCCCGAAGTTAGCTATGTTCGAACAGACTTGGATAAGTAGCTTTCATAACATCTCTGGATTCCCAAGACTGATGCGAACCTTTGTGATGTTTCCACTGGACGAGCACCATCTGTATCTCTTTATTCCGAAGCTTTTTGGTCTTCGAGTCCAGAATACGTTCTGGCTCTTCAACCACGCGAAGCTTCTCATCAATCTGCAGGTTAACATGTGGTATCTAAACTTCCCTTTCGTCAGCTAAACTCTTTCTCAGATGACTGACATGAAATACAGGATGTATTCCAGCTAAGTCAGCCGGTAGTTCAAGACGATAAGATTGATTTCCAATCTTTTCCACAATCTTGAACGGACCAATAAATCTCGGAGCTAGCTTGTTTCTTTTAATGAACCGCACCACATTCTTCATTGGGGATACTTTCAGCATCACCCAATCATTAACTGCAAAACTGATTGATCTATGCCGATTGTCATAATATGATTTCTGCCTGCTTTGAGCTTCAAGAATATTCCTTCTAACGAGTTGAATCTTTTCGTGAGTCAACTGTAGAAGGGCAGGTCCTGCTATTGGCGATTCACCTGTTTCACGCCAACAGGTGGGAGTTCTGCACTTTCTTCCGTACAAAGCTTCAAAAGGAGCCATCTTGATTGTAGAATGATAACTGTTATTGTATGAAAATTCGACCAACGGCAAGTGGTCATCCCAGTTACCACCTAAATCAAGAACGCAGGCACGAAGCATATCTTCAAGAGTTAAGATAGTACGCTCACTCTGGCCATCTGCATTTGGATGATAAGCAGTACTCATAGAAATCCGAGCACCCATCCCTTCTTGTAGTGCTTGCCAGAATCTGGATGTGAAGCGACTATCACGATCAGATACGATAGACTTCGGCACACCGTGACGAGAAATAATTTCAGAGATATACAGCTGCGCCAATCTATCGAGAGAATACGTTTCTTTCATCGGAATGAAATGTGCTGATTTCGTTAAACGATCAACGACTACCCAGATAGAGTCGTGCTGTCTTTTGGTCTTTGGCAGCTTCGTAATGAAGTCCATTGTTATATGCTCCCACTTCCATTCAGGAACTGGCAGTGGTTGCATATCCCCAAAGGGTTTCTGGTGTTCTGCCTTAACCATCTGACATACTTTGCAGCTTTCAACACATTTTCCGATGTCCTTCTTCATTCCTGGCCACCAGTAGTCGGCTTTCAGATCAAAATACATCTTGGAACTGCCAGGATGAATAGATAATTTGGACTGATGAGCTTCAGATAAAAGAGTGCTGCGAATTGAACCATACTTAGGAACCCAGATTCGGTTTCCCTTGAGACAGTGAAGTCCCAAATGGTTCAGAGTCAGAAATTGTAGTTGCCCTTTTAGATTTTCAGAATCTATGTTCTCTTCTTTCAATGCTTCAGCTTGGGCAACTCGAATATCTTCAATAAGATCAGAAGAGAATATAACTGGAGTTAGGGCATAACAGCACTTTTCTGGATATACTTTTCTACTCAACGCATCCGCGACAACATTTGCTTTGCCGGGATGATATAAGATCTCGCAGTCATAATCTTTGATAAGCTCCAAGGATCGACGCTATTTCATATTCAGATCTTTTTGAGTGAAAAGTGTCACATTCTTGCTTCAAAACACGCTTGCTTATCCCAGGAATAATAATAAATGCATAAAGCTAATAAAACATTACAATAAGTCTTGCACTACACGTGCTACAAGGTTACAGTACTAAGTTGCTAAAAACATCATAACATAATAAAAGCAACTACCCAGAACCCAAAGCATCATAAAGCTATACCACAAGCTGAAAGTGAGCTAAGTCCTCTGGGCAGATCAGATAATAGACCTAAGCAGAAGGTCCAGCTTGTTCTTTACCTTTTTCCTGTAAAAATTGTAAGTAGCAACTGTAAGCTAATGCTTAGTGAGTAAACAGATATTCATGAATGCATGTAAAATATGAGGCGAAAGTGCCTAAAAAGGCTGTTATGCTTGCTTGCTTGCTCATTTGCTTAATACCCAGAAAGAATGCTGCACAATTGAGACATTTCACGCAGAACGGAGATGCCACCACTATGGGTTTACCGCTGACAGATGATCAATCTGTGATACGGGGCTAGCTACCCGCATAATGCTCAAGGGATAGTGGTGAACATCAGAATTGCTTGCTCGCTAAATATAATGCTTATGAGATGCACAAAGAAACGCTAACACAAAGTTTGCTGTATAGTATGCAGAACAATAAACAGATAGCAGATAAATATGCATATTAATAGATCAAATGTAAGATCCGGCTAAGCTGGGCATCACCTGTACCACAGTGTTCGCCTTCACTCACAAAAGTCTATTGAATTCCAAAGAAGTCACATAGAAGCAATTTATGTCTCAATTTCATATAAAACATGTAAACAAGAATAACTGTTACTCACTGTACTGAAAATGCTTTGAATACTTGCTTTATAACGCTTGCACTTGCTTATCTAGGCTTTAATATAGTCTGGCACTGGCTTTGACTCGCAGCTGGGCTAAACAGCTTATGTATAATATCTGAAGTTTAATATTACAGAACATGTGCTAAATTAATATTGCTAGCTCAATATTCCTATATCTATAAGCCATAACTTCTAACTAATCATTTTGCTATTTATTTTGCTAATTTACGCGTTGCTCATTAATTTTTATAAATTAAATTCGAATTTAATGGATAGATTCGAGCACATGTAGACAGATTCGAAGGTAGATTCGAAACAATGGTTAGATTCGAACCTCATCATGCTAAATTCGAAGGTACAGACTCGAACATAGGGAGTCAGACTCGATGACAGACTCGAAGGGGTCTTAGATTCGAACCTTCATTCGAATCTGAGGCTAGATTCGAACCCCATACTCGAATTTAACTCTATTCGAGTCTGATCTATCTATTTTCGAGTTTGTTCTACGCATTCTCGAGTTTGTTCATATGCTACAGCTTTAAACATGCATTTCAAGCCTCAAATCCACAAATAATCTAAGTAATAAGCCTCGGTTTAGTTATATTATACATAATCTACCATATTTTAGCAAAAACTCAGACGAAACCAGCTTTAAATCGCCTAGAATGATAAATTCGGATTTATAGTTTCAAAACCAAAAATGCAGAAAACGAAATTGATCGATTCTTACCTCAAATCCGTACGAAATCTCACATGCAATAGCAGATTCGTGTTCTACTCTTCGAGATCTTTCCGATGACGTATAGAACACGAGATTTGGCCGGTCGGTTTGGGAGAAAAGCTAGAGAGAAGTTTCGGGTTAGAGAGAGAAGCTCTGGAATTTGCTAGAAGGTTTTTGCAAAAGTGAGAAAATGGAGCACCCAACTCCTATTTATACTAAATCTCGAAATTACATCATTTTACGCAAATTGCTCAAAATACTTAAAAATAAAAATGCAAATAAAAGGCAAGGTGTTATAGTATGAGCCCACCACGCTTGCACTTCGTCCTCGAAGTACCTAAGGCTCAAACAGATGCGGATATCGAACTCTCATGTCTTCCTCAGATTCCCAGGTCTGAGAAATTCCGTGAGAAGTCCTCCACTGCATCAACACCATTGCTACTTCTCTATTTCTCAGCTTCTTCATCTTTGTCTCTAGAATAACCTCAGGCTCGTCACATTGCAGTTTCTCGTTAATCTTGTAAGTTAGATGATCGGCCCACTTTTCTCTGTCATCTTCTTTGCACTTCCTAAGCTGCGACACGTGAAATACAGGGTGTATGTTGGACAGTTCGCTCGGAAAGTCCAACATATAAGATTGAGTTCCAACACGCTCGGTGATCTTGAAAGGACCAACGAATCGTGGTGCTAACTTGCCACGCTTGCCGAATCTGAACACACCTTTCACCGGCGAGACTTTTAATACAACATAGTCGTCCTTCTGGAATTCTAAAGGTTTATGGCGTCGGTCGTGATACGATTTCTGTCGAGATTGAGCGGTTTCCAATCGTTGCCGTATGATTCGGATCTTTTCATTTGTCTGCTGAAGTAGCTCGGGACCGGCGATTGGTGCTTCACCGGCTTCATGCCAACACGTAGGAGTTCGGCACTTGCGTCCGTATAAGGCTTCGAAAGGTGCGGCTTTGATGGATGAGTGGTAACTATTGTTATAAGAAAACTCTGCTAACGGCAAGTGGTCATCCCAACTACCGCTAAACTCAAGAACACATGCCCGCAGCATGTCTTCGAGTGTAAGGATCGTACGCTCACTCTGGCCATCAGGTTGTGGATGATACGCTGTGCTCATTCTGATCTTTGTGCCTAAACCTTCTTGTAATGCAGTCCAGAACCTCGAAGTAAATCGGCTGTCGCGATCGGAAACAATAGACAGAGGCACTCCGTGTCGAGTAACGATCTCGTCTATATACAACTTGGCTAGTTTCTCAAGTGAATAGTTTTCGCGAATATGAATGAAGTGTGCGACTTTGGTTAGGCGATCCACGATAACCCATATTGCGTCGTGCTGTCTTCGTGTAGTCGGCAACTTCGTCACAAAGTCCATCGTTATGTGATCGAACTTCCACTCGGGGATCGGTAAGGGCTGAAGACTGCCGTAAGGCTGCTGATGCTCCGCTTTGACTAACCGGCATGTAACACAATTGTCGACATATTGGCCTACGTCTCTTTTCATACCGGGCCACCAATATTCGGCTTTTAGATCGTTGTACATCTTGGTGCTGCCAGGATGTACCGAGAAGTTAGAACAGTGGGCTTCCGAAAGAATTTTCTGTCGAACATTACCAAATTTCGGAACCCAGACACGATTTTTGAAGAGCTTTAAGCCACGAGGGCTATCGATTAAGAATTGAAGTTGCCCTTTCATGTCCTCAGAGTTGAGGTTTTCTTCTTTTAGGGCTTCGGCTTGAGAAACGAGAATTTCATCAATCAGAGTAGATGAAAATGAAGTATGAGTCAGAGTATAGAGACATTTGGCGGAGTAGGATTTACGACTCAATGCGTCGGCCACCACATTCGCTTTGCCAGGGTGATAAAGAATATCACAGTCATAGTCTTTAATGAGTTCCATGGAGCGTCGCTGGCGCATGTTGAGCTCCTTCTGGCTGAAAATGTACTTAAGGCTCTTGTGATCCGTATACAGCTGACATTTGGTGCCGTAGAGATAATGCCGCCATGTTTTCAACGCAAAAGTCACAGCAGCAAGTTCAAGGTCATGAGTCGGATGACTCTTTTCATGATCCTTAAGCTGGCGAGAAGCATATGCTATGACTCTGCCTCTTTGCATTAAAACACACCCGAGTCCTTGATAGGAGGCATCACTGAAGACCACAAAATCTTCATTGCCTTCGGGTAAGGCCAGAATAGGCGCTTCGGTGAGTTTCTGTTTTAAAGTTCGAAATGCATTCTCTTGAGCTTCTTCCCAAATAAAGGGAACATTCTTGCGAGTAAGAGATGTAAGAGGCATGGCTAGTTTTGAGAAGTCCTTAATGAATCGACGGTAGTAACCCGCCAATCCCAAGAAACTTCGGATCTCAGTAGCTGATTTGGGAGCTTCCCAATTTTGAATGGCTTCTATCTTAGAAGGATCCACAGAGATTCCTTCACCAGATATCACATGACCAAGGAATTGTATCTGATAAGATACAAGATTTGCAAGTTAACGCTGAGCATGAAATTTAAGAAAAGATAAGCTTAAAAATAAATAAATCGAGATTGCAAGCACCTGTCGCAACCAAAATTCGCATTTAGAGAACTTGGCGTAAAGTCGCTCCTTGCGCAGCAACTCTAGCAGCTCTCTAAGATGCACAGCATGCTCAGCTTCAGTTTTCGAGTAGATGAGAATATCGTCTATAAAGACGATAACAGACTTATCGAGCATTGGTCTACAAACGCGGTTCATCAGATCCATGAACGCCGCAGGAGCGTTTGTAAGGCCAAAGGGCATAACAAGAAACTCGTAATGCCCATATCTAGTACGGAAAGCCGTTTTAGGGACGTCTTCTTCATGAACTTTGAGCTGATGATACCCAGATCTAAGATCGATCTTTGAGAAGTAACTGGCTCCCTGAAGCTGGTCGAAAAGATCGTCTATTCTGGGCAATGGATATTTGTTCTTTATTGTTACCTTGTTCAACTCCCTATAATCAATGCACATCCGGAGAGTCCCGTCTTTCTTCTTAACGAATAAAACAGGAGCTCCCCAGGGAGATGAACTTGGTCGTATGAGTCCCTTGTCAAGCAATTCTTGCAATTGCTTCATCATTTCTTGCATCTCAGCAGGTGCAAGTCTATACGGGGCTCGAGCAATTGGTGCCGCGCCGGGCACTAAATCAATTCTGAACTCCACCTGACGGTCTGGTGGAGTCCAGAGATGTCCTCGGGAAAGACATCTGGAAATTCAGAGGCTATCGGTACCTCGGCTAAAGTTTTCTTTTCAGACTTAGCATCTATTGCATATGCTAAGTATGACACGCAACCCTTAGCTATATGTTTCCTAGCTTTGACTACAGAAATTAAACATAAGTCACCTTTCTTTCTGTCACCATAGATGCAGATACTGCGGCCATCCGGTGTAGTGAGCTTTATCAACTTCTTCTTGCAGACAATGTTGGCGTCATGATGATCAAGCCAATCCATACCGACGATGACGTCGAATTCGTGAAAGTCCATAGGAATGAGGTCAAGTTGGAACGTGCAATTATCTAACAGAATTATGCAGTCGCGGTAAATTTTATCGGTGGACACGCACACGTTACTGGCCGTTTCGATATCAAATATAACAGGCAGAGTTGTCGGAGTAATTCCAAGCTTAGATGCAAATGCACTTGATATAAAAGAGCGATTGGCTCCTGAATCGAAAATAACTCTAGCAGGGATAGAGTTAACAAGAAACGTACCAGATACCACATCTGGTATTTCCTTCGCTTGTTCGGCTGTTATTTGGAATGCGCAATTCTGACTCCTAGTTGGCTCGTTACGGCGACTAGAACCTCCACGCGATGCGCTATGTCGGGCTGGTTGATTTTGTCTTTGCTGTTGTTGTTGATGTTGTTGCTGAGGTCGGTATTGCTGCTGCTGCAATCGCGGATGATGCTCTGCACTCGGGTAAATCATGCTGAACGGATGCGTACATGCATGCTCATTATGTCCAGGGCGTAAACAGTTGTTGCAAACTTTAACTCTGTTAGGACATTCTTCACTGCTATGTCCTATTTCGTTGCACACATAGCACCTTACATCATTGGGGTTACAACGCCCAATGTGTGACTTCTGGCAGCGGCGACACTGCCTCGGCTCGGAATGCACCGCATAAGATCGAGATTGCTGCGCCGGAGGCGAGCTGAACTGTCGGTACTGAGACTGCTGTGGCTGAGAATATCTGGATGAAGATCCAGAATAGCTTCCAGTGCGCGATTTCTTGGGCGGTGATGGACATGTCGGGTTAATAGAGGAAGTAGGAACTCCTCCAGCTCGAATAAAATCCTGCTCGAGAATTCGAGCAGCTTCAACACAGTCAGCATAGTTGGTATATCCCCGGTGCTTCAAGAACTTCTGATATTCAGGATGCAGACCCATCAGAAAACGGTCGATCTTTCGCTCTTCAGTAGCGACTTGATAGTCAGACAGCAAGCTTAGTCGGGTGAATTCAATCTCATACTCAGTCACCGATTTGGTTCCCTGAGTAAGAGACATCAGCTTCTCTTCCAAACGCTTCTTTTCATCAGCTGGGCAGTACTGACGAAAGAAAATAACTTTGAATTCATCCCAAGATAGGGACTTAATCCAGTTGGCTCCGTGCATGTTTTCCTGAGATCTCCAACACATAACAGCGCCACCCTCGAACAGTGTTGTAGCGAAGCTGACCTTTGATTCTTCAGCACAGTCACTAATGAGAAAAATCCGCTCGATGCCAGTGATCCACTCAAGCGCTTCGATCGAATTTGCAGCACCCTTAAAAGGTTGAGCTCCGCAAGCCTTAAAGTAACGGAAGTTGCAGCCCTTAGGAGGGACTACAGGGGCTTCCTCCTCGTCGGTGTCGTCGTTGTGGCGTCCAGTGTCATCATGCTGTTGTTTCCTACGTTCTTCTCTACGCTTAGTTTCGGCTTCATCACGAGCACGAAACTGATCTTGTAAGAACTTAGCTTGACGCTCATTGTTCTCGTTAAGCATAGTTTGCATGATTTGCATGATCTGTTCAGGAGTGAGTCCACCTCCAGCTCCTTCACCAGATCCAGACATGTTCTGAAATTATATAAATAATACTTGCATAAGAATAGGCATAACTCCTATTCTACCCCATTTCCCAATTCCTAAAGCATAGTCAAAGCCTATCTCAGGTCAAGTTAAAGCCTAGACATTCGAAGCTAATATCTTTGCTTAAAAGTTTGAGTCCAAGTGTTATTGCTAACGCTTGAATCCCTCAAACTAATTCTCTGATACCATCCTGTCACATCCTTGCTTCAAAACACGCTTGCTTATCCCAGGAATAATAATAAATGCATAAAGCTAATAAAACATTACAATAAGTCTTGCACTACACGTGCTACAAGGTTACAGTACTAAGTTGCTAAAAACATCATAACATAATAAAAGCAACTACCCAGAACCCAAAGCATCATAAAGCTATACCACAAGCTGAAAGTGAGCTAAGTCCTCTGGGCAGATCAGATAATAGACCTAAGCAGAAGGTCCAGCTTGTTCTTTACCTTTTTCCTGTAAAAATTGTAAGTAGCAACTGTAAGCTAATGCTTAGTGAGTAAACAGATATTCATGAATGCATGTAAAATATGAGGCGAAAGTGCCTAAAAAGGCTGTTATGCTTGCTTGCTTGCTCATTTGCTTAATACCCAGAAAGAATGCTGCACAATTGAGACATTTCACGCAGAACGGAGATGCCACCACTATGGGTTTATCGCTGACAGATGATCAATCTGTGATACGGGGCTAGCTACCCGCATAATGCTCAAGGGATAGTGGTGAACATCAGAATTGCTTGCTCGCTAAATATAATACTTATGAGATGCACAAAGAAACGCTAACACAAAGTTTGCTGTATAGTATGCAGAACAATAAACAAATAGCAGATAAATATGCATATTAATAGATCAAATGTAAGATCCAGCTAAGCTGGGCATCACCTGTACCACAGTGTTCGCCTTCACTCACAAAAGTCTATTGAATTCCAAAGAAGTCACATAGAAGCAATTTATGTCTCAATTTCATATAAAACATGTAAACAAGAATAACTGTTACTCACTGTACTGAAAATGCTTTGAATACTTGCTTTATAACGCTTGCACTTGCTTATCTAGGCTTTAATATAGTCTGGCACTGGCTTTGACTCGCAGCTGGGCTAAACAGCTTATGTATAATATCTGAAGTTTAATATTACAGAACATGTGCTAAATTAATATTGCTAGCTCAATATTCCTATATCTATAAGCCATAACTTCTAACTAATCATTTTGCTATTTATTTTGCTAATTTACGCGTTGCTCATTAATTTTTATAAATTAAATTCGAATTTAATGGATAGATTCGAGCACATGTAGACAGATTCGAAGGTAGATTCGAAACAATGGTTAGATTCGAACCTCATCATGCTAAATTCGAAGGTACAGACTCGAACATAGGGAGTCAGACTCGATGACAGACTCGAAGGGGTCTTAGATTCGAACCTTCATTCGAATCTGAGGCTAGATTCGAACCCCATACTCGAATTTAACTCTATTCGAGTCTGATCTATCTATTCTCGAGTTTGTTCATATGCTACAGCTTTAAACATGCATTTCAAGCCTCAAATCCACAAATAATCTAAGTAATAAGCCTCGGTTTAGTTATATTATACATAATCTACCATATTTTAGCAAAAACTCAGACGAAACCAGCTTTAAATCGCCTAGAATGATAAATTCGGATTTATAGTTTCAAAACCAAAAATGCAGAAAACGAAATTGATCGATTCTTACCTCAAATCCGTACGAAATCTCACATGCAATAGCATATTCGTGTTCTACTCTTCGAGATCTTTCCGATGACGTATAGAACACGAGATTTGGCCGGTCGGTTTGGGAGAAAAGCTAGAGAGAAGTTTCGGGTTAGAGAGAGAAGCTCTGGAATTTGCTAGAAGGTTTTTGCAAAAGTGAGAAAATGGAGCACCCAACTCCTATTTATACTAAATCTCGAAATTACATCATTTTACGCAAATTGCTCAAAATACTTAAAAATAAAAATGCAAATAAAAGGCAAGGTGTTATAAAAAGGTATTTGAGACTCTTATGATCGGTGTAGAGCTGACACCGAGTCCCATATAGATAGTGACGCCAGATCTTCAGAGCAAAGGTGACGGCAGCCAACTCAAGATCATGAGTTGGTGCACTCTTCTCGTAATCTTTTAATTGCCTTGAAGCATAGGCAATTACTTTTCCCCTTTGCATCAGAACACATCCTAAGCCAGTACCAGAGGCATCGCTATAGACGACGAAATCATCATTACCTTCTGGCAAGGCTAGGATCGGCGCTTGAATCAACTTTTGCTTCAGAATATCGAATGCCTCTTGCTGTTTATCGGTCCAAACGAAAGGAGTATTCTTTCGGGTTAGCATTGTAAGCGGCACAGCAATCTTTGAGAAGTCCTTTATGAATCGCCGATAATAACCGGCCAATCCAAGGAAACTTCGGATTTCTGAGGCATTACGAGGCGTTTGCCACTTCTGAACGGCCTCGACTTTCGAAGGATCAACGGAAATTCCTTCGCCAGAAACAACATGGCCAAGGAACTGGATCTATAAGAATCAAGATAGAAATTCAAATTCTGAGGTGAATCAAAGAATAGTTAAGGAAATAGCTCAAGACATATATAATAGAGATTATACCTGTCTGAGCCAGAATTCGCACTTAGAAAACTTTGCATAGAGTCTTTCTTTTCTTAATAACTCTAGCAATTGCCGCAGATGAACGGAATGATCAGCCTCCGTTTTGGAGTAAATCAAAATATCGTCTATGAACACGATAACTGATTTATCCAACATTGGTCTGCACACGCGATTCATGAGATCCATGAACGCCGCTGGTGCATTCGTTAATCCAAACGGCATTACGAGAAATTCGTAATGACCGTATCTTGTACGGAAGGCTGTTTTCGGGATATCCTCATTTCTGACTTTTAATTGATGATACCCAGAACGAAGATCGATTTTCGAAAAGTAGCTGGCTCCTTGTAACTGATCAAACAGATCATCGATTCTGGGCAGAGGATACTTATTCTTTATTGTAACCTTGTTCAACTCGCAGTAGTCGATGCACATACGGAAAGTTCCGTCTTTCTTTTTAACAAATAGTACAGGTGCACCCCACGGAGAAGAACTTGGTCGGATAAACCCCTTCTCTAACAGCTCTTGCAGTTGTTTTGACATTTCCTGCATTTCTGCAGGTGCAAGTCTGTATGGAGCTTTGCAATAGGAGCCGCACCAGGAACCAAGTCAATACTGAACTCGACTTGTCGTTCCGGTGGCACTCCAGAAATATCGTCAGGAAATACGTCTGGGAACTCACAGACGATAGGAATATCGGATAAAGGTTTCTTTTCAGAACTGGACTCAGATAGAGTATAACAAAGGTAAGATTCGTGACCTTTAGACAAGTATTTGTGAGCTTTTTCTACAGATATAAAGCAATGCGCACCTTTCCGCTTCTCGCCCTTGATCTCAAGTACTCGGCCGTCTGAAGATTTGATTCTGATTACTCGTCGGTTGCAGATAATTGTGGCCTCGTTGTTCATTAGCCAGTCCATGCCGATGATGACATCGAACTCTTTCAACGGAATCGGGATGAGGTCGAGATTGAATACAATATTATCGACTAGTAGAGTGCAGTTTCGATAAACAGAATCAGCCATAACATAGCTGTTACTGGCTGTCTCAATGTCAAGTATAACAGGAAGCTTCGATGGGAACTTAGATAATCTTGATGCAAAAGAAGTCGATATGAAAGAACGACTTGCGCCAGAATCAAATAATACGCGAGCAGGTATCGTATTTAACAGAAACGTACCGGTGACTACGTCAGGTGTTTCTCTCGCCTCTTCAGCCGTTATTTGGAACGCACGTGTCCTTGCAGTTGGTGTTGCAGCAGAACTTTTAACTGTCGACCCTCCAGCTGATGACTGTGGCTGATAACGTGGTCCGCTACGACACTGATACATGAAGTGCCCTCTCTTACCGCATTTCGCACATCCACGTCCCTGCTGTGGACATTCTTCACTACTATGACCGATCATGTTGCACGCGAAGCAAGTAACGTCATCCGGATTACATAGTCCCATGTGTGATCTTCGGCATCTCTTACAGAATCGTGGCTCGTTCGTGAGGGAATAAGCTTGTGCTTTCGGTTGTGAACTATGCTGATGGGATTGCTGAGACTGAGATTTATTTGGCTTAAAGAATCTGCCAAATCGCTGTTTCTTTGGAGGAGACGGATTCATCGGGTTAGTAGACGGAGCGTATAGCTGATCGCCGTACTCTAAGTAACCTCGCTCGATTTGTCTAGCCGCTTCTACCATTTCCAAGTAACTCTTGTATTTGATTGCGCTCATGGGATGTCTGTATCTAGGATTGAGTCCTACACGAAATCTATTCATCTTTCTTTCCTCGGTAGCTACTTGGTAGGAAGAGTAGCCGCATAGTCTTGAGAATTCGTGCTCGTATTCGTCAACTGTCTTCGTTCCCTGAGTCAACTGCATCAACTGTACCTCCATCTTATCTCGTTGGTCAATCGGGCAGTATTTCGCATTGAACATTTCAAGAAACTGCTCCCATTCTAAAGTCTGAATCACCTCCTCACCATAGATACTTCGCTGGGTTTTCCACCAGGCACGAGCAGCTCCAACAAACAACGCAGACGCGTAGCTCACTTTCTTAGAATCTAAACAGTCAGAGATTCTAAAAATTTCTTCCGTATGACTGATCCAATCCATCGCCTGAATCGGATCTACAGTACCCTCGAAGTTCAGGGCACCGCTGGCTTTAAAATCTTTAAATTTGCAGCCTTTTGGCTGAGCTATTTGGGTTTCTGGATTTGAATTATCAGAATCAGATTCTTCATTCTGGACTTGCTTATCTTTTCGCTTATTTTTCTTATCATTACGTCTTTTAGCTTCGGCCTCATCTCTGGCCTGAAACTGTTCTTGCATAATCTTATTCTGTTGTTCTGAGTGTTGTGCTAGTAATTGTTGCATCATCTCAAACATTTGTTGTGGGGTCATGTTGCTTGGTATGTCACCTGATCCTGATCCTGTCATCTTAGCTGAAAATTAAAATCAATTAACTATCAGTTTATAGACTTAGATCTATGTACCCTTTTTCCCATCCTAATAGTCTGTACATCCTATCTCAGTTCAAACCACCTAAATGATTGATACATATGTATTGCTTCAGTTTGAGATCAAGTATACTCAAGTAATACTTGATTCACTCAAACTAGGGCTCTGATACCATCCTGTGATGACCACCCCTTACGGGGCAGTTCTCACCAGTCTAGGTCCCACATCATGCAATACGATATCAATCAAACTAAGATAGAGTAATTATAATTCGGAAAATTAAATTACAGTACAAGCTATTAAGATTTAAGTTTATTACAGATTAAGTTTTTTTAAAATTAAACTTATAAAGGAGCACAAGTCTAATCTAATTAATATCATCATATTATCAAAATAAATCTACCCAGATCATCATAATATCGTCATCCAATTAGTACCAAAATGGGGTTGCTGAGTAGAGGTCTATGAAACTTCTGTCTTGAGCGTGTAAGACCTAAGAACTAGGTCCGGCAGGTGACTTTCCTTTGCCTTTTCCTGTAAAAATGTTAAGTAGCAACCATAAGCAATGCTTAGTGAGTAAATAGATTTTCAATATCAACATGCGTGTCAAGCGGAGTCATTAGTCTTAGCGTGATATGTCTTGGCTGCCGCTACAGCCCTCATGATTGAGATATAGAATCATAGAATCGGATGATGTTCAAGCCACACTCACGCTTAAATCGTGGGGATCAGCCACATACTGGGCTAGCTACCAGTAAGTCAATATGGCGGAACATCGAAGGTCATTACCAAGTTCATAAGAACTGGTGAAATAGTCGGGTCTAGAACAATAGACCATATGGGCTAGTCAAGCTGAATCAATTCTATCAAATGTCTGATTAATGATGTAAGCATATGTCTTAGAAGTCATGAAGCAATGAATCATAAAGCAAAGTCTGAAGCAATATTAAATGCAATATGAAAAGATAGTCAAATAGCTATCATGATCCACTGGGCAACACCCATCCATGGTGTGCACAGGTCTCAATCCAGCTGATAAATGAATGTCAATAAATCTATCAACAACAATATATCTCAATCGGATCAATGCATGTTCAATCTGAATATCTATAACTCACAGGTCTGGGTCTTGGTCAAACAGATATATGAATCTGCCACCTGAGTTTATCTCAGGATTTTGTCAATCTGTTCTCTGTCAAATCAAATCGGACCCGCTTATAAATCTTTAAATCTTTGTTCAGAATTTTACTGAACCTGTCCAAAATTTATCATATCAAATCATATTAATATCAGTCTTTTATATTTAAATCTTTATTTTATCTGATTCTGATAGCTTGTTTGTTCATAACTCATTTAATATTCTCAAAAGGTCGGTACATATATATATATATATATATATATATATATATATATATATATATATATATATATATATATATATAGAATTTGTGAGTTTTATCATAACCATATTATACTTTTAATTATAATAGGTTGTTTAATAACTTAATCTTAGGCTAGGAACAAAATCATACTTTCATACATATTCGAATCTAGGATGATAGATTCGAACATATACATTCGAGTTTGGGGTATTAGATTCGAAACACCTATCATTCGAATCTAATGGCTTAGATTCGAAGCACATACAAAATAGATTCTAGGGAATAGATTCGAATTAGTGATATAGATTCAAGCCATCCATAGATTCGAACCATACATAGGTTCGAAACCCACACACAACTCGAGTCTAAGGATACAGAATCGAAGCATAGCCATTCGAATCTAATGGCTTAGATTCGAAATTCACTCATTCGAATCTGTTCTTAACATTCTCGAATCTGATCATATTTACAACTCTAAAACATGGATTTCTAAGGCATAAATCACAAATATGATCAATATTTAACCTATGTTCGATTATATTATACTTATTCTAGTTAAACTCCATAAAAATAGCTTTTAGATTTCATAATATTAATAGATTCGAAAATACCGGAATATATATAAAAACGTAAAAATATAAATTCTTACCTCAAATTCGTATGAAATCACGCAGGAAATAGTATATTCGTGTAGTATTCTCCGAGATCTTTCTAACGGTATATATATCTTGATAATCGGACGGTCGGTTTGGAAGAAAATTTAGAGAGAAGGTAGAGAGAGAGAGTAGAGAGAGAAAGTTAGAGAGAGAGAGTAGAGAGAGAGAGAATCTGAATTTTTGAATATAATTTACGTTTATATACTTCATCTAGTTATATTTGCTAGCTAACCCACTTTCATTCTTGTATATTATATCTCTTTTATTTAATTATCTTTAATAATTTATTAATTCATAAAATAAATATTTATATAATTTAATTAAATATTTCATTACTTAATTAAATTATAATTCAAATAATGTAACATTATTACATTATCGGCTCAAAATATTACTGATTTACGACTAGATCAAAATTAGGTTGTTACATATGCAACACTTTAAACAAATGTTGCAATTTTAATAAAAATTGCAACACTTTAGATAAGTGTTGCATTTTTTTAGTAAAAGTAGCAACACTTTAAAAAAAAGTGTTGCATTAAATCATTATATGCAACATTTATCATCAATGTGTTGCTTTAGAGTGAACTTAAATAAAAAGGCAACAAATTTTAAATGTGTTGCATCAAAAGTGTTGCATTAGCTTCGATTTGTAATAGTGAGTTCAGGGACCAAATCCAAAATTTGATACAAACCACAGAGACCATTTTTGTAATTAACTCTTTTATATAAATAGATTATTTTATTCTTAATATTTCTTCTAACAATTTTACATTTTACCTTCTTTTAAGGAAGATAAAATAATTTATTTGTATAAAATTGTTGTGGATTAATAAAATGTATTGTGTATAAATCACCTCCTCTTAATAAATATTTGGTTTGTAAAACATTGTTTAAATGTTTAATGAAATCTGTTGAAAAAGTTAAAACCGTCGAATGAATAGAATCTGAATAAAATCAAAATTGTTGGTATATATTATTGGGATAATTACAAAAATAGCCATTTCTTATATGATATTCACTTTTTAGCCACTTTATATACATTTTACCAAAATAGCCACACTTTACGTTACCACATTTACGTGATAGCCACAATTTACGTGATTTGTACTTTTTTTTTCATTTTTTAATGCATTACGTTACAAAGGGTGTCTGGTCACGTAAATTGTTGTACTTTACGTGACCATTTTTGCTCCTTCCCCATGAATGTTTGGTGGGATGTCTTGTCACAATTTTAAAAATGTTTAGGTAAAGTACAACAATTTACGTGACCAAACACCTTTTGTAACGTAACGCATTAAAAAAATGAAAAAAAGTACAAATCACGTAAATTGTGGCTATCACGTAAATGTGGTCACGTAAATTGTGGCTATTTTGGTAAAATGTATATAAAATGGCTAAAAAGTGAATAAAGGTATGAGATTTGGCTATTTTAGTAATTATCCCTATATTATTTGTATTCAAGATCACCTTAAATATTACTTTATTCACTAAATTATGTACTTGTGTCATCCTAAAGTAAAGGTAGATGATAAACCTAAGATGGGACAATACTAAAATATGCAATATATATAATAACGAGTTATTGACACCCGTGCGTTGCTGCGGGATAAAAATATTAATTAAAAAAATAAATATAAAAACAAATAAATAAAATACTTTTCAAACAATTCAAACAAAGAAACATAACTGAACCAACATCGAAGAGTGAAATTGAAAAACCGATATAGATTCAGAAAAGTAAGACAAATGATACTGTTAGTCGGTTCTTATAATTGGTTTTCTAGATTTTGCAATGCTAAAAATACAAACAATGTCTTATTAAATCGGATCGGAACCAGAATTAATTAATTAACTATTCATAACCATAATTTGAAATTTGACATTGATTAGGTTTAATCGTCAATATAATTTATTGGTTTTACGATCAAATCAAATAAATTTATAACGGTAATGTCTCTAATACATCAATTAGAGTTTGTCAACGTTATAATAGTAATGTTCGATGTTATACATGATCATATTTAATAAAAAAATCTAAATATTCAATAGTTAGATTTTAATTATAAAACAGCTTCATTAGAATTTTGTATCGTCCATCTGAATAATAAAGTTTTTGTATTACAATTAAACATAACATAATAGTTTCAAAAGACAATTACAAACATAAGTATAATTAAAATCATAATTTTTAGTATGTAAGAAAATGTTGTAACAATAAATGTTAAAAGAGGAATAAATGAAAATTTATAAAAATAAAATGACTAAACAAAAGATAACACTAAGATGAGGGTGAATTGTGAAAAAATTAAATTAAAAATTAAAAAAGATAATAAAACAATTTATTAGAATTTTGTGTCATGCATCTGAATAATAAAATCTTTTCTATACAATTAAACATAATATAATAGATTTAAAAGACAACTGCAAAGATAAGTATAATTAAAATCATAATTATAAGTATGTAAGAAAATGTTGTAATAATAAACGTTAAAAAAAAAGAATAAATGATAATTTATTAAAATAAAAGGGCTAAATATAAGATTACACTAAGATCAGGGTGTATTATGAAAATTGAAATTTAAAATTAAAAAAAAAAAGATAAACTGTCATTGGTGCTCACCATTACGTAAATGTATGTATATATAATAATAAAAGAAATGCACGTTTAGAAAAATTATTTTAACAGTTAATATTAATCTCACTATGTGTAATCAAAAACTTCCATTAGGAAAAGAAAATTCAATATTGTCAATACGTGTCTGTATATGTATCTATGTATATAGGATCAGGTTCTATAAGGAATCATATGCATCGAGAACTTAAAAAATACCGATCTTTGACCTTAGATTAAATGATCATTGGTGCATCACGTGATGCACGTATTTTGTATGCATAGGGGCATTTTGGAAAAAACAATATACCTAGTCAAATAAATTATAATTTTATATTAATTGAATATTCAATCAAATAAATAAACGATAAATGCTGATGCACTTCCAAAATTACAAAATCTAAACAAATTCAAATTTTATAATATCTAAACAATTCGTGATGCATCTAATATTAATTGTTCAAATTCATGATGCATCTTGTTCATCGTCGACACCAACAATTTTTGGCTATCTTCGTGTTCATCATCATCAATTTTCCAGCTATAATCAAATGCATCATCTTCATCTTGAACTTGTTCATCGGCTTCAACGTGATGTCTCGCTATAATCAAATGCATCATCTTCATCTTGAACGTGTTCAATGGCTATAACCAAATGCATCTTCATCTCGCTGCTGTGCATGAAACCTTCAAATCATCATCACCATACCTTCAAGCTTTCATCTTGTTGATGTGCATCATCTCGCTGTTGTGCATCATCTTTCTTTCTTCGGTCGTGATGCATCATCATCGGCTCATTATCATCCTCTTCATGTTCATCATCATCATCATCGGTCCATCTTATTCGTCATCATTAGTCCGTGTTCATTATCATCATCCGAGAGAGAGAGAGAACGAGGAAGAGTGATATGGGGACGACAATGGTGTAACCAAGAGAGAGGGCGATGACGGTGGTTGTTGGTGGTGGTGCGATGGCAAGAAAGAGTCATGTCGGTGGTGCGGCGGCCGAGAGAGGGAGAGAAAGGGTGGCCGACCACCACTTGAGAGAGATAGGGAGGCGAGCCACAATGCACGGAATTTTCATTTTACCGTCTTTTTTTCCTAATTTAATACATTAACTTAATTACATTAAATAAATTAGATATTGCAATATATTAAGTGAATATTTACCTAAAATAAATATCTATCATTATTATCTCTAATTATCATAATTAAATCCAAATATAAAAATTTGGATAAACTTTTGCTTAGTCATTTTGCTGTCAATATTTAAAATTTAACTAATTTGATAATACAAGTTTAGAACTAGATGATAAAACTTAAACTATGAATACGATGAATTTTGATTATTGATCTTAAAGATGCTTATCTACAATATTAAATTTAACTTTATCATTTTCAAAATACATATATACTCATCCACGTAATGAAAGTTTTTTGTTTCTTACATTAATATTTCACATCTGAAGTTAATAAAAATTAAAAGAAATATTCTTTTGCAAGCAAAATTTAATTTTTTTTTAATGATATACTATAACAAATTTTTTTCATGTGATATCACTTTCTAGCCATTATATTAAGAAAATTAATCTATGTGATCAAATAGATGTTTACTCATAATTAATTCTTCTGATTTATAGATTTTTATTAATTAATATGAAATACACGTATCAAATATTTATTTCTTCATGAATTATTTAATTGATATTTGAATTTACAATAGTTTGCATTTATTTGATAAACTAATGTTTTCATACATGCTATTTAAAAGGACTATGCTCACAATAAAATTTAATGTATTTTATTAATAGTAAATAGAACTTATCTGTACATTATACTTTTAATAATATAACTTATTAATTTACTCATTTAATTGATGTTTAAATTTAAATAGAAAGCATAACTTAACTCCCTTAATGAAAATCAATCCAATTTAATGATTTGACTATAACTACCTCCTAATTTAACATCAAACTTACCTAAAATGGTTTATTTTATATATGAAAAAATTATCAAAAAAAAGTAATACACATTTAGCATATAATTAACTCAAAACAAATGATTGGATTAATCTATCTGTTATAATTAAAATAGACCATTTTATGTCACATGTCATCTACTGTATGCACAACATTTTTCATTTTCCAGTCTTTTTTCCTAATTTAACACATTCAATAAATTAATTAAATTAATTATGTTCAGTTTCTTTATAAAAATATTTTTTTCTTTGCTTAATAAATAAATTATAAATTACGTAATGAGACATTTTAACGTAATTGTTGTCTAAAATAATAGATCATACATTATCATTCCTAATAACATTACTAAATTAAAATTTAAAAATTCATCGCAAATGTTGAAATTACGAATGTTGTGTTAACAACATATAAAATTTAAACCAGATAATTAATTTGAAGTTTGAAATTGTAACACCCTCCCCGAGCTCAGAAATGCCACGTCAATACAATACACAAGTGGCAACATCTCAATACTCCATTAAACACATGTCATAAGATAACTCGAAATCACTGATAATTTAAACTTTCACATAATTGTCATTAACACATAATCCACTAGATTACAACATCCCCAAAAGATGCTAACACAGCCAACACTAACATAATCCCTAGCAAGGCAGATACACCGTCCTCGATTATCCGCAATTCCCTGTTCAGCAAACCCGGCTACCAAGCTCTTTCCTGATACCCTGAACATGGTAGACTCGAATACGTAAGCTCGGAAGCTCGTGAGTACTCGAGGGTTAGACTCTGCACGATAACACATATAACATGCACAACACAGTAATATGTGTCAACACATATGTACAACTCGATGCACAACACAATAATATCTCAACACATAGGTGCAACTCGATGCACAACACATATCTATGCTCAAAAGGGGACGTCGTTCCCCAGCTAACAGGCCGCACACAGCAGCGGTTAGCTCACAATAGGCACAGGAGCGACCTGGCAATATCACTACTGTATATACAGTCTCATATCTCATGACTGGTTAGGGACAGTCAGCCTGCGCGATCACATATCGCGGACACCTGCAACTCAAATACGCATAGCACGTATGTGGTAGATAGAATCATACCTGGCTCCCGCGTCCCTGTCTCACACACATTGCACAATATACACATACACTAACAGCTACACAGCTATGACTCGCAAAAACGATCCCGGGGTTTAGAAAAGAACTCGGGTACTCACCGATTAGCCGATTCCGACTTGAAAACTAGGAACTCTCAATGCGGCTCGGCACGCGATCGGTTAGAACCTGTACACATCACGGGTCTCACATATTAACACGAGCTCGATAGCCACGCAATTTAATCAAACATAACTCAATCCAACATAATTATCGCAATTAAACTAATCCCGAAACATATCCCCGAACGGACAATCGATCCCCGAAACCCTTTTTCGGAACTCCTATTGAGACCCAATATCCCAAATAACTCAATTCAATAATATCTCGAAGAGACTCGACCAAATAACGACTCAAAACTCTCTTTTATTGACCCTATTGAAATTTTCTGCAGATCAGAAAACGCGCCGCGCTTTTGCAATTTGCGTGCCGCGCTTTTGCCAGACAGCAGCATCTTTGCCCTTCGAACTCCATAGCCGAACCAGGGGATTTAATCCCTCCTCACCCGATTTTCAGCAACAAAACACACATAATTCATACATAACTAACCCACATACTTCCAGAAATCAATTCCTCAACATATCACATACATATCTCAAGATTTTAGCTACCAAAATCACAAAACCTTACCTTTAAAGCTTCAAGAACATGAAATGGAAGAAGGTGATGAAGATGGCTTGCAATCCCACACTCAATTTGCAAGAATTCTCAGTTGGAGCTTCACCCTAATACACACTCTCAACTTCTTTCTCTGGGTTTTGGAAAAAGGAAAGGATAAGGGATGGATAAGGAAGCTCACATATATACGTACATATCCATATCCGGTTCCGAACCCACTAACCCGGACCCGATATCACTTTTTCACAATTTATATCATTAGAACCCAATTAAATCCACGATCTCAAAGATAATAATAATCCAATAATTATTAGCTCGGAGACACGTATCACTCAATCTTGACACGTTAAATCCACGAAACGGAATTTAATTGGAACACGCAATAATAATAAAATAAATGAGCCAATAAATTAAATCCACCAAATTAATTACCCGATAACACGTAACTCATAACCCGACACGTATCAATCCACTACTCGGGATCTCATTGGTCCAACACAAATATAATTATTTAATTATCCACTAAAATAATTCCACGCAATTATCTCAAAAATGGGATGTTACAGAAATAGATGATTAAGATCTAAATTTTGAATATAGAAAGATTTAATTATTAATTTTCAGATTTAACATTTTTTAGTTCTTATGATTTTAAAGTTCTATTATAATTTTTTCAATATAGTCACATATCGTAAACAAATAAAGTTTCATTTATTTTATATAAGCTTGATAATTTATATTAAAAAACACTAGCAATGAACTTTTTTGCTCATCAAATATGGACTTTTAAATTTTTATATAATAAATGATTAACTGTTTGAACAAATATAAATGTCTAATGTTGTCAGCCGTTACTTGTTCATAATTTTAATTTAAAAATAAAAATTTTAATATTTAAAATAGTCTTATTTATATATATATATATTAAAAAAACATTTTATTATTAAGTATACCCACGTAACACGTAGGTTGCTTAACTAGTATATAATATAGGAGAACAAAAATTATCACGTTTATTTTGATTTGTCATAATTTTATTATTATTGTAATATAAATTAAATGTCATCTAAAAATTATATCATCAAAATTATCTTTATATGTATTAACATTAATCTAATTAATTTATATTTACATCCAAATTTTATATAATCTATGTCTATCTATAAATTTTATTTAAAATATTTTATGTCTCTAATTTTATTAAAAATGTATTATAAATAAGGGATAATTGTGTAAAAAACCCTCAAGTTGAACAATTTTTATGATTAAAACTTCTAACCATTTTTCATTGCACAAAAAAATCTCAACCGACAAAATCTCACGGATATGAGATATTATCTAACCGACTGAAAGTCGTAGGCCGCCGTCGACGAGTCATCAGTCACCACTCGAGTTTTGCCATAAAAATAAATTACAACAAAAAACATAGATTTGAACAAAGAAATCAACAGCAAATGTGAACTTGAATCATAAAATACAGACAAATGAGTTCGCTAGAAAGAAGTTTCTTCGTAGACGAAGGGTTGATTAGCAGATTGCAATCAGTTCATCGGTTGCAAGTCATTCTTTTTGAAAAAAAAACCTTATTATGATAATTTTTAGTCAGTTTAAGGTTTTTTGTGCAATGCAAAATGATTAGGGGGTTTTAACCACAAAAATGATCCAATTTGAAAGTTTTTTGCACAAATATCCTTATAAATATATAGAGATTTTACAAACAATGTATTTGAAAAAAATAATATTAGTAAAAAGATATTTCATAACAATTTGTTTATTATAATAAATTATATATACATTACGTTCTCCATAGAATTAAAATATTACTCTATATTGATGAAATACAAATTAAAATAATAATAATAATAGATACTATTCATAAATATTAAAAACAACTAGATAAATAATAGTTATAACAAATAGCAACACCATTTTTCTCATTTTTTTAATTAATATTTGTATGTTTTAATTGTATATATGTGTGTAAAACATCGTCTCATCCATTCGATTATGTTTGTATGATTGACTCTCTATTTTATATCGTCTCATCCATTCGATTATGTTGTCCTTTTCATTCTTTTTTGTTTCAATTCAAATAAAACGTTTTCTTAGATAAAAAATATAGTCAGCGATATACAACTAATTAAAGGGCTTAATATGAAAAACCAATATGGTTCATGTTTTTTTTACGATTTAGTCCCTCCGTGTTATTTTTTTCTAAGAAAGTCCTCAAGTTATTGCTTTCAATCCAGATCCCGGAAAAGTTTTGTTTTTTCTCATAATCAACTCTGACTTTTCCACAAAAAAACCAACACGTTTTCACTATTTTTTTCCCGAAAAGGCCAAAAACTTGAAAACTTTTTTGAAAAGGGGTAAAGTCATACAATAGCAACCTACTTTTGAAAATGTATCGATATGGTACGTCTACTTTTTTAATTGTCTATATGGTACATGTACTTTAATTTTCTGTATCGATATAGTCATTCTACGTAATAGAGCCCGGTTTTTACATACGCAACAGGGTTCTAATGATATGAAAAATAGGGGGTCTATTACAAATATGGTCATATCGGTATGAAAAATGAAGTACATGTACCATATCGATATTTAAAAAAGTAGACGTACCATATTGATAAATTTTCAAAAGTAGGTTACTATTGTATGAATTTACCCCTTTTGAAAAAAGAAAGAAAAATTACAAAAATCACAAACAAATATATTACTTAAGGATTTTATTGGCAAAAAATAATACGAATGGACTAAACCGCAAAAACATGAAAAATATGTTGGTTTTTTTTCATATTAAACCCCTAATAAAATATTAAATATATATAATTATATGAACAATTAAAAATGATTTATATTAAAACTAATAAGAATACATATTCCATTACTCATTATTGAATTTAATGAAAAATATTGATATCAAATATGAGAAAGGTTTATCATATGAAGATGTTGTGTCCCTTATAAAGGGGCACTTTTTGTTCTATGAAGAATGGGCTTTTTGGGAAGCTCAGAAACAGAGGCTGAACATAACTGCAAAAAATAAAATAAATTAAGTAAGTATTTTATCAAATTAGGAATATGATAGATTGATAGCACATAATAAATAAAACATATTAAAAGACACACACTTTGTCTCTACATCAAAAGCAACCTTTGTGGGTGCCCCAAATAAGCAAATTCTTCCTTTGGAAGGAAACAACTTTCCAAAGCTATATAAAATATGATTCGAGATAGTACTACTAATTATGCAGTGTATCAGAAGTTACCACCTCTAAAAAAGTTTTTTTTTTTCATAAACATGTTTTAATTAACATTATAAAGATGATATGTAAATTTCATGTACTTTCACATCTCTTAACTTCTTAAAAATGATGTGAATGTACACTTACATAAATTTGCATATACTTGAACGCACATTTATGTGATTCATGATTTCATGCACTTAAAATGTGTAAAAGTGCGTAAAATTTATATAGTATCTTTGTAACGTTAACTAAAACATGTTAATGAAAAAATTTCAAAAAAATAATATTTAACAGTGGTAAATTTTGGTGCGCTACATTATAATTGGTACTCACTTTAACCTGTGTGTGTGTGTGTATATATATATATATATAATGCTTTAATTAACATTACACAAATGATATATAATTCTCACGAAAATTCACACATTTTAAATGCATGAAATAATGCATCACATAAATGTATATTCACATATATACAAATTTATGTAATTGTATGTTCCCATAATTTTTAATGAGTTAGGAGATGTAAACGTATGTGAAGTTTAAATAAGAATTATGTGCACGTCCTTTATGATTTGACATCCATACTTACATTTCTCGTTCATCTATTATCCAACCACTATCTTATATTTTATTTCTCATCACTCACACTCTTAGTTGGGGTTTAATACCAACCCCTTGAAATAATTGAGGGAAGTCAAATATATATGCTTTATTACTACTTTTAACACCTGTACAACACTTTTGAAAGAGGTTCATATATGGTATGATGTAAATCAACTTTTATAAAAGTGGTTATAAGTTTTTGGATTATATGCCAAAAATTTGTAATTTTACCGTTTATATCCACATTATTTATTTTTTTTTCCATTAATAACAACAACTTTTGTATTTTTTTTACCGATTATACCAACTTTTATAGCAGGTTTCCATCCATTAATACCAACAACTTTTATCTTTTTACCAATAATAGCAACAACGTTTTATATTTTTACCAATAATAGCAATGAATTTTAACTTTAGACCAATAATAAAAACATATCAAATTAATTTTCCTTTATCTTTAACTAATCATTACTTTAAAGGAACTAAATTTATAAAATGTTGTTGCTATTATTGGTAAAAAGATAAAAGTTGTTGGTATTAGTGGATGGTAACCTGCTATAGCAGGTTTTCAGGTCAAAAGTTGGGATAATCGGTAAAAAAATACAAAAATTGTTGCTATTAATGATAAAAAATAAATAATGTGAGTATAAACGGTAAAATTACAAAAAGTTGTTGCTATTTTTGGCATATAACCCTAAGTTTTTCTTAAGATTAAGTTGTGTTTTCAATCTGAGTTTGACAATATAATATGAATACAAAAGAAAATTGCCAAAAGTTGTTAACTTGGCAAGTACAAAAAACATATGGATAATTCATCAGTTTGTTGAAATCTACACTCTTCAAAATTCTCTATAAAATGTGAGTTTATCCTTCACTTTTATTACTATTGTAACTATTGAAAATTCTCCTAACCCTCTTAAAAGTTTTTCAGTAACTAGTCAAAACAAGTATACACCAGTTTATTAATTATTTTGTTTTTAAAATTAAATCTTATATAACTATATCATGTTTAAAGAAAGATAATAAAATTCACATATGTTTATAAAATCATGTTTGAAGAATAATGAAAAAGTTCACATATGTTAATGCCAATAACATATGAACAATTGTTTTGTGAGTGATTTTAAGAAGTTGTTTGTTTGCTTATGATATATTATTAAATTTTGATAAAGTTTAAGATTCATATTAATCAATAAAGTTGAACATTCGTATTCATTTGTATTGTTTATTAAATTTAAATTTAATTATATTAAAAATTAATATATAAACTCTAATAAAGTTGTCCATTTTGTCAATTCAAATATAAATAAAGTATGCTTCAAGTGGTTAAACCATTCTTACTATTCCCATCTTGAACATTAAATATTAGCAAGAATTAAGTGTATCAAATTATAACATGTTACACAAAGCAATTCAAACACACACTTGTGAGGATATATATTTACTTTGTAAAGGAGAGAAGTAGATATATTGGCATCCGACATTAGGAGAAAAGGGGCTTTTGATAAGCATAACTAAAACAGAGTATTTATGGTGCAACATTAGCGGTGAGCGTGTGCATGGATGTGCTTTTGGGGGCTTGAGCATTACAACCTAAAGAGAGTTTTAAGTATTTAGAATCTATGTTCCATGGACAGGGAGATGTTGATACATACGTTTCCTATTGCATCAAGGCACGATGGGAAAAATGGAGAGTTGGAGCGTCACACGACAAGAAGGTTCCACCAAAACTTACATGAAATTTTTACAGGGTAGCGGTAAGACCCTTTATGTTGTTTGGAGCAAAATGTTTGGTCGAGTAAGAAGAAGCTTGAAAGGAAGATGGAAGTAATAGAAATGAGGATGCTAATATTGACTTGCGGTAAGACACTGTTTGATATGATACAAAATGCGATGACTAGAAATGCATTGGAGGTAGCAAGGATTTCTGAAAAAAATGAGATAAGTAAGGCTGAGGTCATATGGACATATATAGAGGAGACCCCAACAACACCAGTCCACAAGTAGAATCTGTGACGATGGATGACAAGAGGAAGAGAGGTCGGCCAAAGATGAAATTGGAAGATAATGTGAGATTAGACATGGAGGCTTTAGAACTTCGTGAGAACATGACCTCAGAGAAAAGTGTTGAATGCGACTATTAGAGTAGAGGACTATATTAGGGTCTTTTGCTCATCCTTATAAAGTATATTAGGAATGAACTTTTAATATATCGAACAACTATAACACACATAGACATATACTTACAGGTAACTTGATTCTGCATATTAGACACAAGTTAACCTCAAACTGATAAAATATGTTAAGCTTTCGTTAGTCAGCTGAATTACTAATTTCTGTAGTCAAATTGTGTGTTTCTTTATGTTTCATATGCAGCCATTAATCATTGATGTTGCATGCCAGATGTGATACTTGTGACGCAATTGCCCCACCCATGGTGGGGGGCAAAACTGTTGACATCTACCTCCTCTGACTCCATCGCAATGAGAATCAGAGCTTCTTCTTCTTCTTCTTCTTCTTGTTGTTACTTTTAAAAAGAGAGAAGAAAAGTTTCATCTCTTCCTTAAAAATTGAAAATATATATTTTATCTCGTCATTGATAAAGAGAGAATAAACTTAGTATTTTCATTGATAAAGATTAATATAGACAGAAGATTGTAAACGTGACCCCCTACCTAAAATCAGTGAGATGATTATAGAAGAGGTGATCACTTCCTTTAAGTGATAAGTATCGAAGAAAAACTCTTAGTGAAGGAGGACAGAGTGGGTGGTTAACAACCATCGAAACCACTATAAATCGTTGGGTTATTATGTGGTGATATACTTCTTACTTCCTTATCACTTTACATTCATTGTTTCAAACAAGGATTTCTAACATATTTGTTTCAAAGAAATTTTAAAAACCCGATTACAATCGAAAACAACCTATTCACTCCCCTCTAGGTTGGACTTACACAATGTTTCAAAGTAGGGATTACTAGTATAATTTTTTAAAACTAGAAACAAAACTCGAAATTTGTTTAAAACCAAATAAACCATTTATGTAATTAATATATTTCTATAAATATAAAATGCACAAGTTTAGATTAAATATATATAATATAATATTAAAGAATACCTCTTTTTGCAGCCTTCTAAGTTTGGCGTTTTCTTTTGTTAATCTTAGAACTTCATGCTCTAACTCATCCGCACGGGCCTGTAAATAGGAACTTTTCATACAGTTAATTATAGAGTACTAAATATAAATAATAGTATATTCATATTAAAGTATGAATTAAATTTTAGAGTAATATGTTGAGTATAAAATAATTTTTATTTTTACGTTATATATTCAAGAATTAGATATGGAATTATGGTTGTCTAAGCATTTATGTTTTTTTTTTTAAATATTAATAAGTAATATAAACACTCCAAAGCATCACTCTAAACCTAACTTCAATCATAGATGATAAATAATAGCCTGTTACTTTTTTTGTAGTATGTTGGTGTTGTAATTCTAAAAAAACTATAGAATGTCTGGGTTAATGTTACTTTTGTAGCATGTTACTTCTTTCGTGTTGTATTGCTCTAGCCATGACACTATATAGTTAGAATCTGTCGTATTTTTTTTAGGCTTTCTTGGGTTGTTTTGGTCTTGTTTAGTCTCTGCCTTACTAATGTGGCTTCGTTTTATTTTCTTTGTGGTTTTTACAAAAGTTGATCATTAAGAGTGTTACGGTGAATTTGATTGGGAATTGAAGTCCAATGGCAAAAAGAGGATGATTCATTAGCTTGTTATTTAGTACGAATCAGTGAAATGACAGAATCCATAAAAATTATTCAACAGACCCTAGAAGGAATTACCAGGAGGTCCTTATGAATTGTGAATTTTTCTGATAGTAGATAAGGGTGTTTTTCCTTGGCGATATAAAAATTTGCCCACTCGGGTTTATTAATTTGCAAATTCTTCCTCAGTTAGTACGTCTCGGAACGCACACATTATAATATTGTGTGTTTGTCTATATACAAATATATTTGAAAAAGATTGAGAATTAGTCTCTACCACATGAAGAGCACCACACAACTTAAAACACCAAACAAACTCCATTCTTAACTTTTCCATTTCGCTCATGAAGTTTTATGGTTCAAATATATTTTAACTTTTCTTATAACCATTTATCTTCTTATAATATCATAAGCTATATATTCTTAGTATCAAATGAAAAGTTAAATAATCACGTGAAATCAGTTGATTTACTAATTTACTAAAATGCCGTCCAAAAAAGGTCTTTACAATCTATATCTTTTATATATATATATATATATATATATATATATATATATATATATATATATATATATATATATATATATATATATATATATATATATATATATATATATAAAATAAAAAAGAATATCAAATGATACGTGTCAGTTCCACGTTAAACCATAAAAAATAAATACAACTTTTTATTTTTAAAATAAAAGATAAATACAACTCATAAGTTTAAAATCAAAATCTTATATTATCTATACTTATGTATATATCTAATTATTATAGAATATCTTAAGCTAAATACACATTATACAATTTTATTAAGTATTACACTAAAGATAATTGTAAAAACATATTTTATATCATTTTTATTCTTGTAATATATAAATAAAAAATATGTTATGTATAAATTAAAAAATCAAATTATTTTAATTAAAGTATATAAATATACAATATAAAAGTAGCTACTATTCATATTCTTTTATAAAACTAGAAGATAATAGTTATGACTAACAATAATGGTATTCTTATATATTTTAAATAATTATCATTCTATGTTTTTTATTTTTTATTTTATATGTATTTTATGTTAATAAGATTTATTAAAAATATCCACGTAATACGTGGGTCACCAAACTTCTATATATAAAGAAGAACACAATTTGCCACATGACATCACCTCATTCAAAGATAATTACATTTCAATATTTCTAAAATAAAAGATAAATACAATTCATTATTTCTAATATTAATAATCATTAATAAATATAAAAGATAAATACAGTTTACTATTATTTATATATTTAAGTATTAATACATTCAAATTTTATTTATTATAAAATACATACAAATATTATATTTTACGTAAATTAAAATTTCAAATTATATTAATTAAATATATATAAATTTAGATATAAAAAAAATTAAAAAATTGGTAAAAAAAGTAATTACTATTAATGAATATTTTAAATTGATAGATAAATAATATCTATGACAAGTAACCGTATTTTTTATAAGAATTAACATTTGTCACATGCATTTTATATCACCGATTATTTATTGCAAATTATTCACGTAATACGTGGGTTTATAAATTAATGTGTGTTGATTTACTATTTGCAAATTTAACTAGAATATATGAAAATTATGAATCAAAAATATAAAATAGATGAATAGTTTTCAGGCTTACATCCAAAACCAAATTCAATCTTAAACTTTATTAGTATTTTTATAAAGATATTATAAATATTAGAGTAAAAGACATTTTTGGTCCTTGTGGTTTGATGGTTTACCCGGATTCAGTCCTTTAACCATAATAAGGTCAAATTTCATCCCTATTTTGCTAATTTTATGCCATTTTAGTCCCTCGTCCGTTAAACTTAACGACACAACCGTTAAATTTGTAAGAATGACATTTTTACCCTTTTCATTGAGACGCTTTTAGTCCCTATGGTTTTATTATTTACCCATTTATAGTCCAATATTTATTTTATTTTATTTTATTTCTATAATTATATTATTTATAGATATACTTAATTTATTATAAACAAACTTATTTTATTTATAAATATACTTATATTTTAATATTTTATTTACATTTACTGTTGTTCGTATTTTATTTAAAATTTAACTTTTATTTTAATTAAAATTATATATTTTCTTTACTAATTTATTTAAAGTTCATCTTCTTTATTAATTTTAATTTTTATAATATTATTGTTGACATTTATATATGTAATTTTGTTAGTTGTGTTTAAGTAGATATATGTGGTGCGTGATTTCATGCACTTAGAGTGTTCGAATTTGCGTGAAATTCATATATTATCTGTGTAATGTTAATTAAAACAAGTTTGTGAAAAAAATTTTGAAAAAATAATTTTACGAGTGATACCTTCGGGTGCACTGTGTAGTAGGTAGTACTCACTCTAACATATATATATATATATATATATATATATATATATATATATATATATATATATATATATATATATATATATATATATATATATATATATAGATTCAGGTTCAAAAAGGTACCCCTCGAAATCAAGTGCACCCGAAGGTACCAACCTTAAAAAACTTTTTTTTAAATTTTTTTCTCATAACTATGTTTAATTTAATGTTATACGCATGATATATAAATTTCACATACATTCACACTTTATGTGTCCTTAAAAATTATGTGAATGCTCAATGCATATTTATGTGAATGGTCATCCATGTGAATGGTCATTTCACACCATGTGAATGGTGTGAATGACCATTCACATGATTTTTTTTTACCATTCACAAGATTTATGATGTTGCTTATTTTGAAAAAAAGTCTTATAATGTTGTCTTATACATGTCTATTCAAAAATAATATATGTGAATGATCATTCACATTAAGGTACGCTGGGTACGCTGGAATCTTACAGGTACGCTGATAAACCTGATTCTATATATATATATATATATATATATATATATATATATATATATATATATATATATATATATATATATATCCAAGACATAAATCATATAATATACACATAAACATTATGTGTATTAAATTATATACACATAAATTATATATATATCCAACACATATAATATAATTTATGTGTTGATAATGGATTAGGTTGGAAGATACTTGAAGAAATAGTGACTTTGGAGAGGAAAAATATCGACGATATTATATTTAGTTAAACACAACTAACAAAATTACATATATAAATGTCAACAATAATATTATAAAAATTAAAATTAATAATGAAGATGAACTTTAAATAAATTAGTAAAGAAATATATATTTAAATTAAAATAAAAGTTATATTTTAAATAAAATACGAACAATAGTAAATGTAAATAAAATATTAAAACAAAACTATATTTATAAATAAAATAAGTGTGTTTATAATGAATTAAGTATATCTATAAATAATATAATTATAAAGATAAAATAAAATAAAATAAATGTTGGACTATAAATTGGTAAATAATAAAACCATAGGGACTAAAAGCGTCTTAATGAAAAGGGTAAAAATGTCATTCTTACAAATTTAACAGTTGTGTCGTTAAGTTTAACGAACGAGGGACTAAAAAGGCACAAAATTAGCAAAATAGGGATGAAATTTGACATTATTATGGTTAAGGGACTGAATCCTGGTAAACCATCAAACCACAAGGACCAAAAATGTCGTTTACTCTAAATATTAATTAGAAATAAAAGTTAGAGTAAATGACATTTTTGGTCCTTGTGTTTTGATGGTTTACCCGGAGTCAGTCCCTTAACCATAATAAGGTCAAATTTCATCCTTATTTTGCTAATTTTGTGCCATTTTAGTCCCTCGTCCGTTAAACTTAACGACACAACCGTTAAATTTGTAAGAATGACATTTTTACCCTTTTCATTGTGACGCTTTTAGTCCCTATGGTTTTATTATTTACTCATTTATAGTCCAACATTTATTTTATTTTATTTTATATTTATAATTATATTATTTATAGATAAACTTAATTCATCATAAACACACTTATTTTATTTATAAATATAGTTATGTTTTAATATTTTATTTGCATTTACTATTGTTCGTATTTTATTTAAAATTTAACTTTTATTTTAATTTAAATATATATATCTTTACTAATTTATTTAAAGTTCATCTTCTTTATTAATTTTAATTTTTATAATATTATTGTTGACATTTATATATGTAATTTTGTTAGTTGTGTTTAAGTAAATATAATATCGTCGATATTTTTCCTCTCCAAAGTCACTATTTCTTCAAGTATCTTCCAACCTAATCAATTATCAACACATAAATTATATTATATGTGTTGGATATATATATATATATATATATATATATATATATATATATATATATATATATAGAATAGGTTAATCAGCGTACCTATGAATGTATGTGAAATTTACATATATGTAAAATTATGTAAGTGTGCGTTCACATCATTTTTTAGGAGCTAGAAGATGTGAATGTATGTTAAATTTACATATAATCTTCATAATATTAATTAAAACATGTTTATGAAATAAAAAATTTAAAAAAAAGGTTTTTAAAGGTGGTAGCTTCTGGTACGCTGTATAAGTAGTGGTACTCCCTCGAACCATATTTTCTATGTGTGTGTGTGTAAACTATTTTCAAGTATCTTCCAATGTCATTATTTCTTCAAGTATATTCACATATGTATATAATTTATGTGTCGATAATTGATTAGGTTGGAATATATTTGAAGAAATAGTGACTGTGGAGAGGAAAAATATCAACGATATTATATCTACGTAAACACAACTAACAAAATTACATATATAAATGTCAACAATAATATTATAAAAATTAAAATTAATAAAGAAGATGAACTTTAAATAAATTAGTAAAGAAAATGTATAATTTTAATTAAAATAATAGTTAAATTTAAAATAAAATACGAACAATAGTAAATGTAAATAAAATATTAAAACATAACTATATTTATAAATAAAATAAGTTTGTTTATAATAAATTAAGTATATCTATAAATAATATAATTATAAAGATAAAATAAAATAAAATAAATATCGGACTATAAGTGGGTAAATAATAAAACCATAGAGACTAAAAGCGTCTCAATGAAAATGGTAAAAATGTCATTCTTACAAATTTAACGGTTGTGTCGTTAAGTTTAACGGACGAGGGACTAAAAGGGCACAAAATTAGCAAAATAGGGATGAAATTTGACATTATTATGATTAAAGGACTGAATCCGGGTAAACTATCAAATCACAAGGACCAAAAATGTCCTTTACTCTAAAAGTTATTTACATAAAAATATCATCTGAAAATTTTAACTTTACTAAAAGCGTATGGTTATCGATAAGTTTTGGCTAAATTGTATTTGTTTTGTTTTTAATGAAATAATTAAAAAGTTTTTAAAAGTAAATTGACCCTTTAATGATTTCATTAAAAGGTAAACAAACATGAGCTAAAGTACATTAGATATTTCTAGTTTTTATTTTTCTTTTAAAATACATATAGTAGTCGACAAGCCATGATATATTTGGCTAAGGATGAAATAAAGTTGATTAGGTGATGTTGATATAGATAAAATATTATTTTTAAGATAATCATGATGTTTGAAATGTTGAATGATTCTATAAATAGACTTGAACTAAACATACTTTTGGAAAGTTTATAAACAACGTTAGCATGTTTCTTTTGTTGAACTTTACTCCGATAACGCATCACCACATTCCATCTAAAAAGATAAATACATTTTTTTTAAAATAATATAAAATAAAATAAAATATAAATACAAGTTATTATTTCTAATATCTATAAACATTATTTAACAAAATAATTAATCCTATCCACTATTTCACATTATTTAATAATGCTATTTACTATAATCTATTTGACATTTGTTAATTTTTAGATAATTTAAATCCAAACTTTAAAAAAAAAATTTAACTATATAATTTATTTATAAACTTCAAATAAAAGATTAAAATAAATAAGATTATACTTTAAGTTAAAAAAATACAATATTATTACAAAACATCTATAAAAGATAAATACACTTTAATTATTATTTTTAATATCCGTAAACATTAATAAATAATTAACTATATCCACTATTTGACATTATCCATTAATGTTATTTGTCATAGTAATCTATTTTTGTTACGTTTTACCTAATCTAAATATAAACTTAAAAAGAAATCTTAAATTATATAATCTATCCATAAACTTCAAATAATATTGTCACGTAGGTTAAATACACTTAAATTTTTATAATTTGTTATCTTTTTAACTAGGTTAATGACCCGTGTAATAAAAATTGTCACGTAATGCTTTATACACGGTTTGATCTTATCAATTACAATCTATACACACTTAAGAATATTAAATAATTATAAGATATAAATGAAAAAAAAGTAACATACACACCAAGATATATCTTAAATTACAAAATACGTCTTTACACACGACATTGGTTGTGTTGTTGCCAACTCTACCATCCTTATCTAAAATTAAAACTTTTAAACTTTGACTACTTTTAACTACAGATAGTGCAATTAACGTGTAATTGATAATGAGTAGAAACAAACCAACATTGGATAGTGACCATTATGACATTTATTTTATGCAAGTAAAATATAAAATATGATACTCAAAAATAAAATTGAATATGTATCTCACATGTATACTTTATGACTATAATATAATAAATAAAAGACAACTATATACACACACTATTGAATATGCAAAAATGATAGTCCATATATGTTTATAATTAAAATATGATATTTTGAATATATGACAACTATATAAATGTATACTTTATGACTTTATAATATAATAAAATTAGATCGACATACTTAAATTAATAAATAGAATTAACCACTTGTTTGGTTGTTTGTATTAGAAGATATCATTGATTAATACTCTATCTTAAAGCACAAGTCCAAATCATCCCTCCACACACACACTACAAGATAATAAAATTAATGATTTAGATAATTTTTTTTTATCTTTTCCATAAAAATTTATAAAAAAATCAAGTTAATCTTAAGAGTTGAAACACACTAGAGTACCAAAACTTTTTTAAAGAATCCTAAGTTAGCGTTTGGTTCGTGTAACAAAATTCGATAGAATTTAAATTTAAATTTAGCTTGTCTAGTATTTTTAGAACTAATGTTAAATTTTATGTATTTTCTATCAAATTTTTTTATTTATAGGATTTTGACATTCATTTCAACTTGTACATAAATTAAATTTCAACCATTACATGAATTAGATTCCAAATTTATTTATAGGATTTTGAAAACTCATGGACGTTTTCTATTATGACGACACAAATATTAACATATTAATTAAAGCATGTGTATAAATATAGTTTGTAGTATAATTCATTTATTCTTAATTCTTTCTAACTCATCGAATTCTATTACACGAACCAAACGCCGCCTTAAGGTATAATATTATTCTGTTATAAATTATGAAAATAACATTAAAATATTAGATAAAACAATTAAAATAAATAAATTCATTGACAGTGTTATTATTCAATGTATTGAAACGGGCTAAATGAAATTATAAGTAAAGGTTTTGATAACTATTTTAATTTCACACTTTTGGTCATCTTAAAAGTCATGTGAACGTGACAAAATATATGTGAACATGCTCAATGTGAACGTACCTTCACAACAGTGTAGTTCATGTGAATATGCATGTTTCACATAGTTCTACTGTGTGTTTATTTAAGATTTTTTACAAGTAGTATTGTATTATTAATTTAAAAATGATTATGAATTTTTTTCAAAAGAAATGGTTTTAAACGAGATACATCCGATACTCTGCAAAACTAATGGTACTCACTTAAACCCAAATATACGTGTGTGTGTGTGTGTGTGTGAGTGAGACCGAAACCGCTATGTCATATTATTATTAGAGTTAATTACAAAAATGGTCCCTGTGGTTTGTCCTAAAATTTGGATTTAGTCCCTGAACTTTCAATTTTGCAGAAACGGTCCTTATTTTCATGGTTTGTTTGCAATTTTGGTCCCTCAACCTATTAACTTTTCTAATATGACCAAGTTACCCTTATTTTGATGCAAACTATAGGGACCATTTCTACAATTAATTTTTTAACTCTTTTTTATTCTTAATTAAATAAATTATTTTTTAGTGTTACTTAAATTTAATAAAATATAAAAAAAGAAAAGAATTATTTAATTACTTATGTTGGTTCATAAATGATTTAGATATTTTTAGTCTTAATTAATTTTAATTTACTATAATCAAAGTGTAAATCAATCAAATTTTATAATCGAAAAAATCATTTATGTTTAGAAACTATTTTCTAGAGGTTTCATATATAAAATATTATAAAAATATTTTGATTCTATAATTATTTATGTTGGTTCATAAATTTATAATAAAAATATGTTTGTTGGTCAAATATATATTACTTTCTTCTTAAATAAACGGCCAAAGATTCTATTTTATAATTCATTCACATTTGTATCGAAGTAAGGTGATAAATCTAAATGGTTTAAATTTTTAAGGTGTTGATTTAATCGGATTAAAATGAAAAGTCAAATTGAAAGACGAAAAAGATTAAAAACCTATTTATATTTCTCGATTTTTATGTAAAGGTCTGACAAACCAAAGTTTGATAATTAAAGTTGTTAATCATGAATCTCAAAGATGTTATATGGACCTAAATTTTTAAATCGTTTTTGGTGTAATTAAAAATTAAAACGATAAAATAAGTGATACGTTAAATAAAAAATTTGAGTTGGCTTAGACCATTTGGAAGTTTTTTTAACTCGGTCAAATTAAAATTCAATTTTTATTTATTGAAATTCTTTAATATTTTTAACTTTAATTAAATTGTTGGCACATAAATAATTTTTTTTATAATTTATTAAAGTTAATTAACACTAAAAATAAAGTAGAGTCAATTACATAAATGGTCTTTGTGGTTTGATCAACATAAATATTGTTTATTATAAATGTATGAACCAGTATAAATAATTATAGAGAAAAAATTTCTTATTTATGAAACATTTAAAAAACAATTTTTAAACATAAATTATTTTTTATTATAAATTTTTAGAGGTTTACACTTTAATTAAATTTAATTAAGACTAAAGATATATAAATCATTTAGGAACTAACATAAAAGAATTCTTTTCTTTTTTATAATTCATTAATGTTAATTAACACTATAAAATAAATCATTTAATTAGGAGTAAAAAAAGTTAAAAAAAATTAATTGCAGAAATGGTCCTTGTGGTTTCCATCAAATTAAGGGTAAATTAGTCATATTAGAAAAGTTAATAGGTTGAAGGACCAAAATTGCAAACAAACTATGAAAATAAGGACCGTTTCTGCAAATTTGAAAGTTCAGGGACCAAATCCAAATTTTAGGACAAACCGCAGGGACCATTTTTGTAATTAACTCTTATTATTATCTATTTGTTTTTGGATTTTTTGGTTTCGGAATTTAAAAGATTCTACTCGATTATTCGATTATTCAGTTTAGTTTTAACACCTAAATGTACCTCGTACTAAGTGATACTGATAAAACAAATAATGTAGGATATGGTTTGAGGAATATATATTTTGTTTGTTTGATAATATTTATAAAATATAAATGTAATGTAATTAATGTCAATTAATTAGGAAAAGGAAAACCATTGAATCCCTGTTGACAATCCGACAATCCGAGATACTAAGGAGGCGTTTGGTTCATCGCCCTATCGGATTTACTGGAATTCACTGGGATTTGCATTTAAAATCCTGTGTTTGGTTCGCAGATTTCAGTAAGAATTTAAAATTCCAAGATTCCTTAAATCCCTCCATTCTTTGTTATTTAAAATCCCAGCCTCCCCCTTAGGATTTTAAATCCCAGTTACCTTGCATTTTTCAGATTAGCAAATTTTTTCTATAAGATAATGCAAATTCTTCGACAAAATCCTGACAAATGCAAATGCTGCATAATGCAAATCATTTGACAATATGCAAATCCCAGATAAAAAAATCTGCGAACCAAACGCCCCCTAAATATTCACACACATATATGGAGCGTTAAGATCCAGTACTATATTAGACTGTAGTACTGGAAAATCATATTAAATGAATCTTCATTATGATAATATATAAGTTCATATCATTTACATTATCATTGAGACAAAATGTTTAATTTGATGCAAAATTACGCAATATACATATGTTCATGCATATGTCATATTTGAACATGTGCATATTGTTATTTTGAATAAATTGAACATTTTATCATAATAAACATGTAAATGATGTGAACTATTCAATAATAATGAACATTTAAACATATGTATATTGTAGTTGTGCATTAAATTTAACATTTTATCGTAATGAACATGTACATTTAACATGGTATTTCGGTATTCCAATCAAAGATAATACTCCATTGATTTTGAACACACACACATATATATACATATACATATATATATATATATATATATATATATATATATATATATATATAGAGAGAGAGAGAGAGAGAGACCTGTTTTCTAGCTCTGGATCGAGCAGCAGACTCACGATTCTTCATCAAACGTTTGAATCTTTCAGTGTACTCAGGTGGAGAAGTTTGGTTTACTAAAGATGAATTAGTGGGTGGTGTTGTTGAATTAGTATACGGTGGTTGTTGATCGTCATGTCCAAAGTTACAAATAGCAGTACTGAGGGTTAAGATGGTGGTGGGTGGTGGCGGAGGAGGAGGAGAAGGGTGGTGGATGAAGGTAGTTGGTGTGGCGGCCGGAGTAAAGAAATCTTGAAAGTGATGGGTTGTTGTAGGGTGGTGAACTGATGAAAGGCTACTGATGTCTTTCCATACATCATCCATTGGTTTCAATATATCTTTAGAACCACCCTCGTAAGGATGTGAATACATATATACATATATCTATATATATACATATATATATATATATATATATATATAGAGAGAGAGAGAGAGAGAGAGAGAGATGTGCTTCAATGAAAAACCACCATGCACCTGAAAACTTGTGAAAACCGCACTGCACCACCACAAATGCATCAAATTCCCCGCGTGATGCATCAAAATCCCGCGTGATGCACCAAATTTCTCGCGTGATGCATCAAAATCCCGCGTGATGCATCAAAATCCCGCGTGATGCATCACCTTATTTACGATCATGCCACCGCGTTTTTCATGTAATGCATCAAATCGGACGGTATGTGTAGGTTTCCATAGTTTTTAGGTGCATAGTGGTTTTCCATTGAACCCACCCCTATATATATATATATATATATATATATATATATATATATATATATATATATATATATATATATATATATATATATATATATATATATATATATATATATATATATATATATATATATATATATGGGTTCCGTTAAGAACCCTCATTACTGTGAGAACGTGAGAACCTCTCTAAAATTTGTGCATATAATATATAAAATTATGCATTTAATGTTAAAATTTATACATTTGATATAAAAGTTTACACATATCATGATAAATTTGTCCATTTTATGTACGAATTCATGCATTTGACAAAATTTGTGCATTTCATGTTCAAATTTGTGCATTTAGTGTAAAAATTGATGAATTTAATTTTTAAAGATGATTTTAATATTAAATTATGATATTTATTAATATTGAAAACCAATAATGATTTTAAGTTATAACTTTAATTTTAAAATTTGTGAATTTGATGTATAAATTTATACATTTTCGAGAGTTCTCACGGAATTGAAAGATTCTTATATACGAGGGGGTTGAGAGAGGGTGGTTCTTTATCCAGATAATCATTATTATAGTAGTATAATTTAAGTTAATGTGTTAAATATATCTTTAAAATAATGTACGATACTAATTTATGGATTAGAATAATTAATTACATACCATGCTAATTAATTGACACAATTTATGCCAATAATGGAATGTAAATGACTAGTTTATTACTCATGTATTATATGGGTTGGATTTTTTTAAATTTAATAATAAATATTATCTAAAGTATTACATCTATACTTCTATACTATATAAAATAAGAAAACCACTTGGAGTTTCTGGACCATTAGATGGAAAGAAATCAATGGTCCAGATTAATGACAACCCATAATTATTTATGAAATGTCTCTTATACCCTTAATTAAAATCAATAATTATACCTATAATCATTTTGTCTTTCTTTCCTAATTAAAATCAATAATTAAAAAATATATAAATAACATTTTATCTGTCTTTCCTAATTTATTTCCTTACATTAATCACTTCAATTTATTATATTAAAAACAATTAACCAATAGGTTGCTAATAACTAAAACATATATATTGTCTTTAAAATTCGAAACATGCATATAATAATTGTAATAATTTTGTATAATTTATATCTTAAAACAAATATTTATTTATTAATATAACATAACTTTTTTAGTTAAATCATAACAAGTATAAGATGTTGACAAATTAGATACAATTATTCATTCATATATTTCATATATTTTCATTCATAAATTGTAACACCCCGACTCCCGAGCAGGTACGTGTAATTATCCTATTGACTAATTATTTTATTGAGCATTGCGTTGGTCCAATTGCGTCCCGTATAGTGGATTATACGTGTCGGGACGGGGAATTACGTGGATTCGGGATATAATTTTAGTGGATAAATTATAATTATGGATTCACGGGATTAAATGGGATTTAATGATATAAATAGTGGATTTTTGATATTGGGGTCGGGTATCGGTGTCGAACCCGCGATATAACGGGATCCGTATATAGCGTATATGTATGTGTGACGTTGCTTCCTTATCCTTCTTTTGTGCAAAACCTAAGATAAGTGTGTGTGTGATCCTATGCTACTGATTCAGTGAGATTGAAGTCAATTGAGTGGAGTTAATTGCTGCAAATTGGATTGAAAGCTTCCATAGGTGTTCTTGAGTTTAAAGGTGAGTAAATCCTTCCAATTGAATCTGATTTTTGTGTGCTAATCATGTGATATGATGGGAATTGGTGTGTATGTATTTTAGAAGAGTTTTGGTATCATTTATATGGATTTTATTTGCTGGAAATCGGAGTTTGGGGGTTAAAACCCCCTGGACAGAACAGAAACAGAAAACAGGGGTCTGCTGTTCGACGCGAGCGCGGTCGCGACGCGCTTAGCGCGGCCGCGATGTTCTTGGGGAGCGCGGGCCGCGATCGGGCCAGTGCGGCCGAGATCGGGCTTCTGCGGGTTTGGGCTTTGGGGGTCCGTTGGGTTGTTTTGTGGGGTCATTTGGGTATATTAACAGTTATGGGATAATTGAGAATAATCTGGGAGAATTAATTTGTGTACAAGGATTCCCAGAGATTGTTACGAGCCGGGTTCGGATCAGACAGTTAGGGAAATTGTGCAGGGTGATCCAGGTGAGTACGCGAGACTTTTTCCAAAGACTAGTCGTTGTCTTTCGAGTCTTTTGTGTTAATATTTCATATGTGATTATATGAATTGTTTGGGCACTGCGAGTTGCCCCTCAGGTATGATCTTTCTTTCTTACTATGTGTTATATTTGAGATCCATTACTATATATTGCGATGAGTATCGTGGGAGCTGTGTAGCTCTGTTTGACCCTGTGAAGGGTTCCCATATATATATATGCGGCCGTTATTCCTGTTAGCTTCCACGGGCGTGGTTTGGCTCCAGGGGGGGGGGGAGGGATCCCCAATTGAGATGAGTATCTCTTTCTGTATTGGATCTCTAGGGTCTCTGATTAGAGGCTCGTTGGCATGTGTTATGCCACGTAGTGTAGGGCTGCCATGTGACATGCGATGTGTGATTATGTGAATTGTGCAGTGTCTAACCCTTGTGTACTCACGAGCTGCGAAGCTTACGTATTCGAGTCTGATGTGTGTATCAGGGGGACCGAAGATAGGACCGCCAGCTCCTGAGCGACGATAGGAGCTTGACTTGCTGCGATCGGGAGATTCTGCTTTTGTTATCTGTATGTGATACTTTGCTAGAAACTTTGGGACAAATGATACTGGATTCGTATGTGGATATTTGGGTCCGGGTCGGGTCTTGTATGTCGGGTTGACTTCTGGGATATTATGGTTAATGTGCGTAAAATGTTTTAATTAATCAGTGTTTGTGTAAACCTTGACATTGTGATATGGATTGTGATTGCGTTAACGCCACATGTGTATTGTAAATGACGTGGCTTTTAGTTGGGATTAGAGGGTGTTACATGTATGGTATCAGAGCTTGTGGTTTTAGTATTGAGTATCAGTGGATGCTTGAGCTTAGACCGTGTTCAGATTCTTGGGGAGTGTTCCGGTGACGGATACTAGAGGATTTAATTATCCTGGCTTGGTGTATAACGCTGGGAGACCTATTTCTTGTGCTTAATTGCCTTGTTTTGTGCAGATCAGTATGGCAGACCAGGGAGAGGGTTCTGGCGCGGGTAAGCCGCCGGGTGATGATGAGTATATCCGCAAGTCAGAGTTGTTTGGGGCTCTTACAGAGTTCTATAGACAGCAGAGAGAGCTGGAGAGAGAGCAGAGGCATGATACGGGGCCACGTTCTGGGGGTGGTCAGGATACGGGCACGGGTTCCTCTACATCTCAGCGAGGGGGTTCATTTAAGGATTTCATGACTGGGAATCCTCCAGAGTTCAGAGGCGGGGGTGAGCCAGGGATGGCACTCGCGTGGGAGCGCGAGATTGAGTCTGCATTTCGGGTTGCTCATGTGGACCCGAAAGACATGGTAGGGTATGCCACGTATCAGTTGAGGGGTGGAGCCTCACAGTGGTGGGGATCTATCGAGTCTTCTATGTCTGATTCTCGTGCATATGCGATGTCCTGGGCTCAATTTAAGGACATGTTTGAAATTCAGTATGCACCCCGTGATGAGCAGCGAGAGATGGAGCGCCGTTTCCTCCACTTACAGCAGAGGGATCTGTCCGTGCAACAGTATGTGGATCGCTTCAATGAGTACTCCCAGTTCGCGCCGCAGCATGTGAATATAGAGAGGCGCAAGGCCGATGCCTTTGTTGACGGCCTGAGACCAGATATCAGGGAGTTTGTGGGACTACAGGAGACGTCCTCTTTTGCTAGGGCGCTAGAATTAGCTCGCATGAGAGAGCGAGAGATCGAGAGGCAGCGAGAGCAGCCGCCTACTTAGAGACAGCGTACGGGAGCCACTGAGCAGTCTAGTTACTGGCGCGAGCCGAGGGATCAGCAGCCCGAGCAGGGCCGTCATCAGGAGCAGAGTTCAGGTCCGCGTAGGGACCGAGGCAGGGACAGAGGCAGAGATAGAGGTCGTGATGAGAGATCCCGGGGACAGGGTCAGAGAGGCAGTCATGCGGCCAGTCAGAGCAGTGTTGGGCAGGGGTCCCGGGCATCGGGGAGTAGAGCTGACAGTTTATCCGGAGAGCGAGATTGTCCGAGATGCCACCGCAGGCATGCCGGACCGTGTGCCAGTGATCAGTTCCGGTGTTTTAGATGTGGTCAGTTCGGCCACACAGCTACAGCCTGCACAGCCCCAGAGGCATTATGCTTCCGATGTGGGAAGCCGGGCCATCGCATGAGAGACTGCCCAGAGACAGCACCAGCAGTACCGGGAGCGAGCACGAGCGGTGCTAGAGTCGAGCCTTCTTCTTCCACCTCCCGCAGGGATGCAGCTCCGAGAGCCAGAGGCCGGGTGTTCCAGGCCACAGCTGAGGAGGCCAGAGATGCTCCAGATGTTGTTACGGGTACGTATATTCTGAATGGCTTGCGTGCGCGAGTCTTATTTGATTCTGGAGCCGATCGCTCTTATGTGTCAGTGTCCTTCTGTGCTTATTTTACTGTTGTTCCTACTGTATTATCTGTGCCATTGATTGTCGAGAGGGTAGACGGCAGTACCGCTTTAGTGAGCCGTATTTATCGAGAGTGTGTACTCGAGATCGATACTCACCGATTCTTGATCGATTTACTGCCTATCGAGATCAGCAGTTTCGATGTGATCGTCGGTATGGACTGGATGACAGCCCGTCAGGCAGATATTCTTTGTGCGAAGAAGATGATCAGGATACCGATTTCTGAGGTCGAGGTCGTGACAGTTTACGGGGAGAGACGAAAGGGCGAGATTGGGATTATCTCGATGATTAGAGCTCAGAGATATGTGACCAAGGGTTGCGAAACCTTCTTGGCTTATGTGATTGACGCCCAGAAGGAGAAGACGAAGGTAGGGGATGTACCTGTAGTGCGAGACTACCCTGAGGTATTCCCAGATGAGCTACCTGGGCTACCGCCAGATCGCCAGGTAGAGTTCCGGATCGACCTTATCCCTGGAGCGGTGCCGATTGCGAAGACGCCTTACAGGCTGGCACCCACTGAGATGCGAGAGATGATGACTCAGCTTCAGGAGTTGCTGGATAGGGGATTTATCCGTCCGAGCTCATCACCGTGGGGAGCACCGGTGTTGTTTGTGAAGAAGAAAGACGGTACCATGCGAATGTGTATCGATTATCGGGAGTTAAATAAAGTGACAGTGAAGAATAGATATCCACTTCCGCGAATCGACGATTTATTCGATCAGCTACAGGGATCTAGCTTCTTCTCGAAGATTGATTTGCGATCTGGATATCATCAGCTGAAGGTCAGGGAAGAGGATGTGCCCAAGACAGCCTTCAGGACGCGCTATGGACACTATGAGTTTCTAGTCATGCCATTCGGACTGACTAACGCACCCGCAGCCTTCATGGATTTGATGAATAGGGTGTGTAGAGCCATGTTGGATCGATTTGTGATCGTGTTCATAGACGACATATTGATCTACTCGAGGAGCGCTGAGGAGCATGAGCAGCACTTGAGGGAGGTCCTAAGCGTGCTGCAGAAAGAGAGACTTTATGCGAAATTTTCGAAGTGCGAGTTTTGGCTCCGAGAAGTGCAGTTCTTGGGCCATGTTGTGAGCAGCGAGGGCATCAAAGTGGATCCCGCGAAGATCGAGGCTGTGATGAGTTGGGAGCAGCCTAAGACCGTGCCAGAGATTCGTAGTTTCCTGGGATTAGCAGGCTACTACAGACGGTTCATTCAGAATTTTTCGCGGATAGCCATGCCGTTGACGAGATTGACACGGCAGGGCGTACCATTCGAGTGGAATGACGAGCAGGAGACTGCCTTTGCTGAGTTGAGAGCTCGATTGTGCCAGGCGCCGGTGTTAGCCTTGCCCGAGGGTACGGATGATTTCGCTGTGTACTGTGATGCATCAGGGACAGGGCTGGGTTGTGTGTTGATGCAGCGGGGCAAGGTGATTGCCTACGCTTCGAGACAGCTGAAGACATATGAGGAGAATCATACTGTCCATGATCTTGAGTTGGATGCCATAGTCTTTGCGTTAAAGATATGGCGACATTATCTATATGGGTCCCAATTTGTAGTATATACTGATCATAAAAGCCTTCAATATCTTTTCAGTCAGAAGGAGTTGAACATGCGACAGAGACACAGTTTAGAACTTCTGAAAGATTATGACTGTGAGATACAGTATCATCCTGGGAAGGCGAACGTAGTTGCTGACGCCTTGAGTCGTAAGGCGTGTGTTCAGACGGTTACCTCCCGAGCTGTGAGACTCGAGATCACCTCTACCCTGGTTGACAGTCTGAGATTGGCACAGATAGAGGGTCTGCGGGAGCAGAATGTGAAGAGAGAGAGGCTGGTGGGGCAGTCAGAGTCGTTGGTCAGGGATGACCGGGGTTTGTATGCATTGAGAGGCAGAGTTTGGGTTCCCAGAGTTGGGAACTTGCGACAGTTGATTCTTGATGAGTCACATAAGTCGAGGTTGTCTATTCACCCTGGGAGCACCAAGATGTACCGAGATCTCCGAGAGTTCTACTGGTGGCCGGGTATGAAAAGGGATGTGGGCCGTTACGTCGAGCAGTGTATGACGTGTTTGCGGGTCAAAAGTGAGCATCAGAAGCCGCACGGCCGTCTACAACCACTGGAGATTCCCGAGTGGAAGTGGTACCACATCACGATGGATTTCATCGTCAGACTTCCTCGTACTGTGCGTGGGAACGATATGATTTGGGTCATAGTAGACCGGTTGACTAAGAGTGCGCACTTTCTTGCGGTTCGGGGTACGATCACGATGGACCAGCTAGCGCGGCTGTATATTAATGAGGTGGTGTCGCGGCATGGGATTCCGAAGTCGATTACTTCTGATCGCGATACTCGATTCACCTCGCGGTTCTGGCAGAGTTTCCAGAGAGAGCTGGGTACCCGGGTTCAGCTGAGCACAGCTTACAGGCCTCAGACAGATGGGCAGACCGAGCGCACCAACCAGACACTTGAGGACATGTTGAGAGCATGTGCCATAGACTTCAGAGGTAGCTGGGATGTGCATCTCCCATTAGTAGAGTTTGCTTATAATAATAGCTACCATGCCTCGATTAAGATGGCACCGTTCGAAGCATTATATGGCCGTAAGTGTCTAACCCTCGTGTGTTGGGGTGAGGTCGGTGAGCGACCGATCAGTGGGCCCGAGCTACTTCAGGAGACGAGTGATAAAGTAGCTGTGATCCGGGAGCATATGCGAGTTGCACAGAGCCGTCAGAAGTGTTATGCTGACCGCCGTACTTCCGAGCTTGAGTTCCGTGTTGGGGATCAGGTGTTGTTGAAAGTGTCTCCATGGAAGGGTGTTATTCGTTTCAGGCACCGGGGCAAGTTGAGTCCGAGGTATATAGGGCCGTTTGAGATAATTGCCAGGGTCAGAGATCAGGCCTACCGGTTGAGATTGCCGCCAGAGTTAGCCGGTGTTCATGATACATTCCATGTGAGCCATCTGAGAAAGTGTCTAGCTAAGGAGGATCAGTATGTGCCTTTATCAGAAATATCCGTGGATGATCAGTTGAGATATGCTGAGCAGCCAGAGATGATTACTGATCGCAAGGTGAAGAGGTTGCGCAATAAAGAGATATTATTGGTACTCGTTCAGTGGAGACATCATAAGGGTACCAGCGCAACTTGGGAACCCGAATCTGAGATGCGGAGTCGCTATCCTTTTCTGTTCCAGAGTCAGAGTTAGATTCCGGGACGGAATCTTTGTAAGGGGGGAGGATTTGTAACACCCCGACTCCCGAGCAGGTACGTGTAATTATCCTATTGACTAATTATTTTATTGAGCATTGCGTTGGTCCAATTGCGTCCCGTATAGTGGATTATACGTGTCGGGACGGGGAATTACGTGGATTCGGGATATAATTTTAGTGGATAAATTATAATTATGGATTCACGGGATTAAATGGGATTCAATGATATAAATAGTGGATTTTTGATATTGGGGTCGGGTATCGGTGTCGAACCCGCGATATAACGGGATCCGTATATAGCGTATATGTATGTGTGACGTTGCTTCCTTATCCTTCTTTTGTGCAAAACCTAAGATAAGTGTGTGTGTGATCCTATGCTACTGATTCAGTGAGATTGAAGTCAATTGAGTGGAGTTAATTGCTGCAAATTGGATTGAAAGCTTCCATAGGTGTTCTTGAGTTTAAAGGTGAGTAAATCCTTCCAATTGAATCTGATTTTTGTGTGCTAATCATGTGATATGATGGGAATTGGTGTGTATGTATTTTAGAAGAGTTTTGGTATCATTTATATGGATTTTATTTGCTGGAAATCGGAGTTTGGGGGTTAAAACCCCCTGGACAGAACAGAAACAGAAAACAGGGGTCTGCTGTTCGACGCGAACGCGGTCGCGACGCGCTTAGCGCGGCCGCGATGTTCTTGGGGAGCGCGGGCCGCGATCGGGCCAGTGCGGCCGAGATCGGGCTTCTGCGGGTTTGGGCTTTGGGGGTCCGTTGGGTTGTTTTGTGGGGTCATTTGGGTATATTAACAGTTATGGGATAATTGAGAATAATCTGGGAGAATTAATTTGTGTACAGGGATTCCCAGAGATTGTTACGAGCCGGGTTCGGATCAGACAGTTAGGGAAATTGTGCAGGGTGATCCAGGTGAGTACGCGAGACTTTTTCCAAAGACTAGTCGTTGTCTTTCGAGTCTTTTGTGTTAATATTTCATATGTGATTATATGAATTGTTTGGGCACTGCGAGTTGCCCCTCAGGTATGATCTTTCTTTCTTACTATGTGTTATATTTGAGATCCATTACTATATATTGCGATGAGTATCGTGGGAGCTGTGTAGCTCTGTTTGACCCTGTGAAGGGTTCCCATATATATATATGCGGCCGTTATTCCTGTAAGCTTCCACGGGCGTGGTTTGGCTCCAGGGGGGGGGAGGGATCCCCAATTGAGATGAGTATCTCTTTCTGTATTGGATCTCTAGGGTCTCTGAGTAGAGACTCGTTGGCATGTGTTATGCCACGTAGTGTAGGGCTGCCATGTGACATGCGATGTGTGATTATGTGAATTGTGCAGTGTCTAACCCTTGTGTACTCACGAGCTGCGAAGCTTACGTATTCGAGTCTGATGTGTGTATCAGGGGGACCGAAGATAGGACCGCCAGCTCCTGAGCGACGATAGGAGCTTGACTTGCTGCGATCGGGAGATTCTGCTTTTGTTATCTGTATGTGATACTTTGCTAGAAACTTTGGGACAAATGATACTGGATTCGTATGTGGATATTTGGGTCCGGGTCGGGTCTTGTATGTCGGGTTGACTTCTGGGATATTATGGTTAATGTGCGTAAAATGTTTTAATTAATCAGTGTTTGTGTAAACCTTGACATTGTGATATGGATTGTGATTGCGTTAACGCCACATGTGTATTGTAAATGACGTGGCTTTTAGTTGGGATTAGAGGGTGTTACATAAATATTCTACAAAAGTATTGATTTTAAAATTTAAACTAATTTATAGAATTCAAAATCTACTTTTATTCTTAAAATTTTCTATTTATTACTTATTAGTAGCAATTATAAGAAATTATCAATTCTTTTTTATCAATTCTAAAAAATCTAAATGAAAATATGAATTGATATAAATAGTACAGTTAATACTCTAGCTAATCTATATATCTATAATAAATACTAATAAAGAGTAACTTTTAACTTTTCTTGTGAAGTCACGTGTCATCACTATGAATCGATACGCGACATTTATGAGTTTTAAAAATAATAAAGAAATTTAATTGCATTTTATCCAAATCTAATATAATCTACTTTTAAATTCAAATCAAATCAAACAAAATCTAATACTCTACTAACTTATTAATTATAATATAATATAATAAAAGTTTAATAAATATAAGCAAATAATTACTATTCATATATATGTATTTATATAGTTTTGTTTAAAAAAATAATATTTATATCTTTACCTTTTAATTTATTATATTATATATATCAAAAAAATCCGCGTAATACGCGGGTAATAAACTAGTTTATAATAATAAATGATAATTATAGTTTAATTGTAGAAAATTCATTTTTGAATTTTAATTTTTAGAAGTTTAATTTGGAAGACTGTTATAAATTGAATGGTTACATTGTATTAATTTCATATATTGAATATTTCAACTTACAATTTTTTAACAAATTACAAACAAAAACTTTACTTAAATATTTATTAGTATTTATATTGATTAGTGCATGAATTATAAGTAGTGAGATCCATGTAATAATAGAGAGACTTATTGCTATATGAATAAAAAACAAAAGCATAATCTGAATAGCTAGATGGTTATAAATTATTTTATACTTTCTTATAAAAAATGGTTATTGTTAATTAATTGATAAATAAAACTTTATGTGATAAATTGACGATGATATTTTTAATTGGTGTGTGACTTACAAAAAGAGATCAATATACCAATTAGAGCTATTAATTATATGAAAAAAAATTTAAAAATAAAATTAGAAGACATAATTATGATTTATTTTATAGTTTTTTTTTTAATCTTAAAAAAGTAGTAGTTGTATTTTAATATGGTAAATATTAGAATTTTTAATTAATTTTTGTAAGTTGGGTAAATAAAAAATTTTAAAATTGATTAGAACTGTTAGTATAGTTTTTAAAATTCTGCATGAATTATTTATTAGAAGAATATTAATATAAAATTCTGCATGAAAACACAAAAATATAAAAATAATTAGAAAAGATAAATAATGATTTTTCAAATATAAAAATGTAGTTATTAAAACAGATTTTTATGGTAAGAATATCAGCGGGAAAATCATCAGGGTCGGTCTTGGGTATTTGCATGCCTAGGGCGAAATAGAAAAATAACGTCCTCTAATTTTTTAACATACAATATGCTAGTTATTTAAGGAGCTTGGAACCTAGTCAAGTTAGACGTCTCATCCTTACGCTGATTATTATAAAAGATATAAAATCCAAAAACAAGGTTAACTACTTAACCTTATTTGTACAATTCCTATTCAAGATAAGCAACAAAAACACTCAACCTATCAGGATTTTTATATAGTTCAAAAGTTTCAAAGGAACTACGTACGAAGATCTATAAAACAAAGTTCAACTTCAGCGCAACTTAAAATTATATAGATTGAACTCAATAAAAAGTCAATAACTAATATCAAGTTAAGTGAGAGAGAACTTAGAATTAACAAAGGTTGAAGTTAAGATTAGTTGATAAACTCATTAAAGAGTCTAGTACCAAACTACCAATTGATTAGTATACAATTAAAGAACACTATATTGCAAGAGTGAGTTGATTTGAACAACTTGTAGCAAAATCATTTGTCCATAAGAAGTTTACTGTTTTTGTATCATCCTCACAAGAGCAACCGTTTGTTTGCAGATAAAAGTGAAGGCATAACAACGGTCCTAAAAATCAATCACTCTATAGAATATAGAGAAAATACCTCATAAAAATGTAAGATGTTGCCACTCTTGTATGTGCTTTTCCGATCATTGTGATTGTTTGGGGAGTCGTGTGTGATGACGTTTCTGAAACGATGAATGTTAATTTGGTTCTAGAGACGCACAAGCCTATAGACGCCAAAAAGTATAATTAGTATCAGAAATAACAGATTGATTGAAGCAACAGATCTTGTGTTTAAAGCATCATTAAACAACCTTACGGATTACATCAAGATCATAAAGTAGGATAGAATTGCCCATCACTGCGAATAGGAAAAAGATTCAATTGCTCAATATCATATTTTAATGCACTAATGCTCAATTATTTGACAGATTGTATGAGAATGCCTATTCCTTTTTGACAAATCGTTGCAAGATTACTGGATCAGATTGTAATCAAATTCACTAAATCAGAAAGTAAATTGAGCATTAAAAATCAGATTGTGATGGAAGATTGACACTTTGACAGATAGTAAATAATCTGAATGCTCAAATTGAGCATTATAATATCACAGATTCACTAAATCTGAAAGTAAGCACTTGATTACTCATTTACTTAAATGATCATTGATCAATTACGATAACTCAAAAAGTAAGCAATTGAGTTTTTTATCAGATGATCGATTAATCAGAAAGTAATATATACCTTACGATTTATGAGTTAAGGCTGCATCAGATGATCAAAGTCTCCACTCTCCAGTCTCGATTGATTATTGATCAGAAAGTAATCAGATAGTATAGCCCGCAGCCGGCCAACCGATCATATGTCGACGATTGATTTTAAGCAGGCAACTAACAAGTAAGCAATCGATTGTCGACGATTGATTAAACCTAGTCGATTGATTAGGGAGAAGTGATAACCTGATTGCAATGTAGTGAAGCATATATCGATGGATTGAATCCCGCTGGCGCTTATTTGCCGAGGGCTCGAGGAGGACGCTGGACGCTCCATCTACGTTGCTCAGTTGACAGTTGCTCGTCGATTTCCAAGAAGTCCGCTCGTCTGCTCCTGGAAAATCGCCTCGACGCACGCCTCGTCTTCTGCAGCTCCGCTGTCGTCTGCGTCTCTGCCATAAAGGGACCGAGTAGGGTAGGCAGTATTTGGGGCATTTGGATACTAATGGCCCAAAAATTTTAGTGGGTATGTGTTAAATTGAACCTACTAATGGGTTCTTTAGCCCAAAAAAATAGGCCCCCAAAAATTTTATAACTTATGCTGCCCTGGGCCTAAGCCCAGACTGCCCAGGTATTTGGGTCGGGCCTGAAAATCATATTGAGATGCTACGAGGAAGCGACACCTATCATGAATCATTTTCTTTTATTAATACTAGTTTAGTGAACCGTGTATTACACAAATTGATTTTATTAATTTGAATATGTAGACGTATAAAAACTATACAAATGGGATGAATAAAATATAGGGTTGCAAACGAGTCGAGCTTTTATCGATTAGCTCGAGCTTGACTTGAATGAGCCGAGATTTTATCGAGCTCGATCTCGTCCCCGAACCCAAAACCCGAGCTCGAAAAAATTAACAAGTCGAGCTCGAGCTGTAAACGACTCGACTTAAGTTTTTATCGAGCTTTTCGAGCGTTTTATGTATGTATATATTATGTCAAACTTATCAAGTAATTTGAGTAGAGAGTGTTGGGAGTGCTAGCACACTACCCAATTAAGTAACGGTCGTCAAGTCGTTTCCTTCTACGTACCCTGCCAACCAAACACGTGATACATTTGAATTTATTCACATTCAAAGCGTTACAATTTGTCATTTGTAAATTCAAATTCAAAGCGTTACAATTTGTCATTTGTCTTTGAGATACAGAAACATTTTGTAAACCAAACACTTTCATACGACTTATGCATAATTGCATATGATATGTGATTTAACCAACCGACGCAATACAAAAAGTTTTGGAAACATTTATGGATTTCAGCATGAAACCAATTTAAATCAAATCAAAAGTCCTATCTATTATGTCAACATTCAAATTTATTTATTAAGAACTCAACGACTATTTTTATGAATTTAGACGAGACAAATATCATCCATACATAATACTAAGTTGACCCACAAAAATTTTTAGTATCACTCATGGATATGAGGTATTTTGTTGACTAAGTTAATGAAGTTAAACTAATATATATAATATATTATGGCGTATACATTTAAACAAACTATGTTTTATCTATATGATAAAATTGCTTAAATATTTTGACAAAATTCGTTTGAATACATGTGCATAGTCGTTACTTAAATTTTGAAGGCTCTAATCAATAATCATAAAAAAAGTCACACATATACATACATACATACATACATAAAGTTCATAAGTCCGTCATTTAGATTTTGGAGGCCCTTGATAATAGTCATAAAAAAGGTCATTAATATATATTTATAAAGTTCACTAATATTATAAATACTGCTATAGATTTTTGGTTAGGCCAACTAATACATATACATATGTTAATTTTTTTGAGGCCCTACAAAGATTTAAACCATGTGTCATAGTCCATGTTGCCCTTGACAAGAACCGGGTCTGTGCATGTAATTTCATGAAAATATATACATGTGAATATTGCCCCACAAATTGTACGGAAGGAAATAAATCTACCACAAAATTATGACTCATATGAGACATTGTATCTAATCAATTGATTTTCTCTCATTATTTCTTCTATAATTTCTTGCGTCTCATCATCAATGCACAACTATCTCAACCAGTCTTTTAACACTTAATTATATATATATATATATATATATATATATATATATATATATATATATATATATATATATATATATATATATATATATATATATATATTGCCGACGGAGCAGAGAGAAAAATGCTTACGTGGCGCAATATTAGTGGTTAAAATTCAGAAAATTAAGGTTGATTTGGCACAATATGATTGGTTAAAATTCAGAAAATTAAGGTTGCTGATTTGGCGTAATATAATTTGTTAAAATTCAGAAAATAATGGGATAACATAATAATCAATCCTATCAATACTAACAAACCTGCATAAAATAATAAGATATTTATTTACGTCTACAAATTACAATTAAACATTAATTATTCAAAATTATTATTTTTATAGTTTTATAAAATAGATATGAATAGTTGATTATTTTAAAATTTTTATTTATAAATATATATATTTTAATTAATATAGATTAAAAAATTTAGTTTATAGATTAAAAAAATTTATATTTTATTATAATAAACAAAATATTATGAAATGTATTTTTATATATCGTTTGTTTATTTTTTAAAATCTAATAATTTTATATAATGTTTATTTATTTTTAATAAACTATAAGCAAATGGAAAATTTTTTATTAAATATATAGATAAGTATTGATGGAATAACATTTACATTTAGATTTAAATTTTATTGATGATTCATTTTAATAAACATATAAAATACGGCAGATAAACATATAAAAGTAGTTTCTTAATCAGCATATATTATAAAATAGATAAACGTGTGACATTTATTATTTAGAAAAAAATTATGTACAAGCTTACTTTTTTTTACTACGAGCCATTTTTATCGTCCCGTCCGTTTGGTCAAAATTGTGTCATCTTTAATTCAAACCTCAGAAAAAACATCGCATTGATATACTTTTTTTTTTACATTTAAAGCTTCTCATTATTTTGTGTTGTTTATGTATTAATGTTTCAAAATTAACAAATGTTTTAATATTTTTTCAGTATACCATGAAGAACAATGAAAATCTCCGTTAATAATGAAACGATAATGTTTTAAATAAATCTTTAGCCAATGAGATATGTCATTTGCCGTTAAATTGTTCAATGTGATTTTATTAAGATTTATTAGATTTTTTATGAAAACTGCTTTTGTTAGATAACATTTTATTAGTTTGTTTGAATAAATTGTTATTATAAAATTATGTTAGACGATATTGTAAGTGATACTTTGCAAATACGTGTTTGTATATTAGTTGATGGAAAAATGATGAGTTTTCATTTTATTGTAAATTATTATTATTATTATTTCCTATATACTTCATTGTTATACACGATTTTTTTAACAGTCTTTTGATTAACTCACATGTATTAAACTAGATATGTATAGACTTCAAAAGTAATTATGTGTAATAATTAATATTCATGATTAAATATAAGTAACATTTTATTCGCCAACAATGTATAGTTTTCTTTAAAAAAATAAATTTTTTGTTGTGTCACCAATTAATTATAAATACCAATGGGGTTTAGCCCATTTGGTATGAGATGTGACGTGTAAGTGTTTAGTCACGAGCCCTACTCCCGTCGGAGATAAGTTGGAATTTAGGCAGTGGAAGTAACTTATAAAGTTCCCATTTGAGACAAAAGGGTAGTTTAGGAATAGGAGTAGGTTAATTTGTCATTCAAAGAAAATTAATTATAAATATAATTTCATCACACATCACCCGAGCAACGCACGGGTATTCAGCTAGTTAATACTAGTTAGTGAAATTACAAACTAACCCGTAAAATACTTTTAGAGATTTTTATATAAGAAAACGTTCAAGTTAGACTATTGTTACGATTAAAATCTGCAACTATTTTTGTTGCCATATCCCGTCCGATTAAAATTTATTAAAATAGTGTCCTTCCTAAAAAAAGGTGATCATCAACCGGTGAAACCAGTTGCATTTTGTTTCTCTCATCACCTTCTCTGATAACTTTCTAAATACCAAATGATTTCGGAAGAAAAATAAAAAAAACAAATAAAAACATTAAAGCCTAACAGAACAAATCTAAAACCTAAATAAACAAATTAAAATTTCGAATGCTTGAAGGGTCGAAAGAGGCTTAATCGGAGGTGGTGGTGTCACCATCGGAGCTTTGAGTCCATCTAACCTTAAATGAAAAACCAAATAAGTCGTCAGAGGACTCACCGGAGGCTTCAACGGTCGCAGGAGAACTCGTCAGAGATGAAGGCAACTGGTTGCAACGGGTAACATATTGGTTTTGTGAGATTTTAATCGGTTGGAGGTTTTTTGTGACAACAAAAATGGTTGATCATTTTAATTGTATATATAATCCAACTTGAGAGTCTTTTGCGGTAAAAAAACTCTGTTTTTAAAAGATTTTTTATGTTTTTTCCTTTGGGATTCTGTTACCAACCCTGTGTTAACAATATCCAATTTCAATGAATATACGACACTTATAAAATGAAAATTATGATTTTTAAGGGTTGATATTTATTATTAATAAGCTAAAAATTTATTTCTCAATATATGTATTGTTATTAATTACAAATAAAACTAAGGATTTTATTATAATTTTCCCATTCATTATTTGAATATTCCTTAAATTGTTTTGATAATTTTTTCATTATATAATGTATAATGCTCAAAACAAATATTGAGTTACATTTCTTTCACAATATTCATAGTTTGTGCCGTTTATTATTGAATTCTATAATTATTCAAAAATTTGTAATTTATTAAAAAAAAAGTTATTATTCATACAAATCTGTATATTATACGGGTAAGTAGACTAATATAAAATAAAAGAGAACACATAAACAACACGTCTCACCTTCACGTTTCATCGTAAATGATAATACAAAGTATTACTTTAAAAAAGAGTATCCTTAACACTAATATTGATATTATAGTTACTATGTTTCTGGAAATCCGAAGTCGGCTACAGAAGTCTTTAGAACACTCGTTAAAATCATACATCTTTTATGGCTAATTGAATATTACAGAATAATCTAAAGTACATGGGACATAACCAAGAAAGTTCTAAAAACTTCTTAAAAATCATAAATTTAGAAGGATCTAGTCTTATTTATTCTAGATCATTCTAGAATAAGTTGATAACACATTCTAATAGAACTCTAGAAAGTACCACATGTGTTTAAATCTACATAGCAGTGGCCTCAAGTATAAAGTAGGCTATTCATCCATATATTTAACCACCTTAATTATTTCTTAGTACTATAATCAATCAAAACATTATATTCATCAAAGTACTTTTGTAAATGTTACCAAAACATCTTTTGATCAATTTAAAAAAAAATTTGGATTTTGATAATAGGATCACCAAGTGCCACGAGTTCGAAGTTTATCGTTTATAACAAAAAGCTAACAATAACATGTAATCCTATAACGTTAAGGAACAATGTTCATATTTTCACAAAATTTGTAGATTTAGTTAGTTTTTAATGACAAAATACTCCAAATTGGTATCTAAGGTTATAGAATTATTCAAAGAGTTGAACATTAGGGTTTTACTGTTATTGTGGACGTTAATTTTGGTAGAAGAAATTGTTTATGTAAGCATTCGATTGACTCGTGGATTCCTTTCTTTGATTGAGGTTTAAATTAGGATGGAAATCATATCAATTTTATAGATTTAGCAATAATTATGGGGTTTAATGATATGTCTTGATTATAATAAGTTGAACAATTTATTAAGTTCGTAGGGATATGTTTGGCAGAAAAAAAAAAAAGTTACCATCGTCCTAAAGGGAACTCAAATCCCGACCACAATTGATCAAGAAATTCTTAAGGTGGATAGGAATGAGAATGATAGATCATCAGGAAATCCTTAACTTAAATAGGCTTTTTCTGTAAGTTTTATAATTTATTAATATTTTTTTTATGTATAGTATATAAATCGTTATCTCTTTTTAAAATGTTCAAATTTTAGATAAACTTTATTAAGTTTTAAGAATGGTAAAAGTCTATGCTAAATTGATAGAATGATGGGCTTAGGGCCTAGGGATAGGTTGTGAAGGCATGTTTAGTATAAAGAGCATGAAAGAATAGAATTAAGTTTTGGATGTTGATGGGCATGGGTAGAGAGATGTGGTGGGAGAGGTGCAAAAAGAGTCTAGTTATTTGATTTTGATTCAAAAATAGGTTTTTTATAACCGGTCTGGTTATTATCCGATCTGGTTTTTCAACCAATTATATAAATATTTGGGTAACCGGTTTTTTTACCAGTTAACAAACCGGTTCTTAACCGGAAAAAACCGATTTTCAAGCTGTTTGAAATAGTCGTTTGGTGCAAAATCTAGCTGTTTTTTTTACCCTTTTTTGGCCGAAAAAAATTACAATTTTGTCACCCTAAATTTGTATAAATAGATAGAAATTGTATTTAGTTGATCATACTTCATTCCAAACACTTTTGATTGATATTTTCGGGAAAGGTTGCAACCGTTTATGCGGGTTCGGATTGAGGAATTATTGCGAAAATAACCAATTCGTTAAAGGTTTTATCAAAATATTGCCAACGCGATGAAAGAAAAACTTAATAAAATAATTTAAGAAAATACCACCCGTTTTTAATTTGAATTTTAGTGGCTTTAAACTTTTTATGTATTTATAATCAAATATAATATAAAAATATATTTGATTAGAGTAAAATATATGTGTTTAACTTAATTTGTAATTATATATTTGTAATTATAATTATAAAAAAGATGATGTGTTTGGTATAGATTTATAATTGTATTTGTTTAATTGTTTTAGTTTTTGTAAACACAAGAAAATAAAGAAATGAAGCCCAAAAAAAGCTAGCTAAACGGAAAAAAAAAGCCCCAAAAAAATATGAAAATAATTTTAAAAATAGGTTTTTCTAACACCGGTTTTTAAAAAAATATGGTTTTTTAATATCCGGAACCGGTTATATAGACTTTTTGGGTTGAAAACAGTTTTTAAAAAAAATCGATTTTTTTGACAAAAAAAAACCCGGACCGAACTGGTGTTTGTGCACCTCTAGCTGGAACGGATGGTTTACAAGTTATTTTCTTTTACATCGTATGATTTATAATACTAATAATTCTTAATGAATGAAATTTAAAAATGCTTATAGACTTTTAGTGCAATGGTTATTTTGTTGTATTTTTTTAAAAAGTATGAAAAGAAAATAAGGTTTCATTATATGTTTATTTTCTATATTAACTTTTATTTAAGCGTATTCCTAACCCAATCATCACAATTGAGAGTTAAATTATCCAAAAAAAATATTATTAGGTATTTCTTTTTTCCCCTTGTTTATTAGGTACTATTTTAACAGATTATTCTATCTACCTCTAAATAGAAATATATATTGCCTAGATCCTAAGTTGCATAATATCTGTTGTACTTTTAGTTTATGTGTTATGTCACTCATAAGTTCTTGCATTCAGAATTTCTTTGGAAAGGTAATTCGTATATTCGTGTTGTTTTCACATGTCAGACATGAATTTGACACAACATTAATACACGAAGGACAATAAGTTTTATCTCACTTTTTAAGATGTATTTGTGTCGTGTATTCGTATCATGTCTCCAATTGTCAGGTCTAAAAATAATATATGCAAACAGCTTTATATAAAATACCAAAAGCAACAAATATAATCAAAACACAACCAAAATTATAAATAAATGAAAATTATCAATATCTACAAATCTTAAACACAATCAACATTCAACCAAAGTCATAAAAGCCAATAAAGTTTGTCATGAATGTGTAAATCAAAGTAGCAAGTATAATTCAGAAATGAAATTTGTAAAAGCTCCAAATTAAAGCCAAAGAAATCACATCCAATCTTCAAAACATCTGCGCAGGAAAAAAAAAAAAAAAAACACAGATTCTATCCTTTTTGCACAACCTCCAAGCATGAATGTCGCCTCAAAATTTTGATTCAAGCAAGCCCGCTAATGCTAAGAATTACCAGCAGAAATGACATATCTATACAAACAACAAATCCTCGTAATACTTCATTCGTTTGTCAAAAACGATCTCATTTATTATTTACTGCATACTGCAAAATCTGGGCTCACTCAAAGTTCTTGATATGAAAATGAAGATTACGGGTTGAAAGACTCGTTAGAAATGACCTCCCCATTCGCTAGCTTTGATGAATCAAACACCTCCACATCGTTGTGGGTATCGTTTGCATCCGTAGTGCTCCTTTCAATAGTGGTCAAGTCGTCCAATGAAAGATTTAGCATAGACACTTCTTCTGCCGAACTGTCAATTGTTGCATGTGGTGATTGAGAGCCAGAATCAGCTAGCTTTAGATATTTTCCCCATTCGTTACGTCTCCTTATCGTTTCACCCTGCATGGTAGTAAAGAAAATGTTTCCGAAGTTTTGTTGAATAATTAAAGATTGTAAAACATAAACTTATTTTTGGGTATAACTTAGTATTAAGTTATTTGACAAACAAGAAAATATATATATCATATCTAAAGCATGTGTGCGCACATGAAAAGTATATGCATTTAAGTGGTACAAAAACCATATGTGTTAAATGGTTTATATATCAGTGAATGGTAACATTACTTGAAAAGATAATCCGGAACAAGATTTAGTGTTGTTAGAGATGATATGGGAAAAACATGAAACTAAGTCAACAAAATACAAAGGCCAAAGGAGCTAGAACAAAGGCATTCATAACTTATTGTGGAGACAACATACATGTATCACTGATGCAAAATAGTTATGCACTTTTATGATATGTACTTCCATTGGACAATTAATTAATTGATACAAAATAAAATGTATGATTACTAAACGTATAAAAAAGTACCTATTTTCATTAGAAAAAATATGATGACTAGATGTGTAAGCAAAGAAACTACATTGCATACTAACAAAAGTATGAAGCTCTTATGTGCCAATAACCCTATATATCATTATGCAATTTCTCAACACATGAAAATACAACTTGAAAGAAACAACCAAAAGCAATATTGTAACTGTAAATTAACAAGAAATATAACCATGGGAGAACCTAGAAAGAATCACACAAACTAGTTATAATCCACTTTAAGTGTTTTAAGATGTTAGTCACAATTTCATGTAGATATGTCATTTAACATGTTTGGAATAAAAGAAAGAAAGGGAAGTTAAACTCATTTATCCACAAAACTCAGACTTTTTAGATCCCCTCTCCCCTTACATTTTCAAATCCCCCTCGTTTTAAAATCCTGCAATCCAAACACCACCTAAAGGTTTTAACACATGAGGATAATGTGATTTTTCAAAAATCTGTTCTTTTTTCGTAGATGATAAATAACTAAACTTTCATAATTTGTCCCATCGAAACAAGGACGTGGCATCTACATGGAACGTGACTTGTTAAATTATGAACCTATAAACACATAGTGAAACGACTCAACCAACAACCATGCATAAAAGGTACCTTAACTTCAACAATAGTCGAGTCTCTCAAGCAATTTAATATCATTGGAATGTCACTTGTCAAACTTTGAACCTGAAAAAAATCATATTAAGAAACTTGAATGCTATTAGACGACATAAAAATCACAACAACGATTAACAAGAAAAATAAATCATTATAATGTTAGTAAAATAAGAGTCAAATCTTTTTAATAAAATGATTACTACCAATTAATATGTAAAATATGACAAATGAGCAGCACACAAGTTTAATTTAAAGGTATGTTGGAAGAAACATTGTATGAATACAAGAGCTAGCAAAGGGAAACCATTTAGTGATCAGTCGTGGAAGGTAGATTCCACATCATAATATAATGTACAGAACGTCAAAAACAAACATAGTTGATTAGATTTAAAACAAAGCAAACATTAAAGGGTTGTTCCTATATTTTTTGTTTTTTTAATAATGTTTACTTATATAGAGCTTTTACTTATTTGATAATGAAAAATACAAAAAAGTTTGTTTTTTTAATTAAATAATAAGTAGCATTGTTTACTTATTGAATACTTAGTCGTCAGTAGAAAAGAGGTTGCTTGTTGATAATCAATAGACACACCTCACATCTCATGTTTCAATCCATGAAACCACCTCAAAAAGATTAGTTGTAGAATTTATTTTTGTTTTTAGCCCAATAAAAGTTTTTCTACTGAACACTTCTTATGCCTTATTATATTTTCAGTTTATCCCTTATCCTAACTTAACATAATCGTTAAACATATAAAATTAGACTAAAAAACACTTTACTCAAATTACACAATTACAAAACTCCCATCAAGACCCACCCAATATTGATATGTTATCTACTATATTTTTAACGCATATTTAATTTGATGTATTTTATAATTAGTTTTAATTATTAAAAAGGTATAACTACTTTTAAGTATTACTCTTTCGATGGATAGTAATTTCTTTTTTAATTTTTGTGGTTTTCTTGATCATGTCTTGAGTCTTGTTCTTCTTCATCAAAAACCGACATAGTGCTTCTCTATCTAAAAGATCTATATGGTGCGAGTTTTTTCAATAAATATTCAGCCAGAGTACCCAAAAAAACCTTTTTAATGATTTAGATTTTGGTATTCACTGTCAATACTTATTATCAATAAGTACTCCTGTGTAAATGAAGTGCACCCAACTTTTAGAGCTCCCTAATCTATTTTTTTGGCAGCCTATGATTACTTGAAAACCTACATTCTTATAGTTAAAAAACACTCATATCGCTTCTACAAACAAAAATCATTAGGAAAGGCTTAAACACAAATCTCCCCAACCAAGATGCATAAACTAACAATTTACTGATTGTGCGAAAGTTAAAACGAATTGAAACATAAAGAAAAATACAAATAAAATTTTTTTACAGGTTATGTTTTAAGTTCAAACATAAAACAGTAAACAGTCTCTATTCTGTGTGTGTATGTAATTTGTGAACATTCAGGTGTATGAATATACTATTTTTCTCCAAAGGAATCGATGTAATGGAGAAAAAAACATAAACTAGATGCTCAAGCACAAGATGGTAATAATCAACTTAATCATTGTGCGAAAAGGCTTTATTTGATACACATAAAAAGAATCATCAACAATCTCTTTTGTGAGCACAAGAATTCAATTGTTATGGAAGCACTGAAACTAACAGATATATGTATGTTGAATGTATCCAATGCAGGTTTGTGGGAATACAACTATGTGGATACAAGTATGGTGAGACACGATATATCGTGGGTACATGGAAAATAGTATTTGTTGCATTCCCACACGATATTGTGACAAAAGAAGCATCATAACAAACATAAGAACCATGTATAGATCACCGATTGATAATAAATGATTGCACAAATAACCTAAGTGTGATCAACACAAAAAGACACAATCATTTAACATATGCATTAAGCAAAGACAAATTATAAATGCACGCAGGTTGAAGACATGCACATAATTGACAGAATGAAATATTGCAGTCAATGATCTCTAAAAATAAAAAAACGCCAAAATTTTCAGACAGCGAAGATTATAAATAACAACAAAAAAGCAAAAATAGGAGAGCCCTTCATTTCAATAAAGAAGGTATAAACTAAGCAATATTCTTCCACACCTTAATTGTGTAGATAATGTATGGAAAGTCAAAATCAAACAAAGTTGTTAAGATTTTAAAACAAAGCAACATCTAAGAGATTATTCTTTTTTTTCTTAATAATATGTACTTATATAGGCTTTGATTTATTCAATAAGTGAAAATACCATTTAATTTATTTTTCCAAAATTAAGTCATTAGGGTGAAATGCACACACGAGGCGACCAACCATGCATCTCACCCAAGGTGGGTGGTGCAAAAAGCCATAAAGATGAAAATACCAAATAATTTTTTTTCTAAAATTAAGTCATAAGGGTGAAATGCACATATGAAGCGACCAACAATGCATCTCACCCAAGGTGGGAAGTGCAAAAAGCCAAGGCCCCAAGTGAATACATACATTACCAAATCCTAAAATAGGCAAAAAAAAAAAAAAAATATATATATATATATATATATATATATATATATATATATATATATATATATATATATATATATATATATATATAGCCGAAACATTATTCGGGTTTCACTAAAATGTGCCTCTAACATCTATAATAATATATTAATCATAATTGGGAATTGCTAAAGTGTGCTAGAGCTGTAAAAATAAAGACTAATATTTTTTTATTCCGCTAACATGCACTAGAAGGAACTTTTATCAAACACTATTCAATATTGGGTTTTGCTAAAATGTGTCTTTATATATTTTATTAGTTATATGTTATCGTCACCTTTTACATATATTGTTTCTTCAATATAATTTAATTCATATTAAATTATGTTATATTTCAAGTTTAACATTTAACAGTTCTAATTAGTAAGTAAGCTTCACTTTATTATAATTTATTATTGCAAACACTAACCAAACCATTAAAAGGTATTTAAAACTTTTTGTTTGTTTTAATCCTAAGATTAGATTATCATAAGCACTAAAAAGGATAATAAACATATGTAATTCATTTCATTATCACATTTTTTGGTTGACAATGAGTGTTTTTCTTAAAAATTTTCAAATCATGTATTTTGTTATAACTTTATACTTATGTTAATCCCTAAGTGATTTTTTTCTTCTTATACGTTTTAAAATTCTATTATTAGTTAATCTATAAAAATTACATTGTTTATCAAACGGACTTGCTGAGTTGCAACTGTCTTTTTGGTTTTTTAGCGTCAGTTGCAACTAACTCCTCAACGACTGATATATTCTGCATCAATAACATCTATGATTTAACTGCTAGTATTTCTCAGTAATGAACTTTATTTAGTAACTCTTTAATAGTATTTTTATACGTATATCTATCAATATTAAAAACTATTTTGAACTACGTTTATACTATAATAAACCATGCTTGAGTTTTAGTACATTTTTGTTCTTTTCATTTATTTTTAGTATTCAAAATTTTTTTTAATGTTAATATATATTTGATTAATTAAATATTTTTTTAAAGATATTCTCAAATGATATGAGTTTAGTATTAATTCAAGTAATAATATTAAAGAAAATTAGTATTAATGAGCTTTAGTTTATATTCATTTTAGTTTATTTTGATTTTTTATAACTTTTTTAAAAAATTATAAAACATGGTTTATTATAAATTTTAGTTTGATCGAAACTATAATACATTTTAGTTCGTATTTTTTTATCGATTATAATTTAACCTTGAAATATAATATTACACCCGTTGCAAACGAGCGATTCTCAAAAATCTAGTTTATGAATACATCAATGCATACATATAACTCATGCGCGCAAACACACAATGGGTATGTGTCTTAAGTATTTTGTGTGCGTGTGTGTGTCATAATAAAAAACAAATTGAGGGCCGAATGAAATAAGCTAGCAAAAAGGAAAAGTCGTAAGTATCTCGCCAACAAAGTCAAGGGTCCAAGTGAAGCTACCTCACATGCCCTATGTTTAGGTCTTATTGACTATGTTGCCTCTATTAAAAAAAAAAGTAGAGCCACCCTATTGCCTTTTACAACACTCGCAAGTCACTGGTTCTGAGTTTAATGAAAAAATCTATACATGTTAATCTAACTCCATGAAAAACGATTTTGCATGACTTAATCATCTTAAGATACTATGATGAAACTAAAAATCTTTTACCTAAATTTTATTTATGTTCTTAGTTCAGTGATCTCTACTCCGGGTTTACAAAAAGTTCAAACTTGAAGCCACCAAGCACTTCATCATTAAAATTTAAAACCAATAACAATCCAAATGTTTCCCTTCTTTGTATTAGAAAAAAGGTGTTACTCACGCGCATACTATAAGATATACATACCTTAAAGATTTAAAATAACCATCGGTACTGTATGACTTATCCCAACTTATGATTAATAAAAAGTTACTTACTCGACGAAATCCAGCAACCAAAGTGATAGGCACCCAACCCTCTTCATCCATGTATGATCTCAAAAACTCGTCTTTCACTAGATTAGCATCACTAAACAAGATTAATGCAGACAAAAATATGATGTCAGAACACCAATGTTACAAAACAATGATTTATTAATGAAATAATGCTACCTGAAATAGTATTCAATCTGATTTAGAATTTTAACAGGCAACGGTGTATCCACAACAGTGACACTGGGATTCATAATGGGTGGTGTTGCACGAGGAGGAAGAGGTGCACCCCTGTAGGGATCTGGAGGTACTGGCGGAAGATAGACAAATGGTGGTGACATCTCTGCAACAAGTTAAAAATGTCAATACCAACTAATTCAAGATCAAATAATTTATGAGAACTAAAAGTTCACTTCCAAATGTAGAAAGAATTACAAAAGAGCCTAAGGTGTTTAGAAACATTTGACAACAATACTATCATTTCTTTTATGTTTCTTCTAACTTAAATATTCGTTAGAAAAGTATGATTGTATATTGTTAGGTTTATCCTACTCTCTCCAACTCAAAAATTATAAAAAACAAACCAACTTTAGAACCAAAAATAACTATTACTGTTTTTTCACTCTCACTTATCTCCTTACTTTTCCATTTTTCTCTGTAAGCTCTTGTGATCAGGTTAAGAACTCACCGTAACCAATCGGTGATCCATAAGGTCGTATAGTTGGAGCCATAAAAGGAGCAGGTGGACCCATGTGAGCTTGTGGCAGATATCCTCTAGGTGGCGGAGGAGGTGGAGGAACCATTTGAGGTGGTATGGCAGCATGACTTCGAGGACCACGCCAATCACGATCATGGTGATCCCGCCTCCCTCCATGACCATTGTTTAGATACGATCCTCCATCCCCACGAGGGCGAGAACCAAAATTGTTTCTCTTTCTATTCGAAGGATGATCATGCACCGCCTGAGAGTGGGACCCAACACCACCACTTATTGGTCTTGGGACAAAATTACTCCCATTATATGGAGATTGCTCCCTTACCGGAGAATCCAATACAGCTGGTACAAAACCACGATACGACATATCATAAAAAGGATAAGGTGGCGGCATTGGTGGTGGAGTAGGAGGTTGAGGCCGATTATAGCCGCCACCTCCACCTGCACTTCCACCCCGTCTCAATGAACGCTGTCTCATATGGTTTTGATTAGAATGATGATTTGCATTATTTCTAGCAGGTCTTTGTGGTTGTTGCAAAATTGCAGGTGCCTGTAAAAAGTAATAACCATACACAATCATAAAACTCATACAAATAAACTGTGATTTTTTTTGGCATTTGTTAATTTGAGCATCCAAAGTACAAAATGTAAACAAAATAGCAGCAAAACACATAATGTATATAATCAATAATAAACATATATTTAATAGACAAGGATCAAACTGTGTTAAGAGAACCTGAGAGACGGCCACTGATCCATCAGCAAATGTAGGTTTAGAAGATGGTTCCGATGAAAACGACAATGATTTAGGTAACGGCCGAGTCAACTCAGAGAGCGCCGGCCAAGAAGCGGCACCCATCACCGGCGTATTACTCCCATCATTGACACCGTTTGCTGAGGGTTTGTTCCAAGCCGACTTCTTTACCCCACTCGCATTGCCATCACTACTACTTTCAGAACCTTCCGGTTGCGTTTCTGCCGCCGCCGACTGAGGCTCCATTACCGTCAACTGATCAGAAAACTCAAGATTTTGCTCCCTCAAAACAGACGACGGCGATGCAGTGGGAGAACTCGATGCGACAGGGTCCGCCTCACCTCCACCACGAACAACTTGAGCCCACGGCGAAGGTAAACTGCTCCGCTGCGAATAGCTGTTACCACTTCCACCTGCGCCGCCGCCGTTTCCGTTGCCGCCGCTGGTGGATCCTTCCGTGGTGGTGAACGAATCGGATGTCATTGTATTTGTAGTTTTTAAATTTAATTTGCAACAATGAGGTTAGGGTTTGATTGAAACGAAGATGAAATTGTGGAAATTTCACATTGATTTCAATTAGGGTTTTCAAAAAGTGGGTGATCGAGCCGGCGTCGACTGCAGCAGCAACCACAAGGGAATGATCGGAAAGTGAACGACAAGGAGAGGGGTTTCAACAGGGATTTTGGGAATGTGTTTTAAGGCCCATTTACTATTTACAATGGGCCTTTAGAATTTCGACTTTGGCCCAAATAAACTATTCATGAAACTATGAAAGATTGAAATGATTTTTTTGGACCACAGTGTTATTTTGGAAATTAAAAAACAAAGGGTATTTACCAATAGGTGGATCCATAGTGTATTTGTTGGGTTAAACGATCGCGATAATTTTTTTATTTTACGTGTTATTTATATAATTAAAAAAAAATTTGACTCCTATGATTTTGGAATTTCAACTCTAAAATCTTTGTTAGTTTTTATAAATTTTAAACATATCAAAAAATTTGTTACAAAACTAAAATGATATATAAAAATCTAATAGTTTGTTTTCCATTTAATTTAAAAACATGTGTGTATTGAACCTTTATTTTGTGTTAATTCATTTTTGGACACTTCACATTTGGGTTTGGGCTAAAAATATATTGTTAGTTTTATTGTTAGTTGTTTAGTGACTGTAAGAATGTACTTTATTGTTTTAGTCTTTTAGGTATTTGGATAATTAGTTGATTGAGACTTTCAGTGTTTAACAATTAAAACAATTAACATTAATGACATGTTTGTTTACCTCTTAATGAAATCATTAAGAGGTCATTTTACCTTTGAATGACTTCTTAATGATTCTATTAAGAAGTAAACAAACACCCCCTAAGTTAAATTTGTTTAACTGTTTTAATTCATTAAACAAAATATAAATCGATTTTTGAAATTATTTTACGAAAATTTGAATTTCCATCAAGTGGAATAGTTTTGGATGATAATGTAATAACTCATAACTCATTTTCAAAAGTTGAAAATTCGTAGAGGACAACTGTAGAATCTAATTTATTTTACTTTTTAACGATTAGTGAGTTGTAACATTTACGCATTTCTTTTATTATGTAATCAAGATGAACTGACACGAACTTTTGAGTCGTAAATTTTTTTTATAAAACCACAAACACTTGTACTATCGTAGCGTGATAAATTCGATCCCTATATAAAAAATTTTATGGATCCACCACTTTCAATCGGTGTGATATAACACTAGTAAAATTTTAAGTTCATGTGTAATATTACATTACTAGTCTATAAACCCATGTATAACATGGGTATAAATTTTAAAAATTAAATTTATTAATCTTGTAGGAGAATCTTTAAAATATTTTATCAAATTTATAATAATTATCTACTTATATAATATAATAAACTTAAATATAAATATAAATTCAAATTCACATTCAAATTTGTGTTTTATATTAGATAATATTTAGTTTAGATTTGGATTTGATTAGATATCACTAAAAAAATCTATAGGGATTAATTATAAATTTGAAAAATATAAGTTCCAAATGACGGTAAGAGATAATGTCACATGACAATAGCAAATGATGACACGTGCAAAAACAGTTAGTCTTTTAATAGTATTTATAGATTTACGTAACATTTAATGTGTGTGTATATATATATATACATATGTGTGTGTGCGTGTGGAATATGGTTCGAGAGAGTACCACTCATTATACGTTGCACCAGAAGGTATCATATTTTAAAAAACTTTTTAACGTTTTTTTCCATAAACATGTTTTAATTAACATTATAAAGATGATATGAAAATTTCACATCAGTCATATCTCCTAACTCTTTAAAATTAGTGTGAATGTACACTTACATAAATTTGCATTTATATGAACGTACATTTATGTGATTACTGATTTCATACACTTAGAATGTATGAACGTGCGTGGAACTTATATATCATTTTTGAAATGTTAATTAAAACATGTTTATTAAAAAAATACAAAAAGTTATTTTTAATAGTGGTTACAACATAATACATACCATTTAGATCGTTGTAATGTAATATCCTTACAATAAAGTTCTAGAATTTGAATATATGGAAACTACTTTTGATAAAGTTTTCAATTAGGTTTCGGATTCATTGAATTTATTAAATAAAAATTTTATGAGATACAATCATACAAGTTAGACATATATATTGTCAACGTTATTCTTTTTTTTTTTTTTTTTTTTTTTAAATACGAGGTTAAAACATGTATAAGTTTTTAAATATATAGTTTGAAAATGTGATTCATAAAATGAAAATAAGTAATGATTCACTATATAGAGTAAAAGTTTTAGTTTTTTTGTTGAAATCTAGATGACGGGATATTTGGTTTTTGTTTTGTTAATCGGATTAAATGGTACCCGCATAATAATTTCGGTTTGGAGATCGAGTAGGATTAATGTTCATTCAAGTATCCGAATAACCCGTTTAATTTATAAATTTCCGATTTTAATTAGAATTAGAATTGTTTATATATAAAAATGTAAAGATCTAAGTACTTATATATAATACCCAGACCATTTAATCCGTTTACTCAACTTACCAACCCATTTAACATGTTTAAATTACTTTGTAAAAGATTTCATTTTTTATACCCAAACCGAATAACTTGTTCAACACAAACTGCATAATCCGATACACATGTAACCCGAATCTGATTAACCCGTCCCTTATTTTGTTTGGGTTCGATCGCAGAAACCACACACTGATAATTTTACAGCCCAATAAGTCCATTCAGCCTCAATCAAACAACCCTAACTTATACTATATTTATTATTAATATAAAATAAATTATAGATATTGGTATAATCCTTTTTACAGTAATCACTTGAAAATAGTAGAGTTTGATCATCAAAATGATTATTTATCCATGAATCACATTCTATATAGAAAAATCTACAAACAAAGTCCAACATCCAAAATTAAAATTGACAGCAAGTATGTTACCTTTATTTGTAATTTTTCCATGAATACAAACATAATCTTTTTATTAAGGGTAAGCATGTTAAATTTCTTATTTGTAAGTGACAAATTTTTTGATATTTATGCTGGAGTAAATGAGTTTGTCTCACTTAGAGATAAACTCATTTCCTCCAAAATCCATATATCTTGTAAATACATTAAAAAAAGAACCCCGATCAATTGCTCCCATGAAAAACGGGAGCAAACCATCGTTGTTAAATTATCCCACAATGTATATCTTGAAAATTTGAAGTATATATCTTTAGAATTGTACTCGACTCGAGTAGGTTTGACCGAATCTCCAGTTTTTAGGGATGATATTTGGAAAAGTTCTGGTCACCCCATCCGTTGTCGTGACCATGAACGAGATAGACTGGCCATTTAGATACGCGTTCGATTGCCAGTTAGCCCCCCAATTGCTTGACATGGGCGTCCAACCAGTTCTCGATCCCTTCACTCGCACCGACCGAATTGATCCGGCTCCACCGACGTTCGTTATCAAAACAAGCTCAAAATAGTCTCTCCCGTTCACCGTAAACGGAACGCCGCCATGTGTCTTACATGGTACCCTGAAAGCCAATTGCAACACAAAACACAATCAACAAAGATATAGCATTCACATCTCAAAAGTGATTTGAGTAAATATGGTACTCTTGAAACATCTTCATTTGAAAACCTATCAAATTTGGTTGTATTTTATGCTACTAATCTCACCCCATAAATGTCTATTTCTACTACATCATGATTACTATATTATTATAAATCAAATTTTTATAATTAATTAGTCAATAGAAAAATGACAGACTTTACCATTACCCCATCATGAGGTGTAAATAGACTCCCCATTTTAATAACATGTCAAAAAGTTTACATATCTTTATAAAATTTCCACATGATCTCTAAAATTATTTGTGCATGACTCGATACTGAACTATAAAACAGACTGAACTGAATCAGAATCGGTACCAAACAGTTCGATTTTCAGTTATGTTTTTCTTCAAACTTTGTAATTTGTTCAGTAGGTTCCGTTTCAGTTTCGTATCTTACACTATAAAAGTTGTAGAAAAACGTACCGAACATGATTAAACCACTACCAGTGTTATTCGGTTTGGTTCTAGGTTTTCGTTTAGGTTTTTAAAAATTCTCGGCTTCGGTTTGATTTGATCCGGACTAATTTTTGGACCATTACACAAGAGCATAATTGATGTGGTGACAACTTATGGTACAAATGACAAGAAATACCTTTGAAACAATACGGGAACGGTTCCGGCTTGGTAAACGCCGATTTTCTCCCAAGCAGGTTGAGCCATGTCAAAATGCTGGAGAGGTGGGTTGCACCATCCTCCCGGACCATCGAAATTCGGAGGGCAAAAGTTCGTTGCCGTAACGGTTACGGAGGCTCCTCTCTTGCACCATCTAGAGTCAGCCTTATGATCACATATTATCTTGTAGCATTGGCCACAAGCTGCTCCCTGGTTGAAAAGAGTTGTACTCAATGCAGTAGTTCTTGTACCATACCCAGCTGAGTACAAATCACCATAACCACAAGCACCACCTGCAACCAAACCACATCACATTATTAACCTTTTTTTTTTTGAAACAATAGATATTTGTGTAAAAAATCTTCAAATTTGACATTTTTGCGATTAAAATCTCCAACCATTTTTCGTTGCACAATAAACATGCAACTGGTAAAATCTCACGAGATTAATATATTACGGTTGTAACTGATTGAAAGTCACAAGTCATCGTTAACAAGTCATTAGTTGTTGGACACTTCACATTTGGGTTTGGGCTAAAAATATATTGTTAGTTTTATTGTTAGTTGTTTAGTGACCGTAAGAATGTACTTTATTGTTTTAGTCTTTTAGATATTTGGATAATTAGTTGATTGAGACTTTAAGTGTTTAGCAATTAAAGCAATTAACATTAATGACATGTTTGTTTACCTCCTAATGGAATCATTAAGAGGGCAATTTACCTTTACACGTGCAAGTTTCCCTGCATGTGGCTCGTCCGTGATAACTTCTTCGGATTTGCGTGAACTAGCATGACTTCTTAATGATTCTATTAAGAAGTAAACAAACACCCCTAAGTTACATTTGTTTAACTGTTTTAGTTCATTAAACAAAATATAAATCGATTTTTGAAATTATTTTACCAAAATTTGAATTTCCATCAAGTGGAATAGTTTTGGATGATAATGTAATAACTAATAACTCATTTTCAAAAGTTGAAAACTCGTAGAGGACAACTGTAGAATCTAATTTATTTTAGTTTGTAACGATTAGTGAGTTGTAGCATTTACGCATTTCTTTTATTATGTAATCAAGATGAACTGACATGAACTTTTGAGTCGTAAACTTTTTTTATAGAACTACAAACACGTGTACTATCGTAGCGTGATAAATTCGACCCCTAAATAAAAAATTTATGGATCCACCACTTTCAATCGGTGTGATATAACACTAGTAAAATTTTAAGTTCATGTGTAATCTATCTATACTATTAAAAGAGTAACTATACTCAATTCTGGTGAAGCCACATGTCATCATCATGAATCGACACGTGACATTTAGGTTTTAAAAATAATAAAGAAATTTATAATTATATCTATACAAATCTAATATAATCTACTTTTGAATTCAAATCAAATCAAATAAAATCAAATAAAATCTTATAATATAAATATAATAAAAGTTTTAAAAAAATATAATATATATATATATATATATATATATATATATATATATATATATATATATATATATATATATATATATATATATATATATATATATAAATATATAAAATTAATCGGTCATAATAAATAATAATATCATTATTATAAACTTTTTGTTAAAAAAATAATATTTATACATTTACCTTTTAATTCATTATATTTTATAATATTAAAAATATCCGCGTAATACGCGGGTAATAAACTAGTATTACATTACTAGTCTATTATACATGGGTATAAATTTTAAATTTTAAATTTATTAATCTTGTAGGAGAATCTTTAAAATATTTTATCAAATTTATAATAATTATCTACTTATATAATATAATAAACTTAAATATAAATATAAATTCAAATTCACATTCAAATTTGAGTTTTATATTAGATAATATTTAGTTTAGATTTGGATTTGATTAGATATCATTAAAAAAATCTATAGGGATTAATTATAAATTTGAAAAATATAAGTTACAATTGACGGTAAGAGGTAATGTCACATGACAACAGTTAGTCTTTTTATAGTATTTATAGATTTACGTAACATTCATTATATATATATATATATATATATATATATATATATATATATATATATATATATATATATATATATATATATATATATATATATATATATATATATATATAGATTTAGGTTCAAGTGAGTACCACCTCTAATGCAGCGCACCAGAAGGTACCACCCTTAAATGTAATTTTTTTGAAATTTTTTTTCATGAACATATTCTAATTAACATTACACAGATCATATGTGAATTTCACGCAAATCCGAACACTCTAAGTGTATGAAAACACGCATTACATAAATGCACGTTCACATGTGTTCAAAATTATGTGAGTGTGTGTTCACATCATTTTTTAGGAGCTAGGAGATGTGAATGTATGTGAAATTTACATATGATCTTCATAATGTTAATTAAAACATGTTTATGAAAAAAAAAATTAAAAAAAGTTTTTTTAAAGATGGTACCTTCTGGTGCGCTGCATAATGGCGGTACTCACTCGAACCATATTCTATATATATATATATATATATATATATATATATATATATATATATATATATATATATATATATATATATATATATATATATATATGTATGTATATATATAGGTGTGTGTGTAGAATATGGTTTGAGAGAGTACCACTCATTATACGTTGCACCAGAAGGTATCATATTTTAAAAAAAAATTTAACGTTTTTTTTCCATAAACATATTTTAATTAACATTATAAACATGATATGAAAATTTCACATTATTCATATCTCCTAACTCTTTAAAATTAGTGTGAATGTAAACTTACATAAATTTGCATTTATATGAACGTATATTTATGTGATTAATGATTTCATACACTTAGAATGTGTGAACGTACGTGGAATTTATATATCATCTTTAAAATGTTAATTAAAACATGTTTATGAAAAAAATTACAAAAAATTATTTTTAACAGTGGTTACAACATAACACATACCATTTAGATCGTTGTAATGTAATATCCTTACAATAAAGTTCTAGAATTTGAATATATGGAAACTACATTTGATAAAGTTTTCAATTAGGTTTCGGATTCATTGAATTTATTAAATAAAAATTTTATGAGATACAATCATACAAGTTAGACATATATATTGTCAACGTTATTCCTTTTTTTTTTTTTTTTTTTTTTTTTAAATATGAGGTTAAAACATGTATAAGTTTTTAAATATATAGTTTGAAAATGTGATTCATAAAATGAAAATAAGTAATGATTCAATATATAGAGTAAAAGTTTTAGTTTTTTTGTTGAAATCTAGATGACGGGTTATTTGGTTTTTGTTTTGTTAATCGAATTAAATGGTACCCGCATAATAATTTCGGTTTGGAGATCGAGTAGGATTCATGTTCATTCAAGTATCCGAATAACCCGTTTAATTTATAAATTTCCAATTTTAATTAGAATTAGAATTGTTTATATATAAAAATGTAAAGATCTAAATACTTATATATAATACCTGGACCATTTAATCCGTTTACTCAACTTACCAACCCATTTAACATTGTTTAAATTACTTTGTAAAAGATTTCATTTTTTATACCCAAACCGAATAACTCGTTCAACACAAACTGCGTAACCCGATACACATTTAACCCGAATCTGATTAACCTGTCCCTTATTTGGTTTGGGTTCGATCACAGAAACTACACACTGAAAATTTTACAGCCCAATAAGTCCATTCAGCCTCAATCAAACAACCCCTAACTTATACGATATTTATTATTAATATAAAATAAATTATAGATATTGGTATAATCCTTTTTACAGTAATCACTAGAAAATAGTAGAGTTTGATCATCAAAATGATTATTTATTCATGAATCACATTCTATATAGAATAATCTACAAACAAAGTCCAACATCCAAAACTAAAATTGACAGTAATTATGTTACCTTTATTTGTAATTTTTCCATGAATACAAACATAATCATTTTATTAAGGGTAAGCATGTTAAATTTCTTATTTGTAAGTTACAAATTTTTGATATTTATGTTGGAGTATATGAGTTCGTCTCACTTAGAGATAAACTCATTTCTCCAAAATTCATATATCTTGTAAATATATTTAAAGAAAAAAACAAAACCCCGATGGATTGCTCCCAAGAAAAAAGGAAGCAAACCATCGTTGTTAAATTACCTCACAACGTATATCTTGAAAATTTGAAGTATATATCTTTAGAATTGTACTCGACTTGAGTAGGTTTGACCGAATCTCCAGTTTTTAGGGATGATATTTGGAAAAGTTCTGGTCACCCCGTCCGTTGTCGCGACCATGAACGAGATAGACTGGCCATTTAGATACGCGTTCGATTGCCAGTTAGCCCCCCAATTGCTTGACATGGGCGTCCAACCAGTTCTCGATCCCTTCACTCGCACCGACCGAATTGATCCGGCTCCACCGACATTCGTTATCAAAACAAGCTCAAAATAGTCTCTCCCGTTCACCGTAAACCGAACTCCGCCATGTCTCTTACATGGTACCCTGAAAGCCAATTACAACACAAAACACAATCAACAAAGATATAGCATTCACATCTCAAAAGTGATTTGAGTAAATATGGTACTCTTGAAACATCTTCATTTGAAAACCTATCAAATTTTGTTGTATTTTATGCCACTATTCTCACCCCATAAATGTCTATTTCTATCCCATCATGATTACTATATTATTAGAAATCAAATTTTTATAATTAATTAGCCAATAGAAAAATGACAGATTTTATCATTTCCATTTTCAAGGTCAACCTAACTCTTTTTCTACCCCATAAAATAGACTCCCCATTTTAATAACATGTCAAAAAGTTTACAAATCTGTATAAAATTTTCTCTAAAATTATTTGTGCATGACTATAAAACAGACTGAACTGAATCAGAATCGGTACCAAACAGTTCGATTTTCAGTTATGTTTTTCTTCAAACTTTGTAATTTGTTCAGTAGGTTCCGTTTCAGTTTCGTATCTTACACTATAAAAGTTGTAGAAAAACGTACCGAACATGATTAAACCACTACCAGTGTTATTCGGTTTGGTTCTAGGTTTTCGTTTCGGTTTTTAAAAATTCTCGGCTTCGGTTTGATTTGATCCGGACTAATTTTTGGACCATTACACAAGAGCATAATTGATGTGGTGACAACTTATGGTACAAATGACAAGAAATACCTTTGAAACAATACGGGAACGATTCCGGCTTGGTAAACGCCGATTTTCTCCCAAGCAGGTTGAGCCATGTCAAAATGCTGGAGAGGTGGGTTGCACCATCCTCCCGGACCATCGAAATTCGGAGGGCAAAAGTTCGTTGCCGTAACGGTTACGGAGGCTCCTCTCTTGCACCATCTGGAGTCAGCCTTATGATCACATATTATCTTGTAGCATTGGCCACAAGCTGCTCCCTGGTTGAAAAGAGTTGTACTCAATGCAGTAGTTCTTGTACCATACCCAGCTGAGTACAAATCACCATAACCACAAGCACCACCTGCAACCAAACCACATCACATTATTAACCTTTTTTTTTTTGAAACAATAGATATTTGTGTAAAAAATCTTCAAATTTGACATTTTTGCGATTAAAATCTCCAACCATTTTTCGTTGCACAATAAACATGCAACTGGTAAAATCTCACGAGATTAATATATTACGGTTGTAACTGATTGAAAGTCACAAGTCATCGTTAACAAGTCATTAGTGACCATCAAAATTTTGCCGAAAAAGTAAATTAAAAATATACATATTTGAATAAAAAAAATCAACAACAAATGTGGATTTGAATCATAAAACATAGACAAGTGAGTTCGCTGGAGAGAAAGTTCGTCGGAGATGAAAGGTTGGTCAACAGATTGCAACCGATTTATCAGGTTACAAGTCATTACTTTTAAAAAAAGCCCCGTTTTGATAAGTTTTAGTTAATTGAAAGTTTTTTATGCAATGAAAGATGATTGAGAGTTTTAATAGCAAAAATGACCCAACTTAAAGGTTTTTTGGTCAAATTTCTCTTGAAACAACCGTAGAAACCATGGTAAATTCATGCTTCATGGGTTGTACCTCATGCATTTTATAGTTGTACTCCACATGAAAATTGATCGAGTTTCATTATATAAACGATACCATTATTGTATTTTTTTTATAAACGACAGAACATACAAACCCACTAGATATTACATATTCCTAAATCTACACCTTTTGTTTAGATACTCAAACTTCTGAACTAGAATTCACGTTAACACATTGCTAATTAACTATGATATATTAAAGTCCATTTGCTACAAACTATAAAAAAAATTTAAGATCGTTTAAACTTTAAATGATAAATGAATCGAACCCGAGACATTATTCACATTGCGCACACGATGCCACCAAGGGATTGACCGTTAGATTAGCGACATACGGTTAAACCATACAATGCATACCATAAAAAGACGTAAAATCAACAGTTTTTGCACCTTACTTCTTTTTACGTTATTTATTCTGTACATGACCATCTTACACTCTTTTCCATTTCAATAAAATCTTTTTATCGTTTCATTTTCAAACGAAAACAAACGTTCGTTTCATATATAGTTAAGATAAACAAACGATTTAAATACATACCCATTGTTCCTGAAGCATCGCTACCACCATAAAACGTTGCGTGACCTCTAGTCCACCTTGAAGGCGTTAAAGCATCGACGTCAAGAAGAAGATAACAAAACACGATCGATAGAAAAAGAAGGTCGGTTTTCGTCATTTTCGATATGCGAAAAGATGACGAATTGAAGAAGGTAGGAATTGAATGAAGAAAATTGGAGGGGGAAATGTATCATATTTATGGCACATTACAAGATCACAAGGGAAGATACCAAATTAATTATGAGAGTATCATCAATGGAACATCTTCACATGTAACCCTGCAAGGCTGCAACTTTTGGAATTTTTTTTTTCTTCATTTTTTTGATTATAAATTCATTTAATTTATATTTAGCATAATACTAAGAGATTTTGTATCTAATTTAATTTGATTATTAGGGAATCCATCTTTTCATTTTCTCTCTATGAACACCTTTGGTCACGTTTGGTTCGTGTGATGAAATTCGATGGAATTGAAATTGAAATTTGACTTGCTTATCATTTTTGATAACTAGTGTAAATGGTTAAATTTTATGTATATTTTTTTTAATTAAATTACGTTGTTTATAGGAATTTGACATTCCTTCTAACCTACACATGAGTTAAATTCCAACCTATACATGATTTAGATTCCGACCTACATCTCTAACCAATACTAAAAACTATCTTCTACATTCACCATCAACCAAATTAATAACTAAAAATTAAATTTAAATTTTTTTGAATTCCATTCCGTGAACCAAACGTCACATTAGTGTCATATCAGCTTTTATCACAATATTCGTTACCTACTAAAATTGAAAGTGAGAGAGTACAAAGAGAGAGAAAGAGATAGAGATAGAGGCGAGAAGGGGACGCTATGGCGGGAGTATTTGATCGCGGCCGCTTAGCCAGGGCGGTATGCCCTCCGGCTCCGGTCCACCGTGGCAAGGTTGATAGGCCATTTTTTATGAAATATAATTGGTTCTCACAAATATAATTTATTTCTTTAAAAATAAATGAAACATTGCATAATTACATAATGTTGCAAAAAAGCATTCAAGATCCAATTATTTGAATTTATTAATATTGATGTGTGCCACTGTTGGATTACTTTTTTAAGTAATCAGTCGTTTTTAAAATTTTTTTTTTTTTGAAAAATAGGTAATTCTTAGAAATTGAAACATTTAAAAATCGAACTTAGAATCATTTTTGCCACTCATATAGGGTTCATATTTAAGTAATCTAAACGGATTAATGTAAAATACGTTGTTAATTTAAGGGCTTATTATAAAAAACCAACATGTTTTCATATTTTTTGCGTTTTCGTTCCTTCAAGCTTTTTTTTTTTTTTTTTCCATAAAAGTCCTCAAGTTAATTTTTTCATTTTGGTTTAGTGAAATTTGGACATCAGATGCTAGATTTTCAGTTTTAAAAACCCGGTTCTCAAATTATAACCGAGGTCTAATGTCCAAATTCACTAAATCAAAAAGAAAAAATTAACTTGAGGTTTTTTATGGAAAAAAAAACATGGAGGGACGAAAACGCAAAAACGATGAAAACATTTGGTTTTTATCATAATAAACCCTTATTTAATGATGGATTTTATAAATAAATTACATATTTGCTACAAACCAATTAGGCTATTATATTTGATAATTTTTCTGATTTATATAAAGGTGATATTTATAAAATTGAATATATCATTAATTTAAGCCAAATAAAAAAACTAAAAAATGAATTTAAAGCCTCAGGAATCTCTTAATATTCATAGCATCCAGCTCTCAACATGGATTTGCAGAGATATGCAAAGATATGCCAATTACAAATTCATATTTTTTTTCTATTATTTTATTTGGATTTTCTACCATATATAATTTATTATATAATACTAACAGTAAGAACTTTAACCCAATAAGATAAATGGAAAAGATAAATTTTCTATGTTCAATACATATGTCTGTGTATGGGTCAATTACTAAAAATAATAATAATTTTTTGGTTTTTTATTATTTATAAAAACACTAGATCAATACCCATGTATTACATGGATTGATATAAAAGATTTGTTATAAATTAAAAATTAATAAAGAGGTGAGATCCCTTAAAAACCTTCAAATAAAAATTTTAAAATTAAGATACAATAAAAACCAATAATAAGATGACATACATGCAAAATCATTGAGTCAATGGTAAAAAATGATGACTCTAAGTCAATATTTAAGTCAAAGAAGACGACTAAAATGTGATTCAAAATATTTAAATTATTGATTTAATGGTATAAAATGATGACTCTAAGTCAATCTTTTAAAATTTTTTATTATAAAACTAAATTTTTTATTTACCGATTTTTTTTAAATTATTTACTCTTTAAGACATTTAAACATGAAATTTATTATTTTATTGATTTAAAAAAAAAAAATTATTTTAGCTTGTTATTCTTGAAAATTTTTAATGAATATTAATTGTAGTTTGAATTATTTTAGGTAACAAAAATAATAGGTCTCAACAATAAAGTTTAAATTAAATCAATTAAATAATAAGAATATTACTTAAATTAATGTCCATTTTATTTTTGGAAAAAAAGAGGGAAAATGAAAAAGTGGGGTATTAGAATGGTGACACGTGGCAAGAATTGTTCTCAATTATTATAATATATAGATAGATTATTTAATTTTATCAGTAATATGATCAATTTTTGTAATTTTCATATGACTAACATCAATTTCTATATTTTGTATCCTTAATATCATTACTTTTGTATTTTTTTTTTACCATTTATAGCAACAACTTTTTTAAGTTTTGCTAAAAATAATAAAAAAATATAAATGTTGATGTTATTAATGATAAAAAAAATAAATAACGTTGTTAAAACTGTATAAAGTTGTTTCTTATTTTAGCAATTGACCATATATATATATATATATATATATATATATATATATATATATATATATATATATATATATATATATATATATATATATATATATATATATTGAGGGTGGTTCAATGGAAAACCAACATGTATCAGAAAACTTTGGAAAACCTCCATGGACCACTACAAATGCATCACAATTCCCGCGTGATGCATCAAATTCCCACATGATGCATCAACTTTCTATGTGATGCATCGACTTTTTGCGTTATGCATCACCTGAAGTGGTTCCCGGGTTTTCCGATACATATAAGTTTACCATTGAATTCACCCCTATATATATATATGTATGTATGTATAAACTACAATAAATGTATAAATACGATCAAAATGGCTAGATGTGATAAAAAGAAAGACGAGTAATGTGTTAGAAAGGGTCAAACAAATCGGATTAGTTTAACAAGAAAACACTCTTTCATTCATTTTTCTTAAGTTTTTACAAATAAGAAAATATAAATTTACATAATATGATATGCACATAACATAACGTAAGTAATGTGTATATTACATAACAATCTATCTATCTATACTATTAAAAGAGTAACTATACTCAATTCTGGTGAAGCCACGTGTCATCACCATGAATCGACACGTGACATTTATAGGTATTAAAAATAATAAAGAAATTTAAATTAATCTATCCAAATCTAATATAATCCACTTTTGAATTCAAATCAAATCAAATAAAATCTAACACTCTACTAACTGATTAATTATAATATAATATAATAAAAGTTTTTAAAAAAATAAGAAAATAATTACTATTCATATATATCTACAAATATAAAAAATTAATAGGTTATAATAAATAATAATATTATTCGTATATACTTTTTGTTTAAAGAAAATAATATTTATACATTTACCTTTTAATTCATTATATTTTATATATGTTAAAAATATCCGCGTAATACGCGGGTAATAAACTAGTATATCATAATACACACATCATTAAGGGTGTTATTCAGACGGGTTAAATGAGTATCGGGTTATTCGGGTTTAAGGGTGTGTGTTAGCTAACAGATCCGAACCAAATAAAGAGACTGGTTAATCGGGTTCGGGTTAAATGATTATCGGGTTATTCGGTTTTCAGGTTAAATGATAAACTTCTCTTAATTAATATTGAGTTATCGGTTCGGTATCGAGTTGGAAATATGGTATATAAAATGTATATTTTTTTAATTCATAACATAATCATATTTGTTATTTCTCAATCTCTTTCTATTAATTTACTAATATTAAGTTATCAATTAAAAAATAAAATCATGAGTGAGGAGAAGAGAAGGTTCGTTAATAAATAAAAAAATAAGGAAAACGAACATATGGAAAGGGATATCATATATTATAATATTCAAGATAAATAATGTACGGAAATTATTTAAAATTATTTTAATTGCAATAATAATATTAGATCTGAACGAATTTAAAGTGTTTTTTAAAATAACTAGCAATATTTCTTTTATAATGTCGGTGTTTTTAAAAATATATTAATTTCTATGATTTCAAATAAGTATATAACCACAAAGGAATATATTTATGAATTTTTACCAAATTTATATTCAAAACATTTTTTTACTGATTATTTAAGTCTTCGGAGATATTTATTGTGCATATATTTCAACGTCATGAGAATTGTGGTTAATTTTAGGTGTTTTTTAAAGTAACCAATAAAAACAGTTATTTTTATGTTAAAGTAATCTCTTAATGAAACGTGAAAATAGAATTATCGGATCTATTATTGCTCAGAAGAAATGTAAACTATGAATAAGTGATCGTGTGTCCTTTCAACCACCTCTGTTAAATTACGAATGACATGACATAACAATGCTAGGAACCGTGTGAATTGTTGCGGGTTTGATAACAGAACTAAAAGGGTGTTTGGTAGATAGAATAGAATAGAAATGAAACGATGATAAAATGATTAATGAGTTTTTAGATCATGACATTTAAAAATACAATAATCATAGAATTGATGAAATTCTCTTTTCCTATTTCAGCTTATACTTACAACTTGATTGAAACAGATCACGGTCAGACATCAGATGTCTGATCGGGGTAAGAAAAAACAAACGATTTTTAACCTCTTATATCTGACCGGTTGAGATATTAGAGGCAAAAAGGTTATTAGAGGTAAAAACAAATGGAGCCTTGATTTTACATCATTGTTAGAGAAACAAGATAAATGGATTTTAGCTTATATATTGATCCAACTTAAGAATTAATAGAACATTTATGTAAACGATACAATTCTCATAACTAATAATTTGCCTCAGTCTCCTTTCTTTTCGATTTTCTCTGCCAAACACTACCTTAAAAGTTTCATCAAAATAAATAAATTCTGAGGTTAGTTGTGAGAAGCCTTGAGCTACTAGATGACACTTATAGCGAAAGAGCCATCGGCAACTAACAATGTTTCCACTAGTGTGAGGAAACAAGTTCCAAACTATTGTTCGATGCACTATATATTTTTAGTTTTGGTTCATACAGTGGGCTCCTCTTCGAGTAAATAGCTCTAGCAGTTGTAAAATATGGCTAGTTAGGGTTGTACAACAATGAATGAAGAAAGGTTTTCTCGAATGTGGTTCAAGTTCCCACTTCAAGGTTCAGCATCTTTGAAGTTAAATCATAAAGGTCTGTTTTGGCTTCGGTTCATATAGTTATTCTTTCATTTTATTTATTGGTGGAGCTGGTCTTTAAAGCAATTAATCTCTTTTTATATATGTTTAAAGGGGCTCGCTTGCATCCGTAGTTCAAGATATGTTTCATCATTCAAGTAGCGCGGGAGACATTCTTGGTAGATCTAGCGATTTATTTCATTTACCCGACTAGAGTTTTCGTAGGATTTGTTGGTAAAATGTTTTGTTCCACGAGCTGAACTCTACAACTCGTAGATTAGTTTAGTTCGCTTTGTGATCAAAGTGTTTTGTTCTTGTTCCTTTTCTTTTTAATTCTAGTCATGTTTGCCTTTTCAATAAAACTATTCTATCTGGATAATTTCTCACTTGTTTGAATATTTCTTTTTCAATTGTTTCCATTTTCAACATAACGTAAGTTATACATAATTATTGTGATACAAAAAAATATATAAAAAGTGCAAATTTATTGTCATTTTAGGATAATTAGTATGTATTTATATTCACCATATGTTCATTTATTAAGGTGAAACAAATTTTAAATACAATGACTTGAAGTCGATTAAGAAAATAATTAGCATATGTGCTGGTGGCACATGTCACGTCCGTACAAGTTCTATTAGCAGGTATTAACTATTATAGATTTAAGAAATATCAAGAAGGTGGCAAGGCAAGTTTAGCCTCTAGGATTTTAAATGTCAACCTTATCTTGCTTTCTTTAAATTAATAAATTTTCTCTAAAAGATAATGTAGATATTTTGATAAAATCCTGACAAATTAATGCAAATGCTGCATTATGCAAATCATTTGACAAAATGCAAATCTTAGAGCAAAAAATCTACGAACCAAACGCTCCCTTATAGGTTGAAATGAGCTATCCTCGTCCAAATTGATCCCACTACAAATTATACAAACATATGCAATGAATATTTTTTAAATTTCTTTTAACATAATTTTCAAAATGGTATATTCCCATATTTTTGAAAAAAATAATCTCTAAATATATATTTGAAAACAAAATTTTTATGGTTACGCTTCTTTCGTCCGCTTGATCCGTCTGAATGCTTATAGCCGAACTTGTCAACCACTCAACCCTATAAAAAACGCGATCATTTCTTAACATTCTTTTTGTATTTCGAACATAATAAACAGATCTGTATAAAACATCCCAAAATATTGCCTTAAAACTATGCATGGAAATACCCATTCCTGACTCTTAAAAAAAATAATACTTCCTTCGTCCCATTTTTAATGTCCATATTTCTATTTTAAATTGTCCCAAAATAAATGTCCACTTCCAAAAATGAATTATAACAATATATTAAATTCCAATAATAACCTTATGTTTATAATGTAGTTATCTTTTTTCAAAAATTGATTAAATAAATAAATAAGGGTAAATTTGTCATTTAAGTATAAACTAGAACAATAATTACTCACTTTTCTTAAACTGTATGTTTTTGTCCAGTGGACAATTAAAATGGGACGGATGGAGTAAATTATACTGTAATCTTAAATGAGATCAACATGTTTCCCATCGCTAAACACGTAAATGGGATCAGCATGATAACTTATACGGTTATACCATATGTGATATGAAAGGAACTTCGAATGGATACACAAGTCTCACTTTTTCAAATTCTAAATATATAACTAAATGCGTAAATGTTCTTTCTTGTACATGTTTAAAGACCACCATGTTTCCCACTTTCCCATCCCTATCCAGCTATCCTTAGTCAAATCGAAATTGAGTTTTAAGTTACTTCTTTCTTTTCTTCTATCGACGAACCTATTTGAGATAGAGATAATGTCACCAAAAAACTATATACTTTTAAATTTGTCTATATTTATGCAGTGTACTTTTATTTGTGCACATTTGGTAGTCAAACTTTTAAAAAGGTTTCAATTAGGTAGTTGGGGCAGATTATCATGCTTAGTCAAACTTTCTTATTGTACACACTTATTCTTTTTTGCACATTTGATAGTCAAACTTTTAAAAAAGTGTTTCAATTAGGTCGTTGAGTAACTTGATGTTACTGGTCACCATGTCACCAAATTACCTAATTAAAACACTTTTAAAAATACACTACATAAATGTACATTACATTAATGTGTATAAACACAACAATATATAGCTATTTGGTGTCATTTTCCATTTGAAATATGTTAAACTGAGAAAAATAAAAGATAATAAAAAAACCATGAAAAGTTTTTCTCCGCGTATGACTAAATGCAGGGAAGGAAGCTGCATCCTCCTAGCAGCCTGGAAATCACAAAGGGAACGAATATCCTTATTATTTAATTCTATAAATTTTCATATAGATAATAACGAGGTAGTTTTACCCGCACGTTGTAGCGGGATCATACCTAAACAGTAAATTTTGTCATTTTAAAAGTACTTTGGACGAAAAAAATTTATACTGGGATATGAATAAAAATAATGCGACCATAACAATATATTCAAATTTTTATAAAATATAATATCGAATATTATAACAAAAAAACAAAACAGTTATATAATATACGTAAAACAAAATAAATGGTCAGGTACTCAGGTGCATATTTATCTGCTATAATGCAATCAAAATGATATATTTGAATTTTTATAAAACATAGTATATTAAAAGTTACTATTAAAAAAACAAAAATGTTATCTATTATTATATATAAAGTAATAAAGTAAATCAGTTGCTTATCTGTCAGATTAGGTTGTCTGGTTGCGAGATTAATTGTTCATCGAACAGTATCATAGTTTTCGTTAGAAAAAATATTTTGTATTGAAATATAGAGAAAAATAATTCGATCATAATGATATATTTGAATTGTTATATAATAGGGTATCAAATGGTATAACATAAAAATAAAACAGTTATATATTGAAAATAGTTCTGACGGTAATAAATTTTATATCGAAATGTAGATAAAATCAATGCGATCATAATGAGATATTCAATTTTTTATAAAATATAATACATCACAAAAACGTTATATATTTTATACAAAGTAATAAAATAAATCAGCTGCCTACCTACCTGCTTAAAAAAATTAGCTCCGACGACGATAAATTTTATATCGAAATGTAGATAAAAACAATGCGATCATAACGATACATTCAAATTTTTATAAATTATAATATATCAAAAGTTATTATAGAAAAAAAAAGTTATATATTATATATAAAGTAATAAAATAAATCAGCTGTTTACCTGCCTGCTTCAGCTGCCTCGCAGCTAGCTTCACTGTTCAATGAACAGTGATACGAAGTTTGTAAATAGTTATATGAGTAATGTTATATACTATAAACTTTTTTGTCAATAATGAAGTAATAATGTGACTTTATTAAAGTCAAAGGGTGTAGGTTGACAAAAGTCGATAGATAAAGGGGCTAAAGTGGAATTAGTGTAAAACTATATATGTGTGCATGAATATGTACGTAGACATTCATTCACATATTCGTTCATAATTCTTTCAGAATTCAATTCAATACCCACGAATTAGTTCGTCTCTCTCCCTCTCGATTTTGTTCCAACTTTCTTGTAATATTTTGGTTTTGATTTCTCAATAAAGATTCACGTTCTTTATTATTCTTTCTCATTCTAGTTGATTGATTACTTTGTTTAACCACAACAAAGTGGTATCACGAGCCAAGGTTGCGTTTCTTGGAGTTCTTAGGAGGTGTGTTCCGCCATTGTTGGGTTCGTTCCGAAACTTTTCGGAATTCGTAGGAAAAGGTTCCGATTCTTGGAGTTTCGTAGGAAGTGAATTTTACGTCATTGTTGTTCGAATTTCGAAGACACGTTCGTTGTTGTTTTCTGCCATTGCTACGTGGGGAGTAGTGATCGAAAGTTCTCTTGTTTTCTTGTGGGTTCTTCTCGGTTACACGGTTCTTGTTTTTTGGGGTTCTATGATTAGAGACGAAAATCAACGACGGAAATCGAAGGAGAAAGAAACGATTTAGTGGTCCGGATTTTAAGTGTTTCTTCCGCCGGAATATCGAGGTCAATCGGAGAAGACGACCGGAGACGAAAGTTGTTACGACTTGCTCGAACTTACCATCCCACGAAATTAAATGTCCTACGAAGTTGGCATTTTCAAAAATTGAACTTTGGCACTTTAGAATTTAAAAGTCAAACGAACTTGGCATTTCCAAATTAAATTCATGCAAATGTGTTTCCACGAACTTGTGAAGCCCACATGAACTTAGTTGTGTTCTCAAAGTTAAAAGGAGTTTCGAACTTAAAGAAGGGTCGAACTTAAAGCAATTTCGAACTTAAAGGAGTGTCGAACTTAAAGGAGTGTCGAACTTAAGAGAATCTCGAACTTGTGGGACGAACTTGTTTGTACGAACAATGGCACCCACTATGATAACGGTTGAGAAGTTTACGGGCAAAAATAACTTCAGTTTATGGCGACTTAAGATGAGAGCTCTTCTGAAAAGAGAAAGAATCTGGACTCCGTTAACGTGTAGACGACCCGAAAACATGGAGGAAGCCGAGTTCAGATTGCAGGACGAAAAAGCGCATTCCACGCTTTTGTTGTCACTTTCCGATGAAGTAATCTATGAAGTTGCAGACGAAGAGACAGCTGAGAGCTTATGGATGAAGTTGGAATCTCTGTATATGACGAAATCGTTGACGAATAAGTTGCTTCTAAAACAGAGACTATTTTCATTGAAGATGAAGGAGGGTTCGGCGCTTGAAGATCATTTAGATGAATTAAATTCGATCTTAATGGATCTTAAAAATCTGGTGGTAAATATCGAAGACGAAGACGCGGCTTTGATTTTACTCGTGTCGTTGCCGCCATCTTATGAGAATTTTGTGAATTCGTCGGTCGTCGAAAGGGATACAATCACACTTGAAGAAGTGAGATCGGGTATTCACTCACGTGAACTCCGTCATAAAGCCTCAGGGAATAGTCTGGAGTCTCAATTAGTGGGTTTAAATGTGGTTAGAAGTGATAGATACGGTGATCGATCAAGCAAAGAGAAAGGAAAGCAGAGGAGAGGAAGATCAAAGTCACGGACAAGGAAACCCGGTAACAAAGATATTTGTCACACTTGTGGTCAAAAGGGCCATTGGAGAAGAGATTGTCCGAAGAATCAAGCAAGTAGTTCTAATGCAAACGTGGCAAAGGAGGATACAAAGTCGGAGTCAGATTTTGTGCTTATGGTGTCGTCTTGTCATGTAGGAACTTCACATGAATGGATTCTGGATTCGGGGTGTTCATTTCACATGTGTCCGTACAAGGAGTGGTTCTCGACGTATGAAGAACGGAGTTCTGGAGGTGTTCTAATGGGTAACGATGTACCATGCAAGGTGGTTAGCATTAGGTCGATCAAGATTCGCATGCATGATGGAGTTGTTCGGGGATGTTAGACACATTCCAGAAATGTCAAAGAGTTTGATTTCTCTTAGCACTCTCGATGCTAAAGGTTACAAGTACTCATGTCAAGGTGGAGTACTCAAGGTATCCAAGGGAGCATTGGTTGTCATAAAAGGAGTTCGAGAAGCTACACTGTATGTGTTGAAGGGTGAAACGATACTGAGGAATGGAATCGCTGCCGTTTCGCAAACGCAAAGTGAAGATCCGGAGTTGACGAAGATGTGGCACATGAGGCTTGGCCATGTAGGGCAAAAGGGCTTGGAGCTGTTGAGCTCAAGAGATCTTCTTGGAGGACATAAGGTGACAAAGTTGGATTTTTGTGAGAATTGTGTGCTTGGCAAACAGACGAAAATCAGTTTTTCAACGGCCGTTCATCAGACTAAAGCTTCGTTGGATTACGTTCACATGGACTGTTGGGGTCTATCCAGAGTGCCGTCACTCGGTGGTGGTCGGTATTTTCTTTCAATCATAGATGACTTTTCGCGAATGACGTGGGTGTTCATAATGAAGCACAAGGGTGAGTCGTTCGGAAAATTCAGGAGCTGGAAGACACTGGTGGAGAATCAGTTGGAACGTAAAGCCAAGAAGATCAGGACAGACAATGGGTTGAAGTTCTGTTCAAGGGAGTTTGATGATTTCTGTGAGGAGAACGGCATTGCAAGACACAAGACGGTTCGACACACGCCTCAGCAAATTGGGGTAGCCGAAAGGATGAACAAAACACTACTGGAACGAGCAAGGTGTTTGTTGCTGAATGCGAATTTGTCGCGTAGTTATTGGACCGAAGTAGTACACACGACGTGTTATCTCATAAAACGTTCGTCTGCTACCGCCATTGATTGTAAAACACCGTTTGAAGTTTGGACGGGTAAACCAGCGGACTATTCGAAGCTCAGGGTGTTTGGGTGTCCGGCGTATTACCATGTAAATGATGGTAAATTGGAACCGAGGGCCAAAAAAGGTGTTTTCATGGGGTATGGAGATGGTGTTAAGGGTTACAGAGTTTGGTCTCCAGATGTGATGAGAATAGTGTTGAGCCGTGATGTTACGTTCGATGAGAAGAGGATGTATTCTACCAAGGAGAGTGTCACCAAGAAGGTGGAGGAGCACGATGTGTCTAATCGTGGTTCCAGTGACAACAAGGTAGAGTTTGTGAATGAAGAAGAAAACCAAGTGAACGTTAAGAACGAGTCCAGAGAAAAAGATGTGGAATACGGGAGTGAACCGTTGACAGATTCAGGCTTGGGGACGTCGTTTGTTCAGGGTTCGAGTTCGGGGTTATCTCGTGAAGGTGGAGCCGGTAGCTCGCTAGCTCAAGAGAGGTCGAGGGGACAGATAAAACTGCCGACTTGATATGGTTTTGAAGACATGACCGCTTATGCTTTACAGGTTGCTGAAGATATGAACAGCTCAAACGAGCCTAATTCCTATCGGGAAGCAATTGTGTCTAAAGATGCAGATCGGTGGTCTGGTGCAATGTCAGAAGATATAGGATCTCTGCACAAGAATAAGACGTGGGTTCTTGTTCAGTTACCGAAAGGTAGAAGGGTTGTTGGCTGCAAATGAATTTTCAAGAAGAAAGTCAGTGTCGAAAAGTCAGAAGAAGTAAGATTCAAGGCCAGACTGGTAGCCAAGGGTTATAGTCAGAAGGAAGGTCTCGACTACAATGAAATTTTCTCCCCGGTGGTTCGTCATACGACAATCAGGGTGTTGTTATCGCTAGTCGCACATGGTGACTTGGAGTTAGAACAACTAGATGTGAAGACGGCGTTTCTACATGGTGATTTGGATGAAGAGATCTATATGTCACAGCCGGAAGGTTATGTGAAGCCAGGAAAAGAAAATTTGATGTGTCTCTTGAAGAGATCGTTGTATGGCCTGAAACAATCCCCAAGACAGTGGTACAAGCGGTTTGATAGATTTATGGTGAGTCATGGATTTGTTCGAAGTTCCTATGACTGCTGTGTATATCACCAGAAGTTGAAAGATGGAAGCATGCTTTACTTGTTGGTGTATGTTGATGATATGCTGATGATCAGTGATATAATCACTGCTATTTTCATGTGTTTTTGCTATGTTTTATTGTGTAAATGCGAGATAATTGGTACTGCTAATGTAGGTTTTTGTAATTTCAGTTGCTTGACAGGAAAGTAAAGGGAATGGCAGCTTGGAAGGTGGATTTCGTGCAGGGCGTCCTATCCAGCGTCCCAGACGCCCAGGAAACGCCCAAAACTCCCTGAAATAGAGTCTGAGTGTCCTAGCCAGCGTCCCAGACGCCAGAGGCGACGCTGGTGCGGCAGTTGTGCGAAAAGCTGCAGTTTTGAGGAAGGAGGTTACCATTTTTGAAGGGGTTTGCAATTTGGCAGTTCCACACACACAAAGGGGAGATTTTGGGAGGCGAACCAGGAAAGAAAAGAAACAGGAATCAAACGAAGATCAAGCATTGACATCCGATCGATTGTATTTACACATTATCGGTAGCTTTAATGTTTTCATCCGTGTTGGACATTGTTAGTAAGTTAATTCAAGCCATGCTTGGCTAAAAACTTTGTGGTGTTTGTTTTCTAGTTTGCACACTATGGTTTGAATGAATGTTTGATTAAATTTAGTTTCCATTCATGCTTAAAGGGGTTGTGGATCTTATTTGTGAATGAATGAATGGTTGTAATCAATGGGTGTTGTATATAACGGGGTATAGTGATATCATTAGTTTTGCCGGCTCATTAATATGAGGAAGACAATTAATAGACGTTGCATATTTCGTCTTAAGAGTATTTGTTGTGAAAACCAATTCGTTTATATGAAAATTAAACAGGGTTTATATTTATATGAATAGATGTAAATAGACAATGAATGTATATGGAATGGTTGATATCCATGTCATTGGTTGTGCCCACTCTCTATAGGGGAGGAAGACAATCAATAGAGTGGTATACGTTGTTCCCAAAGCATAAGTTGTAAATTTGTATCAATTCATGTAAATGAAATCCATAACATTCTGAATTACCATAGTGTGTATAATGAGAAAGCAAACACCCTCTTTCCTCTAGTGACACTTCTTAAATTCAATTCTTGTGTGTGACATTGCCACAATAGTACTTTACAGTAGGAAATTAGTTCAAAAGAAAATGATTTCAAACTTAATCCAAGCAGTGGTCAGACTAGTTTAGCAACCTAACATTCCCTGTGGATTCGATCCCACTTGCCCTATCTATATAGAGTTTTTGGGTTATTTTTGAGGCTCATACGACTGGGTCAATCAAAATGGCGCCGTTGCCGGGGAATAGAAGCGCTTGTTAAAGTAGTTTTGGATTAACTGTTTCTGTAAATATTCTTGTTTATAGTAGTAGTTAATTTTGTTTTATTTTTACTTTAATTTTCAGTATTTTTCATTTTCATTAACATTCTGAACAGCAAAGTTCAGAATCTTCACGTGTGTGTGTGTATCTCAGGTACATGCATACTCGTTACTCAGGGCGAACTTCTCCATTGCAATACGAAACAGAAATTGAAAGGACTGCTCGTTCATTGAGGAAGCTACATAGAGGTTATTGGCCTAGTGGTGAGACTAGTGGTAATCCAAGTACACCGGAGACATCCGATTCCGAAGAGCAATCCATACATTCAGAGGAACCTGATAGTGACACTGAACCTAACATAAACATGGCAGATGATAAGAGGACTGTGGAGTCCCATTACAGACCGGGTGATGTTCCTGATATGTCACCAATTCTGTATCCTGAAATTGAGAATGAACCGGAGATAAAGACTCACTTATTCACCATCATTCATCATTTTCATGGAACAAAGAGTGAAGAACCATACAATCACCTAGCCGAATTCTCAGCAATTTGCAAGGCTAATAGAGTGCAAAGACTACCCGTAGATTCTCTCAAACTACGATTGTTTCCGTTCTCTCTTAAAGAAAAAGCGAAGCACTGGTTCACTTCTCTACCAGCTAATAGCATTCATAATTGGGAGGAGATGAAGAGGGCTTTCCTCAACGAGTTCTATTCGATTAGTAAAACTACTGAAAAGAGGAACAGCATTACCAGTTTTAAGCAGAAGCCGGGGGAACAATTTCATGAGGCTTTTGAGCGACTGAATGAGATGTTACGGGCATTTCCACATCATGAGGTACCCAAGTGGATGTTGGTGAAGAACTTTTTCGATGGAATCAGCCAAGAGAGCAGAAACATGATCACAGCAGCCTCGGGGGGTACATTCTTAGCCAAAGAGCATGATGAGGCATGGGAATTGTTGGCACAGTTAGCTAAGGGGTCAAAGGTACAAGCCGGGTCTGAAACGCCAATTGGAGTTCAAGTATTGGGAATTGATAATGCTTGGAAAAGGGATGTCACGACAAATATAGAAGCTCTTAGCAAGAAGTTGGATGTTTTGATGAAAAAGGAGCAGACAGAACAACGATTACCGGTGATGTGTGTCACTTGTGGGGAATATACTCACACTTCAGAATTTTGCTATCATGTGCAAGGGGAGCAAGCAAGTGAGATCTCGGGTTTTCGACCAAGGCAAGATAGGTTTGACCATCATTCAGAAACCTATAATCCTGGATGGAGGCGTCACCCTAATTTTCGTTGGAGAGATGATCAAAGAGCCGAGGAGTATTCAAAACCCAGATTTGATCAAGGGAATCGGTACTCACAGGGTAGGAATTTTTATGGTGGTACATCATCGGGTGCTAAAGAAGAAAAGGAACCGGTTGTTCATGAAGCTCCTAAGGATTCAAAGATGGATCAGCTTATGGATTACTTAAAGCAACAATCCTATGTGCAGACGAAGTCAATGGCCAGTCTAGAGAAGCAAATGGGGCAGATCGCAGATCAGCTTACGAAAAGAGATGAAGGTAGACTACCGAGTAATACCCAAGTCAATCCGTCTCATTCCAAAGGCAAAGAAAAGCAATCAGTACATGAGGTGGAAGAGCTGAACGAAGTGAGTGAGTTGCAGAAAGCTACTACCTTGCGAAGTGGTAAGAAGGTTGATAACAAAGTTGTGATGCCGGAAGTGGAAGATGAAGATAGTGATGTTGAGGAGATTATAGACGATGGGAAGAAAGCTCCACATTCCGAATCTGAGAAGGAGGTAAAATTGAAGAAGCAAGTTCAGTTTAAGGAAGTTGTGGTGCAAAAAGAAGAGCAGCCAAAGCCTGAACCGACACCTCCATACCCATCAGCTCTAGAGGACCCGAATAGACCGATGTATGGGAAGAAAGGGCCGCAGATAGAAGATCTATGGGACATATTCAATCAGGTGAGGATCAACATTCCACTGGTGAAAGCATTGCAGCAAATCCCAGCGTATGCAAAGTTTTTGAAAGATTTGTGCACTCAAAAGCGCAAGTATCCTACGGTATTGCCGAAGCAGATCAACCTCACGGAGCAGGTAAGTGCAGTGGTTTCAAGTTCATTGCCACCCAAGCTTAAGGATCCAGGTTCACCTCTTATCTCTGTTACTATAGGTGATATCAGGATTAAAAAAGCATTGCTAGATTTGGGAGCAAGTGTTAACATACTCCCTGGAAACTTATTCGATCAGCACGATTTAGGAAGCTTAACACCCACAGATTTGGTATTACAACTAGCTGATCGATCCACTAAGATTCCAAGGGGCATGTTAACCGATGTGATTGTAAAAGTTGAGGATTTCTATTACCCGGTGGATTTTCTTGTGTTAGATTCAGATCAAAGAAGTCGGGATAACCAACCAGCAATTATTTTGGGTAGGCCATTTTTGGCCACTGTTAATGCCCAAATTAATTGTAGGACGGGCGCGTTGGACTTAGCCTTCGGGAATAGAAAATTGAAGTTGAATGTTTTCAGTGCTGTCCCTAGTATCTCTGATGATTCAGAGTGTTATTTAATTGATTATCTTGATGAGCTAGCAGGATCACAGGCATCACTCATGACTAGCAGGGATGAATTGGGATATGCATTGTCATGCCAAGAGAAAGAAAATGTTGATTGGGGTTGGTTGATGAGCTTAGAAGAGATGTTTGGAGGTCCAAAGCCGAGTAAGCAACCTCCATGGTCAGTCAAGTTTGAGAAGTTACCAGAAAATCTCCCTGAGTCAAACAAACCGTCCTTAGAGCAGGCTCCTACACTGGAACTCAAGGCCTTACCCACACACCTTAAATATGTGTTTCTGGGGCCACAAGAGAGTTTGCCAGTGAATATAGCTTCGGATTTGATGAAAGAGGAAGAAGAGACACTGATTGAAGTTTTGGGAAAGCATAAGGCAGCTATGGGTTGGACGATCTCTGATCTAAAAGGGATAAGTCCTACCATTTGTATGCATAGAATTATCACGGAGGCTGATAGTAAACCATCAAGGGATGCACAACGGAGACTCAACCCGAACTTAAGAGAAGTGGTAAAGAAGGAGGTGTTGAAGTGGTTAGATGCGGGTATTATTTACCCCATTTCTGATAGCCAGTGGGTCAGCCCTACACAGACCGTGCCCAAAAAGTCGGGGGTAACAGTGATAAACACCGAAGATGGGCAGATTGCAACCAGACCAGTAACAGGTTGGAGGGTCTGTATAGACTATAGGAAGTTGAATGCAGCCACATCAAAGGATCACTTTCCGTTGCCTTTCATAGATCAGATAGTTGAGAAGCTGGCAGGCCAGAAGTACTACTGCTTTCTAGATGGATATTCGGGGTACAATCAGATTCCCATTCACCCTGATGACCAGGAAAAGACCACGTTCACGTGCCCTTACGGGACATTCTCCTATAGACGGATGCCGTTTGGGTTGTGTAACGCTCCTGCCACGTTTCAACGTTGCATGATGGCAATATTCTCAGATATTGTAGGAGGCTCGCTAGAAATTTTTATGGATGATTTCTCCATCTTTGATAAGACGTTTGAGGGTTGTTTATACCATCTGGAGCAAGTCTTGAAAAGGTGCACCGAAACTAATTTGGTGTTGAGCTGGGAGAAGAGCCACTTTATGGTCAAGGAGGGAATTGTCTTAGGCCACGTAGTTTCTGAGAAAGGTATGGAAGTGGACAAGACAAAAATTCAGCTTATTTCATCTTTGCCACCACCAACCAGTGTTAAGGGAGTAAGATCGTTTTTGGGGCACGCTGGATTCTATAGAAGATTTATCAAAGATTTAAGCACCATTTCCAAGCCGTTGTGTAATCTTTTAGCTAAGAATGCTGAATTTGTGTTTGATGAAGCATGTCTAAAAGCATTTGAGCTATTAAAGGCTAAGCTTACTGATACTCCCATTTTGCAGTCACCCGATTGGACGAAGCCATTCGAAATTATGTGTGATGCAAGTGACTTCGTGGTGGGAGCAGTGCTGGGACAGAGGGTTGATAAGAAGCCAGTTGTGATTTATTATGCCAGCAAGACGTTTTCTGAGGCTCAACAGAATTACACTACCACAGAAAAGGAGTTATTGGCGGTAGTGTATGCCTTGGATAAGTTTCGTGCCTATGTATGGGGTGCCAAAGTGATAATCTACTCGAACCATAGTGCATTGAAGTACCTCTTGAACAAAAAGGATGTCAAACCAAGACTGATCAGGTGGATTTTATTACTACAAGAGTTTGATCTGGAGATACGGGATAAAAAGGGGTCGGAGAATGTGGTAGCTGATCACCTGTCAAGGCTGCCCACGTTGGTTCCCAGTTCCATTGAAGTGATCTAGGAATCTTTTCCTAATGAACAGCTGTTATTTGTGTCTAAATTACCGTGGTTTGCTAATTTGGTTAATTATTTTGTGACAGGTAAGACACCGAGCCATTAGACGTCACAACAACGGAAAAGTTTCTACGCCCAAGCCAAGTATTACATCTGGGACGATCCTGACCTTTTCAAGATTGGTGCTGATCAGTTGATTAGAAGATGTGTTCCAGAGATGGACCAACTTGATATCCTTACTCATTGTCATAGTTTAGCATGTGGGGGGCATTTTAGTGCCAAGAAAACAGCCCATAAAGTGTTAGATTGTGGCTTCTTTTGGCCTTCATTGTTTAAAGATGCATATGAGTATGTTAAGTCTTGTCTGAGATGCCAACAGGTTGGGGGGATATATAAGAGAGATCAAATGCCCATGGTTCCCATATTAGAAGTAGAAATTTTTGATGTTTGGGGGATAGATTTTATGGGTCCCTTTCCTGTCTCTTTTGGTTTTGAATATATTTTGGTAGCCGTAAATTATGTCTCCAAGTGGGTTGAGGCTGAGGCAACGAGATACAATGACAACAAAGTGGTGTGCAAATTTGTGAAAAAGAACATTTTCTCACGCCATGGGATTCTCCGAGCTATTATTAGTGATGGGGGGACCCACTTTAAAAATTTTCAGTTTCACACCTTGTTGAAGCATTATGGGGTAACCCATCGTGTTGCCACTCCTTATCACCCACAGACGAGCGGTCAAGTTGAGGTATCCAATAGGGAAGTCAAAAGGATTTTAGAAAAGACTGTTAAGCCTAATCGCAAAGATTGGTCGTTGAGATTAGATGATGCACTATGGGCTTACAGGACTGCTTACAAGACCCCTATTGGAATGTCACCTTATAGACTAGTCTATGGGAAACTTTGTCATCTACTTGTAGAGTTGGAGCATAGAGCTACTTGGGCAATTCGAAATGCTAACTTTGATATTTCTGATGCAGGGAGAATGAGGAAATTTCAATTGGCAGAACTGGAAGAAATCAGATTGGAGGCATACGAAAGTGCGACGATTTACAAGGAAAAGACAAAGCATTTCCATGATAAATGCTTGAGAAGGAAGACTTTTGCAGTTGGTAATAAGGTTTGGCTCTATAACTCACGCATTAAATTGTTTCCAGGTAAGCTGAGGAGTAAATGGACGGGACCTTATGAGGTAATTCATGTATATGAAAATGGAGCTGTGGAAGTCAAGGATCTTAAGCATGGACATTCGTTTACTGTGAATGGCCATAGGCTTAAGATGTACGTTGAAGGTCCAATAAGCACTGACGGTAATCAAGCAACCTTGATAGAAGTAGTGGCTCTCAAAGAGCTAATCGACTCATCTCTGTAAGTAAAACATGTATGAATTTTGTGGGTATATTCACTGCAAACCCTCACGAGACTAAACTCGTCCATCTAAGTAATTAGGTGGTTCAAAGGGTTGCTATACGTGCTAAGTATAGTCGTGTTCCATACGAAAATGGTTGTTTTTGTGTTTGTTTAAAGTTGTGTTTAGTTAATTTAATGTGTGTTTTTAATTTGGAAATGAGCGGGAGTGGCCGTTATTGAGCAAATGGGAGTTGGAAAGTTTTTAGAACGAGTGTTGAGTGAATTTGATGCACCAGCGTCCAAGTGCAAATTAATTAGCAAACAGAGTGTGAGCGTTCTCAAGACGCTCAGGGAGGAGTTCAGACGCTAGGGCAGCGTTTGGGACGCTGAGCAGGACGCTGAGGACGCGGGCGAAGGGGAGCTTAAGTGGGCGGCGTCTGAGTGAGCGTCCTAGACGCTGGAATAAATTCCAAAACAGAGGGTTAGCGTTTTGGGGACGCTATTAACAGCCGCACGGACGCTAGGTAGCGTTTTAGACGCCGAGTAGGACGCCTAAGCGATTTTTCGTCATTTAAACCCCCATCCGCCTCATTTACTCACACCTACCGTCCTTTCTCTCTCTAAAAACGCTCTCATCTATCTCTCTTGCGGACGCCGAACGGTTTCACCATTGTTGCTCTCGTCTCTCTCGCATTCCTTCTCATCCGTCAATCAGGTAACCATCGTGAGTTCGCTTCTTGCATTCATGGCTTTCTTGCGGTTGTAGTGAACTGATTAGGGCTCGTTGTAGGCTTGTGTGCGATTCTTGAAATTATATGTTGTTCATGTATGTATGTAGTTATATCTCTCATGTATTTCATGTATGTCACACACATTTGCGGTTTCATGAAGCTAGGGTCCTTATTTTGGGAAGTTAGGGTTTGCTTGAAAGTTGTTTGCTATGGGGTGTATGTGGTCGAGTCTCATAACGTTGACGCATGTTCTTAGTGGTAGTTATGGATATGTTACAGTATTGATGGTGTATGCTCTAGCTTAGGAGTGTGTTGGGTAATCTTGTTTATAGAACTCCGGTAACAGAGGTAGTATCCTCCCCCTCTACAACTAAGTTGGGGAGGGGTGATTTGTTGAGTAAGTGTTGCTGCACCACCCAATAGGGTACATGCTTTTAAGGTTAAAACACTCGCAACCCACAGTGGGCATAGTGTTTAGCAGGTAAAGGACTTAGTTGAACTTAAGTTGCAGTGTACTTCTAATCATCACTCCATGTAAGCATTCATAATGTTCACATAATCCATCAAGTTGAGCATAGCATCTGATATTATCTGTATCACTCTCTCTAGCTATGACTCGAGCTTCGGCTAGAAAGCAAAAACAAACTGCGACGTCAAGCACACGTAAGCGTCCTCGCCAGACCATTTCTCCAACACCTTCTCCAACTCGGGAGGTAGAGCAACAAATGGAAGTATTCGAAGTTGACTCAGATTTCAAGTTTTTATTAGAAAAAGGTGTACTTAGGGATGAGTTCAAAGATTATGGAGTATTTGATGCTTTTGGTCGGTTGGGATGGTTATCGGCGTTGGATTGGACTAAAGATGTGGTTTACCAGGATGCTCTAGAGGAGTTCTGCAACACTGTAAAAAGGAAGAGAGGTGATTTGCTAGCACCTTTGACCCTTCAAGCAACGGTAGGGGGTCAAGAAATTGAGCTTTCAGTAGAGAAGCTACAGAAACTTTTAAGTTTTGACACAACTACTGCCGCTGATGGAACTGTTCTTGAGCATGAGATTTGGGATGAGGAGAGTCTAAAAAAGATCCCGCTAGTCTCCCCAGAAGTTTGGCAAACTTATCTGACAACCGTGTTTGAACTCACACCCACGCAAGCCAAGACATACACTGCAAATGCACGTAAGGATCTCAGGCCTTTGGCCAAGGTATTATGGAAGTTGGTTCTGTACAACGTTCTGCCGAGAAATGCTGATACTACTAGCGTTAAGGTAAAGGAAATTGTGGTCGTTAATGCGTTGTTGACTGGGTCCCCTTGTATCTCTTTAAGCCATTTGGTACTGGGTAATATTTGGAACGCTGTACTCTCATCCAATCGAACTGAGCTGGTGCACGCTAGAATGATCTCTGAGCTTTTGGAACGCATGGGTACTCTCCCGCCTAACCCCCGCTTTTCTGTCATACCTGATCGAGAAAAACACTTCACAAAGCAGCTTTTCAGTCGTACCAAATTTATTCGTGCTGGTGACAAATCCATTATCAGGGACTTGATGAGTGGGTATGAAACTACCCTAGACCGTCCTCGTTCTCCAGCAACCTCGCCCGAGCGTGTATTTGGGGAGTCCTCATCTGCTACTACTACTTCTGCTGTGTTAGAAGGAATGCAGAGGAGCATTCAAGAGCTCACCAAGATGGTGTGCCAAATGCATGAGCAATTGCAAAATCAGGTGATACTGTCTCTGGAGCTGGTGGAAAAGAAGGTGGATCGCTTGTACGAGATGGCCGAGGCTATCAATGTTGCTGCCAACCATGAAGCGGAAATGCAGGTTGAGCAGGCATTAGCAAGGAGGGAACACGGCCGGAAAGACAAAGCTCCGATGCGTGATGAGGATAAAGACTTAGTTTAGTAGTTTGTAGGTTGAAACAGTTTGGTTCTTTTGGGTTGACGTTTATTCCACCGTGTGTGGCGATGAAACAATTCTATGTGTACTTAACTTTGATACTCTCTTTCTTTTGCGCTGTCTATGCTATGTTTAAATGCCGTCAGTTGTTTCCTTGTTATGGTTCTGTTATTTTGTGTTTATCTGTGTTGCCTAGATGCATTGTTTGTGATGAGGACATCACTTCCCTCTAAGTTGGGGAGGGGGTGTCCATTTTTTTGATTTTGGTGACTTTTAGCATAGGCCAGATGAATGTATGATAGGGAATCGTGTGTGAGCTGCAGATTATATATGTGTAAACAAATATGTTGATACTAACGGTTCACCATGTTGGTTGCAATTATTGTCGGTGTTTTTCAGGTATCATCATGTCGGGAGCATCGTCATCTCAAAGGCAAAAGAGCATAGCAAAACGAAAGAAAACAGCTTCAGCCACACCAAATGTTCGTCCCCCTGCTGTATGGGATTCGACAAAGCTTCTGTCCGAACACGATGAAAGAATCAGGGCTGAGCTATTTATGGAAAAGTGGGGGGAGGACACAAAGTTCATTTATGAGAAGAAGCTGGATAAAGATGAGTTCGGCAATTATGGCATGGGAGAGTTGTTTCAAGCACTGGGCTGGGAGAAAGTGTTGGATTTAGGAGGAGAGGAGTTGTACCCCTTTGTGGTAGCAGAATGGATGTCAAACTTACGACTCGGGAGAGGGGTTGACGACTGTAACTACACCTTGATAGGCATAGTGGGCAATATAGAGATCCGGATGACAGCCGCAGAGCTGAGGGAAGTTTTTGCATTAGATACCGGGTGCATGAGGGACGGTGAGAGGCAGCCTTATGTGTACAGAACTGAGGGATATCTAGCCGGCACGGGGATGATGTATTCCGAAGTCTGGTTGAGGGAGGTGATGGCGGCCTTTGATCTTCCCAGGGAACGGGTATCCAAGTACAGGGACTTCAAACGAGGTGATTTGCAGCCGATGGCTAAAGTACTTCACAAGATCGTGATTACGAATATTTTACCACGGACAGGGGATCTGAGCAAGGTGAGATTGAAGGATGTTAGTATTATGCATGCCTTGCTGACCGGAGAGGAACCCCTATCCTTTGCCTGGATCGTGATGGATGATTTGTGGAATATGTACAACACCCGGGAGAGACGGGTTATACCTCATATATGGCTGTTGTCCAGATACCTGAAGGTGAAAGGTGCTATGGCTGAAAATACCCCCGCTAAGTTCATCAAAGAGAGTAGTCTATGGATCAAGGTCAGCTCTATGAAAGACATCATATTGAGAGAAGCGGAGGACGGGTACGAGATCTATGACACTGAGACGAAGAAAAGTGTAGTGACACCATATCCAGAGGAGGAGAGGACGGAAAGATAACAAAGCAGAGCAGTTCGGAGAGGTGAGGCAGGAGACTTAAGCAACATCATACAGATGTTATCTAGCTTGAGCACGGAAGTCACTGGCATGAGAAATGAGCAGCGAGAGAGGTCAGAGAGGCAAGATAGAGTGATGGAGGAGCAACAGAGGCAAATTAATTGGTTGCAGTCTGAAGTGGGAGCGCAGAGGAGGCAGTTGGATGACATCTACTTGGGTGTGAGGGCTGGTACATTCCTGAATGCTTATATGTACAGCCAGCAGTGGCAGTACGAGGATGAGTTGAGGCACTACAGTGATTATAGGGCTAATCTGCCCTACACACCACTTGATAGGTACCAAGCGCCAAGTTATGAGACTATTGACAGGGGCACGGTTAACCCGGTACCACATCCTGCTTTGGCACCGTTCCATCAGCCTCCATCCACACCTCAAACACGAGATCAACATGGTTTTGCGGCCTACTTCAGTGGCATTTTTGGGCCACCATCATAGATGAGAGGCTACCTCATACCCGGGTATTCTCGTTTCAATTTTGTTTATTTAAATTCTTGCATTTCCAGTTTGAGTAATTTTCTTAGGTGTGGTTTATTTTTACAAATTTGTGTTATAGTGTTGGCGTCATGATCATTCCTTAACTGCTTATGCATGAATTATCCTATGCAAAGTATGAAAATAAGAGTTAAGAGGAAGTAAGCATAAGGGTTGTTAGTTTTAAAAGAGAGTAGCTTTTGGTTTGATGAAAAGTGAGGGTGACAGAATGTGAGTGTTGGCATGGGAAATATTGGTCAACCCCTTTGTTAATAAATCTTTGGCATTGATGGCAATAAGGGGGAGAGTAATGTATGCATTGCACGGAACATAAACGAAAAAAAGAAAAGAAAAGAAAAGGGGAGTTGAATAAACTAACATGTGGCCTAGTAAGTTCGGGAAACTAAGTCTGTGGGGTACCGTCATGCCTAATCACCTAAGGCCATCTGGTTTGGGATTGATTGACCTAAATCCCGTTACATGGACTTGCTAGAAAGTCACGATTGCAAGTGTTAGTATAAACTCGAAATAAAAGAGCAGAATGCTCCAATATAAAGTGTGCAATTGGGTGTTAAGTGAAGTAACTCATAACCGTGAGCTAAAAATCAATGCCTAAGGATTTATTAGGAAGGAAAAGCCCATAGCCTGAACATGCTGGCATTTGCATTCTGATCGTTCACCGTTGTATCATGTTAAAAGTTCACACTTTTAATGCTGAAAAACTTAATTGTTTAACCCTTTTTATCTCTATTTTGATGCCTTGTTCGGGACGATCAAGGTGTAAGTTGGGGAGGTTTGATCAGTGATGTAATCACTTCTATTTTCACGTGTTTTTGCTATGCTTTAATGTGTAAATGTGAGATAATTGGTACTGCTAATGTAGATTTTTGTAATTTCAGTTGCTTGACAAGAAAGTAAAGGGAATGGCAGCTTGGAAGGTGGATATCGTGCAAGGCGTCCTAGCCAGCGTCCCAGACGCCCAGAAAACGCCCAAAACTCCCTGAAACAGAGTTTGAGCGTCCTAGCCAGCGTCCCAGACGCCAGAGGCGACGCTGGTGCGGCAGTTGTGCGAAAAGCTGCAGTTTTGAGGAAGGAGGTTACCACTTTGGAAGGGGTTCGCAAATTGGCAGTTCCACACACACAAAGGGGAGATTTTGGGAGGCGAACCAGGAAAGAAAAGCAACAGGAATCAAACGAAGATCAAGCATTGACATCCGATCGATTGTATTTACACATTATCGGTAGCTTTAATGTTTTCATCCGTGTTTGACATTGTTAGTAAGTTAATTCAAGCCATGCTTGGCTAAAAACTTTGTGGTGTTTGTTTTCTAGTTTGCACACTATGGTTTGAATGAATGTTTGGTTAACTTTAGTTTCCATTCGTGCTTAAAAGGGTTGTGGATCTTATTTATGAATGAATGAATGGTTGTAATCAATGGGTATTGTATATAACGGGGTATGGTGATATCATTAGTTGTGCCGGCTCATTAATATGAGGAAGACAATTAATAGACGTTGCATATTTCGTCTTAAGAGCATTTGTTGTGAAAACCAATTCGTTTATATGGAAACTAAACAGGGTTTATATTTGTATAAATAGATGTAAATAGATAATGAATGTATCTGGAATGGTTGATATCCATGTCATTGGTTGTGCCCACTCTCTATAGGGGAGGAAGACAATCAATAGAGTGGTATACGCTGTTTCCAAAGCATAAGTTGTAAATTTGTATCAATTCATGTAAATGAAATCCATAACATTCTGAATTATCATAGTGTGTATAATGAGAAAGCAAACACCCTCTTTCCTCTAGTGACACTTCTTAAATTCAATTCTTGTGTGTGACATTGCCACAATAGTACTTTACAGTAGGAAATTAGTTCAAAAGCAAATGATTTCAAACTTAATCAAAGCAGTGTTCAGACTAGTTTAGCAACCTAACATTCCCTGTGGATTCGATCCCACTTGCCCTATCTATATAGAGTTTTTGGGTTATTTTTGATACTCATACGACTGGGTCCATCAGATGTGAGGAACAAAACCCAAAACAGAGGCTAAAACATGTGGTCTGAAATTTGTTGGAAATAATGACAAAAACATAAAGTATAGGATTTATTATGTAAATAGTTTAAGTATTGTATTGTTTATGTAACTATAGAAAGTGCAAGGACCAAAATAGCACTTAGTTAAAACCGAAAGGGTGTGTCTATTCGAAAAGACATAACCATTCGTGAAAGGGTTCCATGAAGAGTTGCAACCTTACGTCGCACCTCTTAGACTTGTATACATAGGAACCTTATTCAAGATTGTATTGTGTGAATTCAGTTTGATCAATAAAAGAATATTAGTTTGATTATTTCGATCCTGTGCAAGTTTATTAGTGTTTCTCGGGACCATTTTCCCAACATTTGGTATCAGAGCGCCAGGCTTTAATCAAACCATTCGATTTCATCATTTACCAGTCGATCAAACGAATTACACCAGAAGGTGATTCAAAGGGAATCATCATCGGTACCAAGGGCGGCAGAACAGTGGATTTGTTCTACAAACACCCGGCACCAATTCATCAAGTTTTGTTCCAGATTTCAATAAGAATTGAAATCAAATTCCAACAGAAGGCAAACCCACAGAACCGAAGGCAAAAATCAAAGCAACGATTTTTTAACAGTAAGCCCTATCGCATTTCATAGATATTAAGTAAACCCTAGAATTCAACAGAAGCATACTGAAATCGAAGGCAACAAGAAATCAGAGAGATAGAACCTGATTTCAGAGGCACCACCGTAGAAATACCCACAGAAAAGTGCCACAACCGCAGGAGTATACCCACGGACAGAATCTCCATCTCAGAACCACCGCCGAAGGAGAAAACCCACGGGTAGATCCACCACCGTAGAAAACCACGGGCAAAACCACCACCGCGAAACCACCATCACAGAACCATTAACGCAGAACCACCACCGTAGAACCACCAATCGCCACCATCAAATAGAGGCAACGATTAGGGTTCTTAGTTTTCTCAAATCAGAAACAGATTACCATAGCAATAGTTCGTGTGATTTTGCCAAATCAGAGCGGTTATAGAAGAAGAACAGCATCGATTCAGTAAACAGGGTTGCACCGATTCAAAGAGGGTTACATCAAGGCAGCGATTAAGAGATACACCGGTTCATAGAACAGGGGCAAACACCGTTTGAGAGAAACGGCAGTTAAGTGAACAGAAAGAAACCACAGCAACGTTTCAATAGAGAAACGTTTTTCAATCGAAGGGAGACCAAGGCCCGAAGAGAGGGTTTGTGCAGTCCAGAGAGAATTGGATCAAGTATAAACCGGACCCAAGAGATATTGAGGGTTCCAGCCGGATCAAACATCAGCCCAAGAAACAAAAGTCAGGTATTTTATTCTTAATACCTTGTTTTAATTTTATTTTTAGAAAATAAAATTAAATAGAAATCTTAGTTTCAATTTTATTATAACGTAACTTATAATAAAATTAGGTTTCGTGATAAAATAGATTATAACGTAACTTATAATTTATTATTGGTTTATGTTTTTATAACTTATAAAAGTTATATTAAAGTGTTTTTAAGTTTAATTTGTGTGTGAGGATTGAAGCACATAAATTTAAAGTTTTAAGTATACAAGTGTTTTAAGTTTAATTTGTGTGTGAGGATTGAAGCACATAAATTTAAAGTTTTAAGTATACAAGTGTTTTTAAGTTTAATGTGTGTGTGTGAGGATTGAAGCACATACAAGTGGTTTATAAAGTGTTTTCAGTATATGTGAGATTTAACACATATACAAGTTTTAAAGTGTTTATATGTGTAAAGTTTGACGCACATACAAGTTTTAAGAGTTTTAAGTATATGCAAGGTTTGACACATATACAAGTTTATTAAGTTTAAAGTTTTATTTCAAGTTTTTAAAGTTTTAAAGTTTTTAAGGTTTTAAGATTCAAAGTATTTACAGTTTTATAAAGTTTAAGTTTTAAAGATATTAGTGTTCAAAGTTCTAAATTCTTATAAAAGTTTAAGTTTTTTAAGAAAAATATTATGGGAGAAAATCCAAATGGTGATCAAAGTAATCAAGTTAAGGATCCAGGATCCTTAACCATTTTTCAATGTCCATTATTAAATTCAACAAACTATACCATATGGTCCATTAGAATGAGAACCATACTACAAGCAAATAGTCTTTGGGATATGGTTGAACCTACCCCTCAAACTCAACCGGATGATAAAAGAGACAAGACTACGATTGCATATCTGTTTCAAGCTTTACCTGAAGATCTCATACTACAAGTAGCAAATTGCAAAACTGCAAAAGAAATGTGGGATACGTTGAAGATTAGAAATATCGGCATAGATCAAGTTCAAAAGGCAAGACTACAAACCCTTAGATCAGAATTTGAAGCACTACAAATGGAGGAAGAAGAGTCTATTGATTCATTCACCACAAAATTGACAAGTATTATCTCAAGGATGACTAGCCTCGGAACAACAATTGATAACCAAACCCTTGTGCGGAAGATTCTAAATTCTGTACCAGAAAAGTTTGTACAAATTGTTGCATCAATCGAACAATTCTCTGATCTAGACACAATGACACTGGATGAGACTATTGGAAGATTGAAAACATTTGAAGAAAGGGTGAAATTCAAGAAAAAGAAGCATGCCGAAAGTCTAGACAAGCTCTTGTTGACACACGACAACAATACTGGCCGTAAACGTCATTACAACAGTCAAAAGCAAGGAAAACCCACGATGAAGGATTATAATGAAGAGAAGAGATCCACAAGAGACTTCAGCAAAATAAAATGCTACAACTGCAATAAATATGGACATTATGCCTCACATTGCCGTGAAGGAACTCGAAGATTTCAAAGACTAGAAGAGACGAATTTGGTTGAAGAAGATTTAGAGCCAACTCTCTTATTTGCAAGTTCAAGTTTACAAGATTTTAAAGATAATGAAGAAGTACAAAAAGATGAAGAAGGAATCAACACTGAGTAAGATTACTGTTTTTGTCATTAGGGGGTGAATGTTGGAAATAATGACAAAAACATAAAGTATAGGATTTATTATGTAAATAGTTTAAGTATTGTATTGTTTATTTAACTATAGAAAGTGCAAGGACCAAAATAGCACTTAGTTAAAACCGAAAGGGTGTGTCTATTCGAAAAGACATAACCATTCGTGAAAGGGTTCCATGAAGAGTTGCAACCTTACGTCGCACCTCTTAGACTTGTATACATAGGAACCTTATTCAAGATTGTATTGTGTGAATTCAGTTTGATCAATAAAAGAATATTAGTTTGATTATTTCGATCCTGTGCAAGTTTATTAGTGTTTCTCGGGACCATTTTCCCAACAAAATTCACATCGCTTTAATTATGATACATCTGCACTTATCTATCTATACTATTAAAAGAGTAACTATACTTTTAAATTCAAATCAAATCAAATCCAACAAAATCTAATACTCTAATAACTTATTACTTATAATATAATATAATAAAAGTTTATAATATTTTTAAAAAATAATTACTATTCATGTGTGTAAAATTATACAAAATTAATATGTCATAATAAATAATAATATCATTATTATATATATTTGTTTAAAAATAATATTTGTATTTTTATATTTTAGTTTATTATATTTTATACATATTAAAAATATCTGCGTAATACGCGGGTAATAAACTAGTATAATAATATAGGATGAACAAAGTGCAAGTTACAAACTACCTCCTAACTTACAGGAACCACTAAAAACTGCTTTAAACCAAACCAAATGAACTGCATCTAACAACCATTATTTAAGTTTGTCATTAACAATAATTGCTATATTTTATTACATTGTAACAATGTAACCTGTAACTGATGTATGTAGTGCCAATTTATAAGTCTCGATCTATTCTATGCTTACGAGTGAAAACATTAAAGCAGCCTCTCTTGTATCTATATCAAGTAACCAATAAGTTGAAACATGTAGGAGTCAAATTCAGGACCTCCTTTGGAGGATCCTAAGACTCAACTACTAACCCACCCTTATAGGGTTCTAATGGTCAACCTAATGACACTAAAATCACTAAAATGTTGGATGAGGCTTTCAAAAGTCTAAAAGAATCGATTGATCTATCGATCCAATATGTGTGTCTCAAAAAAAACCAAACAGCTTTGTGAGGGAGTGCATTCTTAGAAAAGAAATTAAACAATTTCTATACATTTCAACGTATATGTTTTTTTATTAGAGGAAATTATCATTATTTGATATAATAACTCAGTTTGAGATTATATAATTATTTAGTATATGTATTTCTCAATTCATAACAATTATAAAAACAATATATCCCAACAACGCACGGGTACTAGACTAGTTAATTAGCATACGTTAATTGCACACCCACATTTTAACCACAACTAATTAAATAGAATCTTATTGTATCTAATCTTCCTGATCTTCAGCACCTGGGTTTCTTTGATGGACTGGACTTCTGAAACATATCCTGAACATATTTGAGTTTACGGAGCACATCAGTTATGGTGATTCGTCCTTCGGGAGAATCATTAGTGCAAGAAAGTGCAACCTCAATGACCCTTGTGAGGCACTCATGTTGGATCTTCACACTCATGGGTGGCTCCTCCGAGTACAAGTGTTCCTCTTCCATTAGCATTTTTAAATCCAACACTTGTTCTAATTTGGCCGGGAAAGCAGAGCGCACCCAGGTTTTAAGGCTTAAACCGCCCACAAAACTCCCGTCTGTTGGACTCTTCCCTGTGAAAAGCTCCATCAGCATAATGCCGTAACTGTAGACATCTCCTTTGGTAGATGGTTTCGCTCCCATACCATACTCTGCAGACGATGTAAATCAATCTATTAAGTATAACTATTCATTCATGTATTACAATCATTTGTTAATTAAATTAGTGAACTGACCTGGAGGTATGTAACCCATAGAACCTTTAAGAACATGGGCAGAGCTAAAAGATTGATCTTTGTCAACAAACATGCTGGCAAGCCCAAAATCTCCAATTTTCGCAGTCATATCTTTATCCAGCAGAATATTACTAGGCTTTAAATCGCAATGCACCACCGGAGCCACCACACATTCATGGTGCAGATAACTCAATCCACTAGCAATATCAATTGCCACATTTAATCTATCCAGTAATCCCATTCCATTCCTGATCCAATTCTCCAAACTCCCATTCTTCATGTATTCATATACTAGTGCAAGAAATTCCTTGTTCTTGTGATCCAAACTGGAGCAGGAAGTAATCAGTTTGACGAGATTCCTATGCCTGAGATGCCGCAGTGCTGCACATTCAGCCAAAAAGCTAGGCAATGATCCTGTGGTCTCCATGTCAAGAGTCTTAACAGCAATTTCTTGGGTTTCTTCTTCGAGGTCAAGAAACCCTTTGTAGACAGACCCAAAACTCCCACGTCCAATCAAGTTTTCCTCATTGAAGTTCATAGTTGCTGCACGTAGCTGCTCATATGTCACCATGTGATGCTGGCCCTTGAAGGAACTACGATAGTCCATAATCATCACATTGTTTCTCTGTCGTAAGTAGAAAACCATAGCGATTGATAAAAATATTAACAATGCCAATGCAATTGCTGCGACAGAAATCACAAATGCTTTGTGGCTGTCACCTTTTTTGCATTTGGTAGCGTAGCATAGCTTTGGGTTGCCTTCAAGATGAACCCTAGTGAGATTTGAGAAAACCCCATTACTAGGTACTATTCCTTCCAAGTTGTTAAAAGAAAGGTTCAGGAATTGTAGGACCATTAGGTTTTGAAGCTGAGGAGGGATTGAACTGGAAAGTTGATTGGAAGACAGGTCGAGAGTTTCCAACCCTTTTATTTCACCCAAGCTCTTCGGAATGTTGCCTGAGAGAGAATTATTGGAGATGATCAATTTCTCCAAGCTCTTACAGTTTTTGACCGTGCTTGGAATGTTGCCCGACAAACGGTTGTTGGAGAGATCAACTGCCACCACTCTTTCAAGCAGCTCGATTTCTCGAGGCAAAGAGCCAGTTAATGAGTTGCCCGAAAGATTGAGGATGGTCGTTAAACTTGGGAGATCAAGAACTTCTCCAGGAATACTCCCAGTGAGCTTGTTCATGGACAAATCCATTGAAATTAGCCTTTCAAAATTCCTAAAACTGATTGGTATGCTTCCTCCCAATTTATTGCATGACAAATCTATTTCAGTTAAGTTCCGAAGATTACCCAACGAATTTGGGATATTCAAAGACAAATTATTTTTTCCTAGAACAAGTTCCTGCAGCTCCTCCAACTGGCCTATCTCAGGCGGGATTTCGCCAGAAATGGAGTTATGGCTAATATTTAACAAACCTAGGCCTTTTAGTTGACCAATCGAGCGCGGGATGCTGCCAGATATATGGTTCGAACCCATGTACAATTTTTTGAGTTCTTTTGAAAGATTGCCTATGGATTCTGGGATGGGACCATCAAAATGGTTACCATCAATGGCTAGGAAATCAAGTTTTGTGCTGTTTACCAAAGAATTTAAGAAGCTAAGACCCTCACCCGGTGCACTAACAATATCATTGTACCCAATATTATACATTTCTAACTTAAGAAGGTTTCCTAGTCCTGGTGGTACGGTCCCATGCAGTCGGTTATGTGCCATTCGTATGATTCTTATGTTTGTGAGGTTATGCAACGAACCCGGAATAGTACCTGTGAACCGATTGATGCAAAAGTTGAAAACTAGAAGATTTGGGAGTGTTTCCCCAACGTTGTAAGGTAGATCACCCCACAAATCATTAGAAGCGAGAGCTAGAGACTCAAGTGAGGACATGTTATAAATGGACGGTGGAACTATGCCAGTGAGATTATTGATGGTGAGATCAATATTCTTTAGGTTTCGAAGACGAGACAAGTCACCAGGAATCGGGCCATTAAGTGTATTGGTGCCCAAGTTCAAAGTGGATAGTGAAGAAAGGTTAGCAATAGAGGGTGGAATAGAACCAGAAAGCTGGTTTTTTGCCAAGTTCAGAGTTTGAAGATTAACAAGGAGAGTGAGATCATCAGGAATCGAACCAGAAAACTTGTTTTCCATGAAGTCAACAACTCTGAGCTGGATGCATCGACTTATATTCGCTGGGATGGTGCCTTGGAGGCTGTTGAAGCTGACGTTCAGGACTCTCAGCCGAAACAGTTTGGTGATTGTCTCCGGAAGTTCACCGACAAATTGGTTATCTTGGAGTTGAAGTGATCTCAGAAAGGATAAGTTCCCAATATGCAGGCTAACTGGACCAGTTATCTGAAGCTTGGAGAGGTCAAGACCAACCACTCTTCGGCCACGATCACCACACAACACTCTGGTCCAGTTACATGGGGACGAATTTCGATCCCACGTAGCTAAAGCCTCCGGGGGTTGGGTGATTGTCTGAGATTTTATGGAGAGCAAGGCTTGTTTGTCTGTATCAATACTTAAAGTGACAGAAGAAGATACATATGATTTGCTTATGAAACTAGAAGAGAAAACAAAGAAGAGGATGACAAGGTGGAACACGGAAAGGTCCATGATGTTTTATATACTTATTATTATAAGGAGTTGGTGGTTGGTATTTATAGAGGTTGCCTGATCGAATCTGTTTCTTGGACAAGTTGTAACTTGTTATGTACGTTGATCGAGGAAATAGTTGGTCAAGGGTCTTCAGCTCTACTGCTCTAATTTGTATTCTTGAACCGATAACCAAATATAACCAGTCACGTTTGGTTCTATATGTTAATTAGCAGGAGGATGACACGTGTAACGGTTTTCTTACCAATAATTTCGGTTCATGCTGTATCCTTTTTATATTTTTGTTAATTTGTGCAGCCGATTATTTCTTTGTGTGAACCTTTTTTCTTCAAATATTGACATACTAAGGTAGACTCTTATGTATTACGTTGGTTGGTTTAAAAATCAAATACTTATAAAAATATATAAAACAATTATAAAAAAGTTAAAGTTTATTATAGGGTTTACTCCATATTTATGCAACCACGTTTCCACCTTTTATCAATTCATGTAACAAAATCACTTTTAATATAGTTTATGCAATGACGTTTTAACTTGTTATCAAGACATGGATTACTCTTGTCTTGATCTTTAGTCTAAGTGTGTTAGTTGATGACTGTCAAATTAAGGTAGTTACAGACAGTTAATGTTTGGTGGTTAATGTCCGAATGGTTGCACTGTTGCACCGGTTAGTTGGTTGTCATGGTTAAAGGTTGTGATACAACTGCATGTCCATCAAACACTTGCATTTGAAGGGGTATATATGACGCTTCACTTGTGTCTCTGCATTGTGTATATATGTGTTTGTAAGTCTATGTTTTAAAGTGTTATAAGAAATTATTTGTTATATATCATATGTTTTTATTCTTCCAAATCAAAGTGCTTAACGCATTTTAGTTTTTTATAGTATAGATGCACTAAAAGTAGTTAAATATGGGTTATAAGGCACGCTAGGCCCGTCTCCGCTCAAGGACGGAGGCACATGTGAACAAGAGGGAGGAAAAACCCCCAATGATTTGGTTATGATCTTTAAACTCATATATAATTTTGAGCTAAGTTATTGTAATTCATTAGTCCATTTAGGTACATGCCCCCAACTCATTTAGATGAAGACCTTCAGCCCAACAGTGAAAAAAAATCAATACTAAATTAAAGAGAATGCCCATGAAAAAGTTATCTATTCACAAATTTTAATCCAATAGTACGAGATATGTTATTGTTTAACCATTATTTGTGAAGATTTATTATTTGATTAAATTCTTATGATTTTTTAGTTGGTTCTTAGGATTTGTTGTTTGTTAAAAAATTTATGGTTTTTTAGTTGATTAAATTAATCGATAAGCTGTTTGATTATAATTAATTAAATTGGTTTCATAACCGAGAACCCTATCTGACAATCTGTGGATCCTCGTAATGAGAATGATGAGCAATTTTATAGTCTCAGACACTATGCCCCCAATGTAAGGATTTTCTGGATCCGGCACTGCTTCCGCTACCAACATAACTTTCTCCTTCTTTTACCAACTTATGCAACGAAATTACTTTTTAACATGGTTTATTTGATTAATGTTGAAATTGTTATCAAAAGATGCAACATTTAACCTACTTATTTGTCCGATCATATTTTAATTTGTTGTACATCAATTAAAGGAAAAATTATGCAAAAAAAAAAAAAAAAAATCATCAAAGTATTATTTTTTTTTATTAAGTCCCCATTTCATTTTTTTTCCTGATAAGTCCCTAAACTGCTTAAAACTTTTAAATTCACCATTGACCTGGTATATAACACGTTAGCATGGTTAAACCTATTTTGTAAAAACCATTAAAGTATATTTGTCTACGATTTTATTTTTTTTCTTAAGATTTAAATTATATTTTGGATATCTATTTATTTTTATATTACAATTATATGATATATCATTGTTTGTTTATGTATATGAAATATTTTGATTTTCAACTATTCGATAAAATAAAATGAACCATTCGGTTTTTTACTTTTTTCAACCTTTTAAAAACAGCGATCCGATTTCATTTCCCAATCATAAATAAATAGTCGTAGCAATTTTCGTTTGAAAAACGGAATGAATTACAGAATGCTTCTTTTGGAAAATTTAAAAATCTATTGGTCTTACATTTTTCGTTCAGAAATATTAAAAAATTATGAATCCATTCTGTTTTTCAAACAAAAATAACTAAATTATTTATTTATGGTCTTAACTTAAAAGCAGACGAATTCGTCATTTTTTCCGATCAAAAAAAATAAACATCAGAGTATCTATAACTATTTAGTTAAATGTTCATCATTTTTTTTGGATCATAAATAATTAGTTGTAGCAATTTTTGTTTGGATAAATGAACTGAGTTGTAGTTTTATACACTCAAGAATATATAAATTGGAATGAATCATACTTTTATCCATTCGAAATAATTAAAAGTTAATTAAAGTTTTTTTTCGTTCGAAAAAAATCAAATTGGAACCGACTAAAAACATCGGAATAGTTTGTCTTCTTTATCTAAAATTAGAATCTCAAAAGTGTTAATATAATAATACTAAATAAACAATGAGAAGATATATAATCATTAATAAATAATCATAATATAAAAGTAAATAAATAATCCAAAATAAATAAAAGAAGTAATTAAAAAATTTAAAATCATAAATAAATAATTTTAACGTAATTATAAAATGTTCAACAATAATGATAATTTTTAATAATAATAATAATAAAATGAATTGGTGACTTAATCGAAAAAATTTTATACTTAATTTGATGGTTTTTTACAAAATAGATTAAGCACGGTAACCTGCTTAGCAGGCTCACTACAAGAAAAATGTCTTTTAGTGACACAAAAAAAAGTGTAACTATATCTTACTTTTAGTGACACTTATGAAAAAGTGTAGGTATAGATTAATCTTTTACCTACACTTAATCTAAATTAGTGACACAAAAATTTTGTCACAAAATACTTGAGGGCTAAACCCACATACATTTTTAGTCACTATATATCTATACCCACTCTACTTTTACCCACTCTTTTTGTTGTGTAGGTAAAAGATTTTGATAACTATTGTGACACTTTTTTGACAACAAAAAGAGTGGGTAAAAGTGGAGCGGGTATTGATATATAGTGACTAAAAATGTATGTGTTTGTGTCACTAATTTAGAAGAAGTGTGGGTAAAAGATTGATCTATACCTACACTTTTTCATAAGTGTCACTAAAAGTAAGTGATCGGGACACTTATTTTTGTGTCACTAAATGGCACTTTTCTTATAGTGGCTGCAAGTTAACTTTAGACTGCTTTTATCAATTTGTATATGGTTTAGGGACTTATCAGGAAAGAAAAATAAAATGGGGGCTTAATCAAAAAATATATATACTTTTAGGATTTTTTGCATAATTTTCCCTTTAAAAGCCTAAGTAACATAATTACATGTAAAAAAAAAATTCATTTCACCATCTTTTTTTATTATAGTATGGATTGAGTGAAAAACTTATCTAATTTCAATACAACATTTTGTTTCTCTTGCTTTATTATATTTTCATTTGTACGCCGTTTAAAACGTTACTACTCGTTTCCGATTAAAAAAACTACAGATGCTTAAAGAGGATAACCATCAAATATGGGGATTCAGAAATAAACGATTACTATAAACGATTAATTTCACCTTATGAATTTGATCATCGATACCAATAAATGCTCAATATTCATTGCAAGATTAGATCGTTGTTTAACGTAAATGGTAACATTTTACAACATAAAAGATTAACATTATATTAAGTTGTTATTTCTGAATCCCCAAAGTTATCACTGATTATCTGACGGTAATCTCTATTTAAGTCTCATCAATATTTTTTTTATGTTGAACTAGTTATTAACCCACGTATTACATGGATATTTTATAAATAACATTTACCAAAATTTTAAACAAAACGTCAAGTACATACAAAAATGTTAATTTTTTTCTAAAAAATACGAAAATAGTATTATATGTTGTTATTAATGATAACTAAAATTTTTCTATTTTGAAATATGTATGAATTATTTATCGTGTCTCATCTTTTTAAAACTACTTATTTTTAGGTTTTATGCATAAATAAAAATTTGTTTTTTACACAAAATAAAATTTAAAAATGTTTAAAATAAATTATCAAATATTGCATTATTTTTACTTTTTAAACATATAAAATAATGCGTAATTAGCTAACATTAGAAGTCAATTCTGAAAGTTATTTAAATCATTAAAAAAATTATTTTTTATTTATAGGAGTTGAATTACGTAGTACTTAGTTATATTTTAACTTCAAAGTTTTTTTAAAAAAATAACTAATTAAGAAGAACTGTATATGAAAAATAAGACGAGAAAACGAAACTTTTATCAAGCGAGGATGTGACACGTAGCGCTAGACATTTTCTTTTATATATATATATATATATATATATATATATATATATATATATATATATATATATATATATATATATATATATATATATATATATATATATATATATATATGGGAGGGTTCTTTTGAGAACCTTAAATATTGTGGGAACCTAAGAACTAATCTCAGCCTTTGGATTAATAGGATCAAAGGCTGAGATGTTGGATGACATTTTTGAAATAAAAAAGATTTCAAGGGGTATGGTTGTTAGAAAAAAGAGGAGGGGAGGGGTAAAAAGGAGAAAAAATTTTGAATATCATTGAAAAAGCACTGCACGCATTTTCCAACACAATTAATGCCCTCCTCGATTTTCTCTTTATCATTTTTTCTACCAAAAAAAAAAACCACCAGAGTTTTTAGATTTATACAATATATTCTTTGAATAAAATACAATTTTATATGAAGATTAAAATATATTCTATGGAGTCAACATAATATTTTATGGTGAATATACAACATTCTATGACGGAGATACAAAGCAACACAATCCGATCGAACATTCGACAATCACAATCAATGGTGCCCATGATAGAATCTTTTACAACCTGCATTAAAACAATGGATTCAAAACTATCATGCAAAAAAATGTATAACATTTCTAGTTACATAGAATAGCAATATTCTATGTAGAATATGTGAACTATCTACGTAGAATATGTGAACAATCTACGTAGATTAGTGGTATTCTATGAAAAATATGTGAACATTCTGCGTAGAATTGGTGTATTCTATATAGAATATATGACACTTACCTAAGATCTATATAAATTTGCAAACAATCTGTAAAAAAACTATAAATGTGAGAAGATTTATATAGATTTACACTGACATTAAAAATATGAACATCATAAGATAACATAAAATCTGAGAAGAATACAAATTAAAGAATCCAAAATCTATAAATGTTTATAGAAGTTCTATTCAGACAACATAGAATACAAAAATATATATAGATTTACAGACAACATACAATGCAAGATATTCTACGTAGAATGCAAGATATTCTACGTAGAATTCAAGATATTCTACGTAGAATGCAACATATTCTACGTAGAATGCAACATATTCTACGTAGAATGCAACATATTCTACGTAGAAGAAATGTTAAATAAAGCAACGAATACTCGAATCAAATATAAACATGACCTGGATTAGTAGAAAAACAATCGTCGACCTCCTCATCGGCTGCAAAACCATTTGGAAAAATATTACACGGGGTCTGTTGAAATGTGTCGGTCGACTCCATGGATTCAGGTGAAATAAAAAAAACGGAATGGTTTTCCGGCGACGGAACCGAGCTTCTTCTTGCCGGAAAAAATGAAAGAAAAAGAAAAAATTAATGACAAACTCATTGATGATTGCATAGTTTAATTAAAGGACATAAAGTTGGAAACTTTTCTGAAAAGTTGCATTAAATGAGGGAGGAAAAATGACTGATTTGCCCTTAGTGGACCCAGCCATACTTGAAAATATTTACAACAATGCCATTGATTATCCACCCTTGATCCTATTTATCCAAGGGCTGAAATTGGTTCTTATGTTCTCACATTATTTAAGGTTCTTAAAAGAACCCAATCCTATATATATATATATATATATATATATATAGAATATGGTTCGTGTGAGTACTTAAAAAATGCAGAGTACCGTGAGTACCTGTGAACACACGGGTTTAAGATGTGAACATGCTCCGAAAAAAAGTTTTTTTTTTTAAATTTTTTTCATATTCATTTAGATACAAATAATATAAGCATATTTGTAAAAGAATTACACGCATTCACACTTCGTAGCCTCTTAAAAGTCATGTGAACGTGGAAAAATTCATGTGAACATGCTTAGCTGTGAACATACGTTCACAACAGTGCAGTTCATGTGAACTTGCACGTTTCACATAGTTATAGTGTGTGTTTATGTGTGATTTTTTGCAAGTAGTATTATATTATTAATTTAAACATGATTATGAAAAAAATTTTCAAAAAAAATAATTTTAAGCGAGGTACCTCCGGTACTCCGCAAAACTAGTGGTACTCATTTGAACCCAAATCTATATATATATATATATATATATATATATATATATATATATATATATATATATATATATATATATATATATATATATATATATATATATATATATATATATATATATATATATAAACTAATTACTTTTTTCCAGAATATAAGCTTATAAACAAATACACAATTATTATATGCATATGATATAAACATATATTTAGTTTATCAAAAGTTCATTCAACTTAAACAATTATAATGTTTTTCAACTATAACATTTTATATGCTATCTATGTAAGATGTCAAGAAAAAGATTATCCATAAACTTTTAACTCAAACTTAATTTTATTTTTTTTACTCATGTGAGATTAGTTCAATTTAAAAAAATAAAAAATTGTGTGCTCGATTTACAAAAAATTCAAAAGAATCTAGTTATCTAATTATTTACACAATAAGTTCAATTACTTTTTTTTCTAAATAAGAAAAACCCAAAATACGTGAGCTAAATCCATTTTTTTTTAAATTAACATAAACACTAACCTTTAATTAAAATAATTAACGTACACTCACAAATTTCTATTCCTTAATGGTTGTTGGATATCAATATAAAAAAATAAACATGAATCCGCAAATTACAAATCATGGATTACATTTGATTTTTTTACACCAAGAAAATATCATGTTTGTAAAATATAAAAAATTATATGTTTTGATTAAAAATTGAACATCAAAACATTAACTTTTTTATCTTAGAAATAAATTTAGATTAGTATTAGAATATTTAAATTATTTCCTTTTTTAATTGTATACATTAAATATGAAAGTATTTGAATTAGATTTCATATTTTCTTAATAAGGAATTAGTAAAACTTAGAAACCTAATTATGGAAAAAGACGGGAAATCAAAAATTTTGAGAGATGAGGAAGTGACACTTAGCAAATATGTTTTCTTTTATTAATAGGGTTTATTATGAAAAAAAACCAACATGTTTTCACGTTTTTTGCATTTTCGTCCCTCCATGTTATTTTTTTCCATAAAAAACCTCAAGTTATTCTTTTCTTAGTGGTTTAGTAGAAGAAGAGATTATGTGTCCAAGATTTTATTTCACACAGATTTTTTCGCTTTCTAACTACTAAAGAGAAGTTGAAAGGAATTTTACAATGTTTATTGAAGATTTCTGAATATCATTCTTGTTGGGATTATCATTAGATGAAGATTGTTATTAATCGAGTTTGAAGAACTTCTTGAGTTAACTAGAGCAAATTGTAGATTTGAAAGTTTAACGGAGATCCGTTAGAATTCACAATTCTAGAGAGGGCATTGTCATCGATCTATATTATATAAAATAAGAAAATCATTTGGAGTTTCTGAACCATTGGATGGAAAGAAATCAATGGTCCAGTTAATGACAACTCATAATTATTTATTAAATGTCTATTATACCCTTAATTAAAATCAATAATTACACCTATGCCATTTTTTTAATTCATTTTCCATTTTTTTAATTGCACAAAATAATACGCATAAACAAAACCGTCATTTTCTTTAAAAAAAAGTCATGTCATCAATTTTTATCTTTCAATCCGATATGGTTACATTGATTGACTTGGTTTGAAGAGTATGTTATCTTAAATAGAAAAAAAATGTATGTTTCCCAAATTAGAAAAACTGTGACAATACATTACCTTTTCACGCAATTAACCCTTTTAAAAACTTAAAAACTGGGTTCTAATATTCAAATTTCACCAAATCAATAAAAAAAATAAACTTAAGAACTTTTATGGAAAAAAAAAAGAAGACATGAAGTGACGAAAATGAAAAAAACGTGAAAACATGTTGGTTTTTTAATAATAAACATTTTAAATTAAATATACTAATTTATTGCTTCGAAACGCAAAACCCGACAAAAATTTGTATAACGGGTCCCTTGAGAACCTAGATCCGTCACTGTTAAAGACGAACTCTGGGTCAAGGTTCTATGCACACATTTATACATTTAGTCAAAAATTTATACTAATCAACTTGATCGTATCATTTTATCCATGCATACTCATGAGTCATTTGGACTTGGTATACACTTGTTATTTACGCATTTGTGCTTAAGACTTTCAATATATGGAGGATATAGATTTTGACACCGTGATATAGATTTCTGTATTGAAGACAACCCTTCATGTAACTTTTTTCTCTTTTGAGAAGTCTTCATGGATGTGACTTATCTTAATTTAATTCATTTAGATTATGGTTTAGGCCGATATAAGACGACATTTGGTTCGCAAAATGTTCACTCCAAGAATGGAATCTGTCAAATGAATGGAATTCTGGAAGAAATGGAATTCGTCTGAATCCAATAACTGTAGTTTGTTTGGTTGGCATGAAAGGAATGAAATTCAGACTCAATTCATTTGTTGTTTTTCTGTTTTATTTATTTTTTTTGTCAAATGAATTGGAGGATGATTAACACAAATGACCAAAATATCTTTTTAATAATTTTTCAAAATTTTTTGTCTTATAAAATATTTTAATATTGTGTTCTTTTTTATTTTATTCTTCATAAAACAAATCTTTTCTTTATATATTCATAGAACAAATGTCTTAAAATGATAACATTTAATATTAATGTTTACTACATAAACATGATAGTATTTGATGTGTTGAGGTTAAAGTGGGCTAGGTGGCATGTAGGTGAGGCATGGGTAGGGTTGGATTAGGTTGGGTGAGTTAAAAGTAAGGTCGTGATATGATATGATAGGATAATATTAAGTAGGATAGGTGTGTGTAATGTAAGATTAATAAAAGATGTAATAGGTTTGACAGGTGATTAGATCAATGGTAAGGTATGGTACACAGTGGAGTGAGTTGGGTAAGGTATGGTAATATGGCTATATATAAGAGTGGAAAGGGGTTGTGGTAAGTTTGGTGTGTGAGTAGATTGGTGGTAGGGTAAGGTGAGTGGGTGGGGTGGGTGGGGTGGATGGGGTAAGGTAGGGTAGGGTACGATGAGTGTAATATAAGAGTAAGAAAAGATGTGGTAACTTTTATGGGTGGATAGAATAGTGGTGGGTATGGTGGTAGGCCTATGGATGGGGCTGGTGGGTAGTGTGGGGTGAGGTACGATAGGATAAGTGTAATATAATGGTGAAAATATATGTTGTAAGTTATGATGGTTAGGGTATGGTAAGCTCGGTGGGATAGGGTAGGGTAGGGTAGGGGTAAGATAGGGTGGGTGGGTGGGGTAGAGTAGGGCAGGGTAGATAATGTATAGGAATGGTAGGTGGGTTGGGTTAGGTTTGGTCGAGTCGATATGATAAGTATTAGTGAATAGAGAATATATGTCGTGAGAATTGAATGTTCATTTCCATGATAACTCCCATGGAAAATACATTTCTTTAGTGGATGAAATGTTTTGTTTGAAATGGAATCATCATTCCATGGATCTTGACAGTCAAATATGCTATAGGATTGGAATGTTCATTCATTTTCCATCGGATTCCTTCAGAATCGGTGAACCAAACGTCCCCTAAAGGTTTTTGGTGTTTTAATTGTGCTTTGTTCTATGGTTTATTGTCATATATGGTGTTTGCTGGACATAGTTTGAATGGGTGTTTTGAATTTGGATTATATTATAATAAATCTATTCTATTAAATAGATAACTAAATGTCACATGATATTTATTATGTTGTCACTTCGATTAATCAGGAAATGTCACGTGTATTATAAAAATATTCTGTTTAAAAATAAAAATATAATATAATTAAAGTGGTTAATTTATAAAATATAAATAAAATAAAATTCAAACTATATTTATACAAAACCGAAAGAATTTATTTTAAATTCAAATCAAATCTAATACTCTAATAACTAATTATAGTATAATAAAAGTTTAGAAGAATATAGAATAATAATTACTATTAATATACATTTAAATATATAAAAAATTAATAGGTCATGATAAATAATAATATCATTCTTATATAGTTTTTATAAAAATTAATAATTCTAACTTTACCTTTTAGTTTACTATATTTTAAACAAACAACAATATATTTGAAAAATCTGTAATACGCGAGTAATAAATCAGTTTTAATTATAATAATAATAACTAATAAGTAGACAAAAAGACATTTTTCATGATTTGATAGTTTACCTGGATACAGTCTCTCAATCTTAATAATCCTAAATTCCGTCCCTATTTTTGTTAATTTGTTCCGGTTTAGTCACAGAGCCGTTAAACTTAATGGTCCAATCGTTAACTTTGTGATAATGATCTTTTTACCAATTTCAACTATGACACTTTTAGTATTTAGGTTTTATTAATTTTTATTTATAGTTCAAAATTTATCTTTTTATGTATTATTATATTATTTTATTTATGAATACAATTTTTTAATTTATAGATACAATTATTTTTTAGTTTGACTTATATTTACTATTGTTAGTATATTATTTACAAATTTATTTTTTATCTGTTAAATAATTTTATTTTCATTATTTATAAGTTCATATTCATTATTAGTTTTAACATTATATATACTAATTAACATTACAAGAGTCTGGGTTGTGTATGTTGATGTTTTTTAATAAAAATTTTAACCAAAAACCAAAATGTTTCGTTTTTAAAACCTAAAAACCGAGGTTGTGTTGTTCGTTTTTGGGTGTGCTGTGGTTTTTAGTTTTTTTTTCCTGTTTTTCTAAACATTTTTAATTTAAAAGTGAAAACTTTAAATTTGTCGTGTTTTAACTTAATATCTACTTTAAATAAAGTAAACTAAATAACCAAGCTAATTTAATCTAATTTGTAAATTTCCAGTAATAAAATATAAATGATAATTTTTATTTTGACTGTCAAATAAGTGTTGAATAAAACGCAAAATGATCATTTTGTTTTTGATTCACACATTTTGTTAAATTACGAAATAACATGTTGATCCAACATATGTGTTATTTTGATTCAACATTTCTCACATCTCTTACAAATGTTTGATTTCACATTTGATTTTATATATATATATATATATATATATATATATATATATATATATATATATATATATATATATATATATATATATATATATATATCTGTGTGTGTGTGTAGATTGAGTTTTAAATTGAGAACTTTTATGCACCAAGGAACCTCTGAGAACTTTTATGCATCAGATAATCTACCAATGGTGCATAAAGAGAATTTAAAGAATACAAAATAAATTTGAAATTAAATACATAGAAATAAAAAATATGGAAGTTAAATTAATATAAATTACATTTCCTTAAATATCTCTCACTTTCCTTCTCTTCCTCCCTCTCTCTCAACCCCACACAAACACACTTTCTCTTTTCCTCCTCTCCCTTTCGGTCCTAGAACCACCATGGTGGTTGTGCGCCGCCACCACCACCACCACGGTTCTCTCTCTCTCTCTCTCTCTCTCTCTCTCTCTCTCTCTCTCTCTCTCTCTCTCTCTCTCTCTCTCTCTCTCTCTCTCGCCTCTCTTCCTCTCCCTCTCGGCCGCTAGAAAGCTTCCACGGTTGTGCATCACTCTCTCCACCGCCACCATGGTTGTTTACCGCCACCACCATGGTTGTCCACCCCCTCTCTCTCGGCCTCCATTTCCTCTCTTTTTCTCTCGACCGATCACAACCACCAGTCACCGCCGCTATTCACCACCACCACCATCTGTGAAAAGATGAACATGAAGATCATGAACGAAGATGAATCAAGAAGATGAACATGAAAATGAAGATGATGAAAAAAATAGATGATGAACGAAGATGATTAACATGAAAACGATGATGAATAAAGATGATAAACGAAGATGCATCATGAAAATGAAGAATGAATATGAACGATGAACACAATGCATAGATGACCAATGAACACGATGCATAGATGAATTTGTGTATTTTTTTTGTTAAATTTGGAAGTACATCAATTGAATTCGTTTAACATTTATTATTTGATTATTTGTTAAAATATTAAATTTAATGAGGTATGCACATTCCCCATAATTCTCTTCTTTGTTTGTTCTTGCAATGCACAAAATGCATAACATTGTCCAACTATTTACCAATTTGTCATTAATCTAATCCACATAATTTTTTGATCTAATGGATGGTATAGGTTCTTTTTGTATGTGGATACATAAAAGTTCTTCATTGAACCTCCCTATATATATATATATTTAATGGGTAGTTTTGGGAAAAAAAAATTTATTTCTCCTAATTATATATTCTTTTTTTCTCCATTCACTTTCATTTCAATCCTAAAAAAACCGTGCCTTATCTCTCTTTCTCCCTCAACCCTAAAAAAATTTATATGTCCTATTTATATATTCTCTCTCAACCCTAGATATTTCATTGCCCCCTGTCGTATCTCTCTAACAACTAGTAAATTGTTATCGTTGTATCTATATAGAATACATAATATTTTACATAGATTACATGATAATCTACATAGAATATGTTTGCCAGTTAATTTGTTAAAACTGTGTTTCTAATGTGTTTCTACATAGAATACGCGATACTCTACATAAATTATGAATAATAATGTTAATCTACATAGATTATGGATAGTAATTTTTTAATACTGTGTTCTTACATGTCATTTTATGTAACATTCTACATACACTATGAATAGTAATGTTAATCTACATAGATTATGAATAGTAATTTGTTAAAATTGTGTTTATACATATCATTCTATGTAACATTCTACATAGATTATGAATAATAATGTTAATCTACATAAAAAGATATGGAAATGTATAAGAAACATAAAAATATATGAAATGTATAAGAAAAACATAACATCTTACATAGATTAAAAATTGTAACGTTAATCTACATAAAAAGATATAGAGTTATATAACATTATATATAGATACATAATAATTCTATATAAAATACGTTAATTTTTTAGCAGTTAAATAATTTTCTATATAGACAAAAAAATATTTTTTAGAAAAATCAATTCTCATGAAAGAAGAGAAAATGAAAAAGAAAAAAAAAGTAAGAGAGAGAAAGAGAAAAAAACAGATTTTTTTCTTCCAAAAATACTCTTTGCACACCTTTTCAAGATTCCCCACTATCAAAGTTTTAAATAATTACAAAAATGTCATTTGACAATTTGGAGCCATAGATCTTCTTGATCTAATGTCCCAAATGGTTCTTAAGTTCTCGCAATTATTTAGGTTCTTAGAAAAACACTTCCCTATATAGAAGGGTTCTTTTGAGAACCTAAATATTCATGCGAACCTAAGAACCTAAGGGTATTTTGGGAAATATAAAAATTTATCTCTCCTATCTTTAAACCCTAAAAACCATCAGCTACTCCCTACTCCTCCCCATCTCTCTCTCATTTTATTTTCAACCTCAAAAGTTCCGGTCTCTTTCTCTTCCTCCTCCTTCCCTCTCAAGATCTGGAAACATCAAAGTCGCTGCCACCAACTGTCGCTGCTAACACCACCACTTCCAACAGTTGTGACCACGCTCACTTTCTTTCCTCATTTATATCTCTCATGATTTGGAAGTCCAACAGTCAAGCAATGATGATTTGGAAGTCCGATAGTCAAGAAATGAAGATCATTTGTAAGATTTTAGATCTAAAATTAATGTAATTGTTAGATATATGTTTTTTTTTTGGTTAAAAAAACGTTTTTGTATATGACTCACAAGACTTAAATGTTTTTTTTATTTAATACTGTGTTTTTAGTGTATTTTGTATAAGTTGCATACCAAGTGTTTGATAAAATGTCTAAATGAATTCTTTTTTTCTGTTTCAGTTTGTCTGCAATATTCTATATAGATTACGCAATGTTCTACATATAATACATGATATTCTACATAGATAATGTTTATATGTTTGTCGGGGTTTTTTGGTTACTAATGGTTTTGCATCTTTATGTTTCATGTAGATTTGGTTTGTATTTTTTATGTAGAATCTATGATACTCTATATATAATAAACAATATTTTATACAGAATTGATTGTAGCTAGTTATATCTATGTTGAATATTGTTATTGTTGTACTAATTAATTTGTTATTGTTGTATATATATATATATATATATATATATATATATATATATATATATATATATATATATATATATATATATATATATATATAGAATAAATAATCTATGAAGATTATATTTAGATATCTGATGTTATACTTAAATATGCATTTTTGTTAAAAATATTTTTGTATATGATCCACAAGATTTAATTGTTTTTTTTTTGTTTAAAACTTTATTTTTGGTATATTTTGTATAAGTTGCATACCAAGTGTTTAATAAAATGTCTAAATGATATCTTCTTTTTTTCTATTTAAGTTCGTCTGTGATATTCAACATAGATTACGCGATACTCTACGCAGAAAACACGATACTCTATATAGAATTCTTGATATTCTACATATATTAAGTTCATATGTTCGTTTGTGATATTGTATATAGATTACGCGATACTCTACATAGAATTCATGATACTCTACATAGAATACATGATAATATACATAGAACACGTTCACCAGTTAATTTGTTGAAACGTGTTTTTGGTGTATTTCTACATAGAATATATGACACTCTACATAAAATACATGATAATCTACATAGAATATTTTCACTAGTTAATTTGTTAAAAGCAGTGTTTTTTGGTATTTCTACATAGAATACGCAATACTCTACATATAATACATGATAATCTATATAGAATACGTTCAGCAATTTGTTCGTCATTGTTGTATATAGAATACGTTCAACAATCTATATATATTACGCGATACTTTACGCGATAAAATATAGAATATGTGATACTATATTCAACAATCGATACGTTCAACAATCTTGTTGTTTATTCAATCTATATAGATTACGCGATACTCTACGCAGAATGCACGATACTCTATATAGAATTCTTGATATTCTACATATGTTAAGTTCATCTGGTCATTTGTGATATTTTATATAGATTACATGATACTCTACACAAAACACACGATAGTCTACATAGAAATCATGAAACTCTACTTAAAACACATGATAATCTACATAGAATACGTTCACCAGTTAATTTGTTAAAAGCAGTGTTTTTGGGTATTTATACATAGAATACGCAATACTCTACATATAATACATGATAATCTATATAGAATACATTCAGCAATTTATCTGTCATTGTTGTATATAGAATACGTTCAACAATTTATATAGAATACGTTCAGCAATTTATTTTTATATAAAAAAACATTTTTTTACTATAAAAGAAAAACAAAATGGAAATGGAAAAAAGGAAAAGAGAGAAAGAAAAAACATATTTTTTTCTTTCAAAAATACCATTTGCACACATTTTCAAGATTTCTCACTATCAAAATTCTAAATAATTACAAAAATGTCATTAATTTGACAATTTTCAGCCATAGATCTTATTGATCCAATGGCCACAAATGGTTCTTAAGTTCTCATGATATTTAAGGTTCTCAAAAGAACTATTCCCTATATATATAGGGGTGGGTTCAGAACCTTGGAGAATCACAATACATCGCTTGAAAAACCGTAATGCATCACATACGTGGAAGTTGATGCATCACGCAGGATTTTGATGTATCACGTGGAAATAATGATACATCACGCGGGAATTATGATGCATTTGTGGTGGTGCATTGATCTTCTTCGATGTTGTTCGATGCATGGAGGTTATGATCATTTAAGAAAGTTTAAATATTCTGGAAAAGTAGAAAAAATATGGACCAATCATTTATTTTAATTCTAAGAATAAAGTTATTAATTATATTTGATTAAAAAAGGTATGAAGGTATTTAGGAAAAACAATATCTATCACAATATTTATAATGACATGCACATCACAACATATTCATAATTGAACATTTCAAACAACTACTAAAATACTTCATAACATATATGAATATCGTTTATCAATATTAACTGGCAATGAACCAAATCCTATTTGATTAAATTATCAGATTTATAAACAAAATAAATAAAAAGACCTTAAAAAATCAAATCATCACTAACAACTACAGAAAATCGAAATCAAAACAAAAAGAAAATTGTCAATCTAACATTCGAATAGTAAACTCACAAAAGCCTCATCCTAAGAATTAAAACAGTATCAAAACGACAAAAGAAAGTTTGAAGAATTCCGATGGTTTGAAAATGTCAAAAAAAATGTGGGATGGAATTATGGAAACGGACTATTGTAAGTTTGGTGAATTTATTGATGACTGAGTCATCGCCACTCTCATTATTCCTTCCGATAATTTCCCAACCCAAAATCTCTCAGCCACATGAAAAATCTCATCCACATGATTAGGGTTCTAACATTTATGAGAGAGTTGTAATTTTGTGAATTAGAATTCAGAAAAAAAAAAAATTGGAAAAAGAGGGACTGAGTCCATGAGTAATTGAGTATCACAATTATGACCCTCTAAATAATCGGTAAGTGCCAACTACATTACTACAATACAAATTTATTACAACATCCGACTGTTTATTCGATTCCATTGCAAGACACGAACATAAATTTACCAAAAGCTTGACAAATGGTGACAATTAAATCCTCTTGATCGAGATGCACCTAATTAAAAGGTTCACTTGCTCCTTTTTCCTTTTCTACTAGCTTGACAAGTAGAGTGTGCACGATTCAAGCTCATGTTCATGCTATAAAGAATGGTATTACTTATGTTTTTTTTAATAATCTGAATGTATATTACAATTGGGAACACAAAGGCTAAATACGCTGATTTGCTATACATAAAGGAAATGTCCTAAATATATGCATGGCTAATAATACGTGATTGAGTAATTGAGAGAAATTAGAGGAGGGAATAATTGGACGAGATCCTATACTCCCCCGCAAGGTGGAGCGTGCAAATTTCGCATGCCCATCTTGATAAGTAAAAACTCCAGTTGTCGTGCTCCCAAAGCTTTAGTGAAAAGGTCGGCGATTTGCATTTTTGTGTCAACGCAAAGTGGTTCAATTTCTTGTGATGTAACTCGTTCTTTGACAAAGTAACAATCCATCTCCACATGTTTTGTTCGTTCGTGAAAAACCGGATTATTTGCGATGTGTCAAGCCGCCTGGTTGTCACAATAAAGAGGGGTACTGGGGTAGGTCCTGTTTGTTCGGATTCAAGACCCTTTAGCAGCCACCGCATCCATAAAACTTCACTGGTAGTGGTCGTCATGGCTCGATATTCTGAGATTGTTACACGGGAGCCCCTCCGATGAGTATCAGATTTCCGGTTCGTGATCTCCTTGTGAACGGACAACCTAGCCGGTCAGCGTCACAATATGTCACCAAACTCGTACCTCCATGTTTAGGAAAGAAAATACCTTGCCCTGGTGTCGCCTTTAGATATCGTAGGACTCTCATGACGGCATCTAAATGATTTTGACGGGGGTCGAATACGAATTGGCTGAGCACGTTAACTGAGTATGTGAGGTCGGGCCTTGTTGCTTGAAGATAGAGCAATCTTCCTACCTACCGTCGATACATGTTAGCATCCACACGGGCATCCTCACCATCTTTTTCGAGTTTCAAGTTTTGCTCCATGGGAAAAGAACATGGTTTACATCCTAGCATACCACAATATTCTAGAATGTCGAGGGTATATTTTCGTTGGCTAAGCACTAGCCCGTCCTTTGTACGGGCAGCTTCTATTCCAAGAAAGTACTTGAGTGGTTCAAGATCCTTGATGCTGAATTTTGTGTCAAGATGCGTTTTTGTATCTTGAATCTTTTCTTGATCGTTCCCGAATATGATTACGTCATCGACGTATATGAGAACTCCAACGAACACCTTTCCTTTCTTGTATGTGAGGAGTGAGTGATCCGCAAAGGATTGTTTGAAACCAAGCTCAAGGAGCACTGATGTAAACTTTTTATACCAATTCCTTGAAGCTTGTTTTGTATAGTGACTTTCTTAGCCGACATACTTTTGTTGTTTCCCGGTGATTGTAACCGTGCGACATTTTCATATAGACTTCTTCATGTAAGTCCCCATGCAAGAATGCATTATTCACATCTAGTTGATGAATAATCCATTCTTTCTTGATGGCAATGGTGAGAACACTTCTAACTGTGACTAATTTGGCCACCGGTGCAAACGTGTCATGGTAGTCGATGCCCTTCATTTGTGTGAATCCCTTGGCAACAAGTCTCGCCTTGTACATCTTTATTTCGCCATTTGGTTTGTACTTTATTTTGTAAACCCATTTCGAGTCTATGGCACGTTTGCCATCCGGTAAATCTTCTACGGTCCAGGTCTCGTTTTCTTCAAGAGCCTTTAACTCCTTTTGCATTGCATTTCTCCAATTTTCATCATGCATGGCTTGTTCAAAATCTTTCGGCTCATCATTGGAACTGATGGCCATCAAAAAAGCTTTGTGAGAATTAGTAAAATTTTCATAGGAAACAAAATTTGCTAGAGGGTATACTGTTGAAGATTGTTGATTAGAGTCGGGATGTGCATGGTCTATTGATGGGGGAAGTTGGACGTCATAATCGTTGAGATGGGCAGGCCTCATTCTGTTTCGTTTTTCACATCCCGGCCCAACATTGTCGCTTTGGGCTGTGACATTTTCAAACCCAGCAGTGGCGTTAACTTCTTCTGGCTCGTTAGTATTTTCAGTTTCAGTCGTGGGATGTGGGTTGTCTTCGTGATCAACATGAGCCTCATGGTTGTCAAAGCCCAAGTCTTCATATTCACTTTATTGCTGATCGAGGTAAGCATGTGGGTCGTTGGGATCCAAGTTTTCCGAGTTAGCTTCCTCATTTATCATCTTATTTGGTTCATTGCAATCAATTTCTCCTTTTTCAATAAAAGGATATCGGAAAATATCCTCTTGCTCAATGACTGTCTCGCTAATTTTTCTTGCAAAAGGAAATATTTTTTCTGCAAACTTCACATCTCTGGACACAATAATTTTGTCATGTTTTGGATCATAAATGTTATATTCCTTTGTGCCATTTGGGTATCCCATGAAAACCTCCGATCTTCCCTTCATCTCAAATTTATCATCTTTGGTCTCGGTGTTACGATAGTATGTCATACAACAAGAACCCGCATATGCTCATAGTTCGGCTTTTGACCATAAAGTAATTCATATGGGGTTTTGTTGTCAATAACTTTGGAAGGAAATCTATTAATAATATAGGTATCGGTTAGGATACATTCACCCCAAAATCATATTGGAAGATTTGCTTCGATCTTAAGTGAACGGGTTGTTTCGAGTAAGTGTCGGTGCTTTCGTTCCACCACTCCATTTTGTTGTGGAGTGTGTGGACACATGGTTTCCAAAATAATTCCTTCTTCCGCATAAAATTTTAACATTTGATTTGAAGTAAACTCTCCACCGTTGTCACGTCTTATTTTCTTAATATTTCTTTCAAATTGGGTTTTGATCATTTTGTGAAAATTGACTAAACAGATACTTGCTTCATACTTGTGTTTGATGAGAAAAACCCAAACCGCCCTACTATAGTCGTCGACTATTGTCAAGAAATAGCTTGCCCTTGCAAACGAAGGCGTTCCATATTTTCCCCATATATCGCAATGTAACAAGTCAAAACAAGCAGTTGATTTCGAAGTACTAATAGGAAAAGGTTGTCTTGTCATTTTTGACTTAGCACAAGAATCACACAAATCACCATTGTTCTTGAAAGAAAAATTACTAAGAAAACTTATTTGTAATAATTTCTCATCACGTGCATGTCCTAGTCTCTTGTGCCACATATCTCCCATCACCATCATCGCTTTCCTCTTTTCTAAAATCCCCATCTCATAAAGACCATCTTTGCATCTACCCGCTCCAATCAACTTCTTCGAACGCAAACCCTGCATAACAAAAAATTCGGGAAAAAAGGTTACTGCACACTTTAAATCCTTTGAAAGCTTACTAACTGACAAGAGGTTGCAAGTGAATTTGGGAACATGCAAAACCCCTTGAACTTCATTTCCGTTTGGCAAAGTATGGGATCCTCTTCCTTCTACCGGTATTGCATCTCCGTATGGAATGATCAAAGGAGGTTTATTGATTGAGGCAATTTTTCCTTCAAGAATGTCCTCCGTGTGTTATTGTTCTGTGCATCCAGAATCAACAACCCATTTATTTTTATCATGAAGTTTACCTGCCATGTTGGCTGACCGTGGTGCTTCCCATTCTCCAGCCTTCTTCTCTGGTGCAAAGTGATTTAAAAATTGATCATATTGTTTTTTAGTCAAACCCGCAGTAGGTTCGGTTTCTACAGAGGCCACCCTTGGCTTCCCTTTATCGCGCTTGGTTTTTTCCCGGCCACCACTCCGGATAACCGATCCGTTTAAAACAACCGTCACGAGTATGCCCGTCCTGACCACAGAAATCGCAGTGATCAGCGGACCTTGAATCCTTTTGCCCGTTTTTTGTTGAAGAGCTTGTTCCGGTTCACTGTCGCTTGGACCGCCGTCGTTTCAATAGCCGGCTTCTTCCCTCCAGTTATATTCCTTTGTTGTTCGTCTTCTGCCACCAGGTGCTAGGCGTTTCCCAAAGATGGTGTGGGTTTCATAGCAAGAATTTGGGTCCTGATGATCGAGAATTCTTCGTCGAGTCCCATAAGAAACTCATAGAGTTGTTCCTTTTCACGAAGTTCATTGAGAGACTTTCCGAGTTCCGGATGCCACAGTTGCAACCGTCACATTTGCACTTGGGTATGGGAAGAAAGGAGTGTATCTAATCCCACAACCCACGTAAATTTGTGTAGTACGTCGAAATTGTTATGCCGTCTTGCTTTGTATTCAAGATGGACTGCTTTAGTTCATATGCACGGGGTGCACTTTCTTTGCCAAATCGTTCACGCAGGTCGGACCACATTTCTGCAGCGGAATTAGCGTATTTAACGCTACCTCGAATCTCCTTTCCATTGACGCGGTGAGCCACCCCTTGATCATTACATCGCACCGCATCCAAGCCATGTGATTGACATCAGTTTCACTCGGTTTCTTGATGGTTCCATTGACGAAGTCTATCTTGTTTTTTGCAAACAAGAAGTTCTCCATTTCTTGGACCCAGTCAAGATAGTTGGTGTCGTTTAGGGCGTCGTTCACATGAACTTGTCTAGGGTAATCGGAAGGATGTAGGTAGTAAGGTGATGTATGATCGGAAGCGCTTCCGTCGGCCTTGGTGTCGTTTTTGTTAGTATCGTCGCCGGCCATATTAGGGTTGGGAAGACGGCGAGATCGGTGATTTGATTAGTTTGGATGGAGCGTGTATTTCAAAAACCGCTCTGATACCATAAAGAATGGTATTACTTTTATTTTTTTTAATAATCTTAATGTATATTACAATTGGGAATACAAAGACTAAATAGGCTGATTTGCTATACATAAAAGGAAATGTCTTAAATATATGCATGGCTAATAATACGTGATTAAGTAATTGTGAGAAATTAGAGGAGGGAATAATTGGACGAGATCCTATATGCTAACTGTTTGGAACCAAGATCAAGAAAGGAGATGCTAACCACATCAGCACGTGCAACGCAGGGATCAACTACGTATGTTGCTAGCTACCCGTATTATGCTCCAATATAATGGTTACACATCATAATATATATGCTCAAATACATGCTCAGGTAAGATAGCTTTTGCAACAAGTCTCAAGTATGCACAATTTATAAAATAGAAAGATCATATAATGAATTTCAAGTAGCAAGATGAATCATTAGAAAACTCATGTTGAATGCTCGATATGACAAACGAATGTAAAATGCTCATAAATAGCTCATAGTGTTGCAAAAAAGGACCAAAGATGTACAAACAGACAAAATGTGTCACAAACACATAAAAACATGTAAACATGACAAACTATAACTCACGGATGTTGTAAATGCTCAATATGTATTCAAATGCTGCGAGGAATACTCAGTTGTACTCAAAAGGCTATTTATTTTAGATGTTTATACTTGAGCTCGTGCTATGAGTACTGACTCATGTATTGTATTCAAGGGGATGTGATTCATGGGAGCCCGAGCATGTGAAAAAGTGGTGTTGGCTCCGCCAACCACTTTGATAACCTTGATGATTTAGATGTCATAAAGGTAATTGTTTTTTTTATTTTTTATTGGTATATATATATATATATATATATATATATATATATATATATATATATATATATATATATATATATATATATGACATACTTACATACTATCCTAATTTAAATTGTAGGAGCATGTCCTTTGCTCGTGTTGCTTCCTTATGGCCAACGAAAAGTCGATTGTGCAACGAGTATGGTATATCCGAAGAGTGATAGTGTAATACATAATGATCTCTCATATGTTGGGCACATTAAGGTGTATGTAGACCGGGTAGAAGAAGAACATTATAAATTGCATATATCGGTGCCTACTGAAGAAGTTATTACACTACTTGAGTCATTATACTCTTTTATTCAGTGGTCAAAGGGTTCAGTGGAGTTATCAAGGTACATTTGAAGAGTACCATCTCTTGTATACTTCGTATAATTTTTAATAACATGTAATTTTGCAAACGCATTGTAATTTGTTGATATGCTTCAAAGGGAACGGATAAAGCAGCAGCAATAGTGTTTGATGAAAGCAAAAGAAAAAGATTATTAATCATTAATGAGAAGGCTAAAGCTATTGAGGGAAGACCACGTTTTATTATAGCAGCGCGTGACAAAATTATGTCAAAGGAGGACCCCACAATATTGTTTGAGAGTATTACTGAACCTGGGGTCTTTAACGAGAAGACAATTGAGATCTCTATTTACCCTAAAGACATACTAGATATGATGATGAAAGATTGGGTTGATGTTACTATTGTAGTTTGGTTTGTCAAGTAAGTATTTTATGCATACATTATATCAATAAGCATGGTTTAATATTCACGTTTTTTATATTATATTATATGTTGTATGTTTATAGGTTGTTACAAGAGATATCGCATCGACGTCAAAATGATAAGTGTTTTTTAAACCCATCTGTGATGAAATCTGACGAGTGCCACAAAGAAAGTGTTGGTAGTTATGTGCTTGAAATAATGCAATACCACCAAAACACATCTTTTTTCCTCGCACCATTTTGGCAACAATAGTTTTGTGTTATTGTCTTTATTGTTATATGATTTATGTCTTCATTGTATATATACTATATAATGTTTTTTTTCTAATCTTAGCATCGGTTCCCATTGGGTGTTGTTCATCATTCACCCTCAAGCTAAAAAGGGATACATATTAGATTCTATCAATGGTAAAAGGACAACTTACATGTATGAACTCACACAACATATTGATAGGTAATAATATTTTTAAATTGTATATGATTCACATTTTTGCTATTGTTAATCCTTATGATGGTTATATTTTTAGGGCGGTTGCAAGCTTTAACAAAGGCAATGGTGTTATGACAATGAAATTTGTTAAAGTAAATCTCAATCACTTTACATATATATAGTAAAATTGATTTGTATGTTCTTTTCATATAATGACTATAACTTCATATTAAAAATTCAGGGCAACCAACAACAAGCGGGTTAGTAATGTGGTTATTATGTCATGAGATGATGCATGAATTCATCTGTGATGGACAATATCAGTTTCCTACTAAAGTAAGTATTTACAAATTTTTTAAGTTCCATTTATCACAATAAATCTTCTTTTGGTTTTTTAAATAATATTTTATTATTTTACTTTGCATATAGTTTCCATGGAACAACTTGTCTTCGTTTACCCTAAAAAAGTTGGACAATATTGTTGGCACTTGGCTTTCACAATTTATACCTTGTTTTTTTATTAGAAGCTCATCAGACATGTTTTTCTTTCACACACAAAGTCTAGCTTATATGAAACCTTAGAGTGCGTTTAGTTACCGAAAATTGCAAAATTTCCATCACTTTTCAAAAAAATGAAAAAGTGTTTACTTAACAACAATTTCATAAATTTTCATTTCACTTTTTAAAATAACACTTTTCATAATCTCTCTTTTACTATTCTATTAGCTACCCTACACTCTCTTTCTCTCTCTTACTTTTCTATCACCTATCTTACTTTTTTCATTTTATAACCACCCATATTATTTTTCCTAAAACTTCATTATCTAAACAAGTTTTCACTTTTTATAGAAACCCTTGTTTTTTTTCGAAAACTATAACTTAAAAACTGAAATTGAAAATTGACTAGTTTTCGTTAACTAAACGCAACCTTACATTTTTAGTTTAAGTTATTCCCTCTAATTAAAGACCGATTTTAATTGGTTAACCGGGTTTTTAAAAACTGGAACACCAGGTTCTATTAGTCAAATTTCACTAAACCGAAAAAAAAAATTTAACTTGTAGACGTTTTTCAAAAAGAATAACACTCAATAACATAAAACACAAAAACTATGAAAACATGTTTTTTTTTTCATAAGAAACCTAAATAAAAATGCTACATAATACAAATTATTTTGACAAAAATATAAATCCAAGAAAAAAAAATCAACAAACCAAATACCCTCTAAAAAGAGTTCTCTATTATTATACCATCATTATAACATATTTGCTTGTCTATTGCAATTTGTACAATCTATCTATATATATTAATAAAAGAAAACCTCTCATGTCACGTGTCATCTCCTCATCTCTCTAAATGTTTGATTTCCCGCTTTTTTCCATAATTAGATTTCTAATTTTATCAATTCATTATTAAGAAAATTTATGGAATCTAATTCAAATACTTTCATATTTAATCCATACATTTAAAAAAGGAAATATTTTAAATATTCTAATATTAATCTAAGTTATTTTTACACAAAAAGTTCATATTTTGATGTCTAATATTTAATTAAAACGTACAATTTTTTTATCTTATATGATATTTTCTTGGTATAAAACATACATAACTATATGTAAATTATTTTAATTAAAGACTACTGTTTATGTTAGTTTTTATAAAATGGATTTAGTTTGCATATTTTGGGTTTTTCTTATTCACAATTAGATAAAACTAGATTATTATGAATTTTATGTAAATCGAGCACACAATTTTTTATTTTTCTAGGATAAACTAATCTCACATTCGTATAATAAAATTAATTAATTTTGAGTTAAAAGTTTTATTGATAGTATACAAAATATTATAGTTGAGAAACATAAATGTTTAAGTTGAATTGAATTTTCGATAAACTAAATATATGTTTATATCGCATGCATATAATAATTGTGTATTTCTTTATAAGTTTATATTTTTAAAAAATAATTATTATATATGTGTGTGTGTAAAAGATAATGTCTAGGCTTCTAGCATCACGTGTCGTTTTTTCGATTACTAAATTTTTTTTCCCACACAATTTTCCATATAGGATTCTTCTTACTTAGTTATCTAATTTATTATTAAAATTTAAATAAAAATATAATTAAGTACTACCTAATTTAACTGCTATATATATAAAACAATCTTTTTAATTGATTTAAATAACTTTCAGATTTAACTACTAATGTTAGCTAGCTATGCATTATTATTTTATATATTTAAAAAGTGAAAATAATGCAATACTGAAAATGAGTTGTTTTATAATTTTTTTAATATTAAAAGTTTTTAAATTTTATTCTATGTAAAAAGTAAATTTTTAGTTTTTTATTTATAGATAGAAATCTAAAAATAAAAAGTTTTAAAATGACGAGACACGTTAAATAATAGTCATACATATTTAAAAATAGAAATTGTTTTTAATTATCCTTAATAACAAAAGATAATACTATTTTCATATTTTTTAGAAAAAAATAAACATTTTTGTATGTAATTAACGTTTTGTGTAAATTTTTAGTAAACATTTATTTATAAAATATCCACGTGATACGTGGGTTAATAACTAGTACAATATAACTGAATTTAAAACTTTACAATGTTCAAACCACTTTAAACTTCAGCTACAGGGCCACATGGGTTCTCATCTAAATAGAAATCACAGAAAGGAAATTCTACAATCAGTCTTCTATTCATTAAAATATTCACTGATACTTTTCATATATACATCGACCAACAAATGTAATTACCTCTTACCAAACAAAATTTGTCATTCAATAAGTTCCAAAACAGCTAAAAATCCTACCTTTATCTGCTAATTGATTATCTAAAAGAATAATGTCATTAACACTTTGAGCCAGTGTTAAGACCGTCAAACGATAAAACCTTGTTCTGATCAGGCTGCCTGTGATGTTTAATGTTTATATCATTATAACAGATCCAAAAACGAGCCGACAGGGTCCATGGAAACAACGGTATTTGACATAGCGTTATTCTTCAAAGATTCATCTTGTTTCTAGCTTTTACGTTCGATGCGATCTTTCCTTTTGTAAGTCCAAAAATACCTCATCAATCATTCTCTGATATCACCAAAGAAAGAAATGGGTATTGATGATGGAGATGACAATACCGACACACATTTAAACTGCATAAAGTTATCACAAAATGTGATCAGATAAACTCGGTAAAAACAAAAATCATGTAATCAATTTTGAGTGTGACACCCATATACCTTATGTTGTTTGTATTTTTCTCTAATTGCAACCAAAACACCTGATCGTCTGCCTAACTGCAATTCATGTAAAATCTGAACACATTCTTTCAAATCTGATGCCTTGTATCCAGAGAGGTTTTCCAGAGCCAAATTCTGCAAATGGGATTGAATATTATAAGAGTTCCAACCCTCTTTTAAAAACTATAAAAAGTGAAATTTCAATAGTGTGTGCTTACCCATGGATGTGACCTTGGTTTTAGAGTGAATCTTGAAAGAAAGGTTACGGATGCAGCTACCATAGAAGGCAAAAACTTTAGGCAGCCATACTCTAATAAGCTTAACTCAGCCAGATAGTAACTTAAGAATTCCAATTGCAAATTAGGCATCTGTAAACCACGTAGAATACAAAAATCAGAATATAAACAGAGACAACAAAAGGAATCAGGAAAGCAAATGCAGCAGAAAAGAGATGGTGCTTACATCATGGTCCTCTTGAGCAACCCTCGTAAATCGTCTGTGAATCAACAAGTCAAAAGGGAAACACAAGTTAGGCAAATGAAAACATGATCGTATTATTAATGCAACACAAATAAAAACAAAACATCTGTTGTTTCCATTCATACCCGAGGAACGACTTTACTGTGGGATTGCCCATTTCAAACTCAAGAGCTTTGAGCACATCAGCTTCCATTTTCACAACCTCTTGCTTCGTGTATGTATTATCGGTGATGTAGCAGAAATCTTCAGTATGTGGGGGGCTGATTTCTTCATATTTTCTGTTTGCCAAAACAGAAAACGGTTCATATTCAAGATTCAAACCAACACCACTGAATCAAATCAAAATACCAATCAATCTAAATCAAATACTTACGCAGCAACTAGCATTGAAGAAACACCAAGGAGCTGAAGCCTCTGTCTGTTAAGAACATTTATCGATAAGAATCTATCGATATAGGAGATGGTTAGATATAAAGTGTCCGAAAGAAGCTTATACTCCTCAGCAACTTCAACTAACCAATCCACCAAAATAGCCCTCATGTTTACAGTAACATCCTTTTGAACTTTTTCAATGTATCCAGCATTTGGTCTTCTCTTTGCCTCCATCTGAATTTGCAAATTAGAGTTTAGAATCACAAAACTTCAATGTGTTTCCAAATAAATTGATGAATTAACTGATAAATTTGAATTAAAACTAGTCTTTCAAACCATCCATCTGAAATTGAATTAAAAGCACCAAACAACCCTTCCATAAACAGTTTCTTAAGTCTTATATCTTGCATACCATCAACAATCAAACAACCCCTAAATCCAATTAAACAATAACGAACAATTGAAAACTAAACATTAAGACTCTTAATTAACAATCGAATTTTTAATGTCCGTCTACAAAAATGAATAATTCTCTTTTGTTAATACAATCAAATCACTTCAAACACAAAGCTAGATTTACAACTTTAATTCTAGTAAACAGATAAACGCCAAAATGAACCTTAGGATGTTAAACCCTAAATTAGCAAATGAATCAAATTAACTCAATAGAAATATGAATTGAAAATAAGAAAGATGTACACACCTCCATATTATGAAGATACTCATAAATGTCCACAACATATGCTTCGCACATCTGAGGATCACTAAATTTCTCATCAATTTTCGCCACAACCAATTCCTGATCTTCAACAACCGTCTTCACAACCTTCTTCCCCTTCTTCGATCTACTTTTCGGTTTTTTAGTCTGAACCGATTCAGATTTCATCTCTTCGTTCCCAAACACAAACACATTGTTCGAAAGCTCACCCAAAACCACTCTATTCTTCTTTGCCGGATGTAACTGAGCCTGGATTGCTTCCATAGCCCTCTTCTTCGCCATTCGAGTAACTCTCTGATTCTCCTGATCAGCCATTGAATTGTATCTCCACCAAGCAAACACAAAACACAGTGAGAGAGACGGAGATGGTGAAAGTGTGTGAAAATGGTGTGCGTTATATGGAAGAGAGATGCCGCCATTTTTGCTGTGTTTCAAAAAATTCAAGTTTTGGAAAAAATGGAAGTGGTGGAGGGGTTTTTTTTTCATATTTGAATTGCAAATTTTGAAGAACGAATCAGAAGAAGACACGTCGGAGGATGGGCCCAGTAGGACATTTGCTTCGGATTGATGAGGTGGCGAGTCTTAAAACTTAAAAATAAATTTCAGATTTAATTGAGCGCCATCCTTAAAAATTAAATTAATACGTTTTAATTTTAAACTTTTGCGAAGAAATGCTAATTTTATTTTTTTGCCAAATCTTCTTTCTTGTTAGATTGTGGTTTTCACTTTTTCAAATTTATTAATGGGTAATTTAAATCCTTATATTTTTAAATCTTTATTTTTCTTTTGAACGTGATTAAACTCATTTTATTTTAAACTAAATCATTGTACTTTCACATGTATATATATGTTGATTAAGTTGCTTAACAAATTATAATGATTTGGGGTTGTTTAGTTAACGAAATATTTTAACTTTTGGACTTTTATACAATTGTTTTATAAATAATACGTATGAAAAACAAAAAATGTGTTTGTTTATAATCGTTTTTTCTCTTATATTTCTTCACCCCTCTCTCCATCTCTTCTACTATTTGTTTATCTCCAACACCCTGCATCTCATATCGTTTGCTTTCTCTTTTTTAGGCATTAAATACCTTAGTTTTTACCTTGTTGATCGATCTGTCTTTAGTTCCAGTGGAGCACTTCGCCATTAATCCCAAATCGAGACCAGATCAAGAACAAAGAAACAAGATCAATTCCAAATCAAAGAACAAGAGAACAAGATACCCCAAATCCATAAAAGTACATATTAAGAACGCTCCATCATGATAATGAACATTCGGACATCTCTTGTAAACATATATTCAGACAAAAAAAAAAAGTTCCATAAGTCGACCAAGACATATATGTGAAAACACTTCAAACTCTATAAATTCATGCAAAAGTGTGAAGAAGAGTATTCCCGTGAAAACGAATTCTAACTTTATTTTGAATGGTTTGAAAATATATCTCATAAACAAAAAAAAAAAAAATAGACGAATTTTACCTCGAAGTTAAATTCATATAACGACTTACCAATATTAAAATGACTTTTCATAAAAGATATTTGGTTTATGTTGAAAGGGTTGTTACGATCCATAAAAAAGTTATCATGAACCTGAAACATAATAAATGGCCTTTAACATGATTTTTATAAAGATGAATTAGGAAAAACCATTATAGTTTATAAAAAATTAAATATATCAAGTGTTTCATTAAGAAAAGCATAGAAGCTACCTTTGTATTTAGATTGCGGATGTTAGACAAGTTAGCACCCAATATATGTTCATTGAAAAGACTCAAATATGTGTTTAATACACGTTGAGTTTGAGCTAAGGCACCTTGAGACGTCTCGATAACAAGCCAAGGTACATTGTCTTTGAGTTAAGACATGTTCTATACAATACAATCCATCGTATACTTATTCAACATTTTTGGGATTTGAGAAGGATGAGACATCGTTATTCTTGATAGATGATATCTTTCTAAAGCACCAAATGTATATTGTTTCCTTTGGTCGTATAACTTTGAAAAAGTGTTATTTATTCATTCACATTCTAAATTGTGTTTCGGTTGAAATAACTTGTAGGGATGTTGTCATACCAATAATATCTTTATAATTTTTAACAAATTAAAATAATAGAACATTACATTAAATGTTGATAAATTGTATTAACACAATTGAGAATCTTTCTTATTAACAGAAGTTTTAAGGGTACCTCCGGTATGGTAAAATCAACATAAATGAATAGTTTAGGTTTAGAAACTTGAATATCCGTTTATCCATGTGTTTTATAATAATAATGACAACTGATATAGAATTTGAATGAAACCACCAATTTCTTTTAATCATTTTGATTCTCTCGTTTTGACAATAAAATGAGATAAATCAAATTTACGATACAATCAATTCTCTATTCATTTCTATTAAGAAACTATCTTGATAAAAAGACTTGTAAACCGTACACAATTGTATGACATATTTTCTTTGGGGAGTTTGCATTTTGTTAAATGATTCGCATTGTATGACATTTTCAAATTGTAGGATTTAAAAATATTGTTATGTGTATGGTTGGAAAGATTTAATAGGATTTGCATTTTTTGAAATCGTATGTGTTTCACAAATCATCCAATGGATTTGATGTTTATATGATAAATAAAATAAATATCCTTCAGTTATTTATGGTGGAGTGGGTCTAGTGTGGTGAGATGGGTGAGGTATGGAAGTGTAAAAGCTACCATACCATACCCTAACCTTACCCACCTTACCTACCCAACTTTAAATTGGTAGGTTAGGTAAGGGTAGGAGGTAAGGTAGTGCAAAGATGTGGTGGATGGACAAGATGCAATAGGGGTCGGGTGGGAATGAGGTTAGGTAAGGTAAGTGGGATAAGGTCAGGAAAATAGGGGGTTGGGGTGATGTAGGGTAGGGCAATAGTAAGGTGGGTTAGGTGTGGTGAGATGAGGATTAGGGTAATGGTAAGGATGAGTGAGTGGGTGGGATGGGAGTAGCGTAGGATAGGGTGGATGTGTAATATAAAAGTTTGGATTGAGATAGGTATGATAAGTTTAAATGAATGAGGTGGGTTGGGTAGTGTAAGGTAAGGTAAGGAGGGAGGCTGGGTGTAGGGATGACAAAAAAAACCCCGACGAAGAAAACCGAAAACAATCTAAACGGGGCAGGTTTTGTATTGATAATATCGTCACATATACCCGATTACATAACCCGTTTAAATCGCTGATACCACGATTACTTTTAATAGCAACATGTTATTTATATTGTATATATATTATATATAAAAGATGAATATTTTTATCTATTTTATATAGTGTACATAAAAATTATTATGTATGATTAAAAAAACTTATTTATTTACATATAATTTAATGAAATAATGTTTTTTTCGATATCATTTGATAGGTATACAAATTTAATTTAATATTGGTATTGTAATTTTAACATACATAGACGTTTTAAGCTTAAATTATGAAACATGTGATTAAATTTCGTATCATTGATTTATAAATTGGTAACCCAATTCCCCGCGGGTTTCCCCGCGTACCCGATGGAGATCCCCGTTTAATACTCGCGGTTTTTTTAAGCGGGGACTATATTTTCATTCCCAGCCCCGTTGCCATCCCTGGTTGGGTGGGTGGTAGTATGTTCTATTTAATTAAGGCTTAAGTGTTATTTTAACCATCTAACTTTCAGATTTTTTTTAATTTAGCCATTAAACTATTTTTTGTCACAATTTAACCACTAAACTATATTTTGTATGTATATTTAGCAACTAAACTTTTTTCACGGATTTAACCACTGAAAATTGTCCCGATTTAGCCACTAAACTATCATATTTTGTACCGAGTTAGCCATTAGTTTTATTAATTTCCCCCATAATAGGACACTAAACTAAGGTTTAGTGGCTAAATCAGGACAAAAAATAGTTTAGTGGCTAAATTGGACAAATTTAAAAGTTTAATGGTCAAAATGATATTTAACCCTTTAATTAATAAAGAAGTATAATGGTAATTTGAAATACAATAGGCGTACCGAAAATTTAAAATAAAAAGGAGGATCAGATTTACCAAATCCAGGGATTTAAAGTCCTACATGGGGTTTGCAATGCAATTCGCAAAAAAATATGCAAGGCTCAACTTTTGTTAAGGTATTATGAGGTCCCAATCAAGCAATTCTTAATATCAATCACTATCTAACACATTAAAGATAGGATAAACATTTAAATAAACCAAATAATAACGTACAATGTCATGTACAAGTCAAGTTTACAAACTATTACATCATGATAGTTATCAAAATAACAACCATTCGTTCACAATTTCATCCCTATAGTTGCTAAATGCCACAGAGAGTTAAGTAATTGTCTAGTTGGCTTTAAGCTTGGTTAGTGTTTCGAACCTTTCATCAGAAAATGTTGGTACCCGAACTTGTTGCCACTGCTTTACCCTTATACTTTGAAGCCGACATTCCAATAGAGCGTTTTGGTGATGGTGTAACCTCAAACGATTCGTCCTCGTTATTAAGATCGATCCCGATATGCGTATCCGACAATATAGTTTAGCCATTTGAGTAAGATTTTTGGTTCTTTTAGACCCACCTTTTTTCATCTTTTGGGGCGTAAGGTGAGAATGTCAAGTGTGGAAATCCTTCATCATCCACCAAGCCTCGAGATGTATAAAAGGCTTTCAATTCTCCGTCTTAAACATCCCAAGTATCTTTTCTATAACCATCACATCATTTTGACCACTTAGCCATCCGATCGAATTATACAAAACATAAAATATTTAACGGTGGTATTGAGATTCCACCCTTTTGTATAAACTTGGTCTTTGTGTGATATTTTCCTTTACTTGCACGTTCTGGTTGTGTTTCCAGATCATTTGTGATTCGGGTTTTGGTTGAGGTTGTATGTAATTTTGGTTGTCTAGGGACGCCTCGAAATTAAAAAAAATCCATCGGGATACAGTTTAGACGAGTTGGTGTGATGGAACACATAGACCAAATGTGTGTTTCAGAACACCCGTGTAGTTCAAAAACCCGGTTGGCGGTTGATGCATATATTAGTTGGTCCATTTGTGGTAGAATCGGACGATACGTTTAGGCCTCGTAGATGGTTTGCGTTGATCGTTAGGAGGATCATAACAAGATGACATTGTTGAAAGCATTTTGAGTGTTTTGTATGTTTTTGAATAATTTGAGTGATTGAGAATATTTGAAAGTGTCTTGATTGTGTTTGAAATGGTAAAAATTAATATGTGCACACACAAACACATGATATGATTCCTATGAAAAGTTAAATATTTGTAGGAAATAAAAGAAACAATTCTATCACAAAATTTTAGGTCCAATCATTTTTTATAAAATTTTATGGTGGTTATTCATTTGATACAAAATACTTTATAGAACCATGAAATAACAAAGTGATACAAATTTTTTTATTCGACATAACATTTCTCAAACTTCTTATTTGATGTCATATATATATATATATATATATTAGTTGAAGTACCCGCGCGTTGCGGCGGCAAGGCGCAAACACATTTGTTTTATATTCAAGAATGTGTGGGAGTGTCACAACTGGACTGGGATAAACAAACACATTTGTTTTATATTCTACTTCCAAATAAAAACCAACAATTGTGCAACATCAATTAAAAAAACAATGCACCCCATGGAGCCAACCCCAAATTCACAGCAAGACAAACTCTCATGATACCGTTTGGAGTTTGGAATTAAGTTTTAGATTAACTTCATAAATCACCCCTGATAAAAGTCTATCATTTCGTTCCAAAGTGCCAGCACTAATCCTTAGGATAAGTAAAACCAAACCACAAATACCACAGATTTTGCAAATGTAATTAAAATAATTACAGTAATGTATGTTGCACCTTGAATATGAGTACGGACATGACCCCACCAGAAATCACCAATGGAGGAATTGAGGTTAGCATGACAAGTGTAGTGTAAGTAGCCATCCCTTGATGAATGCTATTACAAAGCCTCCCACAAATGTTGCCAGTAGCTGTGTGAACAACCTGCAAAACCAGAAGTTATGACATATAAAACATATATATGGGCTGAAAAGGTTATATTATAATATAAAAACATTGTGAATATCATACGTACGTACTAAATACACAAGTGAAACTAAAATTGGAACTTAATGTATAAATTCGAAAAAATGATACTATTTGTGGTTTTCCAAGTACACATTAATGAATTTTGGTTTCATGTATAAATTTAGTATTAGATCCATATATTTATAATTATTTAACAGTAATAATGTTTTATATTATAAACATAATCTTTAAATTTGTGAATTTGAGAGGGGTTGTCATGTCTTAGGTATTACAAGACCATATCAACAAATTTGACGTATATAACTTCTCCCCCATGGCGTCTTGTATGAGGACGTACTGTATCGCCAGACATTCTGCCAACAACTTCCCCTGTATTTGTTTCCTTGTCAAAGAAGGAGACATCTTGTCTCAATATGGTTTTCAGATACAAATTCCTTATTCTTGCATTGCAGCGTGTCTCTCTCTCCGGTTACCATCCACATCGATACCTCTACATAACTCAAATTAATTTATCATAATTAACTACTAGGGAATCAAATGTGTATTAATTAGATTAGAAGCTGATAATTGATTTAACTAACAAGTTTACGTTGTTGGTAACATGGATTACTTACGGAGGAATGAGGCCACACCAGCTCCAATAGCCAAGTAAACAAATTTCAGAGATACCTATATAGTTGAGTGTTTGTTACAAGACGTGTGAAGCAAATTTTGGAGGTTACATTTAATTACAAACCTTGGAATGTCACCAAAAGAATCAATAAGGTCCCCAAAAAGAATAGTCATGAGGGCCATGCATGCTCCATTAGTGATGGCACCAATGGTATCAGCGATCGTTAACATTTAAGTGAATTAGAATTCATGTAGCCCAAACACACCAAGTAACGTAAGCACCACATGGACCCAACCCCAAATTCATAGCAAGAGAAACTCGGAGCTGATAAGGTAATGAGAGAAACGAAATATATACTAAACTAAGTTCTCCACTCCCTTCCATTTAGAATCAAGATTCACATCACGTAATAAAAAAAAAAACTTGCAAATTCCATCATACCAAACGCCCCCTTAGTGCTAAATCTCAAGAATATTTAAACGAGTAAATGGTCAACCTAAGCGTATAATGATCCATATAAACCAAAAGCAAACTCATAGTATCTTTTCGTTGGTTAAAAACAATGCTTACAGCTTGATATTGTCCAATTTGTACATGTTTTATCGGACGATATCTCGTGTTTTGCATAGCTTTTTGGTTGTTATTCGTCTCAAACTCGATTTTATAGGTTCATGTTGTTATTTCAGGTGTTTGTTGAGTAAATAGAAGTGGAAGGAGCTGATACAACAAGAACTCGGCGAGTTCAGACACCTACTCGGCGAGTTCACATCAAAATATAAAGTCTGACCTGCTCCTGAACTCGGGGAGTTCCTCCTGAACTCGGGGAGTTCCACCTGAACTCTGGGAGTTCCTCCTGAACTCGATCAAATGAGGAGTCGACAACTCATGAACTCGGCGAGTTCCCTTCATGAACTCGGCGAGTTCTCCCTCCTGGAGATTAAATCAGAAGCTGACAACTCATGAACTCGGGGAGTTCAAACCTAGAACTCGGCGAGTTCTCCCCAGCCTATAAAAAGAGAATTATGTTCATTTATGAGAGGACGATTTTTATCACCAATAACACACACACTCTTGATTTCTAGGGGAAGAAGGAAGGCAATGAAGGAGATTATCTTGGATTTTTGACATGGTGGATTGCATCTTCATCATCACATACATCATTAGGGGAGTTATTCTTATACCTAAGTTTATCTTAATGTGTAGAATTCTTTCTTATTTTGAGATGGTGTTTTACTCCATGAGAATGGAGTAGTTTTGTTATCTAATCATTTGGGTAAGATGATTTATATTTTGTATATGATTGGATATTATGTCATAGTTTGCTTATATTGAATGAAAATCTTGTTGTTATGTTTAGATTCTTTAAACTTGCTATGAATGCTTTATTATGTCCATAACGAGAGTTCGAGATAGTTAGTATTCATTTTTGATGATCCAAATATCTTGGTGTCTTTGAACCTTTCTACTAGAGATGGTGAAAGAGTATGTTTAAAAAGTGTTTTCATAACAATGAGAGGCAATTTGTGTTTTTATGAGAATATAGCATGAATTTTATGATTCGGTGTCAACCGAATCATCTTTCAAAGTTCGTAAACTTATTGTGAGCATTCGGTTTTGCATGACTCAAGTTCTGAACATATAAAAGAGATTTGCGTGTTCAATTCGTGAGTTATGGGATTATTGTGCTATAACGAGAGATCCGCATAGCTAAATTGTCATTGCTCGCATTATGAGTCGATATTGTTTTCATGTATAAGAGATTTGAGTGATCACAATATTGGCTATCATGATTAATTAATTCAACCAGAGCTTGGAGATTTGTGTGGTTGTTTCATTAAAAATCATGTCGACATATTATACAATTTACGCTTTTAATTAATCATCCGTTGTTTAGGGGGAGTGATCCCATTTGGTCACATATTCTCCCTTGTTAGATATCCAATTTATTAATCTCATTTCCTGCTCGTGTGTGTCATTGCGATAGATTTTTTGTCCACATTTATCTTACATGCTTATTAAATCAATTTCAACCATAGCTAACCATTAACTGACGGTTCCTATCATCATTACACCAATTGTCCGTGAGTTCGACAACCCGGACTTACTTAAGCTATGGTAGTAAACGATAGGTAATACTTGCCAATTTGTCCGCTAGTTTTAGTTTATTTATATCCATTTCTTAATTAAAATAAAGGTGTGCTAGCGGTACATCAAGTTTTTGGCGCCGTTGCCGGGGACAAGCGGTGTGGTTTTGAGAACAACCTTAAGTTTCTCGTTAGTTAAAAAAAATTATTTAAAAATTCAAATGTGGGAATTATTTTTCATGTACATAGAATTCCCATATTCAATTTTTGTTTTGTTTATTTCACTGTCTATTCCTTAGTTTAATTTATCTTTATTTTGTCGTATTTTGTTTGGTGTGTTTTGTGTAGGATGGATCATATATTTGAGTTGTATGAAGGAAACTTTGAAGCAAGGTGTTGTCAAGAGGAGGTCAACATTAACTACCCGACCAATCCCACCTCTTCCCAATATCAAAATGAGAACATATATCAATCTTCATACCTATCCTCCACCCAACACTACCAAAGTCAAGACACCCAATATCCCTACCAAACTCCATCACAACATCAACCCGAGATAGAGTCAAGCTTGGAGGATCTATTTCATCAGTGTCAGACGAGCCTCCGTTACCAACAAAGCGTTTCAGAAATCCTTGACAACCTCATGAAACAAAGGAGTCAAATGGATGAATTGTGTACGGAAGAGCCATCTGAAAGTAGTTCAGGCAAGGTGGAGGAGAGCAAAGAAAACGAAGAGCACATCCGCATCCATGACGCCGATTTTTGTGATTCGGATGATGATGTTGAGTGTGTCTATGATGAAACTTCTTTACATGCTCTTCCGATCATCAAAACTTCGGAGACATTAATGGACAAGGTGCACATCCCAAGCCCACAAAGTCTTGCACACGTCCCACCTCCGATTATCGATGATGAGACTGAAGATGACTTCAATCCCGAAAGGGATTTAGAAGAGCTTGCTTGGCTACTTGGTGTTGATATGCCTCCTCCTATATACAATGAGGGAGTTGACTCTACCCTTTTTGATGAGCTTTCATTTATATATGTTGATGTTGTGATGCCATCGCCTGTATTTGAATGTACTAATTCTTGGATGGATCTATTGGAGTCACAGGTTGGTGATGCTAGGAGTCTTGACTTACGACTACTAAAGGAACTTCATAACCCTCCAGCGCCGGAACGTAAAGCATTTGCACACTGATGGAGGTAGTAAGGGTAAGGAGTGCATGGCTTTACCGTTTAAAATTATATTTTGCACTCAACTCAAATGTATGCATTTTACCCTTTTCATCCCTTTAAAAGTTAAGCCAAGTAGGATAGGATAAAGCTAGGGACCCTATAAACAAGCGCTTCTTGGGAGGCAACCCAAGCGATTTACTTTTTCTTGTCACTTATAGTTTAGTTTAGCTTGTATTTATGTTGTTGTTTTGATAGTTTGGGCAATCCCTTCCTCTAAGGATATATTGCATTGCGCAGAGTCGGTTGCACACTTCGCTCCAACTCTACACACGTGCAAAATTTTGGTTCGCTATCCTTTGAGCTCTCCTCTTCCACGCACTCAGGGAGTCTCTTTTTCCTTTCTTTCACTTACATGCTAGTTCCGAAATCGCCAGAGCCCTCTTGTTCTAATCTTTTTCTTAGCAACTGGCTTTCAGATTGCACGATTATATTGTCCATTTTGTTTCATTGAGGACAATGAAATTCTTAAGTGTGGGAATAGGGATTAGAACTCTAACCAATGAGTGATTTTGCTTGGCACTTAGGAAATCTTGCTTTACATGTTTATTATTTGTTCAATTTGGCCGAAAATTTTAAAAATTCAATCCGCGAATAGGTTTTAGATCTATTTGCATTATCGATTTTTGTGAGTTAAATGGATAGCTTTAAGTAGGATCTTTAGTTTGAATTCTTTTATGAACTGGATATTGCTACATGACCTTGTTGTTCGGACCAAAGTTGGATTTTGCACATTATAGCCCTACATGTCATTTCGTTTCATGAGTTTTGAGCCGTTTCGAGCATTCATGAATATTTTATTGCTCATGTTTCGATTGATTGTGTGTGCATGCCATTTGTTATTCTTATTCTAGAACTTGCCATAAAGATTCTTTTTAAAAATACGATTTTGAGATGACACAGTCGTGTGATAGAGGCATTTTAGGATTACCCAAACATCAGCCTTTTCTTTTTCTTTCTTATATCACCCATATATCCATTAGATAGCCACTTTTGAGCCTTAGCCTTTTTATTTTTTTTTTATGTTAGCCATCTTTTTGTTTAGCCATAATTATCCGCTTTTCTTTAGTAACCCTAGCCAACGTTCGTGCCCCATTTCAAGTTGAAACGTTAATTCATGAGAAGAATAGTCGATTTTGGAGCATATATTAAAAAAAAGAAATTAAAAAAAAACAAACAATAATTGAGATTCTTAAGGCCAGCTCGTAAAAGACAAATTCGTGGAAAGCTTCTAGCAAAGTAGCCTCATAATTCAATAAAAAACAAATGTTGCTCACTCCTAGCTATGTTGTGTTTTAGAAACGTTTCTTGAGGATACAAACTTAAGGCTATTTCACGCCACCTTTCCAAAAATTTCTCACCTTACCCTTAGCCCAAAATTGCCCTTTTTGAAGTCCTCTTGATGATTGCATCGTTTCAATTAAGTGTTGGAATTTTGATCTTTTGGCAAGCTTATGGTAAGTAATTGTGACGAATTGTGCATTTGAGTTTTTTATTTAAGCCTAAACACCGAGGGTAGAGAGCTTCATTGAGTGAGGTGTTTAAGTTTTGCTTTGGTCTGGATTGATCAGGTTGTTTTATGTAGCTATTTCGGTGCCAGTCGAGAATTCAAGGTTTTGTTCCTATTATTTAATGCTTTGCACTTTCCGCCACTAAGTCTTTAATGCGTTTAGATCTCTAAAATATTTGTGAATTAATGATCACATTAAAAAGCCAATGAGTTCTTTTCGTAAGCATGGTAATTAAGCCGGATTTGCTTGAGGACAAGCAAAGGTTAAGTGTGGGAATGTTTGATAACGTCCAATTTGTACATGTATTATCGAACGATATCTCGTGTTTTGCATAGCTTTTTGGTTGTTATTCGTCTCAAACTCGATCTTATAGGTTCATGTTGTCATTTCAGGTGTTTGTTGAGTAAATAGAAGTGGAAGGAGCTGAAACAACAAGAACTCGGTGAGTTCAGACACCTACTCGGCGAGTTCACATCAAAACAGAAAGTCTGACCTGCTCCTGAACTCGGGGAGTTCCTCCTGAACTCGATCAAATGAGGAGTCGACAACTCATGAACTCGGCGAGTTCCCTTCATGAACTCGGCGAGTTCTCCCTCCTGGAGATCAAATCAGAAGCTGACAACTCATGAACTCGGGGAGTTCAAACCTAGAACTCGGCGAGTTCTCCCCAGCCTATAAAAGGAGAATTCTGCTCATTTATAAGAGGACGATTTTTATCACCAAAAACACACACACTCTTGATTTCTAGGGGAAGAAGGAAGGCAAGGAAGGAGATTATCTTGGAGTTTTGACATGGTGGATTGCATCTTCATCATCACATACATCACTAGGGGAGTTATTCTTATACCTAAGTTTATCTTAATGTGTAGAATTCTTTCTTATTTTGAGATGGTGTTTTACTCCATGAGAATGGAGTAGTTTTGTTATGTAATCATTTGGGTAACAAACCCTAAACATTTGATGATTTATATTTTGTATATGATTGGATATTATGTCATAGTTTGCTTATATTGAATGAAAATCTTGTTGTTATGTTTAGATTCTTTAAACTTGCTATGAATGCTTTATTATGTCCATAACGAGAGTTCGAGATAGTTAGTATTCATTTTTGATGATCCAAATATCTTGGTGTCTTTGAACCTTTCTACTATAGATGGTGAAAGAGTATGTTTAAAAAGTGTTTTCATAACAATGAGAAGCAATTTGTGTTTTTATGAGAATATAGCATGAGTTTTATGATTCGGTGTCAACCACGTGATAACAAATTGTTCAGTAGCAAAACAAATAATGAGCATCTTACTTCTCAAAATAAACGTCCAAGTTGTGCCACTAAGTAGGGGTGTTCAGAAATTTCCGAAACCGGAAAACCGAACCGAAAACCGTCCCGAAAAACAGGTTAACCGTACCGCATTCTTCTGAACATATCGGTTCGGTTAACCGAACCGGAAAATTCTTCGGTTTCTCGGTTCGGTTACGGTTCATGTTTTCGGCTTTGGACGGTTAACCGAAAAACCGATTTTTTTTATTTTTATATTTATTTATTTATAATACTTGTTTAAAATTGAGTTAAAGACTTAAAACTTTAATATGAGCCCAAACAAAGAAAGCCCATTCATTTCCACTGTGTGCAGCATTTGAGAATTGACCTAATTCTCTCATTCTTTCATTCTCTCATCTGCGTGCAGCCGTGCATCACTGTCCACTGCATCCTGCGATTCAAGATTTCAAGCCTTCAAGGCTTCGACTCTTCGAGGCTTCGAGCAGCAGCACAACTTCATCTCCAGCTGCAGCTGCAGCACCGCACAGGCGCACGGCTTCCTCTCCAGTAGCCGCAGGCCCGCAGCCGTAGCAGGCAGCAAGCAACTTCGAGCAGCAGCAGGGCAGCAGGCGACTTTGAGCAGCAGCTTCCTCTCCAGCAGCATCATCGATTAGTAGCAGCATCGAGCAGCAGGCAACTTCAACATCGATTCCAGTACGTTGTTGTTTTATGGTTTTTATTTTATTTCTTCTTGAAATCTTGAATTACTTGCTAATTTAGTAGTTAAATTACTTTAATGTTACTGATTTAGTAGTTAAATTAATTTAATGTTACTTGAAATCTTGAATAATTACTGATTTAGTAGTTAAACTAATTTAATGTTACTTGAAATCTTGAATAATTACTGATTTAGTAGTTAAACTAATTTAATGTTACTTGAAATCTTAAATAACTTACTGATTATAGTTATTAATTTATTTACAGGATACTCATTTACTCAATGTCTAGCTTTGGCAACAACAATATGGATGACGATGTCATTTTAAGTCAAGATTCTAATGAAGATGTTGAGGAAATCAACATGGAGGACTTCAATAAAACATCAAACACTTCGAAAAGAAGGGAGGAATCTGAACCCGATGTAAGTGAGACTCTTGCTGTTGATAAAAAGAAAAAGTCAAAATATTGGGAGCATTTTGAGAAAACAGATAAGCCGGATTACTTTGATTGCAAATATTGTAAGAAGACGGTGCGTTATTTGTCAAAAAAATGGGACAAGTGTTTTAAAAAACCACACTGAAAGATGCAAGCTTTTTCCGGCTAATCTAAATAAAAAACAAAAGATCCTTGCTTTTGAAGCTCAAGATGTTACAATTGATGGAAAAACAGTTGAAGGAATGAGTGTCCCTAGGTTATGGGTGTTTGATCAAGATATTGCAAGGAAAGCGGTTGCAAGAATGATTATTGTTGATGAGTTACCGTTTATTTTTGTTGAACGTGAAGGATTTCGTTACCTATGCAAAGTTTTGTGTCCTCAATTTAATGTCCCTTCACGTTCAACCATCACTAGAGATTGTTATGATCTATTTATCGATGAAAGGAAGAAACTTAAAACTTGTTTCAAGAATTTGTGTTCTAGAGTTAGTCTCACTACCGACACTTGGACTTCCGGTCAAAACTTAAGTTATATGTGCCTTACCGCACATTTCATTGACGATGATTGGAATTTGCATAAAAGGATAATTAATTTTTGTTTAATTGCCGGTCATAGTGGAGAACTAATTGGTAGAGCGGTTGAAAAGTGTTTGATTGAATGAGATATTAAAAGAATTTTAACTTTGACGGTAGACAATGCAAGTTCAAATGATGTGGCCGTTCAATATTTAAAAAGAAGAATCAATCATTGGGGGGGAGGTGTGTTAGATAGTAAATATTTGCATATGAGGTGTGCCGCTCATATTTTGAATTTGGTTGTTAAAGAAGGATTACATGACCTTGCCACTTCCATAAAAAAAAGTTCGTGCCGCCGTTAGATATGTTAGATGCTCTCCGGCAAGACTTAATAAGTTCAAAGCTTATGTTGATGAAGAGATGATACAAAGCAAAAAACTCATTTGTTTGGATGTTGAAACTCGTTGGAATTCAACGTTTTTGATGCTTGAAAGTGCTTTGAGATTTAGATTAGCATTTGATAACATGAAATCTAAAGGTGGTCCTTATGTTAAAGAGCTTGGAAAGTATGGAGGCACACCAAATGATGATGATTGGAATGCGGTTGGTAGTTTCTTACCTTTCTTGAAAATTTTTTATGATGCTACATTGAAGTTGTCCGGGTCTAGATATGTGACCGGTAATTATTATGTACCGGAGATTTACGGTGTTGGATACTTGATTTCAACATATTGTGAAAATGAGGATGCCAACATTAAGAAGATGGCAAATCACATGAAGGTCAAATATGATAAGTATTGGTCTAATGTTGATAATATCAATATTTTGCTATTTATTGCTTTAGTTCTTGATCCAAGGCATAAATTGTATTATGTTGATTGGGTTGTCAAGTCTTCTTATGATGAGGAAAATGCTAATATGTTGATATCAAAGATTAAACTTACTTTGCGATCTTTGTTTGAATATTATGCTTCTTCTATGCCTCAACAAAAAAAGAAAACGGAAGCATCGGGTTGCACTTTTTCAACGAGTGATTCTCGTTATGATGAAAGGGAAAGAAGCGGGGATGTGTTGGATGTTCAAAAACTTTTGAGTATGAGATATAAGATGGCTAAGGGAACTTTTGAGAGTTGTGAGAAGAAAAATGAGTTGGAGAAATATTTACAAGATGAGTGTGAGCAAGTGGATTCATGTTTTAATATATTGCAATGGTGGAAGGATCAACAAAAGAGGTATCCCATTCTTCGTAGGATGGCTCGAGATGTGCTTGCGGTACCGGTTTCTACGGTTGCTTCGGAGTCCGCTTTTAGCACCGGTGGTCGTGTTCTTGATTCATTTCGTACTTCTTTAACTCCAAGGATGGTGGAAGCTCTTATTTGTACTCAAGATTGGTTACGAACTTCACAAGGACCTCTAATAATAGAGGAATGTTTCCTTCAATTGGAAGAATTAGAGGAAGGAAAGTTTTTTTCATTGTTTATAATATTATGTATATTAAATAGTAAATACTAAGTTACTTAACTTACGACTAAAATTACATTTTTTTTAAAATTGTAGGTATGAAGAATTTGACAATGGAGCAACCAACAATTGAAATTGATGAATCTTTCAGACATTTGAAGTTTGAAGTAGAAGATGCCAAGACTCGAGAGATTGATGTTATTTGTCATTTACTTTTATTTGATAATGTTTTGAAGACTTAATTCCACTTTCTTATGATGAAACTTTCGGACTGATAAACTTTATTATGAATTATGATGTTGAAACTAGTAGTTTCGTATTGTATTGTGTCGGATTAAGAAGTTAATTATAGAATTTGTTAAAATTTTTTATTGAATAACGGTTAATCGGTTAACCTGAAAACCGAACCGAAAAACCAGGTTAACTGAAAACCGGTTAACCGAGAATTTCAGTTTAGGTTTAGGTTCAGGATTTTGGCGAACCGATTTCTTCGGTTAACCGTCCGAAACCCAAATTCGGTTCGATTAACCGTCCGTGAACAGCCCTACCACTAAGGATCTTTACATCTATTTCCAAAACGAACCACTTCTCCAGTAAAAATTTTAAGCTCTGTCCTGCAAATCTCATACATCTTGTCAAGTCATCAACCAAAATAATAGTTAATAAGTGCCCCATGCCTCATGCTCAGAAGCAATGAATTACGATTTACCAACTTCTTATCGGCAACAACCGTTCTTAAAAGCTCATCCATGTCTTTAGATACTAAATTTTGCACGCCTTCGGAAACAAACACTTTTTCTTTTAGATGTCATACACTTGTAACTCTCATAAGGCTGGAACCCTTCATGATCATATTGGCAACCTCAAATGCTAAAAATACAAAGTTCATTGCCTTTCGTTGTTGGTCCTGTGACAAAAGCACTCCCGGAATTTAAATTTGTGACGCTACTTCCTAGAATGTCCAATACATCAACAGCCTTTACCCTAAAAAAAGCAAAACTAGGATAAAAAAATTCAACAATAAAATTAGAGGAAGACAAAACAGAAGTGTATATGACAAATAGGTCAAAATAGATGAAATTTTGGGTGTTCGTTCAAAGAAGTTGAATCGAGGAAGAAACCTGGAGTCGATGGAGAGGATGCTGGACAAAACCGAAACTGATGAAGTATATAGTATAGAAATCGATGGAGAAGAAGAAGCAACGTGATGAAATGATACAAATTCGTGTGAATGAGAACGTGAAACATCTGTAAATAGATGAAATTTGGGTGGTCGTTCATAGAAGTTGAGTCGAGGAAGAAACCTGGAGTCGATGGAGAGGATGCTGGACAAAACCGAAATTGATGAAGGGAAATCGATGGAGAAAAAGAAGCAACGTGATGGAATGATACAAATCCGTATGAATGAGAACGTGGAGCATCCGTAACTGGTCTAGATGGATGGACACGCGGTGAGAGCTGATTGGATTTGTACTGAAAAGTAACTGTTTTACATGCTTTATTAAGTAGTATTAGATATATATATATATATATATATATATATATATATATATATATATATATATATATATATATATATATATATATATATATATATATATATACAGGGTCGGGATCAATGGGGTATCATGTTAGACTGGAGAACCGGAGTCCATCCATGTTTGGTTATAAGTTTAAAAGGGTAATATAGTCAATTAGGTTTATCTTAAAAAATAGATGACACCTAATAAATTAATAGATCCCTTAATTATAGGGATTTACTTCCATAACAAATCTATAATAAATTTCAAAATGGGTTTTAATGAAGATGTTCAATTGGATTCGACAATGAGTTTTAGTGAACATGTTCAATCGGATTCGACAATTAGTTTTAGTGAACATGTTCAATTGGATTCAACAATGAGTTTAATGAACATGTTCAACCGGAGGTGTCAAATAAAAATATTTATTATTTTCTTCAAACCGTCCGTGAAGGTTCAATTTCATTTACACGTCATTGAACATGTGCAATCGGGGTTTATTGTATTTTTAGTCAGTTATTAACCGTTATGGTGATAAATTAATATTAACGGTATTGAACATGTTCAATCGTGGTTTATGGAGTGTCATCATTGCACATGTTCAGTATGAGTGTAAGGAATGATATTAACTGAAATGGAAATTTTCATGGGTTACACAGAATCTTTGATTCTAATTTAAAATTTTTTAATACATATTTATCCCCAACATTAATTAATGTGGGAAATAATTTTAAGGAAAACTTATATTATATTTTAATGATTTAATGATAAATGATTGGCTGTAAATGGTTTCCCAGTACCCCAGTCTAACATGATACCACATTGATCTTATATATATATATATATATATATATATATATATATATATATATATATATATATATAGGGTCAGATTCTATGAGGAATCATATGCATCGAGAACCAAAAAAGAACCAATCTAGCCCTTTGATTAAATGATCATCAGTGCATCACGCGATGCATGTATTTAGTATGCATGGGGATATTTTAGGAAAAAAAATATCCAGTCAAATAAATTCTAATTTTAAATAAATGAAGATTCAATCAAATAATTAAACAATAAATACTAAATAAATTAAATTGATACACTTCCTAAATTACAAAATCTAAACAAACACGATGCATATTCATCCAATTCATCGGATTCATCTTCAAACACGATGTATCTTCATCCAGTTCATCTTCAAATATGATGCATTTCGGCCATATTCATCATCGTCTTTGTCTCATCGTCATGCATCACCAAAATCGTGATGCATCTTCGACCATATTCATCATCATCTTCAAAACTTATAGAAATTAAAAATACATTCACAATGCATCTTAATCGGATTCATCTTCAAATATGATACATCTTCATCTAGGATTCATCTTCCATGTTCGTGTTCATCGTCTTGGATTGTTCATTATTCATCATATCGGAGACATAACATTTATCACAACATGTTCATCGTCGTCATCATTATCATCTTGGTGGTCATCACACACACAATACACATCGTCTTCTTCATCACGTGTTTATCATTTATCCTCAACGACATGTGTGCATAGATTCTATTGGTGCGACGGTGGTGCGTCAACGACCAATATGAATATAAGTTTGATGCAGCGGCGGTCGATGTGGTGGTGGTGCGGCGACGGCCTAGAGAAAGTCACCGGGATTTATGAGAGATGGGGGGGGGTGAAGGAGGTCAAAGTGAGAGAGAGAGAGAGAGAGAGAGAGAGAGAGAGAGAGAGAGAGAGAGAGAGAGAGAGAGAAAGAAAGAAATGTGGAGGAAGATGAAATATATTAGGAATTATAGTTATGACTTGATTTGTTTTCTTAATCTAATTATCTTTAAATATTTTTAAAAAAATTCAAAATTAATGGTAAATGTATTTAACATCCCTAAAATGCCCTTAATGCATTTTTGGTTCCCACCGGTTCCCAATGCATCGTGGTGCCCCATAGAACCTCTGTATATATATATATATATATATATATATATATATATATATATATATATATATATATATATATATATATATATATATATATATATATATTGAGGTACAATGAGGAACCTCGATACATTGTGAGTCTCGAAGAACTAAAAATGCATTAATAGCATTTTAGGAATATTAGATAAATTTACCATTAATTAACTAAAGATATTAATTTGTTTTTTAAAATACTTTAAAATTTATTAGGAAACAAATCAAATATTAACTACATTTCCTAATCCCACTCCCTCTTTCTCTTCCCTCTCATCTCTCTCACTTGACTCCCCTTCCCCCCCTCTCTCCCTCTACCGGCCACAACACCACCACCATCCACCTTTCTTGGCCGCGACACCACCACCACCAACCGATGAGGATGATGATTCCGGCGATGACAATGATGCAACAATGGCTCCGACGAAGATGGTGATGATTTCGGCGATGATGATGATGATGGAATGATCTCGTTTTGAAGGTACGATTGTTTTTTTTTTTCATGTTTTTTGTTCATGAAAAACTTTGAAAGATAAATTGTGTTTATCCGACTTTTAGGAAAGACGAATCCAATGCATTGTGTTTATGAAGATGAATCATGTTTGAAGATAAATCTGATGAAGATGCATCATGTTTGAAGATAAATCTAATAATTTCAATGAACATGCATCGTGTTTAAGATGAATCCGATTAAGATGCATCATGTTTGAAGAACAAGCCGATGAATCCGATAAAGATGCATCGTGTTTGAAGATTTATCCGATGAAGATGCATCGTGTTTGAAGATATATCCGATGAAGATGCATCGTGTTTGAAGATATATCCGATGAATATGCATCATGTTTGAAAATGAATCCGATGAAGATGCATTGTGTTTTGAAGAATGTTTCAGATAATTGATATTTGTTTAATTTTTTTTCCTTTTGAATTTGTTTAAATTTAGAAATGTATTATTAGCATTTAATGTGTAATTATTGGTTAAAACATTCAATTAAATATAATTGAATGTTGATTTAATTGAATATCACCATTTTGATGATGCATGATGGTGGGAGGAAGAAGATAATAAATTTGGCCGAAGATGAGGATAAAGAACCGAGATGCATCACGAATTAAAAGATGAACATTAGATGCATCGACATCAAATAATCTTTTTTGAATTTGTTTAGAATTTGTAATTTTAGAAATGTTTAAATTAATTTTAATTTAGCATTTATTGTTTAGTTATTTGATTGAATATTCAATTAATATAAAATGAAATTTTATTTGATTAAATATATTATTTTTTTCTCAAAATACCCCTATGCATACCAAATATGTGCGTAGCGTGATGCACCAATGTTGATCAATTGTGGTTGGTTCTTTTTTTTTTGTTCCCGATGCATATGGTTCCCCATAGAACCTGACCCTATATATATATATATATATATATTGAGGTTCAATTGAGAACTTTTATGCATCGGGGCACCTCGAGGCACTTTTGTGCATCGGATAATCCACCAAGGGTGCACAAAGGGCATTTAGGGAAAACTAAAGACATGATAATTAATTTATTTCTAAAAATCATTAAATGATAATTAGGAGTTACATTTTGAATTAAAATCTCATATTAACTACATTCCTCATTTTCATCCTCATTTCTCTCTCCCTCTCTCTCTCTCTCTATAATCGTGTTCTTCATGATTTTTCTTAGATGATGATGATTTGAAGACGAAGATTAACGATGAACAACGATGATGATGAACATGAACAAGAGAGGTAACCGATGATAATTATGAAGAACATGATGCATAGATGGATGATGAACGATGAATAATGATAATGCATAGATGGATGATGAACAATGACAATGTATAGATGGATGATGAACGATGAACAACGGAAAATGATGATGCATAAATGGATGATGAACAACGACGATGCATAGATGAATGATGAACAAGTTGAACATGATGCATAACTGAATGAAGAATATGAACGACAAACACGATGCATAAAAGAATGATGAACAAGATGAACACGATGCATAAATGAATTTGTGTATTTTTTTTGTTAAATGCGGTTTTTTAACACAATGCATAGATAAACACGACTAACGATGAAATGCATCGATTTCCATCATCTTTTTTGAATTTGTGTAATTTTTTTAAATTTGGAAATGTATCAATTGAATTTATTTAGCATTTATTATTTGATTATTTGTTGAAATATTAAATTTAATGAGGTATGCACATTCCCCAAAATGCCCTTCTTTCTTTGTTTCTATAATGCACAAGATGCATAAAATTGTCCAACTATTTACCCTTTTGCCATTAATCTAATCCATACAATTTTTTGATCTAATGGATGATATAGGTACTTTTGTACCTCGATGCATAAAAGTGCTCAATTGAACCTCTCTCTCTCTCTCTCTCTCTCTATATATATATATATATATATATATATATATATATATATATATATATATATATATATATATATATATATATATATATATAGGGTTGGGATCATTGCAGAACCTTAATTTAGTGCAGAACCATAGAACCAATCTAAACCATTAGATTATAATATAACACTAGGGATAAGATGGTAATTATACAATTAACATTGAATTAATAGCAGCCAACCAAGTTTGACTGTCCACTTTGACTTTTTTTTACTCTTTTAATATATAATGGACATGCAGTGTTGCATCGACGTTAAATATACGATATCAAATTGTTCATTCGACATCGAATGGTCGTGTGGGTAAAAAAAATTTACGAAAAATAAACACGTAAATTTTTTTTCAAAAAAATATATTCATGACCGTTCTCGTTAAATCCACCAACTTTGACTACTAATTTTGACTATTATTTATCTCTGTTAATAATGAACGTATATGCAGTGTTGCATCGATGTTAAATATACGGTATCAAAGTGTTCATTCGATATCGAATGATCTCATGATCTCACCATGATATATTGCATCGTGGTCTGGGTAAAAATTTTTTTACGAAAAATAAAAAAATATATATCATAACCGTTCTCGTTAAATCCACCAACTTTGACTACTAATTGTAACTATTATTTTGGCTCTGTTAATAATGAGCGTATATGCAGTGTTGCATTGACGTTAAATATACGATATCAAAGTGTTCATTCGATATCGAATGATCTCATGATCTCATATATTGCATCATGGTCTGGGTAATTTTTTTTTTACGAAAAATATAAAATATATATCATAACCGTTCTCGTTAAATCCACCAACTTTGACTACTAATTGTGATTATTATTTTAGCTCTGTTAATAATGAGCGTATATGCAGTGTTGCATTGACGTTAAATATACGATATCAAAGTGTTCATTCGATATCGAATGATCTCATTATCTCACCATGATATATTGCATCGTGGTCTGGGTAACTTTTTTTTACGAAAAATAAACACGTAAAAATATTCTCACTCTTACTTTTTTATATAACCTACCTTATATTTCTTTTTAATACTGTATTTCTCTCTCTTACTTTTCTAACAACTATCTTATTTTTTTTATAATCACTCATCTTATTTTTTTAAAACTAAAACTTTATCATTTAAACAAAATTCACTTTTTATAGAACCCTTTTTTTTTTAAAAACTATAAATTGAAACTGAGATAAAAAAATGATTAATTTCGTTAACTAAACGCAACCTTATATGTGTCAAGTTTTGGCAAACAAAAATTATAAATAATAAAAAGTAGTAAATAGTGTTCGCGAATTAATTTAATTTTTAAGGATGGCGCTCACTCAATTAACTCTGAAATTTATTTTTAAGTTTTAAGAACCGCCGCCTCATCAATCCTAAACAAATGAACTGGGCTCATCTCTGACGTGTCGTCTTCTGATTCGTCCTTCAAAATTTTCAACTCAAAAATGGAAGTAAAAACCCCTCCACCACTTCCATTTTTCTTCAAAACTTGAATTTTTTGAAACACAGCAAACATGGCGGCATCTCTCTTCCATATAACACACACAATTTTCACACACTTTCACCATCTCCATCTCTCTCACTGTGTTTTGTGTTTGCTTGGTGGAGAAACAATTCAATGGCTAATCAGGAGAATCAGAGAGTTACTCGAATGGCGAAGAAGAGGGCTATGGAAGCAATCCAGGCTCAGTTACATCCGGCAAAGAAGAATAGAGTGGTTTTGGGTGAGCTTTCGAACAATGTGTTTGTGTTTGGGAACGAAGAGATGAGATCTGAATCGGTTAAGACTCAAAAACCGAAATGTAGATCGAAGAAGGGGAAGAAGGCTGTGAAGACGGTTGTTGAAGATCAGGAATTGGCTGTGGAGAAAATTGATGAGAAATTTAGTGATCCTCAGATGTGCGAAGCTTATGTGGTGGATATTTATGAGTATCTTCATAATATGGAGGTGTGTACATCTTTCTTATTTTCAATTCATATTTCTATTGAGTTAATTTGATTCATTTGCTAATTTAGGGTTTACCTACATTCTACGGTTTCATTTTGGCGTTTATCTGTTTTTAAGAATTAAAAGTTAAAATCTAGCTTTGTGTTTGAAGTGATTTGATTGTATTAACAAAAGAGAATTTGGATTTTTCTTTTTGTATCTAGAGATTTTAATCAGATTATTTTATAAAATCACATCTGGTGTTCAATTGTTCTTCATTTTACTGGATTTAGGGGTTTGATTATTGATGGTATGCTAAAATTAGGACTTTAATCAATTGTTTATGGAATTATGGAAGAGGAGTTAAGTACTTTAATTCAATTTTAAGATGGATGGTTTTCAAAGACTATTTTTAATTAACACATTTAGCAGTTAATTCAACAATTTATTTGGAAACACATTGAAGTTTTGTGTTTGTAAACTCTAATTTGCTAATCAGATGGAGGCAAAGAGAAGACCAATGACTGGATACATTGAAAAAGTGCAAAAGGATGTTAGTGTAAACATGAGGGCTATTTTGGTGGATTGGTTAGTTGAAGTTGCGGAGGAGTATAAGCTTCTTTCGGACACTTTATATCTAACCATCTCCTATATTGATAGATTCTTATCGATAAATGTTCTTAACAGACAGAGGCTTCAGCTTCTTGGTGTTTCTTCAATGCTAGTTGCTGCGTAAGTATTTGATTTATGTTGAATGATCTTTTGATTTGATTCAGTGGTGTTGGTTTGGATCTTGAATTTGAATCGTCTTCTGTTTTGGCAAACAGAAAATATGAAGAAATCAGTCCCCCACATACCGAAGATTTCTGCTACATCACCGATAATACATACACGAAGCAAGAGATTGTGAAAATGGAAGCTGATGTGCTCAAAGCTCTTGCGTTTGAAATGGGCAATCCCACAGTAAAGTCGTTCCTCGGGTATGAATGGAAACGACAAATATTTTGTTTTTATTTGTGTTGCATTAATAATATGATCATGTTTTCATTTGCCTAACTTGTGTTTCCCTTTTGACTTGTTGATTCACAGACGATTATCGAGGGTTGCTCAAGAGGATCTTGATGTAAGCACCATCTCCTTTTTTCTGCATTTGATTTCCTGATTCCTTTTGTTGTCTCTGTTTATATTCTGAATTTTGTATTCTATGCGGTTTACAGATGCCTAATTTGCAATTGGAATTCTTAAGTTGCTATTTGGCTGAGTTAAGCTTATTAGAGTATGGCTGCCTAAAGTTTTTGCCTTCTATGGTAGCTGCATCTGTAACCTTTCTTTCAAGATTCACTCTAAAACCAAGGTCACATCCATGGGTAAGCAAGCACACACTATCGAAATTCATGTTTATATAGTTTTTAAAAGAGGGTATGGAATTATTATAACATTCAATCCCATTTACAGAATTTGGCTCTGGAACAACTCTGTGGATATAAGGCATCAGATTTGAAAGAATGTGTTCAAATTTTACATGAATTGCAGTCAGGCAGACGATCAGGTGTTTTGGTTGCAATTAGAGAAAAATACAAACAACATAAGGTATATGTGTGTCACACTTATGGTTGATCACATGATCTTTGTTTTTACCGAGTTTATCTGATAACATTTTTGTGATAACTTTATGCAGTTTAAATGTGTGTCGGTATTGTCATCTCCATCATCAATACCAGTTGCTTTCTTTGATGATATCAGAGAATGATTGATGCTATATTTTTGGACTTACAAAAGGAAAGATCACATCTAACGTAAAAGCTAGAAACAAGATGAATCTTTGAAGGATAACGCTATGTCAAAGACCGCTGTTTCTATGGACCCTGTTGGCTTGTTTTTGGACCTGTTATGATGATATAAACGTCACAAGCAGCCTGATCAGAACACGGGTTTTTACGCTTTGACCGACTTAAAACAAGCTTGAAGTGTCAATGACATTGTTCTTTCAGATAATCAATTGCGGATAGCAGATAAAGGTAGGATTTTTAGTTGTTATGGAACATATTTTAACTTTTAAGGCAAATTTTGTTTAGTAAGAGATGACTACATTTGTTGGCTGATGTATATATGAATTTGTGAGTGTTGATTGTGATGGAAATTATCATCGAATATTCGAATGAATAGAAAACTGATTGTAAAATTATCCTTTTTTGCAAATCTATTTAGAAGAGAACCCATGTTGCTGAAGTCGAAAGTGGTTTGAACATTGTAAGGTTTTTAAGTCAGTTACATTGTATCGTACAAATGACAATTGACAAGCATATATCAAAAAAGTTTTCAACACCATCATGTTTTCGTTTTTGGTTGTTGCAACCACAACTATTTGTGCTTAAAAAGACTAAATTACAATACAAATTTATTTATTTATTAAAATGTTTAAGTCATACAACATCAACGTATTTTTTAAAATTACCGATATGATATGTCTATTTTTTTCCCTGATATGATATGTTTACCCAATGATGACCTATATGGTACATGAATAATTTTCATGACGGGTAAAGATAGATTCATGACTGATATAATTACTTGTGTGATAGATGATTTAATAGCAAATCATGTGTTTAAATGATTGATTTACTTTTATCAACCAACCAAACGTGAATTGTTTATGCAATTTAAGTATTTTTATCTAGTCCTAAGTGGGAGACGTTTTTATAAAAAGTTAAATCACAAAAGCTTGCTTAATTTTCTTGTCTTAGTTTAATATATTCTCACAAATCACCAAATGACTAGATATTAATGATTGTCAAACTATCGGTATCTCTTTTCTATTCATTGTTTCCTAACTTTGATAAATTAATTCCGAGGTCAACTTCAAGATATGCTATATATGACTGGTACACTGTTAGTTGATTTGGTATGACTTGAATTTTCTTCATTTTTTTGTTTTTGATAGACAAAAACAGCGAAGATTAGCCCACGTGGCCATTACCTTCTCCGTGGCCATGACCTTAGGTCCATGATGAGCATGACTACTTATCATAACCTCGCAAGCCTACTTATCATTTTTTGTTTTTGATATGCCTCATGACCACTTATCATAACCCCGCAAGCCTGAAATTGAAGAACTGATATGATTCTCAAATCCCAGTTTTCTCATAGTTTTGGCATTAAAGATTTGATATAAATCTTCTAAATACTTCGTATGTATCGTTCCAAAACTTTACAACGGTTCACATATACTTACTACTTTTTGCGATTGCTTTTTTGGAAACAAAAAAAATAATATGTGAAGAAGACGACGACGCTTAATGAATCGATTGATGCCATATTTAATTTTCCAACTAAGATATTCAATCTGCTCTACTTTGGCTCTGTCTAATTGACCAAAGAACACTCACATATAGGTGAAATATGTTTTTGCTGATTTAAGTAATGTTGAGCTCCTTAAGGTTTATATACATGTTCACTAAACCGACTCTCGTTAGTTTAACAACTTTCAATTTTTAACTGATAGTAGTACTAGGGGCGGATCCAGAAATTTTTGTTATCATTGTCACTTTTTTTAGAGTAAGTTTAATATTTAGATTTTTGAAATATTTTCTAAGATTGATCGGATCAGCGAAACGGGTTGCCAATACAAAATTTACAAATAACAAGATTTTCTACTTAAAAGAGTACATTATACAATACCATTAAAACTTAAAACCAATAAGTGTCATACGTCTTAAAGTTTTACAGTTGTTGCATTCGAGTCTTCATGTATAGAAGTCTTAAAGTTTTACAATTGTTGCCTTTGTAGGTGTCACTCAAAAAAAAGGTGTCACTCAAGTTTCATACATACGTACCTCAGTATTTTGAAAATTTATCGGTGTCAAGTGACACCACACTTTACATACTAAATCCGCCCATAACTAATACAATGATCAACTTAAATCCCGATGTGTTTAGAATGGTCAACTTGGTCTTCAGAATCAAATTAAAGTCAAATTGACTAATAATGTCGATTTAACACATGATAATAGTCAACTTTGTCCAATCAGACTGGTTCAAAGAACAAAATCAAGCAACAGAAATCAAAGCCACATAACTATTAATGAAATAAATTCAGGTACCTTATATGCTAATTTTGGATTGTGACAAGAAACCCTATGAATAAGATTTTCAAAAACGTTAAAAAAATGTCCTCTAAAAGATGTAGAATACTATTCTTAAATTGTTTGGTCTTCAATTTACTCTTAGAGGAATCGATAAAAAAAAAAAAGCCTTGTCACTAAAGATTTTTGGTGACAACTGTAACATCGTGCTTATGATCTTGACATAAACACTCTTAGGATAAGCGTTACAAAAAATCATCTAGATTAATACTTGATATATATATATATATATATATATATATATATATATATATATATATATATATATATATATATATATATATATGGTTCGTGTGAGTACCTAAAAAATGCAGAGTACCGTGAGTACCTGTGAACACACGGGTTTAAGATGTGAACATGCTCCGAAAAAAAGTTTTTTTTTTTAAATTTTTTTTCATATTCATTTAGATACAAATAATATAAGCATATTTGTAAAAGAATTACACGCATTCACACTTCGTAGCCTCTTAAAAGTCATGTGAACGTGAAAAAATTCATGTGAACATGCTTAGCTGTGAACATACGTTCACAACAGTGCAGTTCATGTGAACTTGCACGTTTCACATAGTTATAGTGTGTGTTTATGTGTGATTTTTTGCAAGTAGTCTTATATTATTAATTTAAACATGATTATGAAAAAAAATAATTTTAAGCGAGGTACCTCCGGTACTCCGCAAAACTAGTGGTACTCATTTGAACCCAAATCTATATATATATAGATTGAGGTTCTATGGGGCACCATGATGCATTGTGAACCGGGGGAACCAAAAATACACAATATATTAAATAAGGATGCAATAAGGGCATAATTGGAAGTTTAAACAATTATTTAGTTAGATTAAGATATTTAAAATATTCTATATTAAAATAACCGGATATATATTATGGTAATTGCTAAAATCATGGAGTTTTTAGTTATGATAGATTGCATTTGTTTTGACTTTCTATCCATGCATGTCTTCATACGGTTCATCTCCACACCCGTAGCTAGACATCCAATTGAAATTGAATTTATACGCATGTCTTCAATGCATAAACATTATTGAAATTGAATTTATATGCATACTGAAATTACCTTAATATGCATATTGAAAGTCAACGCATAATGCATTTCAAAAGAGATGCAACTTGAACTAAACACCTCAATGAACACGAAATATTCAACAATGCACTTCCATTTAACAAAATAATCGAAGTTGCAACGGTGAAAAAAGAAACCGGTTGTTCGCACGTGAATGTTTGCTTTTTTCTTTTTTTTTTTTTGAAAACCCTTGAACCGTATGCATTGTATCTGTGTACTTGAAGAACAAAGCTTAATCTATTTGAGTATGCATGAGTGATTTTCGGGATAAAGATGGAGGGAGAAATCTTGAGCGAAATCCGGAGCAAATACGAATTATGGAAGGAGGGCTAGATTCGCGGTATGCAACGAAGGAATGTGAATTTTAGCTAAATGAACTTTCTTCCAATTTTGCCCCTCCACGCGTGATATGCTGTGCACCAGTACAACAAAGTTCAACTTAATTACCCTTTTGCCACTAAAATCTGATCCATTGAAATTATAGATCTAACGGTGTATGGAGGTTCCCAAGTTGCACAATGCATACAGGTTCCCCATAGATACTGACCATATATATATATATATATATATATATATATATATATATATATATAGATTGGGGTTCAATTGAGAACTTTTGTGCATCAAGGCACCATTGAGAACTTTTGTGCATCGAACTATCTACCAATGGTGCACAAAGGAAATTTAGGGGATATTAAATGTATGAAAATTATTTTTGAATTAAATGTTTTTAAGATAATTAATAGCTAAATTTGGTATGAAAATCACCATTAACTTCTTTCCTAAAACCACTCCCTCTTTCTCTCTATCTCTCTCTCCTCTCTCTTAGCGCCCTCTTGATTTTTGAAGAAAATGAACGATATGCATGATTTATGTTTGTATGAACGATTCATGTTTGTATTATGATATATTTTGATTTTAGAAGAGATGAACGATATGTATGATTTATTTTTGGAAGAGATGAACGATATGCATGAAGAGATGAACGATATGCATGTATTTTGATGTATTTTGAATTTGTATTATTTTTGGAAGTGTAATAATTAAATAAGGATTGGATAATTCCTGTTTTACCCCTCCGTGAATTTCATTATGTGCACTTGATGCATAAAACTTTCTATTTAATTACCCTTTTGCCATTTGATCTAACCCACACATTCTTTTCATCCAATGACCAATGGAGGTTCTTTTGTGCCTCGATGCACAAAAGTTCTCAATGGAACCTCCCTATATATATATATATATATATATATATATATATATATATATATATATATATATATATATATATATATATATATATATATATATATATATATATATATATATATAGGGTTGGGATCATTACAGAACCTAAATTTAGTGTAGAACTGTAGAAACAATCTAAACCATTGGATTATAATATAACACTAGAGATAAGATGGTAATTATGCCATTAACATTGAATTAATAGTAGCCTACCAAGTTTGACTGCACACTTTGACCATTTTTGACTCTTTTAATATCGAATGTACATGCAGTGTTGCATATATGATATATTATATTACTTCGACGTTGAATATGCGATATAAACTGTAATTCGACATTGAATGATCTCGATATAATATATTGAATGGTCGTGTAGGTAAATTTTTTTTTACGAAAAATAAACTTGTAAAATTTTTTCGAAAAAAATACATCATGACCGTTTGCGTTAAATCCACAAACTTTGACTACTAATTTTGACAATTATTTTGTTTTTATTAATATTGAATGTACATGCGGTGTTGCATATATGATATATAGTATTACTTCGACGTTGAAAATACGATATCAAGTGTTCCTTCGACATTGAATGATCGCGTCATGCTATATTGCATCGTGATCTGGGTAATTTTTTTACGAAAAATAAACACGTAAAATTTTTTCGAAAAAAATATATCATGATCGGTCTCGTTTTAAGGAGTATAAAATTCTAGTTTTTATGGTATAATTTTTTTGATTTAAAAATTAATCATATTAATGTTATTTTAATTTAAAGAAAAATGATAATTATTTTGCTAATGTCAATACTTTTGCTATTTCCAATCTTTTTCATTTTTACCATTGAATAAATTAAATTGTTACTAATACCAATCTTTTTTTTTCACTAATTCGACACTAAATCCTTTTAATTGAAACCATTAAATTAATCTAATCTATGGACGATATTGGTTCTACAGTTCTACACTAATTTTAGGTTCTGCAATGATACTATATATATATATACACACACACACACACACACACACACACACACATACATACATACATACATACATACATATATATATATATATATACACACACACACACACACAGGGTCAGGATCAATGGGGTAACATGTTAGACTGGGGAACCGGAGTCCATCCATGTTTGGTTATAAGTTTCAAATGGTAATATAGTCAATTAGGTTTATCTTAAATAATAGATGACTACTAATAAATTAATAGATCCCTTAATAATAGGGATTTACTTCCATAACATATCTTATAATAAATTTCAAAATGGGTTTTAACGTATATTAAAAACTACAAGAAAAGTGTCTTTTAGTGACACAAAAAAAAGTGTCACTATATCTTACTTTTAGTGACATTTATGCAAAAGTGTAGGTATAGAGTAATCTTTTACCTACACTTAATCTAAATTAGTGACATAAAAATTTTGTCACAAAATACTTGAGGGCTATACCCACATACATTTTTAGTAACTATATATATATACCTACTCCACTTTTACCCACTCTATTTGTTGTGTAGGTAAAAGATTTTGATACCCATAGTGACACTTTTTTGACAACAAAAAGAGTGGGCTAAAGTGGAGTGAGTATTGATATATAGTGACAAAAAATGTATGTGTTTGTGTCACTAATTTAGAAAAAGTGTGGGTAAAAGATTGATCTATACCTACACTTTTTCATAAGTGTCACTAAAAGTAAGTTATAATGACACTTATTTTTGTGTCCCTAAATGACACTTTTCTTGTAGTGAGACAATTGGTTTTAGTGAACATGTCCAATCAAATTCGGCAATGGGTTTTAGTGAATATGTTGAATTGGATTCGACAATGGGTTTAGTGAACATATTCAATCGGATGTGTCAAATAAAAGTATTTATTATTTTCATAAAACCGTTCGTTAATGTTCAATTACATTTACTCATTATTGAACACGTGCAAGCGGGGTTTATTGTGTTTTTAGTCGCTATTAACTGTTTTGGTGATAAACCAATATTGACGGCATTGAACATGTTCAATCGTGGTTTATGGAATGTCATCATTGCACATGTTCAGTATGGATGTAAGGAATGATATTAACTGAAATTGAGATTTTCATGGGATACACAGAATCTTTGATTCTAATTTAAACTTTTTAATACCATTTTTTTAACTCCAACATTAATTAATGCGGGGAAAAAATTTAAGCATAATTCTATTAAATTTTAATGCTTTTAATGATAAATGATTGGCTATAAATGGTTCCCTGGTACCCCATTGATCTTGAATATATATATATATATATATATATATATATATATATATATATATATATATATATATATATATATATATATATATATATATATATAAAGAATATTCTACGAACCTAAATATTTGTGAGAACCTAAAACCATTTGTGGCCATTAGATCAAAAGATCTATGACTTAAAATTTTCAAATGAATTTTTGTAATTATTTAGAATTTTGATAGTGGGAATTTAGGCATGACAAAAAAAACCCTGTTGGGAAATAGTTTAAGTACATTCAAGCTGTTAGTTTAGACTTCTCAGACTGTTAGTAGATTTTACTTGTAAATCCAAAGTTCATGCTGCTAGTTGAAGAAACTCGAGCTGCCAGTGTAAAAGTTCAAGCTGCCAGAGCAAAACAACTCAAGCTGCTCTGCTCATGCTGTCAAGTAATTCAAGCTGCTCAAAAGTTTCATAAACAGAAAGTGCTGATTTTCAGGAAAAGATATCTACATGAAGATTCCAGCATATCTACTATCAGAGAAGTCATCATTCGTCAAGGAAACATATCAAGAAGCAATATAAATACATAGAATAAGTCTTTCTATTGTATAGGAGTTTTCTGCATATTTTTGAGTCTGTAATTGCTTTATTGATTAAGTTTTCATAAGCCTCTAAGGTTGTAAAACCCTAAGAACAGTTTGTGTTCTTCGTCTAATCAAACAGATTAGAGGTGATTGTAATCGTTGAATTCAGCAATACAAACAGTCTTGATCAATTCTTGTGTGTTTATTCATTATTGATTCTGAAAGTTTTTGTCAAAATAATTAAGTGTTATTCCGCAAACTTCTTGATTAAACTTTGATTCAAAGCAAGATTATTGATTTATACTCTGATAAATTCAAATCAGTTAGTCTTGGTAATTCAGATTTAGATCCTGACAAGTGGTATCAGAGACAGGTTTGTCAAACCAGGTTGTTCAAATCAGGTTTTTCAAACCAGGTTACTCTTTGTTTTTCAAAGTCAAAAACTTTCTTTTAAATTTTTAATCTTTTACAATGGAATTTGAAAATAGCAGCAGTGGATCTGGGCAAGGACTCAAAGTGCCTATGCTCAAGCCCACTGAGTTTGAGATGTGGAAACTCAGGATTCAACAGCATATTCAATTCATTGATTATGCCATATGGGAAGCTGTTGAATTTCCTCCTGTAGTTGATCCAGAACTTGATGATGAGGGGAAACCAGTCAAAACTCCTCCAAAAACTGAACTTGAAAGGAAGGCTAGAATGAATGAAGTGAAAGCACTTACACTATTACAAATAGCCATTCCTAATGCTTATCAACATCAGTTCAAAAAGTTTTATACTGCTCACTCTCTTTGGAATGCCTTAGAGAAGAGGTTTGCTGGTAATGCCAGTACCAAGAGAAATCAAAAGGACCTCTTGAAACAGCAGTATGAAAACTTTTCTGGTGGCAAGAATGAAAACCTTACTCAAATCTTTGACAGGTTCAACAAACTGATAAGTGAACTGGAAAGTGCAAAGGTCAATCTGGATCAAGATGAAGTCAACAGAAAGTTTCTCAGATCTCTTGGAGAAGAATGGACAGTCTATGCTGCACAATGGAGAACAAAAGACACTCTTGATGAGATAGAATTGGATGATCTGTATAACAGTTTAAGAGTGTTTGAGACTGAGATTGATGCTAAAAAGAAATCCTTTTCTTATAATCACAATACTGCTCTTCTATCTTCTGAAAAATCTAATAACTGTGATTCTTTCTCAGGTGGTGATGACAACTCTGTTGAAACTCACTATGAGGCCTTTGTTGCCAATGATGGATTATTTGCTCTAAATGTTGAAGACTTGGAACAAATTCATCCAGATGATCTTGAAGAGATGGATTTAAAGTGGCAACATGCAATGCTGACCATGAGGGCCAAAAGATTTCTTAAAAGAACTGGAAGGTCCAACTTTCAAGCCAAAACAGAAGGCAAACCAGCTTTTGATAAATCAAAAGTGGAATGCTATAAATGTCATAAGCTTGGTCACTTTGCCAGAGAATGTAGATCTCAAGGTCAACAGCCATCAAGGACTCCACAGCCCATTCAAACATCATCATCAACAGCACTTGTCTCTCAAGAAGACAATGTGTTTGACTGGAGTGATCAGACAGAGGAAGAATTTCAAAATCAAGCTCTAATGGCAGAAACATCAAATGTCTCCTCCACTGAACTACCATCTGAGGTAAATTCTAAACTCTGCTCTCAATCATGCAAAAATATGGTTAAAAAGTACAGAGATCATAATGAGAGCATGTGCAAAACTTTAGCTAAGATGGAAGAAAGGAGATATGAATACATGCAAGCCATAGAAGATCTGGAAAAACAGATCAATGATTATAAGGATAATGAGATTCAAATGGGCTATGATAGAACCTATCATGAGTGGGAGAAAAAGGAACTAAATAAGAAAATAGAATCTCTGAATAAAAAGGTAGAAGAGACTGAACAAAAGGTGTTAGAGGCTAATAAGAAACTAGAATCTGTTAACATAGATCTAGGAAACTTTAAGTTAGCAAATCAAAAGCTGGAACACCTAATGGAAGTCCAATTTAAAGATAGAGTAAAATCTCAGGTTAATCCCAAAGAAGGAATAGGATACAGAGCTACTCCACCTCCATACAACAACAAGTACATTCACCCAATGAGTGAGGTTGCTGATAGACTTGTCAATGAACCACTAGATGAGTCGATGACCATTGTAGATCCTATCCTTGATGACAGTCTTAAATCAAAGGAAGATAAGATTCAAAATAAAGACTGTGACACAATGAGTGCACCCATAGAGATCCAAGCTCCCAGTAAGAAAGGGAAAGAGAAGATGAGTGTATGCAATGCTACTCCACAAGTTCCTGTACATTCTAACTGTAACATTGCATCTTCATCAAAAGGAAATAAAAGAGGTAAAACTGTTTCTGTCTGCACATGCCAAAAGCATGGTGTTCAAAAGTTTCCAAAACAACAGCAGGTAAGAGGAAATCAGAGAAACAAGAACCAGAAATTGGCAGAAAAGTCTGGTTCTCCAATTCAAACTGTCAAAAGATGTTTTCACTGTGGAAGGAAGAATCACTTAGCCAAGGATTGTTTTTATAAACCAGCTGTTGCAAAACAGACTGTGCATCACACAAAATCAAATCCTATTCAGGCAAAGCACTCAAAAGTGAAACCTTCCACATCAGTTCCAAAGAAAACAGTTGATCACAGGTTTTCAAAAGTTAATAAAAAACAGTCCACACATCAAAAACAAGTTTTGGCAAAGCCTAAATCAAGTTTTAAACAAATATGGTGTGTCAAGGACAAATCTGATGCTCAAACTGCTAATGCAAAAGATCAGACTGCTAAGTCAAAATCTGATGCTGTTAGTGCAAAAACTGAAACTGTTAGCACTACCAACACAGCTCAAGCTGCTGGGCATCAATCTGGAACTGCTAGTGAATCATCTGAGACTGTCAGAAGAAAAGATGATCAAAATAGTTGGATACCTCATATTATCACCAAATACTCTCCAAAGACTCCATCAGTAGATCTCACTAAATATAAGAAGTCAAAAACAGTATTTAGTTATGTCAATGTACAAGGCCAACCCAAAACCAATTTGGTTTGGGTTTACTCCACTACTGACTAAGCTGTTATTTGTGCAGGGCAACCACAGGTCTCCTCAGAGAACAAGATGGCATTTGGACAGTGGATGCTCTAGGCACATGACAGGCAATTCTGAATGCTTGTCAAATTTCAAAGGTTTTGATGGAGGTTTTGTTGCATTTGGAGGCAACTCAAAATGAGGTAAGGTTACAGGTAAAGGTACTGCTAATGCAGGCAACATGACATTCCATGATGTTCTGTATGTTGAACAGCTTAAGTACAATTTATTGAGTGTCTCTCAAATCTGTAACAAACAAAACATTGTTCTGTTCACAGATTCTGAGTGCATTGTTCTTTCAAAGGATTTCAAAGTTCCTGAAAAACTTGTTTTACTAAGAACACCAAGAAAGGACAATGTTTACTGCCTGGACACAGATCTCTTGACTAAATCAAATACTTTAAGCTGTTTAATATCCAAAGCATCATCAAATGAGTCTGCTCTTTGGCATAGAAGGATGTGTCACATGAACTTCAAGTCCATGAATGATTTAGTTAAAAAGAATCTGGTAAGAGGATTACCACAAAAAGGAGTTCATTTGTGATGATCATTGTGTAGCATGTCTTAAAGGTAAGCAACACAAAACTTCTCATAAGGCCAAAGAAGTAAATTCAATCTCATCTGTTCTTCAGTTGTTACATATGGATCTATTTGGTCCAACATCTGTTTTGAGTTTGAATAAAAGGGCATACTGTTTAGTCATTGTTGATGATTTCACCAGATTTACTTGGGTTTACTTTCTTAGGTCCAAAGATGAAACTGCTGAGCTAGTTAAGTCTTTTATCCTTAAGATAGAAAACCAATCCAATTCCAAAGTTAAGGTGATAAGATCAGACAATGGAACTGAATTTAAAAATCAAATTCTAAACAGTTTCTGTGAGTCCAAAGGCATTGCTAGACAATATAGTGCACCAAGAACACCACAGCAAAATGGTGTAGCTGAAAGAAAGAATAGAACATTAATTGAGGCTGCTAGAACAATGCTAGCTGATTCAAATCTGCCAATGACTTTCTGGGCAGAAGCTGTTAATACAGCCTGTTATGTTCTAAATAGGGTTCAAGTTGTCCAATCTCAAGGAAAAACTCCCTATGAGTTATTCCATAACAGAAGTCCCCTAATAGCTTTCTTCAAGCCTTTTGGATGCCCATGTACTATTCTTCACACTAAGACTCACTTAGGGAAGTTTGAGAGTAAGGCTGAAGAAGGATTCTTTGTAGGATACTCAACTCAAAGCAAAGCCTATAGAGTATACAACAGTGTGTCTAAAACAATTGAAGAAAGTGCCAATGTTGAATTTAATGAAAATACTGCTAATATCAAAGGCACTGGTCCTGATTGGTTGTTTGATTTAGATTCACTAACAAATTCTCTGAGCTTTGTTGAGTATACTGCAGAAGCTGATGCATACAGGGTTGAAGCTGCTAACACAAACTCTCATGCTGCCAATACAATTTCTCATGCTGTTGGCACAAAGTTTCAGACTGCTGCAGATTCAACAAGTTGGGATGATTTCACCACTCTACTACTTCTGTCATGTGATCCTCCAGGGGTCCTGAATGCTCCACTTAATGCAAATCCAGACACTGAAGTACCATTCCCAAGTCCTGACAGCACAGCTCCATCACAAAAGGAAACAGTCCCAGTTTCTAGGCTAGCAGTCCCAACAGCTTCTCATGCTGTTAACCTAGAAACTCAAGCTGTTCCCGAAACTGAACCATTCACTGATTCTGATGGAGATGATACAAACCTTGGAACTTCTTTTCAAACAGAGAGAGAGCCCACACTAAGAGTTCACAAGTATCACCCTCTCAATCAAATACTGGGTGATCCAAGCACTCCTGTTCAAACAAGGAAAATGGTTCACAATGAGACGGCTGCTGCTGAACAATCAGTTCCTGAATTCAGTCTAGCTGCTTTTGAACATGCCTGTTTCATGTCTCAACTAGAACCCAAAAAGGCATCAGAAGCATTAAAAGATTCATCCTGGATAGAAGCCATGCAAGAAGAGCTTCTACAGTTCAAGATCCAGACTGTATGGACTCTGGTAGATCTTCCTAAAGGTAAGAGAGCAATAGGTACAAGATGGGTGTTCAGAAACAAGAAAGATGAGAGAGGGATAGTCATCAAGAACAAAGCAAGGCTAGTAGCACAAGGGTACACTCAAGAAGAAGGCATAGATTATGATGATGTCTTTGCTCCAGTAGCAAGAATTGAAGCCATCAGACTATTTCTAGCCTATGCAAGCTTCAAAGGATTTAAAGTGTATCAAATGGATGTCAAGTCTGCTTTTCTGTATGGGACAATTGAAGAGGAGGTATATGTGTGTCAACCTCCTGGATTTGAAGACTACAAGTATCCAGACAAAGTCTACAAGCTAGACAAGGCTCTTTATGGTCTCCATCAAGCCCCCAGAGCATGGTATGACATCTATCATCATACCTTTTACAGAATGGATTCAAGAGAGGCACTCTGGACAAAACACTTTTCACTAAGTCCATCAAAGCTGAGATTCTACTTGTCCAAATCTATGTTGATGACATCATCTTTGGCTCAACAAATGATTGTCTGTGCAAAGAATTTGAGGCCCTAATGCACAAAAAGTTTCAAATGAGTTCAATGGGGGAACTCACATTCTTTCTAGGGCTGCAGGTTAAACAGAAGCCTACTGGTCTATTCATAAGTCAATCAAAGTATGTCAAAGACATACTGGAAAAGTTTGGCTATCAAGACACAAAGGTTGCAAGCACTCCAATGGATCCTCATAAACAGCTCCATACAGACAAAGATGGCATAGATGTGGACATTCATCTATACAGATCCCTTATAGGATCTCTCATGTATCTAACATCTTCTAGACCTGATATAATGTTTGCTGTCTGTGTGTGTGCTAGGTTTCAATGCTCTCCAAAGGATTCTCACTTGGTTGCTGTTAAGAGAATCTTTAGATACCTTAAAGGCCAACCACATTTAGGCCTATGGTATCCTAAAGACTCTCCTTTTGAACTAACTGCTTATTCTGACAGTGACTATGGTGGATGCAACATTGACAGGAAATCCACAACTGGTGGATGTCAATATTTAGGAGCAAGATTGGTCTCTTGGCAATGCAAAAAGCAAACAACTGTGTTCACATCATCCACTGAAGCAGAATATGTAGCAGCTGCAAGCTGCTGCTCCCAGGTAATGTGGATTCAAAATCAACTAAGAGACTATGGTATGAATTTCTTATCCACTCCCATTTATATTGACAACTCAAGTGCAATCAGCATTGTGCAAAACCCAGTGAAATTCCCAAAAACCAAGCATATAGAAATCAGATTTCACTTCATCAGAGATTGTAATGAAAAGAAGTTAATCCAAGTTACCAAAATACATACAGATGATCAGTTAGCTGATCTATTTACAAAACCTTTTGATGTAGGAAGGTTCACTTTCCTAGTATCAAATATTGGCATGGTAAACATGGATTAATTGGTTTTCATTACTATCTACTCAGTATGCTAATTTAAGGGGGAGACACTGTTCCATTGAAAAGTTGCACAATTTTACACTAACAGCATGAGTATTTTCTCATGCTGCTAGTTCATTTTCTCGGACTGCTAGTTATTTTCACTTGATCTGTCAAAGTGTGCAGGGTATTTGGGTAATTTTCAAAATGTGTGCGCGGGACCCAACTTTTCGAAACCTTTAAAGGTCCCGGTTTCGTTCAGTTGTAACTACCAGTTACATATTCTTCTTCCACGGCCTTCTGCTTTCTCTCTGAACGAATCACACATTCTTCTTTCAAACCCTAAACCATCGTTTCTTCATCAATGGAGTTTGTAAAAGAGCATAACTGCCTCCCATACACCCTAAAACACTCTGAACTTCAACCGTTTCATGCAATGATGGATTTCCTCAGGCACTCCCATATCCACTATGCCCTGACCATAAACCCTACTATATACATCTCCCATATTGAACAGTTCTGGAATCATGCATCTGTTCAAACCATCAATGGAGTGCCTACCCTCATATCCAAGATTGATGATACTGTCATCAATATCACTGAGGAATCCATCAGACATCACTTGCATCTTCAAGATGCCTCAGGTATAACCGACTTATCCCTTCAAGCTTTACATTTTGGTCTTCAAAATATTGGTTATAGGGGTCCTGCTGATTCTTTTACTTTTCTTAAGGCACACTTTTCTCCTAAATGGAAATACCTTGTGCATATTATTCAGCAATGTTTAAGCCCCAAAAGAACTGGTTGGTCTGAGTTTTCTTCAAATATTGCCACTGCCTTAGTGTGCTTTTCTACTGGCCAACAGTTCAATTTTTCTAACATGATTTTTCAGGGGATGTTAAGGCATCATTCCCTAAAGAATGAGAAATTTTTGATGTATCCTAGGTTTTTGGCAGAAATTATTGCACACACCTGCACAACTCCACATTTACATAAACGGATACATGTTTCCCATAGGCACTCATTGTCTTCAATCAAAAGGCTGTTAAAGCCAAGTGCCAATTTTGTCAGTATAGATGTTCCATTGCCCTCTGCAATGATGAACATCATTCCAGGAAACAGAGGAGAGGGTCCTGAGCAGACACAGCCCAACATTCCTGCTTCACCCCCAGGACCCCAACCCACTCCTCATGATACAAATATTCTATCTGATCCTTTTGTACAGCCAACACGCCCACTCAGAAACATATACAAAAGTAAAAGGGGACCAGGAGCTCCTTCCTCCTCCTCCCATCAGCAAGAGCCATATATCCCTGTGCAGGAGGATACTCCTGCACAGAATATCCAAAGGGAACCCATTGAGGAAACTCCCATCCTCTCTCAGGAGGTGAACATCTCTTCAGAGATGGTTCATATGGGTTCTGTGGCTGGCACTACTGATGTCTCTGCACAAGAGGCACAGGACAGTGCCAACATAGCTAAGACCACGCCCATGGCAACAGCAAGTGTGCAAACACAAGCTGGAAGTCCCCAGAACCAAGAAAAGAGGGGCCCAGAAGTTTCTACCTCTGGTCTTAATGTCAGTGATAGATCACAAACACCTCAGGTGTTCTCTGATCTTGAGGCTAGTCTGCAACAAATGCTCTTAACGGATCCCAGGCTCAAACCTGTTGTAGCTATGTTGGACCATCAAATGTCCATCATTGCTGCACAGGGAGCTCAAATTTTTGCTCTCAGGCAGGCAGAGGCTGCTCAAAATAAGCGTATGGATTTTCTACACAGAGGCTTCACTCTCTGTGGAAATAAAATTGTGAAATTAGAGCAGATGATTCAAACCCAATGGGCAAAGGTTCTGGGTCCTTCTGACCAAACCAATGCTTGCAAAAAGGGGGAGAATCAGGAGGTTCCCAAATCAGTCCAAGCAGCTCCAACAACAACAGTCCAAGCAGCACCAACAGTTCCAGTTTCTAGGCTAGCAGTCCCAACAGTTTCTCAAGCTGTTAACCTAGAAACTCAAGCTGCTTCTTCAAAAGCTACTGGAGTTGTGATCAGGGAAGGCATTCAAGCTCTATCAAGTACAGTCCAAGCTACATCATCTGCTGCAAAAGACAAGGGCAATGGCATTCTCATTGAGTCTCCAAAGCATAAATTTTCCTCCAAAGAAGCCCAAATTGCCTTTGATGCTGAAGTTGCCAAAAGAATAGCAGAAGAACAGGACAAAGAATTGGATCAGCAAGCCCAAACCCCAATGGATGATGATGAGACCTTAGGTGACTACCTAAAGGGGTTTGTGGTTAAACAAGGAGCAATGAAGAGAAAAATGCCAACAGGGCATTCCAAAGCTGAGCACAGAAGATTTTTGATAAATTTTGCATTTGCAGCTGGTATCCCAAAGAAAATGGCTCAGTCCATGCCAACTGAAAGGCTGCAAGAGGTTCATGACAAGGAGATGGACAAAAGAAAGAGAACAAAAGTCTCTCCAGAAGCTCAACCATCCCAAGAAGTCCAACCATCAACTCAATCAGTCCAAACTGAAGTTGCTGCCAGTGCACCTGCTCCCACTGATCAAGCAGTTGTTTCTATTCCTTCATCTGTTAAGAGAGTGCTCTTTGAGCAACAATTGCAAAAGGCAATGGAAATAGAGAAGCTGATTGATCAGCATGACTTTACAAAGCCTGTGATTAATTACTGGTTTGCTAAGTCACTGGATGACCGTGACTTGAGAATTAAGTTTGTGATAAGAAGAGAGTCTGGTCCTGAAGAAGAGTATGATACTTTTTGGCAAATAGTTCAAAAGTTGACCAGAGATGAGCTTATCAGATGCACAACATTGGGTCTGTATCACAAGTTAGATCTTCTCTACCACAAGTGAAACAAGTCATCAGAGATCTGAAGTCCATTGTTGATCCTGAATTTATTAGAAAAGATGTAGAGGATGCCAACAAGAAGGGATTGAAAATCAAGGAAGTTAATATTTTTGTCAAATCCAGGACTTACAGAATCAAATTCACAGATGGATCTGGTATGTTCTTTAATCTTGAATTCTATGATCTTCCAAAGAATATACTACTCCAGATGAAGTCTGTCAGAATATCTTGTGATAGAGATGAGCTAAAGAGAGAATTTTTGAAGGATATAGATCATAAACTTGCACAGTTGTAAGTTTTTGAAAGCCTTGGTTTGTAAATAACAGTTTACTTAATGATTTCCAATTCTTGTATAGAACTTAAAGTCTTGTGTAAAGAATTTAAGTTAGGGGGAGATTGTTGGGAAATAGTTTAAGTACATTCAAGCTGTTAGTTTAGACTTCTCAGACTGTTAGTAGATTTTACTTGTAAATCCAAAGTTCATGCTGCTAGTTGAAGAAACTCGAGCTGCCAGTGTAAAAGTTCAAGCTGCCAGAGCAAAACAACTCAAGCTGCTCTGCTCATGCTGTCAAGTAATTCAAGCTGCTCAACAGTTTCATAAACAGATTGTGCTGATTTTCAGGAAAAAGATATCTACATGAAGATTCCAGCATATCTACTATCAGAGAAGTCATCATTCGTCAAGGAAACATATCAAGAAGCAATATAAATACATAGAATAAGTCTTTCTATTGTATAGGAGTTTTCTGCATATTTTTGAGTCTGTAATTGCTTTATTGATTAAGTTTTCATAAGCCTCTAAGGTTTTAAAACCCTAAGAACAGTTTGTGTTCTTCGTCTAATCAAACAGATTAGAGGTGATTGTAATCGTTGAATTCAGCAATACAAACAGTCTTGATCAATTCTTGTGTGTTTATTCATTATTGATTCTGAAAGTTTTTGTCAAAATAATTAAGTGTTATTCCGCAAACTTCTTGATTAAACTTTGATTCAAAGCAAGATTATTGATTTATACTCTGATAAATTCAAATCAGTTAGTCTTGGTAATTCAGATTTAGATCCTGACAAACCCATACCCGACGGGGAACCCGTAACTCGACCCCGGTTTGACCGGGGATGGGGATGGGGAATCCCCGATTTAAAATAATGGGGATGGGGCGGGGATGAGAGACACTTTAATCCCCGACCCCGACCCCGACCCCGATAATGTATTATGTTTTAATATAGATTATTATATATGTAAATTATATTCATTACATTTTATATAATATATTAAATATCATTGTAAATGATTTTTCTATAGTTCAAAATACTATTTTTTTTTCATTTTAGTGGTTTTATAAATCTTTTGCATACATTCTTTGTTTTAGTTTCATTATAAATTATAAAATATATATGTAAATAAGTCAAATATGTTTGAAATTATTTGTTTTAAATTTTATTTACATAAATTTTTCTACTAAATTACTATTTATGGTTTAAACTTAATAATCTTTTAGGAACTTGAAAAACCCGATTCCCCGATGGGGATCCCCGATCCCCGATTGGGACGGGGATAGGGATAGAAACTCATTCCCCGATGGGGATGGGGCCAGGGATGGGGGAGAGGATTAAGAAGCGGGGATGGGGATGATAATTGAGATCCCCACCCCGCCCCGCCCCATTGTCATGCCTAGTGGGAATATTGAAAGTGTGTGCAAATGGATTTTTTGAAAGAAAAATAATATGTTTTTTTTCTCTTTCTCTCTCTTTTTTTTTCATTTTCAATTTCTTTTTCTTTTATAAGAATTGATTTTTATAGTAAAAAAACAATTTTTTATAAAAAAATATATTTTTTTCTATATAGAAAATTATTTAACTGCCAAAAATTTAATCTATTTTATATAGAAATATTATGTATCTATATAGAATGTTATATAAATTTATATATTTATATGTTGATTAACATTACTATTCATAATCTATATAGAATGTTATGTTTCCTACACATTTCATATGTTTTATATTCAAAAAGATTAACTGGTACACCAATAACAATATTTTACATAGAATGATATGTAAGATATATAGATACAACAATAACAACTAAATTGGTAAACGTATTCTATGTATATTATCGTGTATTCTATGTCGAGTATCACGTATTCTATGTAGAAATACACTAGCACAGTTTTAACAAATTAACCGGCAAACATATTCTATGTAGATTATCATGTAATCTATGTAAAATATCATGTATTCTATATAGATACAACGATAACAATTTACTAGTACGAAAATAACAATATTTTACGTAAATACAAATAGCTACAATCAATTCAATATAGAATATCATGTATTCTATAGAGATACAACAATAACAAATTACTAGTACAACAATAACAATATTTTACATATATACAAACTAGTTACAATCAATTCTGTATAGAATATTGTTTATTCTATATAAACTATCATATATCTATAAAATACAAACCAAATCTAGATAGAATACATAAAGACGCTGAACCATCAAAAGACACAACAATTAGGAGCCAGAACCTCCGACGAACCGATGAACGTAATCTATGTAGAATGTCAAGTATCGCATAGAATGTCAAAAATCATATATTCTACGTAGAGTATCGTAGACAAACTGAAACAAAAAAAGATTTTATTTAGACATTTTATCAAACCATTGGTATGCAAATAATATAAAATATACCAAAAACACATTTTTAAACAAAAAAACATTCAAATCTTGTGAATCATACACAAAAAACGTTAAAAAAAACAATAATTAGAAACCTTCATTTCTTGGCGAGTGTTGTCATGGAGAGGCCGAGTGGTGGTGGCAGTCGTGAGGGCAATGGAGGCGACAAAGTGATGGTGCAATGACACTAGGGTTTTAGCCACCGTTTGAGATGGAGCGACGATACTAGGGTTTTGGTGGTGCGACGACACTGGTGGTTGCAGGTGGTCGTGCAAGTGGCCAACGAAGATACAATGTGATGGTTTCTAGAGTTTGGAGAGCGGGAGAGAGGAAGGAAGAGTGGACAAATTTTTTCTAAGGTTTAAAATGAAAGAGAAAAAAAAGAAAAAAAAAAGAATATATAAATAGGAGAGATAAAAATTTTTTTTTTCAAGATTTCCCCTATGGTTCTCAAGTTCTCACAAATATTTAGGTTTAAAAGAAGAACTCATATATATATATATATATATATATATATATATATATATATATATATATATATATATATATATATATATATATATATATATATATATATAACAACTTTCAATTCTTAACTATTACCAGGGGCGAATCCTGGATTATTGTTATCGGTGTCACTATTTTTAAAAGTAAGTTTAATATTTAGATTTTGAAATATTTTATAAGATGGACCGGGTCAACGAAACGGGTTGCCAATACAAAATTTACAAATAACAAGATTTTTCTTTTAACATCCCACATCGGTGGAGAGGAGAAACTAATATGCCCATATAAGGGTGAGGTTGTCTCTATCCACCAAGACGCGTTTTGGGGCGGGCCTATGGCTTGGCTTCCAAAAACAAAATCGTGCGGCCTTTGCCAAAGCGGACAATATCTTGTCTCGGGGTGGTCTGGGTTGTTAAAGTTGGTATCAGAGCCATACACCGGGTAGATATGCACATGGGGATGTTGTGTTCCCATGGGGAGGGATTGTAACATTCCACATCGATGGAGAGGAGAAACTAATATGCCCATATAAGCGTGAGGTTGTCTCTATCCACCAAGACGCGTTTTGGGGCGGGCCTATGACTTGGCTTTCAAAAACAAAACCGTGCGGCCTTGGCCAAAGCGGACAATATCTTGTCTCGGGATGGTCTGGGCTGTTAAATTTCTAATTTAAAAAAGTACATAGTACAATACCATTAAAACTTAAAACCAATAAGTGTCGTAAGTCTTAATGTTTTACAGTTGTTGCGCGCATTCGAGTCTTCATCTATTGAAATCTTAAAGTTTTACAAAGTTTTACAATTGTTGCTTTTGTAGGTGTAACTCAGAAAAAGCCTAGGTGTCACTCGAGTTTTTCATATATATCCACCTCGGTATTTTAAAAATTTATCGGTGTCAAGTGAACCCCACTTTACATACTAGGTCCGTCCATGACTAATACAAAACTTAAATCCCGATGTGTTTAGAATGGTCAACTTGGTCTTAAGAATCAAATTAAAGTCAATTTGACTAATAATGTCGATTTAACACATGATAATAGTCAACTTTGTTTAATAAGACTAATTCAAAGAAAAAAATCAAGCAACTGAATTCAAAGCCCCATAACTATTAATGATACAAATTCAGGTACCTTATATGCTAATTCTGGATTGTTACAAGAAACCCTGTGAATAAGAATTTCAAGCGTAAAAAATGTCCTCTAAAAGATGTAGAATACTATTCTTAAATTGTTTGGTCTTCAATTTACTCTTAGAGGAATTGATAAAAAAAGCTTTGTTGCTAAAGATTTTTGGTGACAACTGTAACATCGTGCTTATGATCTTTTGACATAAACACTCTTAGGATAAGCATTACAAAAATCATCTAGATTAATACTTGATCTGATATATATATATATATATATATATATATATATATATATATATATATATATATATATATATATATATATATATATATACACACACACACGTTAGATATTAAATTTCGATCTATTTTGTAATAATTATTTAGATAATATTTAGCTTTGTAATTTATTTCTTAGTTAGTTTATGTTGTGTGAAAAGTTCAAGGGCCTTTTGTGTCAATCCTTGTAAGTTAATTAAAGGAGCCTATGTATAGGCTCCTAGAGTTTCTAAAGTGTACACGGTTGACAGTTTTATGAGAAAGAGAATCCTTGACCAGCCGCCATTTTAATATTCTCTCAAACATTTTTTTGTTCTTTAATCAATTCACAATTATTGAGTGTGAATTCTTCTTGTGAGTGTTTATTGAACTTTAATGTGCTGATATATACTAGTAAAATTGCTGTCCAACGTAGTGGAGCAATACTGTGGTACCCGACCCGACCCGCTCCTTTTAAATAGGGCGGGTCAACGGTCAATGTCTTCTTCTACAAGATATTTTCAAACTTTTCTACTTCTTTTCTCTCTTCTCCGACGCGAACAACCCGCCGCCAACCTCCATTTTCGATCATCAAAGCTTTGTGGATCATCTTTTTCTTTCGTTTTCTTGCATATTTCGAGTTCGGCACTATAAGGTAACACTTTTCTAACTTTATTTCAGCTTATAACTTCCTATAATGATTGTTTGATTTTCAAATTTTTCATGGTTTTTATTTTCGGTTTTTCATATTTTTAGGACATTAAATCTACTTTGTTTAGTTAGTTGTAATTAAATAAAATGTTCCTTACTTGTTTTTAGTGTAGAATCTTCATTTTCATGCATTTTTATCAACTTTAGAACTGTTCACGTTGCATATTGCATGAACATTTAATGAACACTGCTGCACTTCGGACCGTCCGAATTCGGACCAAGCCCCGAATTCGGATTTGTGACTTAGAAGAATTTCAAACTTTTTCCAACTGCCATGACCGAATTCGGACACTGTGCATCCGAACTCGGACCACTGTGCACCCGAATTCTGTCGCCATCCGACTTCATGTATCATCCGCATTATGCACCATCCGATTTCGGTCCCCATCCGAATTCCGGACCCCATCCGAATTCAGACCATCACTTGGCCTTGTCATTCATCATCTGGATTTTGGTCAGATCCGAATTCGGTTGTACTGTTCATCCGGATTTGGCCCATCCGAAATCCAACACTTAGCATATTTTTTACATTTTTCTATTTTTGCATTTTCTTTATGAATCAAAAACCCAAAAAGAATTTCAGTCCGGTGCACCATTGGTTAGAGTTAGGATCAGTGTTTGAGTGAAAATGCATGTTCTAACATTGGTCTCTTAACGATTGACTTTGGACTTTATTCAGTAGAATTCCATTCTACAAATAAAGACCCAATACCTTAAACAGATCAGACAGTTTCTATTTCACACTTATCCAGACTTATTATCAATGTCTTATCATCGAAAGTGTTCTGTTCTAACTTTGATGCACCTTGACAGGAATCATGGAACCCGCAGTTGCAATTACCGTACCCCATTCCCCTATTCCTAACAACAACACCTAATTACCCAAAGAATCCATTCTTCCCCAAGCTGAATACGTTGAGTTCATGCCACACAATTGGCAGCTTGATGTATCCATCTTAAGCCGCGAAACCGAAACAATTGCCTTTGACATCCTACAAAACCACCCTATCTTCTATTCACTTTCCACAGCCATTTCTGTACCCCAAATCTACCTACAGCAGTTCTGGCATCGTTTAAAATTTGTAGCCGATGCCGAACCGCACTTCACCTCCACTATAGACTGTGTCCCAGTCAAAATAACCACCGCAGCCATCCGCCATATCCTACGCCTACCCGCTGAAGCCTATTCCATGCACCGCCTACAGTTTGCCCAATTCCTCCCCCCCTCGAAACCCTAAATGAAATCCAAGCCTTGGGATACGATGGTCCGCTAACCAAGCCATCGGACTTCAGGACCAAGAATCTTCAAGCTCACTGGAGGATTCTTTTCGATGTCATCAACCAAACATGCTGGACACGGCTTAGCATCAATTCAAGTCCTGGCAATGTTCGCAGCCTTCGCGTATGACAGACATTAGATTATGCTGCATTCCTGTTCGAGGAATTAAGACGAGTTAACCTGGAGAGGAGCACAAAACGTTGACGCAAATACATCCCTCTCCAGCGGTTTTTTCAGTTGATAATACAATATGCCATGGACAACGACGATGATATACATGAACGTCCAGAGGCTGATGTCTACCCGACAATTGCGATACAAAAGCTCAATCTTCCCAAAGGGGCTTTTACTGTACCGGTAATGACAATCCCACTGTCCCTTCTTCAAAGGGCAGTGCAATCTGAAAGGGTAAGGGCGTATTTGAGAGAGTTCAATCCGGATGAGGCTCGGTCAGATCCGACTGAGCCTACCCAGTCCGAAGGTGAGATACGAGCGAGTGAGGAAGAGGAAGAAGCGGTGGAAGTTGAACAAACAATGGGTCTTGGTGAGCGGGAGATTGTGAGTGTAAGGGAGGGAGGAGAAGGTGAGGCATCAGAGACGACGGATTCCGAAAGAACCGTCTCTGTTGTACGAGGGATTGAGATAACATCCTAGGGTGACCTTAGCCACATCAGCCGGACAACCCACCTTCAGACCATCAGTCCAATGGTCGAATTCACTCCGACCACCCACTTAGCATCCTCTCAACAGGGTGCTACTTCATTGCACGGGGATCTAACACACACGCCACCACCCTCATTCGGAGTGTCGTGGTGTTGAACGAGGTCACACTCCGCCCCATGTGACCGAACATCTTTCGCCCACAACTCACTCCCCACCCCCACACACATCGCACGACGCCTTCGTGGCGTCCCATCAACGAGTTGCCTCCGTGGCGGCTCCTCAAACTTCCGGATCTGCGCATCCAATAGTGGAGCCAGAGATGACGGAAGGAAGACCTGGAGTGGCTTCATCTATGCCATCCACTTCAGGTCATCTCCAAATCAACATCGAGATGTTAACGGCAGCTCTACGTGATGCTGGTGTTGTTACCCAGGCTGACTTGGACGCCGACAAGGAGGCTGCCGAGGAACGACATACCGCCCTTCTCTCATTAATTAAGGGTAAGGGTGTCGCTATTGAGGATTTGCTTCCACCAGGGACCCGATCAGTCCATATGATGATTCAGGAGTTATCAGACAAGATAGACGCGCAAAACCGATTAATACTTCAAGTCCAGGAGCAACTCAACTCCCGTATGGACCATCTTGAGTCTGCGGTTATCGAGCTCCATTGTCGTCCCCAGGTTGAGTCCCAAAAGAGAAAACATGACGATCAGGATGACCCTGATTGCCATGAGGGGGAGAAGCGTCAAAAGACTCAGTCTGAGGAACTTATGTTGATTGAAGGGGGAGCTGTATCAGAGAAAACATATATACAGGGGTCCGGGGATAAGAGGTACGAGGCTCAGGAGTACATGATTGAGTTCGAACCCATTCACGAAAAGGTTGAAATCATATTGGTGTCTGACTCTGACTCCGATACTGATGACAACCAATCCTTAATCATCCCAAAGCCTGAGCCCGAGTCACCACAAAAATCATCATCCTCTTTCGAATTCCTAAACTCCTCGCCCCCCGTTCCACAACAACAAATTCTATCCTCCATTCAAGCTCCCTCCTCTCTAAAAGAATCCCAACTAGTACAAAGCCCTCCCAGATCTCAAAGTCCTCCCATAGTCCAACCTGTACCCCAAGTGCAAATCCTGGAACCAGGACCCTCAGAAACCAGGCGTGTAGACAGATTTGATGAGCCTCCTGAACAGCCCGGTGTTTATGACAGAAGTGATCTCTGTTGGGTGGGTTGGTATTCGAAAGGTGAGGTACATACTCTGCCACCTGAGTTAAAAGAGGAGTTGAGACAAGAACGAAGGGGGAAAATCTTCAAATTACTTGAAGCCAAATCATCTGAGATAGAAGAACCCCCCGTTTAGGGCCTTAAAGAATTCTTGCAAAAGTTTCCTCCGGAGCAGTTCCAGAATCCTTTTTTGGAAGAACGATTCAAGATGGTATTCATGAAGAAGCCAGGGTCATACAACATGCGCTTACTCATGGAACTTACAAACGTATTGAAAGATGAAAAGGCCGAATACAACCAGTTAATGCTCAGGGAGAGGAGGTCCAAAGTTTCAAAGTCTAAAATAAAGAAGCTTCTCAACATCATAATGTGCAGAAGAGCAAAAGTATACTATCCTGCCTTTCAGGTAGAGAGAGAAGATGACATAGTGGAGGAGTTCTATGAAAATGAGTTGGACTTTATAAATGTGGACGACGTTGAATTTTTACACAACCGACTGAAACATAGAATTAAAAAACGTCTGTCTCACATGACTGCCGTGGGTGCGCTTATTCGAAGTATGAACCGCCGCTCAATTATCATGTGCCTAAGAGATTTTCAAATAGCGATAGAGAGCGCGCTGGTCAAAGTAGGACTACGAGCCCCTGAGCAAGATAGCTTTCTTCTTGACCATCGTCCTGCTTACATAGTCATATTCAGAGGAGGCCCGTGAGGTATTTTTGTGAACTAGAGAGGGCATAAAAGATTCATGCGCTTCGAGGATCTTCCTTGTTACTCCGATGGTACTATCAGAATGGTTAGAGCCGAGCTTACACGAAGAGTACAAGAATTTGATGCTCAACCAGATCCATAACTTAGACGCTCACCAAAGGAGATACATGACATCCTCAGCGGCATCGAATACCTGAACGAATGTCTACACATGAGACAAGTGATTAGACGATTTGATGTCATCCTTGGGCTCCGTGAATCAACAGATCATGCCAGAGTTCCAGGACCACCACAATGATTGAAAAGGGGGAGATTGTTAGATATTAAATTTCGATCTTGTGGATCTATTTTGTAAAAATTATTTAGATAATATTTAGCCTTGTAATTTATTTCTTAGTTAGTTTATGTTGTGTGAAAAGTTCAAGGGCCTTTTGTGTCAATCCTTGTAAGTTAATTAAAGGAGCCTATGTATAGGCTCCTAGGGTTTCTAAAGTGTACACGGTTGACATTTTTATGAGAAAGAGAATCCTTGACCAACCGTCATTTTAATATTCTCTCAAACATTCCTTTTGTTCTTTAATCATTTCACAATTATTGAGTGTGAATTCTTCTTGTGAGTGTTTATTGAACTTTAATGTGCTGATATATACTGGGAATCATAAACAACAATATATATATGTAGATTCAATATCAATGGGGTAATATGTTAGACTAGGGTACTGAGGAACCATTTATAGCCAACCATTTATCATTAAAATCATTAAAATAAAATATAAATTTTTCTTAAAAATTCTTTCCCACATTAAATAGTGTTGGGGGTAGTATTGATATTAAAAATTTTAAATTAGAATCGAAGATTCCGTGGATCCCATGAAAATCTCCATTTCAGTTAGTATTATTCTTTACACCCATACTGAACATGTGCAATGATGACACACCATAAATCTTGGTTTATCACCAAAATGGAACCCATCGACTACACACACCATAAACCACAATTGAACATGTTCAATATTGTCAATATTGGTTTATCACCAAAAGGATTAACAACGACTAAAAATACCATAAACCACGATTGCACATGTTCAGTAACGTGCATATGAAATTGAACCTTCACGGACGGTTTGATGAAAATAATAAATACATTTATGTGACACATCCGGTTGAACATGTTCACTGAAATCAATTGTCGAATACGATTGAACATGTTCACTAAAACCCATTGTCGAATCAGATTGAACATGTTTATTAAAACCCATTTTTGAAATATATTAAAGATATTGTTATGGAAATAAATCCCTATAATTATGAGATTTATTAATTCATTAGTTGTCATCTATTAATTAGATAAACCTAATTGACTATATTACCCTTTTTTACTTATAACCAAACATGGGTGGACTCCGGTTTACCAGTCTAATATGCTACCCCATTGATCCCTACTCTCTCTCTCTCTCTCTCTCTCTCTCTCTATATATATATATATATATATATATATATATATATATATATATATATATATATATATATATATATATATATATAGATAGATAGATTGGGGTTCAATTGAGAACTTATATGCATCTAGGAACCTTAGAAACTTTTGTGCACCTAAAAATCCATCAAGGGTGCACTAAGGGCATTTAGGTAATACTTTAATTAATTTTTTTAAATGGTTTAAAGATAATTAATAGATTTAAATTAGGTAACTAAATAATCATATTAAACTACATTCCATTTATCTCTCATCCATTCTCTCTCCCTCCTCCTCCTCCTCTCTCTCTATCAATCTTCTCTCATCTCTCCAGCATGGTAGCAATACAACACCGGCCACCACCGAACCACCGGATAGTGCCACCACCAAACACCTCTAATGGGTGCGTCCATGTCCACCAACTTCGCTATGCAATCATCGATGAATGAAGGTGCTTTGAACGTTTTTACGGTGATAAATGATGAATGAACGTGGTCGCCATCATGTTGTCGCCGCCGGCATCTCCTCATTCTCTTCCTCTCTTGGTCGCTCTTCTCTCCCTCTCTCGGATGCCGCCGCCACCAACCACCATCATGCATGACCGAAAATGATGATAAACCAATAATGAACACGAAGATGAGCTCGTTCCGTTGATCACTCCGGTCCATCATCTCTTACATTGGTTGTAACATGCATCACAAACGGGGAGACAAATCATCTTCAGATGTCAGATAAAGATGTCTTGATATGCTTTCTTTTATCAACAGGTAGTGATGGCTCAAATGACTCTTCAGTTGGTGTAGACTCACTTGAAGAATTTCTCATCGTTTCTGAAATAATAAACATATAGATTTTTAAACAAATAAATGCTATACAAATATGTCTACCCAATTCCAGCATATGGTTAGAAAATTAATCAAATCCTATCTCAGGTTAGATCATTGTTTAGGCAATCAATTCTAATATCAAGACCCGAGTTTAAGTATAAGTATCAACTAACAATTAATAAACATAAACTCATTCTCTGATCCCAAATTGAAACACTCTGCAGATCAAAGTAATTTTGTGTCAATAAAAAAAAAAAAAAACTAAAACCATATGCAACGTAACCATGCCAAGTCACAAGTAGACCTGACAATGTAATCGTGTCGTGTGTTGTGACAGACACGAATTTTATACGACACGAATTTGTAATACACGAACACGATACGAATTATAAAACGTGTCTGGATATGAAGCACGAACACGACACGTAAAATTTCATGTGACACGTGACACGACACGCATAAAACACGTGTCACACGAAAACACGAATTTATACACAAACTTAATCCAAACATATATAATTATAAATCGCAAACATGATAATCTAAGTATCCAACAACACATCAAAAGTATTTAAAGCCACTATTAATGGTTGTAATTTTGAGCCGAAGTTTGACCGAACCAGACTTATTGTTGATATCCAGGTCGACAATTTCATTTATCACATCATCAATGTGAGAGACCAACCCGAACTTTTTCAAAAATTTCTATTAAGTGGGACTCATTTTTTTTATAGAAATTTTGAACCCCTAGTTTATATGTGTCTTATACGTGTCTTATGCATGTCGTGTAACATGATATTTATATGTGTCCTACACGTGTTTATACAGCTAAACTCGTGTTTTACCTGTATAAGACATGAAACACGAATTTTAAATTCGTGTCGACATGAATTTACTTGAAACACGAATTTGTAAAACCCATATACAGAAAACTCGTGTCGTATACGTGTCGTATATGTCGTGTCGTGTACCAAATTGCCAGATCTAGTCACAAGACAGTAACTACAAGGTGTTCAAAATCTATAACATAATCTAATATTGAAAAGTCCAAAGCCAATACCAAAATATTCCATATATTTGACAAGAAAATAAATATGAAATTGCGAGATGTTACATGTGATGTGTAGCTCAAGCCCTGAATCTCTTCATCACTTGCTCTTTGGTTGTGAAAAGTCTAAACCCATTTGGCATAAGGTTCTCAGTTGATGGGATGAGATTTTTATACCGAATACCGGTACCCAACCAGGACCACACCGGTACATTCGGTCCGGTATTCGGTTCTTATCTAGTGTTTAAATCGGGATCGGTACTAACCCCACTACAAGAAAATTTCTATATCATCGCGGTTAATGTAAACGCATAAAAATAATTAATCTTAATCACAATTACAAATGTGTAAAAGAAATTTACTTTTTATTAATATTAATAAATTATAAAACTTCCACGATTATAAATGTAGAGACATATAAAAATTATTTTCACGGTTTTAAGTGTATAGAAATAGTAAAATGAAGATTAGAAAATAGTTCACAATGCGTGAAGTTGAGACAAACAATTTACGCTTTGAAATGTGAAGATTTTATCAATTTATACACATTTTTCAATGTAATATGAAAATGTTTTTTCACGGCACTTTTGTTCGCGCATACTGATATTTCTATACACGTTTAAATGTGAACATTTACTCGTATAAATGTGAAAATTTGACCCATTGTTGTTAGTAGTGTCGATTTCGGTACCACTTAAAAACCGGTAATACCGGTACCGGCCCGAATACGAATCACCCTATTTTTAGACCTTGGAACTTGGTATATTGACCCTCTTATTGTTTGTTGTTTCACCTCCTCCATTGCAGTAGCCGAGCACCAAAATTTGGGTGCTTTCTTGGAATCGATTCTTGCACATGCCAATTCCGTAAAGAGTAGGAAGTTTTCTGAAGCTGCGATTGAGTGATCACTTGGTATATATGGAAGGCTAGGAATGACTTGATATTTAATGGTGTGAGACAGTCGACGTCGATGATCATTGACGAATTTCAAGCAAATTTATTTTCTTGGTTAAAGTATAGGGCAAATTATAAGTTTTTGTTGTGGTCTTAATGGTGCACTTACCCCCTTTCATTGTTGTGATGTTCTTCTCTTCTTTGTAATCGGCTGCTAGCTTCTTGCTAGTTTTATATAATATTATCGAGATTTCGGGTTTCGGGGGTGATGGCAATGTCGTAGCTCCTGGCCCGTTATCTTTCTTGTTGTTCAAAAAAAAAATATATGACTAGTGTTGTAATTAAACTGATACATTGTTAACAATCTATAAACTGACCTTATAAAATGTTAATATTGGAAAAAACCCATCAATTTTTCATTTTCGCGATTAAATCCCTAGATTTTTTATTGTTTAAGTCCCTCAACTATTTTTGTCTTATTTAAAATTTATATTTGACATGTTTGATCGGTTACCAAACAAACAATCTTAGTAGTTTCATTTGATTAATATTGAAAAAAACTAACAATCTTTTCATATTTTAACGATTAAGTCCCTAAACCTTTTGTTTTATCAATTGTATTTTACCAGCAAATCCAGTAGTCGGTCAACGATATATACTTCTAAATAGAATAAACATACTTTAAGTATTTAAACAATTGAAAAAAAAAAAATTTAATTGGTTTTATAGTACTAACCCAATATAAAATTATAGTTTATATTGTTGGTTATAGGAAACAGACAAAACACGCTTACAAAAAGATGTTGCCAGTCTACAAAGTTTTATCTCTTCACCGGTAATTGTAAATGGAGAAATCAGAAAACAATGATGTTATAATTACTTGTACGATTGGAATAAAAAAATGTACATTTTTCTGATTTATTGATTACAGTGTTAATATTGAAAAAAACCTTATATTTTCGTGATTAAGCTTATAAACTTTTTTTAATTGTATAAGTTACTAAATTATTTTTGTCTTATTCAAAAGGTTATATTTGACAGACTACCAAACAGGTAACCTTAGTATTTTCACTTGATTAATGTTGGAAAAAACTCACTATTTCTTCAAATCTTAACGATTAAGTACTTAAACTTTTTATTTTTATTGTTTTTTGAAAGGCAAAAAGATAACTAGCAAGTAGCTTCGGCATTGCCATCGCCCCAAAGCTAGAAACCCAAAGATATTATTAAAAATAAATTAGATTACATCAAGAAGAGTCCTCCAAGATGGAGAACACCAAAAACCAACTTCCTCACAAGGAGAAAAAAATACAATATAAAACCCACCTCACAAAAGAGACAGTTTAACAATCGGAAAAAGATATCATCAATCTCAAGTGACATTTATTTAATAAGTTGTATTTATTGGATAATCCCGTAGTCAGTCAAAAATATATATTTTTGAAAAAACAAACATTGTTTAGAGATTTAAACAATTGAAAAAAAAAATTTAAGGACTTAATTAAGAAAATAAGAAAAGTTAATTGAGTTTTTTCAACGTTAACCCATAATTATATATTTGGATAATTACAAAAATAGCCAACAACCCCTTTCTCAAGTATACTCAAAAAAGTCACATTACCAAAATACCCAACATTTTCGTTACCATATTTACGTGACAACCAATATTTACGTTACTTGTAATTTTTATTTTAATAATAAATGCATTTTGTTAAAAAATGTGAATTATCACGTGAAGAACCTCATTTTATATTACAAAACATAATCATTGCATATATATTGGGAAAGAGCACAATGAGATTTGGTAACGTAAAGTAAGATTAGTTTACGTGATAATTTACTTTTATAACTAAATGCATTAGAAAATAATAAAAAATATAAATAACGTAAATATTGATCGTCACATAAATGTGTTAACGAAAACGTTGGAGATTTTGGTAATATGATTTTTTTCTGGGTAAAACTTGAGAACGAGTTGCTTCTTTGGCTATTTTCGTAAACATCCATTAGGCTGCAAGGAGTGGTGCTCGGCACCCTCGGTACCGAGCTCGGCATCCATGGGAACACCGCGCCCCCATCTCGGCAACGGCATTCTCCAACTCGGCAACGGCATTGAAATGCCGAGCCCCTTTTCAATTTTCGACCGTTGTGTATATATATATATATATATATATATATATATATATATATATATATATATATATATATATATATATATATATATATATATATATATATATATATATTTAGGTTCAAAAGAGTCCCTTCAAAAATCCAGTGTACCAAGGGTACCCATCCAAAGCCACAAGATTAAATAAATCAATGGTTGTGATCAAAAAATGCTTTCCATGCGCGGTCCCCCCCTTTTTTTTGGCTGGAAGGGTATTTTCGTAATTACAGCGACCATTCACATTACTTAATTCATCATTCACATTAATTGATCATTCACATTAGTTAATTGATCATTCACATTACTTAATTATTCATTCACAACACTTATTTGATCATTCACAAGAATTATTTGACTATTTACAATTCTTTTACACTTATTTGATCATTCACAATAATTATTTGACTAATTGATCATTCATATTACTTAATTGATCATTCACATTACTTAATTGACCATTCACATTACTTAAATGATCATTCACATTACTTAAATGATCATTCACATTACTTAATTAACCATTTACGTTACTTAAATGATCATTCACATTACTTAATTGATCATTCACCTTACTTAAATGATCATTCACATTGCTTATTTGATCATTCACATTGGTAAAATAATATCAGCACAACATGTGAATCTGAGCATTGTCAACTACTAACAAACAGTAACAAGATTAATGACAAACAATAACAATGATCATTCATGTAACGCTTAAATTCTCAAATCTATCAAACATTAATAACATCAACCAATGTGAATGATCATTCAGCGAATGTGAATGGCCATTCACATTAGGAAATTTACCATTCACATTGGTTGTACCATATCAGCACAGCATGTATGCTGTGCATCGTCAACTACTAACAAACAGTAACAAGATTAATGACAAACAGTTACAATGGTCATTCATGTAACGCTCAAATTCTCAAATCTATCAAACATTAATAACATCAACCAATGTGAATGATCATTCAGCTAATGTGAATGGCCATTCACATTAGGAAATTTACCATTCACATTGGTTGTACCATATCAGCACAACATGTATGCTGTGCATCGTCAACTACTAACAAACAGTAACAAGATTAATGACAAACAGTTACAATGGTCATTCATGTAACGCTCAAATTCTCAAATCTATCAAACATTAATAACATCAACCAATGTGAATGATCATTCAGCTAATGTGAATGGCCATTCACATTAGTAAATTTCACCATTCACACTGGTTAAATAATATCAGCACCTTATATTAGTCCTGTTAATTGTCAACTACGTTTTGTGAATGATCAATCTTCTAATGTGAATGGTCATTCACATTAGGTAAATGTCCATTCACATTTGATGAATGACGAGAACAGCAATGTTAGACTTCATCTTCTACATACCATCAATGTTAAATGTATTTAAGTAATGTGAATGGTCAATTAAGTAATGTGAATGATTAATTAAGTAATGTGAATGATCATTTAAGTAATGTGAATGATCAATTACGTAATGTGAATGGTTAATTAAGTAATGTGAATGATCAAATAAGTGTACAAGAAGTATACATAGTTAAATAAGTGTTGTGAATGATCAATTAAGTAATGTGAATGATCATATAATGTGAATGATGAATTTAAGCAATGTGAATGGTCGCTGCAATTACGAAAATACCCTTGGTACGTTGGATACGCTGGATTTTGGAGGGGACGCTGTGGAACCAAATTCTATATATATATATATATATATATATATATATATATATATATATATATATATATATATATATATATATATATATATATATATTCACATAATTTTTTAAAATACAATCACATTCAAATCATTCAAAATTTAAAAAAACTTTCTCCCGACTCTCATCAACCTCCATTCTCATCACTCTCAAAATTTCAAATGGCATCCGGTTCCGGTTCCGGTTCGACGAACAATCCGAACACACCAACGTCGACAAATCAAGGTTATCGTCCGATCCCGATGCAAATGGATCAACCAATATTTTCTCCCACGGGTTTTATGAACTTTGCGGGGGTTCCGCAACCCGTTTTCGGTCAAGGGTATGGCATCACGCCTACTCGACTAAATTTCATGCCTCCGGAATATTCGCAATTTAACGCGTTCACGGAGTACCAACCACTCCCTTCCCCAACGTTTTCCCCATTTGGCACCCATCCATCTCAACATATTGCCGAACCCGAACCCGAAGTCGTTCCGGAAACACAACCCGAAGTCGAAGTGGAACCCGAACCCGAGTCGGCTACGAAAGGTAAAAAAAAGAAATCAACAACGAGGGCTCCTACTCAACATTGGACCCCCCAAGAAGAGAAGACGTTGGCACGAGTTTGGCTCGATGTTTCTGAAGATCCTATTACTGGTACCGACCAAAATAGGAAAGATTTTTGGAATTGAATTCGGTTTAGGTTCCACCAAGAAATGGGGAAAAATGACTACCGTTCGAAAGATCAACTATACACAAAGTGGAGGAATGTCAACGCCGTCGTTAAACAATTTTCGGCGATATTTCATTCTATCCAATGGGAAAGCGGTCAAAACGACGCCAACATTCTAAAAAAAGCACTTGGAATGTTTAAAGACGCGAATGGGTATTCGTTTCGACATATCGAAGTGTGGTCGGTCGTAAAAGATTCTCCAACTTGGCAACGGGTTGCGACGGCCGACGATTTTATCGAACGTGGGTCTAAACGATCAAAAACAACGGACTCTAACGAGTTCACAATGTCGTCGGATGCGCATATCGGAATCAACCTTAACGACGATAACGACTCGTTTGAGGTTCCCCCACCCACACGGCCGATTGGAAGGAACGCGGCAAAACGTAAGGGTAAAGCGGCAACAAGTTCCGGTACGACGCCAACATCGGCTTCACGAGATGTTGATTCCATGACGGCAAATATAGTCGGGTTACAAAATCGTTTAGACGCATATTTGGATTTAAAAACACAAGATCTTATCGAAAAACAAAAAACTCGTGACTTACGATTTTATGCCAAAGACGTTAGTCATTTGACCGGAAAACAACTCGAGCTCGTGATGAAACGAAAGGAAGAGATAGAAAAAAATGGTTAATGTAGATTAAGTATTTTAATATTTTTTTTAAGTATTTTTAAGTATGATTTTTTTTTAGTTTTAATGTCTTAATTATGTTAAATTTTAATATTATTAATGAAATGTTTTATGTTATTGTTTAATTTTAATATTATTAATTAAATATTATGTTTTATTTCAATAATTTTTTATAAGTTTTAAATGCAAAAAAAATTAAAACGAATGGCATCCACACCCTCGAAATGACATCAAAATGGCAAAGAATGGCAAAACTGACGTGGCGCTGACGTGGCGGCAATTTTGGGTGGCAACCGTGGCCTTATATATTTATAGTAATGAGTAAAAAAAATAATTAATTAAAAAACCCCATTACCCTATATCTGGACCAGTTGTTAGCAGGTGGGACGACTCCTTGTTTTAGGGAGCTACACCTATATTCTCTATGGGCTACATAACAAATATTCTTTTTACTATGCTAAGATAAATTTTAAATTTTAAATAAAACCAAACGTGACTTTATTTGTCACAAAAAAAAAAAAAGCATAAATACACAAAAATTTTTTTTGAATAATTAACTAAAATCGTTTACAATTAAAATTAAAAATATTGACTTTACATATATTTATAAAGTTAAAATCTTTTTGCTAAATATACAAACCGAAACCGATTTAACGGTTATAGGAATTGAGAACCGGCTCGAAAATAGGCCGGTTCGGTTCCAGTTTGGTATGGATAAAACGAGTTTTTTGTTCATCCTTAGTTCCAGTTTACTTGTTGCTATTGTTGGTAACAAAAAGAAAATGACGTTTAGTTTAGATAACTTTTAAAAGATGCATAACAATCTCTAGACCCTGTTATAACAAGGTTGCACCTCTCCGACCAATTATGATATTTAGCGGCAATAAAGTGCTCCCAAGTAGGAATGACAACAGGAGGAATTGATCATCCAGTCCTCACTTAAAAAACCAAGGAAAAACTGCATAAAATAGCAACTCACTGAACATAAAGTTTTTATTACAGCAACTTAATAAATAATTCGTCCAAAATAGCATCCTACCATTTTAACTTTTTTTATTAAAGCATTGAACTCTAAAAAAATTATTCCATAATAGCAACTGTTGATGACTGGGTGTGGTTGGGTGCTGACTAGGCATCCACGTAAGCTGCCATGTCAGCACCGGGTTGCGCAAAATAGCAACATACCGCTAAAATAGCAACATATCATAAAATAGCAACGTACTCCTAAAATAACAACATATCATAAAATAGCAATGTATTAATTTTATATATTTTTAGTCTTAAATATTATACGAACGTCATTTTTTATAGGAAAAATTAAAATTTTGATCGGTTGATCATTTTTCTCCGTTCGAAATAATTACAAAACGAAATTTCCGTCGTTTTTTACATTCGAAAAAAATTGAAAACCAATATAATGCATCATTATTTTTATATAAATGGTTCTTTTTTTTTCGTTTGAACAAATTAAAAATCATGATGGTTCATTGATTTTTCCCGTTTAAAAAGGTTTAAAATTCTAATGGATAGTTGTTTTTTCCGTTTCAAAAAATTAAAATTACAAATGACAAAATATTTCAGTTTTCTATATATTCGAATGGAAAAAGGAAATAAATTGGTTTTATACTTCGAACGAAAAAAATGATGAACACGTTGAATTTTTAATTTTTTACCGACTGAGAAAAATTTACGAACATTTTTTGGTTAATTAAATTAAATTTAAGTTTAAGATTATAAAAATATTTAGGATTAAAATATTTCCGGTTTTTGGTTAAAAATATATAAAAGTAATACATTGCTATTTTGTGATATCTTGCAATTTTAGGAGTACATTGCTATTTACGCAGTACGTTGCTATTTTACGCGTACATTGCTATTTTGCGCAAACCCGGTGCTGACATGGCAGCTTACGTGGATGCCTAGTCAGCACCCAACCACACCCAGTCATCAACGGTTGCTATTATGGAATGATTTTCTAGAGTCCAATGCTTTACTAAAAAAAGGTAAGAGGGTAGGATGCTATTTTGGACGAAATTTTTGGTAGGTTGCTGTAATAAAAAATTTATGTACAGTAGGTTGCTATTTTGTGCAGTTTTCCCAAAAACCAAAGGGGTTTAACGGGTATTCTTGTCGGGTTGGCTGAGAAAACGGTGAAGATTTGGAAAACAATGTTTGTGAGCAGTTAATTATACGATAAAATTTCATTACCGGATCACCATTTTACCTAAACAAGTAATATTTTAATGATTCTAACCAAAATCGAATACAAAAAATGAATAAAGATAAAATAATTATAAATTTGACTAACAATTATACATGTGCACAAACAAATAAAATACTCATTAATATACAATATAAATATAACAATATTGTGTGTGTGTGTATATATATATATATATATATATATATATATATATATATATATATATATATATATATATATATATATATATATATATATATATTCTATAATACGAATAAAATAATTTTCATGATGTAAAGAGTAAACAGATATGAAAATGGCTAATCGGGATGAATCTCATGAATACCTCCATCCCATACCCGCTTAACTTAATTAGATTCGGGAAAAGCCCAACATTATTATACTGATTTTTGGTTTTTCTTATCGGGTTTAGATTTTCTTTTTTGCAATCTCGAGTCACAAGGTAATATTTCTTCCAACAACTCTCTCTTTTTCTTATTCCTACATATCTGTGTCACTCTGGTGAGAATTTGTTAACAAACCCCTTATATTATCCAATATATTACTACTTAAATAATTGAAAGACAACGGAAGAAAGTGTTAACTATCATTTTGACTATTTAACTTTTAAATTTGTCTCATTTAGCTACTAAACTATTTTTTATTTAAATTTAACCACTAAACTTTAGTTTACTATTTTTTAGGAAAAATAGATAAAACTATGGGTAATTTGTTGCAAAATATGACAGGTTAGTGGCCAAATCAGGATAATTTTCAGTAGTTAAATCAGTAAAAAGAAATTTTAGTGGCTAAATTAAAAAAAGTCTAAAAGTTGGATGGTTAAAATGACACATAACCTCCGAAGAAATAAGAGTATATAACATTCTAAAACCTAACAGAACTAGACCAGTATAAGAATCTAAAATTTAAAAAAAAAAAATCAGAATCAAGAACCAACCAGAAGACGGTCCCCATTCCTTCTTTCTTGTCCAGTTAGAACCCGACTTTTTTAAGTAAAAAATTTACAAAACCTAATCAACCATACCGAATCAAGAACCAACTTTCTTAAATATCATTAACCGAGAACCAAATTAGACACAAATGAGCCCAATCCGGTTTAAATTCGGTCTACCGGTTTCAACAATACAAATTGTTTTTGCTCACCTTACCAAGAAGAAGCAAGAAGCTTTTTCTTTTCTTTTCAACTAAAAGGAAAAAAAAGAGCAATATATCGTGAGATGTGCCCCCTTGTTTGCAGGGTATGTGTAGATTGTAGTGTACTCAATCCATCACTTTGCCCTTTTATTCTTAGCCTACTCTTTTTCCCCTTACCCCTTCTTTAGGCTAACCTACTTAACCCCTAAATCCATCGTACAATCATCATTGCATAATGTACAAATTACTATAACATCATCATCATTTCAGTTTTTCAACCTTCAAACTTCTCAATCTTGAATCTTGAAACTTCAAGCCACTCACTTTTAGTCTTTTACACACACTCTCTCTTTACCACCATGCAAAACCACCGGTGTTTGAAAATGGGTTTGGTGGTAATCATTCTTTTCTCACTGTTGGTCTCCGGCGTCGAGAAGGGAACGGTGGTTGCCGGAATGAAGAGGAATGTGTCACCGGAAAAGGAGAAGATGCAACAGAAAGAAAGTAGTAGTTTGGGTGGTGATTTGTATTCTAGCAAAAGAAGAGTTCCAAATGCATCAGACCCACTTCATAATCGTTGAAAGAATGGTGATTATGATCAGAAAATGTATGTAGATCGATTAGAATTTGTTTAGAGTTTAGGAAAAGTTTTGGAACACGCACAAGAATGTGTTTATGTGTGTGTGTTGTTTACGACTTCTCTTGTAATCCATGTAAGTTGGTTGTGTGTACTCTTTCGTCCCAAAAATATTGACAATGAGATATTGAGATTATTACTTTTTTTTTTTCTAATATATAATGCAATGAATATTAATATTCTTTTTTTTTTCTTCAAGATTTTGTGTTTGTTTAAAGTTTAAACCCTTTTTTTGTTGTAATTAATTATTTTGGTATAATCATATGATACATAATGAAATAATAGTTGTAATTAGGGGTTTTAGAATATACGAATCCAATCCCAAAATCCGAAATTCCATCCGAAATTTTGGATTATGTGAAAATCCGAAATCCAATTTTTTAAAAATTGTACTATTTTTCTAAATTTTTTTGTCAAACGTTATTTGACCAGCAACAGTTATATTATTTAATTTCAAATGTATAATATAGCTTTTAACTTAATTATAACTCGTTTAAATGCATTTTAAAATCTGTTGATGTGTTTTTTTTTATATTTTCGTTTATTATACAATTATTTTTTATAAGTTAATAAATATATAAATTTATATTTTGTATATTTAAATTAATTTTAGAATTTAAAGTTTAATTAAAATTTTTAATTTTCGGATAATCCGATATCTGATTTTCGGATAATCCGAAATTCCGAATACGAAAAGTAAAATTCTTGAATCTGATTTTCAGGTTATCTGAAAATCGGATAATCCAGAAATGAACACCCCTAGTTGCAATTGCCATCACATAATATATAGATAAGATATAATTACGAACGTTAATTATTACAACCACTAACTATGTATATATGTCAAACTGTATCAATTCTATTGTTTTTCATGTGTAATTGCATTCTTAATAGTAAGATCATCTGGGGAGGGGAGGTGTGTGGAAGGATAGATTGTTCAAGCGTTCATAGGCTTTCGTAGTCGTAAAAAGAGATCAGATTTTGAGACTCGAAATTTAAAAAAGATTATCAGGGTTTATAATTAGAACCCATATGAAAAGTGAAACTTATAAATCCATTCAAAGTTTTTTTTATATTGATTAAAATTCATATTATTTATAAAAAAGTTTCTTAAAAAACGTTATAAGGATAATCTAATGGTTGAGCATTGTACTTCTTCAAAACAAGGTTCTAAGTTTGACTTTCACAACTTTAAATTCCTTGGGGTTACTTCCCTTTCAAAAAAACAGATAATGATATTCAAATGATTTATTTGAGTATTAATTTCTTACTAATTAACATCTATCTATACTATTAGAAGAGTAACTAAATGTCACATGGCATGCTCTCATTTAATTTACCACATGTCGCTCTCTCCGATGGGGAACCCGTAACTCGACCCCGATTTGACCGGTGAATCCCCGAGTTGACCGGGGACGGGGACGGGGAATCCCCGATTTAAATTAACGGGGATGGGGCAGGGATGGGAGACACTTTAATCCCCGACCCCAAACCCGACCCCGAATATGTTTTATGTTTTAGTATAGATTATTACATATATTTAACTTTACAATGTAAATTATTCATTACATTTTTTATAATATATTAAATATTATTGTTTATGACTTTTCTATAGTTTAAAATACTATAGTTTTTTTTTTTCATTTTAGTGGTTTTATAAATTTTTTGCAAACATTTCTTTGTTTTAGTTTTATTATAAATTATAAATTATATATGTAAATAACTCAAATATGTTTGAATTGATTTGTTTTAAAGTTTTTTTACATAAATTTTTCTACTAAATTACTATTTATAGTTTAAACTTAATAATATTTTAGGAACCTGAAAACCCCGATTCCCCGACGGGGATCCCCGATCCCGATTGGGACGGGGATGGGGATAGAAACTCATTCCCCGACGGGGATGGGGCCGGGGATAGTGGAGAGAATTAAGAAGCGGGGATGGGAATGGGAACTGAGATCCCCGCCCCGCCCCATTGCCATGTCTATGTGTATAGGAGGAATTCGTGCAAAATGTCCACTTAATAATAATATAGTTTTATAATGTTTTTTTTTTAATTCGTGCAACTGATGATTTTCTTAAGTGTTCAACTTAGAATTTTCTGAACATAATTAAAAAATTTACATTTAATTAAAATTCTATAAACTCAAATTAAACAAATCAATTAAAAGTTATAAACAAACAAAGTAAAACTCAAATAGCCCAGTTACCTGTTTAGTGTTAGTTCAACAACCCATTAAGCTAAATAATAAATTTGTCATCAACCAAAAACTAATAAACTAAACCCAAACCCAATTAAAACTTAAATTCCCAAATTAAAAATGGGCTCAAATCTAAAATCTTTGTAATCATGTGTTTATACTTTCTGTTCATATTTTATTTATACTTTTGTCATAAATACCTAGATTTATATGTTCATACTTTATAAATTTTGAGTAAAATATTGAAAGAAAAGTGGATGTTTACATCTTAAAGGTAACGTGGAATGTTGAATACTTAGTTATAATTAATTAATTACCAATTATAGATTTTATAATATCTATTGATGAAAAATTTATTAATGGTAGGTTTTATAATTATTAAATGTTAAATATTTATCGACGGTTAATCTTTGCTAAAAAAAGTGAAGATATATTACAGCAAAAATAATCTACTGATACTACCTATCGAAAGCAAAGTGAAAATGAGAAGAGTGATATAGAATTTGATTAAATGCTTTGGTCAATGTTTCAAAGTTATTGCAGATTTGCAGCAATATGGATTGCCATTTATGTTTTTTTAAGGATTATTTATACTATTTAAAATTAAAAGCAACCGTTTGTTGGTCCGATGCGACCAATTTAATCATTTCAATTTTCGAACCAGGAACACAATAAAACTTGTGCAACAGTTCCCGTTCGAACCAATATTCCTTCAATGATTAAAACATTATAAATGCAATATGAACACATATGGTGTGTTTGTTTTGACTTAATTACCTCTTAAAAACCTCTGAAGTCTTAATTTCAGATCTAAACTGAAAATAGACTGTTTGTTACATTTTAGAGTTAAGTGGATTTCAGATCTTAATTCAAAACAGACTGTTTGCTACATTTCAGACTTAAGAGGTTAGAACGTCTAAAAACCACGTCTGAAATTAAGCTGTGGACTTTTGTCTGAAGTCTGAAATCTTAATTTAAGAGGTTGATTTAAGTTGATATTTTATTTTACTAAAATATAAAAAACCAATTTAATTAAATTAAACATTTATGGTCAGTTCTTAAATTCAGACTTGTCATATCTTAATTTCAGATGTGGTTTTCAAACTTCAGACTTCAGATCTTAAGTCTACCTCTTAATTTCAGACGTGGTTTTCAGACTTCAGGCATTTACCTCTTAAAATAACAAACACAACCATAATATTTGATCTTTCATGAATATCAACTTTTCCCATTAAAATATTGTCTCATAATCATTAAATTTACCATTTAAATTTTTATATTCATGACACATCTTGTAATTCATGACCTCCAATATCAACAAGACGACGGTGCTTAATCTAAATTTATATGCACATAGCCACACACAAAGACGTGGACACCAGTGTCGCTCCTATCAATTTTGAGGCCCGGGGCAAACACTTAAAAATGACCTTCTATATATATAAACAAAATTCGTATAAAAAAGTTACAATTAAATAATATTGAGAAAAATAATGCTATACTTTTTATTCGTATGATTATAAATCGGGCAAAAGTTACATACAATATTAAATTATATTTTTATTAGTAAATTGAGAAAAAAAGTTTAAATTTTAAATGATTTATAATATAAACAGTAAACATACGTGTCAAAAATAAAATAACATCCTAAGAAATAAGTACATGTTGCATTAGTATTTTTAATAGTCGTATTATGAATAACAAAAATCACGTGATAAACAAAAATAAAAAAAATCAAACTCATTGAAAAACAAAAGTATAAATATTGAATTTGATGGATAGTATATTGATATAAAGTAAATAGACGATATCTGTAGATGAAAATACGAGTGGTAGTGATGAGATATAAAATAAAATAAAAATGCACACAATGGGTTTCGAACCCATGTCATTAAGATTCCAAGATAAAATGATTGTCAGCAAAACCAACACATTACTTATGTCTTTTATCGCCCAAAAAATATATAAGCTAATACTAGACGACTGTACTATATCAAATATAAATTTTTTTGGGCCCCTTATACTGAATTGGGCTCTGGATGGTGGCCCAGGTGGACCAGGCCCAGGGCCGGCCCTGGTGGACACACGTTCACGACACTTTATGAATACAATGTAAACAATTGAAGTTAAAAGAAAAGTTTATGTGAAAATATGCAATTTATTGATAGGGTTAATATAAAAAAAACATCCGAACTTTTATGATTTTTTCGGTTTAACCATTCAATTTTTTCCCTACCGATCAAATTACTACACTTTATATTTTCTATTAGTTTAATCACTATACTTTCAAATTTATTAGTTTAGCCATTCATTTTTGACCGGTAACCTGTTTGACCGGTCAACTATTGTTATGAATTAGAGTTTTTATAAAAAAAAAATCATTCAAACTTTCATAATTCTTTTTCTTTAACCACTCTATTAGTTTTTCATGATCTAATCTCTAATTTAATTGATGTTCAGATTTTTATAATTTCTATTATTATATTGCTCATAACATCAAATGATTAAAATAAACATTAATTTCAAAAAAACTGATTCTCTTTTTTTTTCGTCGTCATATTGTTTTTATCAACAACGATGCTTCATTGATTTCTTCTGCTTTTTCATTATCGTCCTCTTCTACTTTATCAGTTCTTCATTATCATTGTGTTAATCCAAACATATTCTAATTAATTTGATTCTCTAAGGTTTTGTAGTGTTCATCAAGTTTGTTAGGGTTTGAATGTTTTCAAGGATCGTAAATAAATAAATTTTATAAATTAAATAGTATTCACTAACGATAGTAATAATATAATTAAATAAATTTTTAAGAAATAAATAATAATAGAAAATTAAAAACTAAAATTTTATTATAAAATTTCATAAACAATTTTGAAACTTAAATTGGGTTTATTTTTGGTGTTTATAAAATCTTGAAAAAACTAAAAATAAAAATTTTTAATTTGATATATTACTGTTATTGATAAATATATGAAAAAATATGTTTGATTACATTGAATTATCGGTTCTCGAAGTTTTAATTTTTAGTTTAAGAGGATGGTGGTCAAACCAAAAAAAACGTCACGTAATTGTCACGTCACCAAATCACCTGTGATAACAAGTAAAGTGGTCAAAGCAATAAAAAATGGAAATGTTAGTGTTTTGATCGGTTGGAAAAAAATTGAATGGTTAAACCGAAAAAATCATAAAAGTTCGGATGATTTTTTCGATAATAACCCTTATTGATATATGAGTTTTCCTGGAATTAGAATTTTCTATTACATTTCTCACCAATATTTCTCACTAACCTTAGTTGAAGTTGGAGCTGTAGGTTATGGTAATTGGAACTAAAGCTCCCAAAAGAAAATGTATAATAAAAGGTAGCCGGAGCTTTTAAAAACAAAAGCTTAAACTCAATAAGCTGTTTCAAGGTGCACGCTAAAAAGACCCAAAAACTAGGGGTGTAAACAAATCGAGCTGAGCCCATTAAGGCTCGGGTCGGCTTGTTTAAAATTATCAGGCTCGAGTTTGAACTCGACTCAATTCGAGCACTGTATGTGAAGCTTGAGCTTGACTCGTGAATAATTTTACAAGCTCGAGTTTGCTCGGACTCGACTTGTTTTTATTATTATTATTATATATATATATATATATATATATATATATATATATTAATTGTTAGTTAAATTTTATATAATCTATATATATATATATATATATATATATATATATATATATATATATATATATATATATATATATATTTTTTTTATATTTATTTAATCTATAAATTATATATTTATTAATTAAATAATATATTTATATATGGGCTCGTTTAAGTTCGTTTTGACTCGCGAGCTCGATATGTGAAGCTTGGGCTTGAGCTCGTTTATTAAATAAGCTCAAATTTAGGAGCCCAGGCTCATTTAACTCGAGATTTTTTCAAGATTTTTGTGGCTCAAGTAACTCACGAGTAACTCGATTCATTTATACTCATACCAAAAACTAGCTGGAGCTGGTACCTGAAGCTTATTGCGTAGCTGGAGCTTATGTTTATAAATGTGTTTGATAAATTAGGTGAAGCTAGAAAATAAATAAATCAAATTAGAATCATAATTAATTTAGGTTATTTTGACAATTTTGTTAATCACTTATGAAATGATGGATGAATGATATTAGTTGTCATTCCTCCTAAGATGCTAAGGTCTTGTAAAAGAAATAAATGCTCATTGTAAATTATCAGAGTATACATATTTATTTGTCTTTTTAGTTAGTTAACGATAAAGTGTTTCACTAAAAATTTGACAACGACTCGTTTTAACATTAACTCATATTTATCATGCTCAACCTGCTAATGAGAAAATTAAAAGTTTTCTCATCTGAAATCTTGATGAAGAGGTCAACAAGTTGATGTTTAGTGGGAATGAAATGAAGTTCAACATCTCCTTTAAGGACATGATCATGAATAACATGATACTTTATGTTAACATACTTGGCTTTTGAATGCAAAATATTAGATGGTTGGTAATAGCAATAACACTTGTTTTATCATTGTCGACGAACTTCTCTCAAAGACTATCCCATAATCAGTAAGTTGAATTTTCAGTACAACATATGTACACAGCAACTTGCAATAGAGATTTATTCTGCTTTAACGGTTGATATGGCTACTGAGTTTTGCTTTTTGCTAGTCCAACTAACGAGTCTACATCTAAGTAGATGACATCATCTAGTATTACTTTTTTTTATTATCAATCTTGCACCCTGCATAATTAGAATCTTAAAAACCCATAAGATCAAAGTCTGAGCCATGGGATACGAGAGACTGAAACTTGAAATACTCTTTTATGTACTAAAGAATTCTTTTGACAAGAACTAAATGACTCTCTTTTGGCTCAACTTGATATAACGCACATAAACATGTTGAAAACATTATGCTATCGACTTGTTGTGAGATACATCAACGAGCCAAACATTCCCTTATAAAGAGTTCGGTTAACTGGCTTTTCCACACATCAGCATCACATTTATTTGGTGGTGCGTGGAGTTTTCATTGTTGAAGCTATTTTCATGTCAAATTTATCAAGTGAATCATTGATATATTTTTCATTGGTTAATGTGACGCCCATGCCACAATAACCATCAATTACAACACTCAAGATTAATCAAACACATAAAACATTACTAATATGAATACTTAGTAAAATACAGGAAATTGAAAGTACGTAATTAAAAATAAAAGTCAAACACCCTAATGGTGCTACAAGGTTCCGGTCTAGCTTCTACATACTCAATAATTATTACAATCACCCCAAATATTACAACGATGTCCCCATGAATCAGTTGCCTATTGAGTAGTAGAGAATCTTCCAAAACTTCATAATATGACCTAACTAGAAGGTCCAGCAGCGGATTTCCCTTTTCCTGAAAAATATAAGCAACTGAGGGATAATCAAAGCTTAGTGAGTACAGAGATTACACTTTCTACAAGTCTTTATGCAGCAGACAAGAATAACACCGGCGACACATGCCGTATACCCTCTTCATACACGAAGTAGAGGACTGAGCCGCAGCTCCATCAAGCCATTGGTCAGCAAAAACCAATCATCTGAAGTGAGGTACCCCACTGTGTGTTAAACAACACCACAAAGGACCTGTTACATTTTCATAGGAAAATTTACCATCAATGTTCGTTCATTAATAACTTTCATCAAGTTTCACAATTTAAAGTGTTACTTCTTTGGATTCACATCCGGAATTTACATTTAAAACCCCAAGGTTCGGACCGTTATCAAGTCCGAAGAACCCATCATTAAATGCCTTATCATAATACCAAGGATATCTCAAAAGGTTGATTATTAAACCTGAAATTCGGGTCCTTTAAACCAGAATCGAAATGCACATAAATTGAGGCTGACTCGCCGAGTCGACCCAACCGAATCGCCGAGTCGAGGTCTGAATTTCAGATCCTCGGTCGGATTTCGCTTGTACCCAAGATATAACCCGAAATACTTTGACCCAAAATTTGACCCATCTGAATTTCGGGTCTCCCACCTGAAATTGGGTTTCATCCGAAGTTCGTTACAACCCGAATTCAGGTCTCACACTTCGAAAATTTTCTGACCTTCAAGGTGTTCTTGGCGACTCACCGAGTCAACCACTCGACTCGCCGAGTCGACCTACAGAACTGTAGGTCGCAACTTACGAGTTTTTCTAAAAAATTTGCTAAATTCATTTTTAGTCACATGCAATCCAAACTAATGTTATATTATCATAATTAGGGTGTTTCGAAATCATTTTCCCCATCCATAACATCCAAATTCGTCCAGATTTAGCCAAAAATGAGGAAAAACCTCAATAACACAAAAACTCTTAAAACTTCAAATTTCGTACCTTTCTGGATGAATCAGTGATCGATTCTTGCTTCTGAAGCTTCTATGAACTTCAATTTATGTTTTCCAACTAGAATAACATACATGCAACCATAAATTTAGCATATTAAAATCCGAATTTTTCATCTTTAACTCTAAAAAATAAAACCCCAAACTTAGAAATTATTCATCTTACCTTAACTCTGATTTGAATCTTGTTATGACAACTTTGATCCACGAATTTCTCTCCAAAATTTCAATTTTCCAGCAGAATATTGAGAGATTTGTGTGTGTTCTTTGAAGGTGAAGAGATGAAATGAGCAAATGAAAGACAAAAAGGGTTTTTATTTCTTTATATTTGGCTATTGACATAAGTGGTCTCTCCACTTATGTGATTTCTTTAAATAAAGTTTCAATCTTTATTTTATCACCACTAACACTTTAAATTTCATCATATTTAATAGTAATTTGAAATTCTAAAACTTCTTAACTACTTATCCTAACAACCAACTTTTCAAAATTCTGAATACATAATTTTTTATAAATAGTCCTACTTGATTACATTAAATACAAAATTTAAACTAAATATCCTCGATTACAATAATTTAAATCTTAGGATGTTACAGTTAATGAAAATCACATTTTTAATTACTTGACTTGAAGTCCAAGGAAGTAATTAAATTCACTCATCATGCTTATTTCATACTAATTAGACATCAACTTAGAAAATTTATCACACAAAGACTTGTCTAGTAAATCCAAATTTTCATCAAATTATATTTGCATAAAAATGACATCACTCTTAGTGAAAGAGTGTTGTCAATCGTACATCACTGAAAACAATTATTAACAAGACATTGAGAGAGTGTATCACTCTTCACATGTGAATAAGATTCAAAAACTGGTGATTGCTGATAAGTATCATTCCAAAATGCCATTTTAACATCTATTTAAAAAACTTTAAACCATGTAAATGCAACATAAACTAAGAACAATCTAATGGCTTCAAGTCTTGAAACTGTTGCAAAGGTTCCATTATAGTCTATGACTTCTTCTTGTCTGTAGCCTTGAGCATTGAGTCTCACTTTGTTTCTCATAACAGCTCCATCTTTATACATCATGTTTCAGAAGACCCATTTTGTACCAATGATGTCTTGTCAGCAGGTTTGGGAACTAGCTGTCAGACATTATATCTTTCAAACTGATTTACTTGTTTTTGCAATGCTATTATCCAGTTTGAATCAGCAAGACCCTATGAAATTGTCTTTGGCTCTATTATTGATAGGGATTTGACAAACAAACAACTATCGATTGTCGCATTCCTTGTTGGTACACCTTATGATGGGTCTCCTATGATATGCTCCCGTGTATGATTCATAGTCCATTGAAAAGAATATGGAGCAATATGTGAAGCAAGGGACGTAAGCAAGTTATTCCAACATTTTTTTAAAAAAATGAGCAAGTTTGTTAAAACGTTAAAAAGAAAATAATAAAATGAGCAAGTTTGTTCCAACGTTAAAAAGAAAATGGAGCAATATTTGAAACAAGCTAACAAGAGACGTAAACAAGTTGTATTTGAATCGAGTGATTGAGTTTGGTTACACATAAAGAACAAAAGGTTTCCAACTTTAAGATATACCAAATTGCATCCTCATGATGACGGACCGGTCCAAGCTATAGCTTCTTACAAACTTGATTTTGTCTAGAGAATATGGTAGAATCTTATATCCTTTTAAATTTGAGGAATCGAGAACAAATCATTTAAAAGAAAAAGGTAATGATGCAAATAAAAGAATTGATTCAATGGAGAATTCACATGACATAATGCATTTGGATCTCCGTCTTAGAAGACTAATTAGTTTCTAAAATGTTAGAGCACTTTTTAAAACGTAAATCCAAACATCCTCTGAATTGTATTTCATATAACAAAATGAAGGTGTTATATTATTGCAATGAATAAATTAAGGAAATGGAAACATAAATTTAACACAAAAACCGAAGAGAAAGCAAAAGGACAAAAATAAAAAAGAACATGAAAAGAGAACCAAATCCAATTCAACAACTGACCAAAAAGATTTCCAAAGTAAACACTAGATTAAAGTACTTGCCTATTTCAATGTACATGTCATTTCTGGTACAAAAACAACACACACATTAAAAAAAATATCTCACACACTCACTCTCTCTCACACACAAAATATGGTTCAGTACTCAAAGGTATCAGATTTTAAATAAATTAAAAATTTTCATGAATATTCTTTAATTAATATTATAAATATGACATGAAAATTTCACATACATTCACTTCTCGTAACTACTTAAAATGATGTGAACGTAAAACTACATAAATTTAATTGTATGTGAACGTATATTTATGTGATACATGATTTCATGCATTTAGAATGTGTGAATCGGCGTGAAATTTATATATAATCTTTGTAATGTTAATAAATTGTTTTAAAAATATATATCCAAGGGTGGTACATTGCGTTACACACATTATGCAGTGCACCAGAATGTATCAACATTAAAGAAAACTTTTAAGATCTTTTTTTCATAAACATGTTTTACTTAACATTATAAAGATGATATGTAAATTTCACATACATTTATATCTTCTAACTCCTTAAAAATGATGTGAACATACACGTATATAATTTGCATTTTTTTGTGAAAGTACATTTATACGACGTATAATTTCATGCACTTAGAATGTGTGAATATGCGTGAAATTTTTATATCATTTTTGTAATGTTACTTAAAACATTCATGTGAAAATTTTTCATAAAATTTAATCTTAAGAGTGATACATTCTGGTGCGCAGTATAATAAATGGAACCTTCTGGTATGTTATATATATGTGTGTGTGTGTGTCTATATATATATATATATATATATATATATATATATATATATATATATATATATATATATATATATATATATATATATATATATATATATATATATATATATGGTTCGTGTGAGTACCTAAAAAATGCAGAGTACCGTGAGTACCTGTGAACACACGGGTTTCAGATGTGAACTTGCTCCGAGAAAAAGTTTTTTTTTTGAATTTTTTTTTCATATTCATTTAGATACAAATAATATAAGGCTATTTGTAAAAAATTATATACATTTATACTTTCTATCATCTTAAAAGTCATGTGAACGTGAAAACATTCATGTGAACATGCTTAGTTGTGAACACACGTTCACAACAGTACAGTTCATGTGAACACACACGTTTCACATAGTTCTAGTGTGTGTTTAGGTGTGATTTTTTGCAAGTAGTCTTATATTATTAATTTAAACATGATTATGAAAAAAATTTTCAAAAAAAATGATTTTAAGCGAGGTACCTCCGGTACTCCGCAAAACTAGTGGTACTCATTTGAACCTATATATATATATATATATATATATATATATATATATATATATATATATATATATATATATATATATATATAGATTGAGGTTCTATGGGGCACCATATGCATCGGGAACCAAATAGGAACCAAAAATGCATTGTTTGTTTACAAAGGGTGCATTAAGGGCATTTTGGGAATGCTTAATAATAAATCGTTAAATTATAAGATTTAATTTAATATTTATCATTTATTTAGGAAACTAAATAAAATGATCAACCACCTTCCTATAAATTCATCCCCTTTTCTCTCTCTTTCCCTTTCTCTTTCATGGCTAGCCTCTCTCCATCTCTCTTTCTCTCAACCAGTTTTCACAAGACAACCACTACTACTACCGTCAGACCCAGCACCACCATCGCTGTTGTTTTAAACATGATGTACAACAACAATGCATCACGATAATGATGAACACATTGAAGACGTTGATGAACACGTTTAAATTTCAGAGATGTATCACGAAATTAACACGTTTAAATGTCGAAATGCATCACGATTTTTGTGATGCATAATGATGGAACAAAGACGAGGATGAATATGGCCGAAATGCATCACGATTTTGGTGATGCATAATGATGGAACAAAGACGATGATGAATATGGTCGAAATGCATCATGTTTGAAATTGAATTGGATGAAGATGCATCGTGTTTGAAGACGAATCCAATAAATTGGATGAAGATGCATCATGTCTGTTTAAATTCGGATAGAATGTTTTCTGAATTCAAGCATCTTCCGAGTTTGCCCTTCCGCGCGCGAGAAGTTATGCACCCGTGCACCCATTTTCAAGTTAATTACCCTTTTGCCACTACAATCTGAACCATTAAAATTCAAGATCTAACGGTGCATACAGGTTCCCAAAGTGCACAATGCATACAGGTGCCCCATAGAACCTGACCCTATATTATATATATATATATATATATATATATATATATATATATATATATATATATATAAACTAATTTATTACCCATGTATTACATGAAATATATTTAAATTAATTGTACTTTTAAAAAATACAGGTATGAGTGATGTATTCAATTACTATATATTAGTAGTGTAAATGAGCCGAGCTACTCGAGCTCGACTCGCTAAAAGCTCGAAAAAAGCTCGAATTAAACGAGCCCGAGCCGAGCTCAAGCCTAAATTCGAGCTCGTTTAATAAACGAGCTCGAGCCCGAGCTTCACATATCGAGCGCGCGAGCCTAAACGGGCTTACACGAGCCTATATATAAATATATTTTTAAATTAATAAATATATAATATGTGGATTAAATAAATATAAATATATTAAAATAACAATTTATATATAGTATATTAAAAGATTATTTAAAAATTAACTAAAAGAATTAAAATATATAATAGACGAGTCGAGCTCGAGCCGAGCTTGAGTTTGGAAAATTATTCACGAGCCGAACTCGAGCTTTACATACGAAGCTCGAAACGAGCCGCGCTCGAGCTCGAACCTAGTACTTTCAAACGAGCTCGGCTCGTTTACACCCCTACTATATATAATTTGTAGACATAATAAATAAATAAATAAATTGACATTTTAAAATTTTGTTATTATATTTACCTACCCTATGTGTTTTTAATTATTGTGTTATTATCAACCCATGATAAAATTAGTTTTTATAAATGATAATTTATGTTGTTACTTCCATATAAACAATTGATTAACAATTACAACTTAAAAAATAATTTATTTTAAAAAATCATAAATAAATCTACATACGGCTTCAATTTAAATAAAATTTTAATTTTAAAAACAGAAGTATATTGCATGGTTAATTGAAGCCTACTATTATAAAACATACAGTAATCTAAAAGATAAATATATCATTTAGAAATTATTTTATAAGTATATGTATGCTAAACATACTATTTTTAGTTTATATATTTGTAAGATAATAGTAACCTAAAACTTTAAGTTTAAATTTTGTCTCAAAACAACAATTTAAAAATAATTCTTTTATTTTTATCCTCAATGTCACTAAGCCATGGTCTTTAAACTTTTTCAACATATAGACATAAGATATTAATCATAGATATTAATTATATGTAAGATTATTATTATTATTATTATTATTATTATTATTATTATTATTATTATTATATTAAAATGCAACTTTCATATTTGTTTAAAACAATTTTGTGTATACTAATATTTTAAAAATACAAAAATGTGATCTGGTTATTTGAGAAAATAAATTGTAATCATATAAAACTTTATTACAAATAGATAATGATAAATTAAATTAAACATAATTCTAGCTTTATAATTGAAATAAAATACGGATTAATATCAATAAGAACAATCAATGAAATTTAAAAATACTTAATATGAAATTAAAACAATGTAATTTATAAATTAAAATTTTATAGACTAATAATAACGTTTATTTCTTTTTTTAAGGAATTAACAATTATACTATTTGCAAACTTCATTTCACTGTTCAATGAACAGTGAAGCTAGCTGCCAGGCAGTTAAAGCAGACAGGTAAGCAGCTGATTTATTTTATTACTTTATATATATTATACCACATTTCTGTTTTTCTGTGATAACTTTTGATATATTGTATTTTATTAAAATTTGAATATATCATTACGATCGCATTATTTTTGTCTACATTCCGATATAAAATTTATCGTCGTCGGAACAGTTAGGCAAGCTGCCAGGCAGCTCAAGCAGGCAGGTAAGCAGCTAAATTATTTTATTATTTTATATATATTATATATCATTTCTATTTTTCTGTGATAACTTTTGATATATTGCATTCTATTAAAATTTGAGTATATCATTACGATTGCATTATTTTGTCTACATTCTGATATAAAATTTATCGTCGTCGGAACGATTTTCGTTAGGCAGGCATGCAGCTGCCTAAATATTTTAATTTATATGTAATATATAATTGTTTTGTTGTTCTATTGAAACGTTTGATGTATTGTGTTTATAAAAATTCAAATATATCATTATGATCACTTTTATCTATATTTTAACATAAAATTGTAATGACAAAATTTTAATTATTTATCTACATTCTAACTGGCCGGCTTACAAATGACAAATATTATTTTATTATTTTTAAGTAATATATTTATAAAAATATAATTTATGATCCCGCTTCAACGCGCGGGTAAAACTATATTTAAAATGAAAAATATATATTGTTGGTTATGATCCCGCTGCAACGCGCGGGTAAAACTAACTCGTTTATACATATTTTAAAACTTAAAATCATTTAAAATTTAAATACTTTCATACGATGATGAAAAGATGACTTCAATTTACAAACATTATGTTTTTAACATATATGATTTAGTAAAAATATAAAAGCCTAAATTAAATTTGAAAAATAATATTATTTGTTAGAATTATTCTTTATGGTATTTAACGATAATTTAATTTAATGTTTTAATTTACTTATAAAATATTTGTTAAGAAAATTATCAATTCAAAATTTTTTATTTTAAATGTAATAAATTCAGTTGGTTAATTTAAATGAATATATTAGGAAATAAATTAAATTTTGAGCTCTTTAATTGGATACCATTTAAATTATTCACGTTAATATGTTAAATTTAGAAAAAAAAATAGGAAATCAAAAAAAAAATGATGAAATGGTAGAGTGACCTGTGGCATGTAAGTATTTTATTTTATTAATATATATATATATATATATATATATATATATATATATATATATATATATATATATATATATATATATATATATATATATGTATATATGTGTGTATGTATGTATGTATGTATGTATGTATGTATGTATAGGTTGAGATCATTTGATAAACTTTCAAACTTTAAAATATTTGTTTAGAAAATTATTAATTCAATTTAGTTTATTTTAAATGTAATAAATTCAGTTGGCAAATTTAAATGAATACATCTATATATTAATAAAAAATAACTATTATCACGCTTCGCTTTCTCGGCTCTCTAAAATTTCATTTTCCCATCCGTTTTTCCAAATATAACTCTCTCAATTAACTCATCTAATTTATTTTAAAATTTTTAAATTATTAAATGAAAACTTATATAATTAAATAATTTTAATTACTTTCTAATTTAACCTCTAATTTTACCTAAAATATTTTTTATCTAAAATGATCTAATTGATTTATAATTTTTATATTCTTTTTAGTTTGAAGTAAATGTTACATATTTAATCGTATATTGAATGTATCAATCTAAAATCTATTCTCATTATTAAAACTTGTAAATTATTATTTATTTTAAATTATGTTAACAATCGTAATTTATTTAAATTTTCGTTCATAATCAATGGAATAAAAAAGAATTTCTTATATATCAAAACATGATTTTAAGTTATTTATCATTAACAACACATCTAAACATGAAAAGAGTAACACTATAATAATTTTCAAAAAAAATAATATTTTCTGATAATATTGTAAATATTGTTAAATTTAAAAGCAAAAAGATTACAAAATTGATTTAGTTTTTATTGTAATATAAACAGTTAATATCGAAATATATTGCTTTATTAATTTTTATCTTAATATTTTAAGTTATTATATTTAAAAATGTATATTTCTTACATATGCCTCATGTATTACATGAGCCAATAATCTAGTTAGGAAATAAATCAAAATTTGAGTTCTTTAATTGGCTACCATTGAAATTATTTACATTAATATGTTAAATTTGGAAAAAGAGCGGGAATTAAAAAACTTGATGAAATCGTAGAGTGGCATGTGGCATGTAAGTATTTAGCTTCATTAATATATACTAGTTTATTACCTGTGTACTACACGAAATAATTAACTAACTGTTTTTTTAAAGTTTGTATAAATTTACAAAATTATTATAGAAACTACAAATAAAATAACAATATTATACTGCTAAAGAGATTATTGAAAATATATAAACATGTATTAAAAGTAAAATATATAACTAAGAATTAAATAATAATAAATTATAGAAATTATCTTTTGCAATTATCACAGTTTGTTTTTTTTTGCAGGCTCTATTTTGACCTCAGTTATCAATCCACTTTCACTACAAGAAAAGTGTCATTTAGTGACACATGGTTTTAGTGACACAAAAAAAGTGTCATTATATCTTACTTTTAGTGACACTTATGAAAAAGAGTAGGTATAGAACAATCTTTTACCCACACATATTCTAAATTAGTGACACAAACACAAACATTATTAGTCACTATATCTCTATACCCACTCCACTTTACCCACTCTTTTTGTTTTCAAAAAAGTGTCACTATAGGTATCAAAATCATATACCTACACAATAAAAAGAGTGAGTAAAAGTAGAGTGTGTATAGATATATAAGTGACTAATAATGTATGTGTTTGTGTCACTAAATTAGAATAAGTGTGGGTAAAAGATTGCTTTATACCTACTCTTTTTCATAAGTGTCACTAAAAGTAAGATATAGTGACACTTTTTTTTGTGTCACTAAATGACACTTTTCTTGTAGTGTTTGACACAATAAGACCACGAATTCCTTTGATTTCAATATCGTTAACTCATGATTAACACCAGTTTGATAGAGAATAAGAATCTATATATGGCATTCAATCAATCTAAACTCATTTTCAAAATTGTTGCATAAGTTAAAAAGTTTATTTTATTATCTGAATTTAAACTTCGATGATCAAATCACATTATAAATAAATTTAAATCAGATTAGATGTAATCTACAAGTGAAATAAGGATTAAAATTCGATATATTACCTTGAGCCTTCGTTTGAATAATATGAGAAACCAATTCATCGAATAATGAGAAACCGCTTATGATAAGAACAGACATTCTTCTTGAATGGATTTTTGCAATCTGATGATGATATAAGTTCTTAAAACTGTCGATGATTTTGTTTAGGATAATATGGCATAATGATGATCATCAAATGGAGATGAACAAAATATTAATACTCAGGTAATGAGGGATGAACGTTTGGAAAAAAAAAACTAAAAACGTATAGGAAGACGGAGTCGTAAAAGAAATCCTAGTCTAGATGCTTAAATTTCAAGGCGATGACATGCGACATGAGTAGTAATTACTGTGTGAGTGTTTTTGTTTTAGATGCTTAATCTAAAATTCTAAATATTGAAAAATAGGTCGAAAACAAAAATAAATACGTACAAGGTGATGACATGCGACATGGGTTATTCGCTTTCTAAGAATATAAAATTTACATAAAGTTACACAAATAATTATTTATTTTTCTATAAGAAAATCCATTGAATAGTACTATTTTTTTATTTTCAAAAAATTATGAAATAGTAATTACTGTGTGAGTGTTTTTGTTTATTTAATTTATATATTTATAATTGCTATAATAAAGAGTTTATTTGTACATGGAACACAATGTAAATAATTTTATTATAACTAAAAAAATTTATAAAATATTTATTACTAACACAATATTATTTTTACTCTTTTAAATGCATGAAATACTAATCTAGTTTGATAAAAATAAGGTTTAAATTTGAAACTTATTAATCATTTAATAAGATTGCTTTTTATATATTGGTGTTTAATTTAGGTAGTAATTAATTTTATATTGTATTTAATTTTTAAAAATAAATCAGATAATTAATTTAGGAGAATTATATTACGAAATTTAGGCGGAAAAATGAAATTATGAGTAGCATAGAATATGACACTTGACACTAATTATTTTCTTTTATTATAATATATAGATATAGATATATAGTTATAGGTTAAAATCATTTGAGAAACTTTCAACTTTAATACCTCCTAAGATAGGATTTAGGGTGTGTCTTATTCACAAAAGTATTTTTTTTTCGTACTAAAAATAAAAGAGTTGATTTTCTCTATTGTCTTCATAATAATTTAACGTTTTTTGAAAGCGTTCATTAAGTGATTTTAATTATAAATAGATTGTTCATCATTTTTTTTAATTTATACATAGATTAAATGACTCAATAAATATTTCTAATTTGGAATGTCTTTTTGATCAAATTTGATTATGTTAATTTTTTTCATTGAGTTTTCTTTCAAATTCTACCATGAAATTTAATCGAGGTTGTACAACGCATTCTATGTGTTGGATTTCTAGCAACAAAGATCATGTTGTTTTGGTAAACCTATAAAACCCATAGAGTTATATTCAACAACAAATCAAAGAAAAATTGTTTTTGTGTCAACATCAAATGAGATATGGAGAAAGGATATCACGCTCTCCTCTTCGGTAGGTTCACTCTAGTTAGGAGTACGATCTTGAAGTGTTCTCCAAACTAGAATGTTAACTTTTACAGGAGGAGTCAGGTTCCAACCTTGTACACTGTTTTCCAAGTGTAAGGCATCGTTATTCATCAATAGGACTATAGGAGTTAGAGGTCTCGATTAAATTCCAAGTACACTCAGGGGAGCTTGTCTCACGGGATGGAATTCTTAAAGAATTAGAATTTATTTATAGTGTATTTTGAAATTTTGATTACGAAAACAATAAATACAAATGTGTATAGATTCCATCAAATTATATAGTTAAAGAAATCTATCATTTATTGCTTTTTATAAATGAATTTAAATTCCTAACATGTCGCACACCCCATACCCTCAACCAATCAACTACTATAAATTAAATTCTAATTCTTTCAAATTTCATTTCGCGTGCCAAGCGGGTGTGTATGGTTCACGGAATTCAAATGCGTTTAGTGTGTCTCAAATTTTAACATTAAAATTTATTTGAATCGCATCAAAATCCATTGTTGAAACAGATTGTCAATCCTAAATATTTGCAAAGTAATTTAGATTCCGTATTTACCTTCTCACATCATCAGGCAATAGTAAATATTACGTCATATCCCTCAAATAAACACATTAAAAATTAATAATAAAATTTAAGGGCCCGTTTAGTTAACATGTTTTCAGTGAAAATTTCCGTCGAAAACAAGAGTTTCGGGAATACGCGTTTTGATCCATTGTTTTATGATGTTTCAATTTTTAATATTCATTTTAGTTTTAAAATAGTAAACTTGAAAACACATTTTTGAGGTATTCAACTTTTGTTTTCAATCTAGTCACCTAAATCTATATTTTAAAGGAGAGTGAAAAATAAAAAATCAAAAACTATTTATAACACATCTAAACACATTCTCACCTCTAAAATGTGTTTTCATAAAATCATCATGTTTTGAGTTTTATTTAAAACTCCAAATCAAAAATTCTCGTTTGCTAAACACACCTACTTGTTTTAAATTTCATTCGATGGGTCAAACACAACGTTAGCATGCGGAAAAAGGCTACCACAGCCAACACTAACAATCGGGCCAGTGCCTAAGCCCATGATCAAAAGAAGGCACTTGGACCTCAAGTTTGGGCCCGGAGATTAATGACAGCCTCATTTAGGCGCCGAACAGAAAAAATTTGTGACCCATTTCTACATAATTAGACCCAAGTTTCCTTAATTTAAACCTAAAAAGTTAGAACCCAAGGTAAAAAATGAATTTGATTATCCTTTTTGAGTACAAAAACAATATTCTAAGAATTTTTTATTGGGCTTGCATAATTGAATTTCTTGTTCTTTATTGACAAAATTAAAATTGAATGATTCTTTTTTTTGGCTAAAAAATATTTCACATTCCATTTACCAAAAAATTTGGTACTTTATATTACATTTCATGGTAATTTTCTTTATATTTAATGGTAATAAATTGGAAGATTTCTTTGTGATACCACAAAAATTAGTGCATGAACAAAATAATCCCTATATGATTGAAAAAGAAAATTTTATGCAAAAACCACAAGTTAGATCATTTTCTTGATTCAAACTCTCAATCATTTATAATCGCACAAAAAAGTCTCAACTAAATCCCGTCAAAATTAGGATTTTGTCAAAAATAACCGGTAACAACCCGTCATTTGCCAATGTGACATCCAGGTGGCGTTAGTGGTGCAACATGGCCACTGAGGTGGCACAAATTAAAATTATTTTTAGAAATGTAAGATACAAAACAATTATAATACACACAAAAAAAGTTCAGCATGGAATCTGGATGATTTAACAGCTTAGTTCTATGAACGAAGCCTTTCTTGTCTCAGACTAATCTCCGATGAAGGCTCTTGCTCTGACTAATCTTCGACGATTACAACTAATCTCCGGTGAAGACTTGGCCAAGTACTTTTATCCGTCTTTAAGCATTTTGTCACAAATTTTGGTCTAGATTTGAGGTTTTAGTTCGTATGATTTGTAATCTGAGGTTTGTGTTTGCATATGGACTTCATTCCAAATTTTGTGATTTCATCGATGTTAGGGTTTTGTTCCCGATTGTGTTTGTATATGGATTTCTCTGGTTTTGAAGGGGTGAAACCAGAGGCTAAAAAGCTCTCGATAAAGGTGTTCATTGGGTTCTTTTTTGGGTTTGTTCTTGAAGATATGTTTTGATTTGAGATGATATTCCATAAGCAGGTTTATTTTCGTGTTATTGTTATGATTTTGATTTTTTTTGGGGTTTCTTTGTCCTTCATTTTCATGGAGATTCACTTTTGATTTCTGAGTTTTTTAAGGGTTTGGTTTTGTGTTCATCAAATCAAGGATTCAAGCTTGTGTTCCATTGTCTGTGTTTGGGTTTGATGTTTCCATTGTTTATGTTCATCAATCCAAGTTAGGGAAGCCTGTGTTTCATTGATTGTGTTTGCTCGTTTCTACTGTTTATGTTCATCAATTAGGTTGGTGTTTGTCTTTTGCGGATTCTGATTCATGAAGAAGGATTCATCGGATGGTGATGTTTGTCGGATAAGATGAAGTGACCGAACAGGGGGTTGGCTGGAGAATTAAGATTCACTAGGTAAGAGGCTGATGATGATGATGATGTTAAAAATAAACAAAGTTGCCACGTCAACAGGTTGCAGTCGGTTACGCCGATTACAAGTCACAATTTTGATCTCTCTCACACACACACACACACACACACACACACACATATATATATATATATATATATATATATATATATATATATATATATATATATATATATATATTTAGGTTCAAAAGAGTCCTTTTAAAAATCCAGTGTACCAAGGGTACCCATCCAAAGCCACAAGATTAAATAAATCAATGGTTGTGATCAAAAAATGAAACTCCATGCGCGTCCCCTTTTTTTAAGCTGGAAGTGTATTTTCGTAATTACAGTGATCATTCACATACATATGAAATGATCATTCACATTACTTATTTGATTATTCACATTACTTAATTGATCATTCACATTACTTAATTATTCATTCACAACACTTATTTGATCATTCACAAGAATTATTTGACTATTTACAATTCTTTTACACTTATTTGATCATTCACAATAATTATTGACTATTTACACTTCTTGTATAATTATTTGATCATTCACGTTACTTAATTGATCATCCACATTACTTAATTGACCATTCACATTACTTAAATGATCATTCACATTACTTAATTGACCATTCACATTATTTAAATGATCATTCACATTACTTAAATGATCATTCACATTACTTAAATAATCATTCACATTACTTATTTGATCATTCACATTACTTAATTGTTCATTCACAACACTTATTTAATCATTCACAATAATTATTTGACTATTTACAATTTTTTTTACACTTATTTGATCATTCACGGCATTTAATTGATCATTTTACAATAATTATTTAAATATATACATTTCTTTTATAATTATTTGATCATTCACATTACTTAATTGACCATTCACAATACTTAATTGGTCATTCACAACACTTATTTGATCGTCACATGAATTATTTGACCATTCACAATAATTATTTGACTATTTACAGTTCTTCTACAATTATTTACCATTCACAATAATTACTTGACCATTCACACTTCTTCTACACTTATTTGATCATTCACAACACTTTTATGATCATTCACAACACTTATTAGATCATTCACAATTCTTCTACACTTATTTGATCATTCACAACACTTATTTGATCATTTACAAGAATTATTTGACCATTCATAGTATTTATTTGATCATTCACATTAATTATTTGACCATTCATAACCAGTAGGCCAATGACCTTTTTTTCTTTTTTCTTTTTTTTTTAAAATTTTAATTTTTCATAACAAACCTCCATCTTAGCGTTATCTTTTATTTAGACCTTTTATTTTAATAAATTTTTGTTTACTCCTATTTTAACATTTATTATAACAAAATTTTATTACACACTTAATATTATGATTTTAGTTATACTTATGTTTGTAGTATATATATTACCATATCTGCGGCGTTTTTTTTTAATTTCAATATTTCATAACACACCCTTATTTTAGAGTTATCTTTTATTTAACCATTTTATTTTAATAAACTTTTGTTTACTCTTATTTTAACATTTATTATTAAAATATTTTATTACACACACATATCAGCTACGCCAATGACGTTTTTTCTTTCTTTCTTTTTTTTAATTTCAATTTTTCATAACACACATTGTCTTAGCGTTATTTTTTATTTAGCCCTTTTATTTTAATAAATTTTTTTGTTTACTCCTATCTTAACATTTATTATTATAATATTTTGTTACATATTTAATATTATTATTTTAATTATACTTATGTTTGTAGTATATATATATATATATATATATATATATATATATATATATATATATATATATATATATATATATATATATATATATATATATATATATATGTATCTTACCATATCGGCTACACCAATGACTTTTTTTTATTTCAATTTTTCATAACACACGATTATCATAGCGTTATCTTTCATTTAGCCCTTTTATTTTAACAAATTTTTGTTTTTATACTTATTTTAACATTTATTATTACAATATTTTATTACACACTTAATATTATAATTTTAACTATACGTATGTTTGTAGTTATGTTTAATTGTATGAAAAACACTTTATTATTCAAATGGAAGGAGTAAGCAAATGACATTTTTTCTATTTTTATTTTAAATTTAATTTTTTCATAACACACCATTATCTTAGCGTTATCTTTTATTTAGGCCTTTTAATTTATTCCTATTTTAATATTTATTATTACAATATTTTATTACACACTTAAAATTATGATTTTAATTATACTTATGTTTGGAGTTATGTTTAATTGTATAAAAAATACTTTATTATTCAAATGCATGGAGTAAGCCAATGACATTTTTTCGTTCTTTTTTTTGTTATAAATTTAATTCTTTCATAACACGTCATTATCTTAGCATTATCTTTTATTTAGCACTTTTATTTTAATAAGATTTTGTTTAGTTCTATTTTAACATTTATTATTATGACATTTTCTTACACACTTAAAATTATGATTTTAATTATACTTATGTTTGGAGTTGTCTTTTGAAACTATTATGTTATGTTTAATTGTATGAAAATACTTTATAATTCAAATGCATGATACAAAATTTAATGAAATTGCTTTATAATTAAAATGTTACTATTTAATGTTTAGATTTTTTTAATTAAATATGATAATGTATAACATTGAACACTACCATTATACTGTTGACCAACCCTAATCAATGTATTAAAGACGGTATCGTTATAAATTTATTTGATTTGATCGTAATTAAATCTAATCAATGTAATTTTAACATTGCAAAATCTAGAAATCAATGATAATAAACAACTAACAGTATCATTTGTCTTGCTTCTTGAATCCATATTAACTTTCCAATTTCACTCTTTGATCCTGATTCAGCTGTCTTTCGTTATTTGAATTGAATTGCTTGAAAAGTATTTTTGTTCATTTGTTTTTATATTTATTTTTGTAACTAATTATTTTTGACCCCGCAGCAACGCGCGGGTGTTAACAACTCGTGTACATACATTTACGTAATGGTGGAGACCAATGACAATTTTCTATTTTTTCTTTTTTTTTTTAATTTTAATTTTAAATTTTCATAATACAACATCGTCTTAGTGTTATCTTTTATTTAGTCCTTTTATTTTGATAAATTTTCATTTAGTTTTTTTTACAATTGATATTTCAACATTTTCTTACATATTTAAAATTATGATTTTAATTATACATATGTTTGTAATTGTCTTTTGAAACTATTATGTTATGTTTAATTGTATAAAAAAAACTTTATTATTCAGATGCACAATACAGAATTCTAATAAAATTGTTTTATAATTAAAATGTAACTATTTAAAATTTAGATTTTTTTATAAATTTTCATTTAGTTCTCTTTTAACAATTATTATTACAACATTTTCTTACATACTTAAAATTATTGATTTTAATTATACATATGTTTGTAGTTGTCTTTTGAAACTATTATGTTATGTTTAATTATATAAAAAAACTTTATTGTTCGGATGCATAATACAAAATATTAATGAAATTGTTTTATAATTAAAATGTAACTTTAGATTTTTTATTAAATATGATTATATATAACATTGAGCATTATTATAACATTGCAAACTCTAATCGATGTATTAGAGACATTACCGTTATAAATTTAACTGATTTGACCGTAAAACCAATAAATTAAATTGACGATTAAATCTAATCAATGTCAAAATTTCAAATTATGGTTATGAATATTTGATTAATTAATCATGCTTCTGATCCGATTTAATACGACATTGTTTGTAATTTTAACATTGCAATATCTAGAATACCAACGATAAGAACCGACTAACAGTATCATTTGTCTTGCTTCTTGAATCTATATCGGCTTTTCAATTATATTTTTCGATGTTGGTTCAGTTGTGTTTCGTTGTTTGAAAAATATTTTTATTTGTTTTTATATTTATTTTTGTAATTAATATTTTAGACCCCGCAGCAATGCGCGGGTGTTCAAAAACTCGTTTTATACATTTATTGATTCGGCCCATTTGCTAGTTTGTTTTTATTATTTTTGTAAATACATTTATTCTGTCATATTATTTTGGTCTCTTTTCCTTGGACGGAAAAATCAAATTAATTAGAATGTAAAACTATTATATTTATTTCAAATAAAATAAATGTAATTAAAACTATTATACTTTCATATTTTTATCGGTTTGATCCATGTCATGTTTACCTTTTTTAGAATAAAGGATCAAAGTGAAAAACGACAAAAAAAATGTAGGGATCTAAGTGAGAAAAAAATGTGACAGAGAGACTAATTAATCGAAAAAAAATGTAAAAGTACGTTGATTTTTTTATAAGATAAACCCTAAAAGTAATTATTAAAAATTAGAGTTTACTATATTTATTTAATTTTTTTAGATATGTTAGATTATATAGATTACAATAAATTGGATTCTACTTAAACTTAAGTTAGATTTTATAAATTTGGGTAAATGACATTTGATAAAAAAAAAAAAAAGTTTTGAAACATGACAAATCAAAATTGATAGTATTTATTAGGGTTTATTACAAAAAAAAAAAAACTAATATATTATCATGGTTCTGTATTTGCGTCTCTCAATTTTTTTTTTAAAAAAAAAATACCTTAAAGATAATTTTTTTTTCTAGTTTTGTGAAATTTGAAAATTGATAAACTGAGCTTTTTAAAAAATGTTAAATACCACTTTCACCATCCAACTTTCAGATTTGTCTCATTTAGCCACTAAACTATTTTTTGTCCTGATTTAACGACTAATTTTTTGTTTAATATTTTATTTTAGGAAAAATCAATAAAACTGATGGCTAAATCGATACAAAATATGACAGTTTAGTGGCCAAATTGAGAAAAACTTTAGTCGTTAAATTAGTAAAAAGAAAGTTTAATGGCTAAATATGTATACAAAAAAATAGTTTAGAAAAATAGTTTAATGACTAAATCGAAAAAAATCTAAAAGTTGGATGGTCAAAACGATATTTAAACCTTTAAAAAACTGAAAATCGGGTTGTAATAGTCAAATTTTACTGAACCAAAAAGAAAAAATTAGCTTGAAGATTTTTTGGGAAGAAAATACTATGGAGGAACGAAAACGTAAAATATTTTGGGTTTTTTTCAAACTAATCTCTATTTATTATAGATAAATATATAGCTTATAGATAATAATGAGACATTACATATTTAACGAATCGAAATAGAAAGCATAACATGCGTTATTATTAGGGCTTGAAAATAGTAATTAAGTATTGGCATTGAATAATGTAGAGATGATTCAAGAGTATAGTAGCAGGCGATGGTCGAGCTACAACCATTTATTTTGATTTTCCTCCCCTGAAATGGGAAACATACCATTGGATTTTTTATACAACTATCAAATTAAGTTCATTGGATGCTAATTAAATTCCTAACATATGTAAATTTTATGTTAACGGAAAAGTATGCAAAATTAACAAAATTTATGTTGCAAAAAAGAATACTACACACACACAGACACATAGAGTCAAGTTCAAACAAGTAACTCTTGAAATCAAGTGCACCCGTAGGTACGTACCGACCTTGAAAAACTTTTAAATTTTTTTTTTCACATAACCATATTCAATTTAATGTTATACGCATGATATATGAATTTCACATAGATTCACACATTCTGTGTTCTTAAAAATTATGTGACTGCTCAATGCATATTTATGTGAATGGTCATCCATGTGAATGGTCATTCATGTGAATGGTGTGAATGACCATTAACATGATCTTTTTCTACCATTCACAAGATTTATGATGCTGCTCCTTTTGAAAAAAAGTATTATAATGCTGTCTTATACATGTCTATTCAAAAAAAATACATGTGAATGATCATTCACATTAAGGTACGCTGGAATCTCATAGGTACGCTGATGAACCTGATTTCATATATATATATATATATATATATATATATATATATATATATATATATATATATATATATATATATATATATATATATATATATATATATATATATATATATATATATATATATATATATAGGGGAGGGTTCTTCTAAAAACCATAAAAAGTGTGGGAACCTAAGAACCTTTTATGGCCGTTGGATTAATGATAATCAATGGTTTATATATTGGATGTCAATTTTGTAATTATTTTGAACTTTGATAGTGGAGAATCTTGAAAATGTGTGAAAAGAGTATTTTTGGAAGAAAAAATCTGTTTTTTCTCTTTCTGTCTCTTATTTTTTTTCATTTTCATTTTATTTTTCTTTCATTTTAATTGATTTTTAAAGTAAAAAAACGTTTTTTATAAAAAAAATTATTTTTTCTATATAGAAAATTATTTAATTGCTATAAAAATAACGTATTTTATATAGAAATATTATATGTCTATATAGAATATTTTTTGCTATATAGAATATGCTAACGAACATATTCTATGTACAATCTACGTAGAATGTCATGCATTCTACGTACAATGACATGCAATCTACGTAGAATGTCGTGTAGAATGTCAAATATCATATATTCTACGTAGATTACCTGATAAAATATATCAAAAACACATTGAAACAAAAAAAAAGATTTCATTTAGACATTTTATCAAACACTTGGTATGCAACTGATATAAAATAAACCAAAAAGACATTGAATAGTAATGTTAATCTACATAAAAAGATATAGAAATGTATAAAAAACATAAAAATATATGAAATATATAAGAAACATAACATTCTACATAGGTTATGTGTGATATTTTACAAGTAGTCTTGTATTATATTCTATTTAGATTATTATTTAATCTACGTAGATTATCATGTAAACTACGTAGATTATCATGCAAAACATCCAATAACTATTACAATCATTATAAATCTAATATCTTACAAATAATCTTCATTATAAAACATGAAAAATGAATCTGTCATATTCTATGTAGAGTATCGACGAACATATTATATGTACAATCTACGTAGAATGTCATGCATTCTACGTAGAATGACATTCAATCTACGTAGAATGACATCAATCTACGTAGAATGGCATGCAATCTACGTAGAATAACATGCAATCTACGTAGAATGGTATGCAATATACGTAGAATGACATGCAATCTACGTAGAATGACATGCAATCTACGTAGAATGTCGTGTAGAATGTCAATGATCATATATTCTACGTAGATTAGTACATGATAAAATATACCAAAAACATATTGAATAGTAATGTTAATCTACATAAAAAGATATAGAAATGTATAAGAAACATAAAAATATATTAAATATATAAGAAACATAACATTTTACATATATTATGTGTGATTTTTTACAAGTAGTATTGTATTATATTCTATGTAGATTATGATGTAATCTACGTAGATTGTCATGTAATCAACATAGATTATCATGTAAAACATCTAATAACTATTACATTGATTATAAATATAATAACTTATAAATAATTTTAATTATAAAATATGGAAAATAAATCTGTCCAATGTACGTAGATTGTACATAGAATATGTTCGTCGATACTCTACATAGAATGTCACGCAATCTACGTAGAATGACATTCATTCTACGTAGAATGAAATTCAATCTACGTATAATGACATGCAATCTACGTAGAATGACATGCACTCTACATAGAGTATCGACGAACATATTCTATGTACAATCTACGTAAAATGTCATGCAATCTACGTAGAATGACATTCAATCTACGTAGAATGGCATTCAATCTACGTAGAATGACATGCAATCTACGTAGAATGACATGCAATCTAGGTAGAATGCCATTCAATCTACGTAGAATGTCAAGTATCATAAATTCTACATAGATTACATGATAAAATATACCAAAAACACATTGAATGTTAATGTACATTTACATAAAAAGATATAGAAATGTATAAGAAACAAAAAAAAATAGATGAAATATATAAGAAACATAACATTCTACATAGATTATGTGTGATTTTTTACAAGTAGTCTTGTATCATATATTCTATGTAGATTATCATGTAATCTACGTAGATTATCATGTAAAACATCTAATAACTATTACATTCATATAAATCTAATATTTTACAAATAATCTTCATTACAAAACATTACAAATGAATCTGTCATATTCTATATAGAGTATCGACGAACATATTTTATGTACAATATACGTAGAATGTCATGCAATCTATGTAGAATGGCATGCAATCTACGTAGAATGACATTCAATCTATGTAGAATGACATTCAATCTACGTAGAATGTCATGCAATCTATGTAGAATGTCGTGTAAAATGTCAAATATCATATACTCTACATAGATTACATGATAAAATATATCAAAAACACATTGAAACAAAAAAAAAAAGAAGATATCATTTAGACATTTTATCAAACACTTGGTATGCAACTGATATAAAATATACCAAAAATACATAGAATAAAACTGTTAATCTACGTAGAATAACATGAAATCTATGTAGAATGACATTCAATCTACGTAGAATGACATGCAATCTACGTAGAATGACATGCAATCTACGTAGAGTATCGACGAACATATTCTATGTACAATCTACGTAGAATGTCATGCAATCTACGTAGAATGACATTCAATCTACGTAGAATGGCATTCAATCTACGTAGAATGACATGCAATCTACGTAGAATGTCATGCAATCTATGTAGAATGTCGTGTAGAATGTCAAGTATCGTATATTCTACGTAGATTAAATGATAAAATATACCAAAAAACATATTGAAACAAAAAAAATAAGATTTCATTTAGACATTTTATCGAACACTTGGTATGAAAATGATATAAAATATACCAAAAACACAATGAATAGTTTTTCTACAAAAAAGATATAGATTTGTATAATAAACATAAAAATATATGAAATATATAAGAAACATAACATTCTACATAGATTATGAATAGTAATGTTAATCTACATAAAAAGATATACAATTATATAACATTCTATATAGACATATAATGTTTCTATATAGAATACATTAATTTTTTAGCAATTATATAATTTTTTATATAGAAAAAAATTTATTTTTTTTAAAAAAAAATGTTTTTTAATAATAAAATCAATTCTAATGAAAAGAAAGAGAAAATGAAAATGAAAAAAAAAATAGTAAGAGAGAGAAAGTGAAAAAGAGATGCATATAATAAAAAAGGTGGAGAGAGAAAGATAATATTTGTTATTCCAAAAATACTCTTTTGATCCAAGGACTCTAAAAGGTTCCTAAGTTCTCACCATTTTTAAGGTTCTTAAAAGAACCTCTCCCTATATATATATATATATATATATATATATATATATATATATATATATATATATATATATATATATATATATATATATATATATATATATATATATATATATATATATATATATATATATGAGATCATTGCAGAACTTAAATTTCGTGTAGAACCGTAGAACCAATATCGTCCATAGATTAGATTAATCTAATGGTCTTAATTAAAACCATAAAGTTTGAAATTAGTGAAAAAAAGATTGTCATTAGTGATTATTTAATTCTTTCGGGGGTAAAAAAGGAATAGATTGGAAATAACAAAAAGATTGGTATTAGTAAAATAAATATCCTTTTTCTTTAAATTAAAATAACATTAATATGATTAATTGTTAAATCAAAAAAATTATATCATAAAAACGAGAATTTTATACTCTTTAAAATTTTTTCGAAAAAAATTTACGTGTTTATTTTTCGTAAAAAAAAATACTCAGACCACGATGCAATGTAGCATGGCCGATATCATTCAATGTCGAATGAACACTTGATATCGTATATTCAATGTCGATGCAACACTGCATGTACATTCAAAATTAACAGAACCAATAATGGTCAAAATTAGTAGTCAAAAGTTGGTTGATTTAATGGGAACAGTAATGACATATTTTTTTCGAAAAAATTTTACGCGTTTATTTTTCGTAAAAAAAAATTACCCAGACCACGATGCAATGTAGCATGACCGATATAATTCAACGTCGATGTAACACTGCATGTATATTCAAAATTAACAGAACCAAAATAATGGTCAAAATTAGTAGTCAAAAGTTGGTTGACTTAATGAGAACAGTAATGACATATATTTTTCGAAAAAATTTTACGTGCTTATTTTTCGTAAGAAAAAAATTACCCAGACCACGATGCAATGTAGCATGACCAATATAATTCAATGTCGAATGAACACTTGATGTCATATATCCAACGTCGATGCAACACTGCATGTACATTCAAAAGTAACAGAACCAAAATAATGGTCAAAATTGGTAGTCAAAAGTTGGTTGATTTAATGAGAACAGTAATGATATATTTTTTTCGAAAAAATTTTACGTGTTTATTTTTCGTAAATTTTTTTTTACCTAGACCTCCATTCAATATATTATATAGAGATCATTTAATGTCGAATTACAGTTTATATCACACATTCAACACTGCATGTACCTTCGATATTAAAAGAGTCAAAAATGGTCAAAGTGGACAGTCAAACTTGGTAGGCTACTATTAATTCAATGTTAATTGCATAATTACCATCTTATCCCTAGTGTTATATAATAATCCAATGGTTTTGATTGGTTCTATAGTTCTGCACTAAATTAAGGTTCTGCAATGATCCCAACCCTATATATATATATATATATATATATATATATATATATATATATATATATATATATATATATATATATATATATATGCACACATATATATATGCACACACACACACACACACATATATATATATATACACATATATACACACACACATACACACACACACACATAGCTTTTGAATCTTATGAATTTTGTTAACTTTTTTTCATAGCCATGTTTAAATTAACGTTATACACATGATATATGCATTTCACATACATTAACACTTTTTATGTCCTTAAAAATTATGTGAATGTTCATGCAACTTATGCGAATGATCATTTACATGATTTTTTTACCATTCACAAGATTTTATAATGTTGCGTGTTTTGATAAAAAGTTTTATAATGTTGTCTTTATACATGTCTATGCAAAAAAAAAAAATAGGTGAATGATCATTCACAATAGGGTATGCTGGGTACACCGGAATTTTATGGGTACGTTAATAACCCTGATTATATATATATATATATATATATATATATATATATATATATATATATATATATATATATATATATATATATATATATATATATATATATATATATATATATATATATATATATGCAAGGATCAATTGTGAACATATTTATAAATGGTGAACAATTGTGAACTAATAATATGTTTACAGATGAGCGTCATCCAATACATAATAAAAAAGTTAATTTAACTAAAAAGGGTAATTTTGGAAACGAAAAAATTATTGTCCTTCATGTTAATTCAACACCTTCTTCCGCAAATGTAGGGAGCATCAATTTAATCTGGTGATAATGATCACGAATTCCCATATCAATACGTTCCATATTGAACCTTCATGTTTGCATCCTTTGAACCAGATGCATCTGTTGAGAAACAATATGATGCCAGTAAGTTTTAGATTGAACCTTTTGAAGCCCTTTAATGTTAATGAATAAGACCATATTTTAAATGTGGATTTGGTTGAACACTTTGTGTTTGATGAATCGATTCAGGCAACTAAAGTTAATCCAATTCGGTGTATCGGACCATTGTTTAAAGAATTTAACGCAGAACATTCAATGAAGTCATCGAAACATAACTCATCCAGCAGACGATAACTATAAGAAACATGACCACATTATTACATGCACGAATGTGTCTAAGTATGGATTGTTCGCACCCAATATAATAATCAAAAGTAATAAAAGATACAAACATTACAACAACCGTTATAGCGTTAACATCATGGTTTAGGGTTGTGGATCCAAATTGTATTTGACTTAAAAAAAAAATACATTGCAACAGTACTGATTGAGCAAAAGTAATTCAGAACACATCAACACACGACATATATTTAAGAACATGAATCAACTAACAGGAGTATATGTTTATTTGAATAATCGGTTTTCTGCAACGATGTGAAGAACACACAAGAAAGAAGGACTTGGTGAATTGTGTTCACCGACATTGTATATAAGTCTATTATTTTTAACCGGTTCATGCATCAAAAAAATTAACGGTAACTCCATAAAGACTGGAGAACTGCATCCTCATTCACTACAAGAAAAAAGTAACATTTTGCGACGACAAAAATCGTCTCAAAAATTTAGAATATCGCTTTAATACGTCAACTCTGAAAAGCTGAGAATTTGTCTTCTTGTGGCCTACAACGACTTGTCGTTGCAGAAGCCCTTCATCGTTTATTGTGTATTTTCTTGTTGTGATTGGTAATTAAGTTTAAAATGTAATTCTAGTTTAAAATGTAATTCTAGTCTCTCTCTCTCTCTCTCTATATATATATATATATATATATATATATATATATATATGTATGTATGTATGTATGTATGTATGTATGTATGTATGTATGTATGTATGTATGTATGTATGTATGTATGTATGTGTATGTGTGTGTGTGTGTGTATATATATATATATATATATATATATATATATATATATATATATATATATATATATATATATATATAGTTGGGATCATTGCAGAATCTTAATTTAGTGCAAAATTATAGAACCAATCTAAACCATTGGATTACAATATAACACTGGATAAAATGGTAATTATGCAATTAACATTAAATTAATAGTAGCCTACCAAGATTGACTGCCCACTTTGTTCATTTTTTACTCTTTTAATATCGAATGTACATGCAGTGTTGCATATATGATAAATTGTATTACTTCGACGTTGAATATATGATATAAACTGTAATTCGACATTGAATGATCTCGATATGATATATTGAATGGTCGTCTAGGTACAAAATTTTTTTTACAAAATTTAAACGCGTAAATTTTTTTTGAAAAAAATATATCATGACCATTCTCGTTAAATCCATCAATTTTGACTACTAATTTTGACCATTATTTTGGCTTTGTTAATACTGCATGTACATGCAGTGTTGCATATATGATATATAGTATTACTTCGATGTTGAATATACGATATCAAGTGTTCATTCGACATTGAATGATCTCGTCATGCTATATTGTATCGTGGTCTGGGTAAAAAAATTTTTACGAAAAATAAATACGTAAAATTTTTTCGAAAAAAATATATCATGATCAGTCTCGTTTTAAAGAGTATAAAATTCTTGTTTTATGATAAATTTTTTTTTGATTTAAAAATTAATTATATTAATGTTATTTTAATTTAAAGAAAAAGGATATTTATTTTGCTAATATCAATTTTTTTTTGCTATTTTCAATCTTTTCCATTTTTACCTTTGAATGAATTAAATTATCACTAATACCAATTTTTTTTTCACAATTTCCAAATTTGATTGTTTTAATCAAGATCATTAAATTAATTTAATCTATGAACGATATTGGTCTTACATATCTATACTAATTTTAACTTCTGCAATGATCTCATATATATATATATATATATATATATATATATATATATATATATATATATATATATATATTATACAGAGAGAGAGAGAATGTGTGTGTGTGTCAGGTTCAAAAAAGTACCTCTCGAAATCAAGTGCACCCGAAGGTACCAACCTTTAAAAAAAAAATTTTAATTTTTTTTTCACATAACCATGTTTAATTTAATGTTATACACATGATATATGAATTTCACATAGATTCACATATTCAGTGTGCTTAAAAATAATGTGAATGTTCAATGCATATTTATGTGAATGGTCATTTCACACCATGTGAATGGTGTGAATGGTGTGAATGACCATTCACATGATCTTTTTTATAATTCACAAGATTTATGATGTTGCTCCTTTTGAAAAAAAATATTATAATGTTGTCTCATACATGTATATTCAAAAAAAATATATGTGAATGATCATTCACATCAGGGTACGCTGGAATCTCATAGGTACGCTAATGAACCTGATTATATATATATATATATATATATATATATATATATATATATATATATATATATATATATATAACCTCGATGCATTGAGAACCTTTAAGAACCCAAAATGTATTAAGCACATTTTAGGGATGTTAAATATATTTACTATTAATTTTGAATTTTTTTAAAAAAATATTTAATGATAATTAGATTAATGAAACAAATCAAGTCATAGCTATAATTCCTAATATACTTCATCTCTCTCTCTCTCTCTCTCTCTCTCTCTCATCTCTCTCTCTCTCTCTCTCTCTCTTCTCTCTCTCTCTCTCTCTCTCTCTCTCTCTCTCTCTCTCTCTCTCTCTCTCTCTCTCTCTCTCTCTCTCAGACACTTTGGCCTCCTTCACCACACACACTATCTCTCACAAATTCTGGCGTCCTTCTCTAGGCCGCCGCCGTACCATCGCCACATCGGCCGCGCTGCATCAAACTTATATTCATCTTGGCTGCTGATGCACCACCGTCGCACCAATAGAATCTTTCAACACATGTGGTTGAGGATAAAAGATAAACACGCGATGATGAAGACGATGTGTATCGTGTGTGTGATGATCGATCACCAAGATGATGACGATGAACATGCTGTGATGAATGTTATGTCTCTGATATGAAAAATAATAAACACGAAGATGATGAAGATGAACAATCCGCGATGATGAACACGAACATGGAAGATGAATCCTAGATGAAGGATGTATCATATTTGAAGATGAATCCGATATAGATGCATTGTGAAGGTATTTTTAATTTCTATTTTTTATGAAGATGATGATGAATGTGGTCGAAGATGCATCACAATTTTGGTGATGCATGACGATGGGATAAAGACGATGATGAATATGGCCGAGATGCATCGTGTTTGAAGATGAATTGGATGAAGATGCATCGTGTTTGAAGATGAATCTGATGAATTGGACGCAGACGCATCGTGTTTGTTTAGATTTTGTAATTTAGGAAGTGTATCAATTTAATTTATTTAGTAATTATTGTTTAATTATTTGATTGAATCTTCATTAATATAAAATTAGAATTTATTTGACTAGTATATTATTTTTTCTAAAATACCCTTATTTATACTAAATATGTGCATCGCGTGATGCACCATTGATTATTTAATCAAAGGGCTAGGATTGATTCTTTTTTTGTTATTGATGCATATGGTTCCCCATGGAACCTGACCCTATATACAGTGGCGGATCCAGAAAAATTTTTCGTTGGGGGCATGAGGTTTTATAAGGTATTCGTCGTGTTAATTTTCCGGAACACATAGGCTAAAATTCGTCAAATTTACGCACATCGTTGGGGGCCTTTCCCCCCGCTTGTTAATATGTGGATCCGCCCATGCCTATATATATATATATATAAAGTTGACTGAGTTTTTTCGATATTAACCCTAAAAAAAGTAATATTTAGATTTATTAAAAGTGATGTCATGATGATGATAGATTATATCATGAAACATTAATAAGAGAAGTAGTCATAATATCATGATCGAGCTTTGGTAAATATCATGAGAAATAAAATGAATAATGATTCTTAGTTTAATATCACTAGTATATAGTAAGATAAAATTAAAATCAATATTTATAAAGAGTATAAGAAGAATAAGTAAACATCACAAATGTATAAATATTTTTAAACGTGTTTAAAAATAAGTGTTTATATTAAAAAACCAATGTACAATTGTACATTTATTGACTCGGCACATTTGTTAGTTTGTTTTTATTATTTTTTGTAAATACATTTACCCTGTCATATTCACTTCGATCTCTTTTCCTTGGACTGAAAAATCAAATTGATTAGAATGTAAAAGTATTATATTTATTTCAAATAAAATAAATGTAATTAAAACTATTATACTTTCATATTTTTATCAGTTTGATCCATGTCATGTTTACCTTTTTTAGAATAAAAGACCAAAGTGAAACCGATAAAAAAATGTCGGGATCTAATTGAGAAAAAAAATGTGACAGAGGGACTAATTAAACAAACAAAATGTAAAAGTATGTTGATTGTTTTATAAGATAAACCCAAAAATTAATTATTAAAAATTAGAGTTTACTATATTTAGTTAATTTTTTTAACATTTGTTAGATTATATAGATTACAATAAATTGGATTCTACTTAAACTTAAGTTAGATTATATAAATTTGGGTAAATGACATTTAATATATTAAGTATTGAAACATGACAAATCAAAATTGATAGTATTTATTAGGGTTTATCACAAAAAACTAATATATATTAATATGGTTTTGTATCTGTGTCTCTTAATTTTATTTTTTCTAAAAAATACCTTAATATAATTTTTTTTATTAGTTTTGTGAAATATGACTCTTAGAGCCCGGTTATAACTGATAAACTGAGCTTTTTAAAAAAGGTTAAATACCATTTTGACCATCCAACTTTCAGATTTGTCTCATTTGGCCACTAAACTATTTTTTGTCCTGATTTAGCCACTAATTTTTTGCTTAATACTTAATTTTAGGAAAAATGATAAAACTGATGGCTAAATCAATACAAAATATGACAGTTTAGTGGTCAAATTGAGAAAATTTTTAGTCGTTAAATCAGTAAAAAGAAAGTTTAATAGCTAAATGTGTATACAAAAAATAGTTTAGAAAAATAGTTCAATAGCTAAATCGAAAAAAATCTAAAAGTTGGATGATCAAAATGATACTTAAACCTTTAAAAACTGAAAATCGGGTTGTAATAGTCAAATTTTTCTGAACCAAAAAGAAAAAACATTAGCTTGAGGATTTTTTGGGAAGAAAATACTATGGATGAACAAAAACGTAAAATATTTTGGTTTTTTTTTCATACTAAACTCTATTTATTATAGATAGATATATAGCTTATAGACAGATAGATTATAGATAATAATGAGACATTACATATTTAACGAATCGAAATAGAAAGCATAACATGCGTTATTAGGGCTTGAAAATTGTAATCAAGTATTGGCATTGAATAATGTAGAGATGATTTAAGAGTATAGTAGCAGGCGATGGTCGAGCTACAACCATTTATTTTGATTTTCCTCCCCTGAAATGGGAAACATACCATTGGATTTTTGACACAACTATCAAATTAAGTTCATCGGATGCTAATTAAATTCCTAACATATGTAAATTTTATGTTAACGGAAGTATGCAAAATTAACAAAATTTATGTTGCAAAAAAGAATACTACATACACACACACATATAAAGAGTCAGATTCAAATAAGTATCTCTTGAAATCAAGTGCACCCGAAGGTACCGACCTTAAAAAATACTTTTAATTTTTTTTTTTCACATAACCATGTTCAATTTAATGTTATACACATGATATATGAATTTCACATGACCATTAACATGATCTTTTTTACCATTCACAAGATATATGATGCTGCTTCTTTTGAAAAAAAAAGTATTATAATGTTGTCTTATACATATCTATTCAAAAATATATATGTGAATGATCATTCACATTAAGGTACCCTGGGTACGCTGGAATTTCATAGGTACGCGGATGAACCTGATTCTATATATATATATATATATATATATATATATATATATATATATATATATATATATATATATATATATATATATATATATATATATATATATATCTATGTATGTATGTATGTATGTATGTATGTATGTATGTATGTATGTATGTATGTATATAGATAGATAGATAGATAGATAGATAGATAGATAGATATATATAGTCATATTAAAAAAAGTATCTCTCGAAATCAAATGCACCCGAAGGTATCAACCTCTAGAAACTTGTTAACTTTTTTTCATAACCATGTTTAAATTAACGTTATACATATGATATATGAATTTCACATACATTAACACTTTCAATGTCCTTAAAAATTATGTGAATGTTCATGCAACTTATGTGAATGATCATTTAAGTGAATAATCATTTACATGATTTTTTTTTTACCATTCACAAGATTTATAATGTTGCGTCTTTTGATAAAAAGTTTTATAATGTTAACTTTATACATGTCTATGCAAAAAAAAATACGTGAATGATCATTCACAATAGGGTATGTTGGGTACACTAGAATTTTATGGGTACGTTTTATGGGTACGTTAATAACCCTGATTTTATATATATATATATATATATATATATATATATATATATATATATATATATATATATATATATATATATATATATATATATATATATATATATATGGAAGGATCGATTGTGAACAATTTATAAATGGTGAACAATTGTGAATTAATAATCTGTTTACAGATCAGCGTTATCCAATACATAATAAAAAAGTTAATTTAATAAAAAAAGGGTAATTTTGGAAACGAAAAAATTATTGTCAACACCTTCTTCTGCCAATGTAGGGAGCATCAATTTAATCTGGTGATAATGATCACGAATTTCCGATATCAATACGTTCCATATTGAACCTTCATGTTTGCATCCGTTGAACCAGATGCATCTGTTGAGAACAATCTGATGCGAGTTTCAGATCGAAACTTTTGAAGCCCTTTAATGTTAATGAATAAGACCATATTTTAAATGTGGATTTGGTTGAACACTTTGTGTTTTGATGAATCGATTCAGGCAACTAAAGTTAATCCAATTCGATGTATTGGACCATTGTTTGAAGAATTTAACGCAAAACATTCAATGATGTCATCGAAACATAACTCATCCAGAAGACGATAACTATAAGAAACATGACAACATTATTATATGCACGAATGTGTCTAAGTATGGATTGTTCGCACCCAATATAATAATCTAAAGTAATAAAAGATACAAACATTGCAACAGTTGTTATGGCGTTAACATCATGGTTTAGAGTTGTGGATCCAAATTGTATTTGACTTAAAAAAAATTGCTACAATACTGATTGAGCAAAAGTAATTCAGAACACATCAACACACAACATATATTTAAGAACATGAATAAACTAACAGGAGTATATGTTTATTTGAATAATCGGTTTTCTGCAACGATGCGAAGAACACACAAGAAAGAAGGACTTGGTGAATTACGTTCACCGATATTGTATATAAGTCTAATATTTTTAACCGGTTCATTCATCAAAAATTTAATGGTAACTCCATAAAATCCTCATTCACTACAAGAAAAAAGTAACATTTTGCAACGACAAAAATCGTCTCAAAAATTTAGAATATCGCTTTAGTACGTCAACTCTGAAAAGCTGAGAATTTGTCTTCTTGTGGCCTACAACGACATGTCGTTGCAGAAGCCCTTCGTCGTTTATTGTGTATTTTCTTGTAGTGATTGGTAATTAAGTTTAAAATGTAACTCTAGTTTGTGTGTATTATTAATTGTGGTATTTGATCAGTGGACTAATTAATAATTGCAAGTTGTGCATGTTTAGTTTATAGTGGAATAAAAGTTTAACTAATTGTCTAATTGATTAAAATGTAACTCCAGTTTGCATTTTAGTAATTAACATCATATTTTCATTCATCAAGATTTAAAAAACATCATATGAATGCATAGAAAAACTGTGTAAATTTCTATTTAAATGTAAAATGCCATGCAAAATAAAACCTTGATTTTGTTAAACTATTAACGTTATGGTGACAACTTTGAACCCTGCAAAGTAAAATCCATATATAATAAAAAAGATAAACAAATTGTTTGTTATAAATCTTCTCCATCTAGCTATATTCAATTCTGTAGCAATTTGCTACGATTTAAGTGGTATTATAATGTAAAAAATCAACCACAAAAATTTTAAAGAAAGCTGACAAATAAAAAGCTGGAAACATTAATGGCCTGGACCTCTTTTGCTTGGTCCAGAAGCCAGTTTGTATCCCAGTTCCGTCTTCCTTGGAGCTCGACTTCTGCTGCTTTTGTATCTTGTATTACTCACGTTTTCGCTGGCTGAGGAAACGTCAAGTTTGATCATTGTTTTAGTGACCAAGTTTTTGGTGTTCTTTTCCTTTCTGCTCTCAGCGATGGTGGTGTTGGTGAGTTGTGTTGGCCATAGTAGTCGGCAATGGGCAAATTGTGCTGCCATTAGTAAGAGGATGATACCGATGAGAAAACATAAAGTTTCTCTCATCGCCATCGATCTTAGGCTTCTTTCTCACAGAGGAAATGGTATAGGTTTAATTTGTTGGCTATAAGAAGAGGCCATGCGAGGATGTGAAGAGGGTTTTAGGGTTAGGAATTGACCTTGCCCTATATATATATATATATATATATATATATATATATATATATATATATATATATATATATATATATATATATATATATATATATATATATATATATATATATATATATATATATATATATATTGCCACGTATGTATTGTTAACTTTTATTTAGAAATAACTATCTCCAACTATTGTGGTTTTTTTAATTGGAAAGTTAGATTACAATCATATAGTTTATTGTTTGAAGTTAGTCAAATAGTTAACATCACCTATAAAACTATGAACAACACCTAAGGGGGCACATGGGCTACCGTCCAGAACATCAAATAATGAATTGAAGTGACATTATCTTTTTAGTCTAATAAGTAATATATTAGAACCACGATTGTATATTGTGATTTTTCAGCCCAATAAATGACCAAAACCCTTTAAAAATTGTATGTTGTATTAAAAAAAAACATTTTTTCTATCTTTGTCAAACCTATTTAAGGAAATAGTATGTTGCATTTTTAAAAAGATATTTTCGATCTTCTCTTTCGCCTATTTAAGGAAATAGTATGTTGCATTTTTAAAAAGATATTTTCGATCTTCTCTTTCGCCCTGGATATGAAAATACTCGGAATCGGTCGTGAATACATTCCTTACTTTGAAGACATTGTGATTTATCTTTAATAACATACTAGTAGTTTGAAAAGTTGAAGGTTGTGTCCACAAAGGTAAGTGGTGATTCAAAGTGAAGTTCAGAAGACGTCAAGCGAAACTTGATAGCATTTTGAATGTTGTGCACCTTTCAACTATTATTTATAGTGATTGTTTTCCTGTGTTGCTCATATTATGTGGTATAGGTTTCCATCCAAAGATAAATGAGATTTATCAGTTTTATGTACATTGATGTGCAAATAGAAAACAATATCAAGTTTTGATTGAATTCCAATGAATAGTATATAAGACACTCGTACATACGAGATTAGGGTTCATTTACTTTTCACTTTGTTCATTTAGGTGACTATAAGTTTTTCTTTATACATTTAACTATTTAAGGGCATCATACATTTGTACCTTTAAAAATCATCTTACATAAGTTACTTCTAATTTAGTTTAAAATGGTAATTAATGGACCTTTAAAATGATCCAATCAAGTATAATATTTTCTTAGAAGTTATAATTTACGACGAAGGTTAAGTACTAGTAAGACAGTCAGATAAAAAGAATCCAACATTAAAAAGGAATTTTGTAACCCGATATGTTGAACTCATTTAAAACTTGATAGCTTATGGTAAGTTTGGCTGATTTGCATCTCACTACATGGTATGATGGTTTAATGAACGGTGAGATGAAAGAATTAGAATGGTAAGGTTTCCTAGTAAATTGGCTATTGTTTGAGGATATATAGTTATATACATACACATAAATACGTCATAATTCTCATGTGATGCATTATAATTCACGAGTTATGGATTAGATTCACGCATGATGCATCATGATTTATGGGTGATGAATTACCTAATCCAATCGCTATAAAGTGGTTTATGGTTCTTCTTTGAACCATGTATATGTGTGTGTGTGTCCATATATATTAATATATAGACACACACAAATACATACATACATACATACATACATACATACATACATACATATATATATATATATATATATATATATATATGTGTGTGTGTGTGTGTGTGTGTGTTGGGTTCCGGTAAATCCTCATTACCTGTGAGAACCACTCTAAAATTTATGCATTTAATGTATGAATTTATGCATTTAATGTTAACATTTATACATTTGATATAAAAATTTACGCATATCATGATAAATTTGTCCACTTTATATACGAATTCATTCATTTGACAAAATTTGTACATTTAATGTTCAAATATGTGCATTTAGTGTATAATTTGATGAATTTAATTTTTAAAGGTAATTTTAATGTTAGATTATAATATTTATTAATATTGAAAATCAACAATGGTTTTAAGTTATAAATTTAATTTTTAAATTTGTGCATTTGATGTATAAATTTGTGCATTTTGGAGGGTTCACATGTTCTTCCGGAATTGAAGGGTTTTAGGTGATCCCAACTCATATATATATATATATATATATATATATATATATATATATATATATATATATATATATATATATATATATATATATATATATATATATATATATATATATATATATATATATATATATATATAGAGAGATGAGATCATTGCAGAACCTAAATTTAGTGTAGAACTGTAGAACCAATATTGTCCATAGATCAGATTAATCTAATCTTAATTAAAACAATTAGGTTTGGAATTAGTGAAAAAAATATTGGTATTAGTGATATTTTAATACAATGATAAAAAAAGATTGAAAATAACAAAAAGATTGACATTAGCAAAATAAATATTCTTTTTCTTTAAATTAAAATAACATTAATGTGATTAATTTTTAAATCAAACAAATTATACCATAAAAACGAGAAGTTTATACTTTTTAAAACGAGACCGGTCATGATATAATTTTTTCGAAAAAATTTTACGTGTTTATTTTTCGTAAAAATTTTTTTACACAGACCACGATGCAATATAGCATGGCGAGATCATTCATTATCGAAGGAACATTTGATATCGTATATTCAACGTCGAAGTAATACTATATATCATATATGCAACACTGCATATACATCAATATTAACAGAATCAAAATATTGGTCAAATTTAGTAGTCAAAGTTAGTGGATTTAACGAGAACGGTCATGATATATTTTTTTCGAAAAATTAATGGTCAAAATTACGTGTTTATTTTTTGTAAAAAAAACTTGACCCAGACGACTATTCAATATATTATATCGAAATCACTCAATGTCGAATTTCAGTTTATATCACATATTTAACGTTGAAGTAATGCAACACTACATGTTCATTCGATATTAAAATAGTCAAAAAGGTCAAAGTGGACAGTCAAACTTGGTGGGCTACTATTAATTCAATGTTAATTGCATAATTATCATCTTATCCCTAGTGTTAAATTATAATCCAATGGTTTAGATTGGTTTTTATAAATTTGCACTAAATTAAGGTTCTGCAATGAACCCAACCCTATATATATATATAGAATATGGTTCGACCACTTTAAAAAAAAAATTAAAATTTTTTTTCGTAAACATGTTTTAATTAACATTATAAAGATAATACGTAATATGTAAATTTCACATACATTCATATTTTTTTAACTCCTTAAAAATGATATGAACGTACGCTTACATAATTTTGCATATGTATGAACATACGTTTATGTGATGCATGATTTCATGCACTTAAAATGTACGAATGTGCGTGAAATTTATATATTATATATATCCGTGTGATGTTAATAAAAACATGTTTATGAAATTTAAGAGTACTATTACATTTTGATACGTTGCATAATAAGTGTTACTCATTTGAACCTATATGTATGCATGTAAAAGATGATGCTGTGTGCATTGATTCATGCATGAAAGAGTTATGGTGTGTGAGGACCGATTAGGTTAAGACTTGGGCTTAATTAGTTAATTAGCTGTATTGTGGTTTTATTACGACTTAATTTCAAACTTAATAAAGCATACAGTCATAATGGTCAATAAGGCTCATGCAAATATTATACAGATTAAGTGCCTAATTTTGATTTTATGGAATCGTCAATGAGAAATCGAACACACACACACAGAGGAGGGGGGGGGGAGGGGAGGTGGCATACATGGTAAAGAAATTCTAGCCAACTATATATGAGTTTTAATGGCTATTTTAATTAATAAAACCATTAAAAATCATATTTGAAATGAAATGACCACTTACAGTTTGATTAAAAAGCATACTCAAATAGTTTCTTGTTCACTTAATTAGTTTATTAACTCACATATATAGTGGGAATATATTTTTAACAAAAATTATTTATATGCCATATAGAAATTAAAAATTAAAACATATAAGCATAAATATTTATAAAAAAATGCAATAATAATATTGTTATATATATATATATATATATATATATATATATATATATATATATATATATATTTGTGTGTGTATTCTTTTGAAAATATTAATTTTCGTAGGGTACTAGAGGTACCATTCAATATAAATGTTTTTTTTTTAAAATTTGTTTCACATAAAAACGTGTAGAATAATATTTTAAGTTAATATAAAGTAGTTTCATCGATTTTATCACGTAAAATTACAAATTAAAACAGTCATAATTTAGTGAAAATCTATGTGAATAAATGATAAAAACTCATCCATTTAAAGAGGTTTTTTTATAATTTTACATGATAAAAACTTATGATACCAATTTATATTAACTTAATGTTATTTGAACATTTTTATGCAAAAAGATTCCATTTTGAATGGTACATCTGGTAACCCTACGAAACATGTGGTACTCATTTGAACCCCCAATTATATATATATATATATATATATATATAGTTAATCAACGTACCCATGAGATTCCAGCATATCCGGTTGTGAATGATCATTCATATATAATTTTTTTTGCATAGACATGTGTAGGACAATATTATAAGACTTTTTATCAAAAGGGGAGGTGGCATACATGGTAAAGAAATTCTAGCCAACTATATATGAGTTTTAATGGCTATTTTAATTAATGAAACCATTAAAAATCATATTTGAAATGAAATGACCACTTACAGTTTGATTAAAAAGCATACTCAAATAGTTTCTTGTTCACTTAATTAGTTTATTAACTCACATATATATTGGGAATATATTTTTAACAAAAATTATTTATATGCCATATAGAAATTAAAAATTAAAACATATAAGCATAAATATTTATAAAAAAATACAATAAAAATATTGTTATATATATATATATATATATATATATATATATATATATATATATATATATATATATATATTTGTGTGTGTATTCTTTTGAAAATATTAATTTTCGTAGGGTATTAGAGGTATCATTCAATATAAATATTTTTTTTTAAAATTTGTTTCACATAAAAACGTGTAGAATAATATTTTAAGTTAATATAAAGTAGTTTCATGGATTTTATCACGTAAAATTACAAAATAAAACAGTCATAATTTAGTGAAAATCTATGTGAATAAATGATAAAAACTCATCCATTTAAAGGGGTTTTTTTTTGTAATTTTACATGATAAAAACTTATGATACCAATTTATATTAACTTAATGTTATTTGAACATTTTTATGCAAAAAGATTCCATTTTGAATGGTACATCTGGTAACCCTACGAAACATGTGGTACTCAATTGAACCCCCAATTATATATATATAATCAGGTTCATCAACGTACCCATGAGATTCCAGCATATCCGGTTGTGAATGATCATTCATATATAATTTTTTTGCATAGACATGTGTAAGACAATATCATAAGACTATTTATCAAAAGGGTAACATCAAAATTACAAAAAAATAAATCTTGTTAATGGTAAAAAAAAAAAAAAGATTATGTGAATGGTGTGAATGATCATTTACATGGATGATCATTCACATAAATGTGCCTAAACATTCACATAATTTTTAACGACACAGAATATGTGAATGTATGTGAAAAAAACTTTTAAAAAAGTTTTTTAAGGGTGGTGCATTCAGGTGCACTTGATTTCGAAAGAGACTTTTTTGAACCTGACTATATATATATATATATATGTGTGTGTGTGTGTGTGTGTGTGTGTGTGTGTGTGTGTGTGTGTGTGTGTGTGTGTGTGTGTGTGTGCGCGCGCGCGCGCGCGCACGCGCTCATTATGAAACCTAACTTTGATTTAGAACTGTAGAAGCAATATAATTCATAGATTGACATAAGTAATTTTGGTAAAATAAGAAAAATATTGGTAATAATAAAAACATTGACATTATAAAAAAATATTATATTTTAGAAATTAAAATAACATTAATATGATTAATTTTTAGATAAAAAATATATCATATATTTTGTTCTTTAAAATAAGACTAGTCATGATATATTTTTTTCAAAAGAATTATACGCGTTTTATCTTTTATAAAAAAAGTTATCCAAATGTAGATTCAATATATGATATCAAAAATAATATATGTCGAAATAACACTATATATTATATATTCAACAGTGTATATTATATGTGATTACTATTTTTCTTACTTTGAAGACATTGTGATTTATCTTTTAATAACGTACTAATAGTTTGAAAAGTTGAAGGTTGTGTCCACAAAAGGTAAGTGGTGATTCTACGCAAAGTTCAGAAGATGTCAAGCGAAACTTGATAGCATTTTGAATGTTGTGCGCCTTTGAATGAACTGAATAGACTATTATTTGAGTGATTGTTTCCCTGCATCGCTCATATTACGTGGTATAGTTTTCAATTTAAAGATAAATGAGATTTATCAGTTTTATGGATATTTATCTGCAAATTGAAAAACAAGGTCAAATTTTGATTGAATTGCAATGAAATATATAAAACACTCGTACATATGAGATTTTTGTTCATTTACTTTTAACTTTTTTATTTTTATTTTGGTGTACATGTAGACACTTTCAGTTTAACTTATCCTTCATACACGTAGGTAATCCTTGTTTTGCACAAAGAAGAACTCTAAGCATTACCTTACATTCTCTATTCTTTTTTTAGGCTGACTTACGTATCTCAAATCCACATAATTTTGCATATATCTTGTAGAAAGCAATATCATGGTCTATAGAGTTAAAAACTTGCCACAATGTAAGCTTATGACTATCCTGAGCATTTGGTGTCGAGTAACTTTTGCCTCCTAGTGATCTTCTATTGCATTCATAACTGAATATAATAGGTTCGACACCTGCAATGCAACATATTTAGTTCAAATGGATAATGGATGTTTGAATGAATCATTAGTTAAATTGAATGAATGAAAATACAAATGCCAGGTAACTAAGGGAGTTACTTTTTTTATTACGTTAAGAAGTGTAAATGCAATATTAACAATGTCGAGTGAAAATTCATGGTTCTAATAACAAATTTTTCAGGTAAATGTTTTTCAAGCAACATTATATAAAACTAAACAAATAAAGAACTAGTAATTGGAAATTAGAAAAGCAAAGTCACAAAACAAGTAAAGAAGTAGCAATTAACAATTAACAAACCTAAACAAGTAAAGAACTAGCGATGAGCAATGAACAAAACAAGTAAACAACTAGCAATTAGCAAAACAAGTAAACCGTAAAGAAGTAACAACTAGTAAGAAAGCGTGTTAAGGAGAGAAAACACCTCAAAATGAAGTCTTGAATTATTAAATTTTGAATTCTGAATTCTATATAGAAACTTCATACATCTTGATGAACAAATATTTGAAGGTTAGCTTTTAAAGTTTTTTTTTATAGACTTATAATGCTCTTTGATAGGAACAAAAGGTAAAAGAATTTGAACTAAAACTAAATTAAACAACGTAAAATATACAATTACAGTAGACATTACAAAAATCAAGTTCAGAGTTGTATACTTGTATAAGCTGTATGTTGAGGATTTGTCACAAAATAGGAAAAAGATGATAATATGTTATATTTTTTTTTTGTAATCAACCTTAAAAAGTCTTTAAAAGTATACTCACAACAAATTTGGTTTTACTCCAATGTATTATGCCGAACCCTTATCATTTTACTTAATACATTTATAATATAATTAGTTTTGTTATAATTTATATTGAATAGGATTGTGAAAACGAAGTATTTGAATTGACTATTGTAATTAAAATTGTTTAAATTTAAGTAAAGCGGAGTTGGTCCATTGGGTGACTTTAGAGGATATGATTTAACCTTCGAAACCACTGAATAAATATTTGGTGATTTCATATAAATTTTAATAGGTATATGTATTATATTTTTAAGTATTTAACTCTGATTATAATTTTTAATGTAGTTGCAATTTAATAATGTAATAGATTTTATTTTAAGCAATATTATAATTTATATGTTTTTTTTATTATTAAACGTGCTAATATCGTTTAAAATAAAATTCAAAATAAATTAAGATTTAGGTTTAACATTCAATTCGTTTAATTTGTCATAATGTCTTATTTAGTGTTTCATTATAAAATAAAGTTTATTTTATATTTGTTTAATACTTTAATATAATGATGAATACGTAAGTTTAGGTTTATTGTAATTTATTTATATTATTAATTTTATTATTAATACGATAAACACGAGGTAGTTTTACCCGCGTGTTGCAGCGGGATCATAAATTATATTTTCATAAATATATTACTTAAAAATAATAAATTACATTAGTCGTTTAGCTGCCAGCCAGTTAGAATGTAGATAAATAATTAAAATTTTGTCATTTTAAAATAGCTTGAGACGAAATATAATCTATACTATATATAATAAGAAAACCACTTAGAGTTTCTGGACCATTGGATGGAAAGAAATCAATGGTCCAGATTAATTGCAACTCATAATTATTTATGAAATGTCTCTTATACCCTTAATTAAAATCAATAATTATACCTATGCCATTTTTTTAATTCATTTTCCAAATTTACAACATTACCTTAATTACATTAAATTTTGATTTTAATTTTTTCATTAATGAATTAATATTTACCTAAAATAAATATGTTTCATTATTATCCTTAATGGTCATAGTTAAATTCAAATGTAAAAATTTGAATTTAAATGTAGAAGTGTAGTAAATAAAGTTAAAATTTTTTGTTAATTATTTTGCTAACAAGATTTAAAATTTAATTGATAAAACTTCAATTGTGAATATGATAAATTTTGATTGTTGATTTTCAGATATTCCATTTTTATATTTTATCATTTTCAATTTATATACACATTCACATAATTGGAGTTTTTTGTTTCTTACATTGATATTTCATATTTGAAGTTAATAAAAATTAAAAGAAACATTTTTTTTTTCAAAAACATATTATCTGTTTTTAATAATACAATATAATAATTTTTTTTAATTAATATCAAACAACTAAGTATTTTTTATCTTTAATTTAACTAGCTTTCAATTTTTTTATATTAATTATATATAAATTTTATAATAATTTATTTAAATATAAAAAATATGTATTTTCTAAATCAACTCATGTAATACATGGGTTGATTAACCCATATATTATAATAAAACAAAACAATTCATGTCACATGTCACTTCTACAATACAAGAAAATTTTATTTTTCCACCTCTTTTTCCAAATTTAACACCTTAACTTAATTGCATTAAATTTTGACTTTAGTTTTTTCATTAATTAATTAGTAATAAATTAGATTTTGTAACATTTAAAATTAATGTTTACCTAAAATAAATATCTATCATTATTATCCATAATAATCATAATTAGATCCAAATGTAATAATTTGAATTAGTTGTGGTAATTATTATTATTATGTATAATAAAGGAATACATCAAATGTCACGTGTCATTTCTACGTTCACCAAAAAGATAATTACAACTTATAAAAATAAAAGATAAATACAATTTAATATTTTTAAAAAGATAAATATACTCTATTTTTTAATCTGTAAATAATAAAAATAAACACAATAATTATTTTTGTATGTTTTTATTTTTACTCATATACATTTTATATAAATAAATTTAATAAAAAATATCCACGTAATACGTGGGTTATAAACTAGTTTTATGTTAAAATGTAGATAAAAGAAAAGTGATCATAATGATATATTTGAATTTTTATAAATAACAATACATCAAACGTTTCAATAGAACAACAAAACAATTATATAATACATATAAAATAAAATATCTAGGCAGCTGCATGCATGCCTGCCTAACGAAAATCGTTCTGGCGACGATAAATTTTATATCAGAATGTAGACAAAAATATTGCGATCGTAATGATATACTCAAATTTTAATAGAATACAATATATCAAAAGTTATTACAGAAAAATAGAAATGTTATATATATAAAGTAATAAAATAAGTCGGCTGTTTACCTGCCTGCTTGAGCTGTCTGACAGCTTGGTTTACTGGTTCCGACGATGATAAATTTTATATTAGAATGTAGACAAAAATAATGTGATTGTAATGATAAATTCAATTTTAATAAAATACAATCTATCAAAAGTTATCATAGAAAAACAGAAATGTTATATAATATATATAAAGTAATAAAATAAATCAGTTGTTTATCTGTCTGCTTCGGCGTTCAATGATGAACATCAACAGCAAGTTTTCAAATAGTTATATTGTTAATATATAGTATGTAAATTGTATCATCAAATCATATTGTTTTGTTTGTAACTAGATAGATATTTTCAATATTTTTAAAATACTAATTTGTTATAATTATTATGTATTTTTATTATCTGTTGATGATTTTATCTTTTATATTTTTAATTTTAGTTATTATTTGTTTATAAATGAAATATATGGTCCTAAATTTCTGCCCATTTACAAAATTAGTTTGAATTAAAAAAAATTCATTAACTTAATTTTTACTTATTATAACTTTTATTAGTTTGAATTACATATTTAGTAAATAATTTGAAAATTCTATACAATAATATTTATAACAGTAATAATAATTATATCCATATTAATAAAATTATTTAAGAAAATATAGGAAGAATTAATGATGATATTAATTATAAAAATACTTAAAATAATATTATAGTAATAAAAATATTTTAATAAAGTAATATTAATGGCAGTAATTAATTGGTGCATATTAACATATCTACATTTAAATAATGATATAATGTGTATTTTAGAAAAACTAAATTATGAACAATAAACGTTTTTCCATAAATGTATATAGATTAGGGAAGTGTGGCATGATAGAAAAACTGAATCGTAACCAAAATCCAAGGGCCGGCCCTGAAGGTGTGCAGTAAGTGCGACCGCTCAGGGCTCCAAGTTAATAGGGTCTCATCATAATATTGACTGGTGGTCGGGAAAAAATGGTGAAAAACTAAAGTATGCTTAAATTTAATTACCGTGTCTCACGTCATTAACAAAAAAAATATGTGAGTGTGAGGATGTATGATTAGTATCAATAAGCGTATAACAATGCTCTTTTAGATAAATATACTTTTGAAATTAATTATTTTGTTCAAGTAATATCAACATGTCTTAATATCATTGTTTTAAATGTTTTTTTATGTATATAGCAATTGCTAGACTACTAGTAACTAATAATTTTTATATAAAATTAAAAATTTTCACATTTTAAGAGCCTACTATGTAATTATCGTATAGGGCCACCAAAATTCACGGGACGGCCCTGCGAAATCAATTGGAACCGAGTTATAGTATTCGTTACGGTTACGATTCTTGTAATAATCAATTTTTGGCCATCGGTTATTCAGTTTACGGTTTCATTTCGCAGGCATTGACTTCATTTGGGATGGAATCGAGAAGTTAAAAAAGCCATAACATGCAAAATGAGACGACAAATTAAAAGCTCACAATGTGAAAACCAAGAAGTAACATGCGACAGAAGATGAATTAACAATCACACAGAAGACATAATCACCTCGCAATCTTAGAGTCGTTCATCACGTAGGTTTATAAACAACTTCACATAATCTTAGGAGAAGGGCTATTCGCATAGGTTTGTTCACGCAAGGAAATGGTTGTTCAAATTGATACCAAACCAGAAAAGGGTTTTCATGCAGAAGACACAAAGCACACAATATCAGAGTTCTTCTTCACGACATCTACTTGGAACCGAGAAAAACACTCACGTTGATTCAGGTTTGGCTTAAATTAATTTCTATTTCCGACCACTGCCGCTACATTGTGTTTAGGTTTCCCAACCAACCCTGTTACCTTGATTGGATTTGAAGTTGGCCCTTGAATGCCGTTGCATTGTATTTTAGGTTTTCATGTTATATAACAAGTATTTGGGTGACTTCTAAAGCTCAACGACTAATGTGCTTTGCGGTTATATTAGATCCGCAAATGAAGTTTAAATTTGTTAGACATGCTTTTGAGAAGTTGGTTAAGTACACGATAACAAAAGAGAATCTCATGTCAACCTACGATATTACTTTGAAGGTTAAGTCTTTGATACGGGGGGTTTGAGAAGAAATTGAGAAAGTTTCAGTATGTATATAGAAAAATTAGACAGTAATCGATGCTAATGTATCTTTTTAAAACCGTGGTAGTCAAGACATACTTTATGTTGATGATGAGAATAACTTCTCGGGTGATGATCTAGTACAAGGCGGGAACCCTTTGCCTCAAACGAAAACTTAGTTGACAAGATACTCGAGCGAGCCGAAAACTCCATATAATAAGGAAATTGATATTCTTGTTTGGTGGAAATAAAATGCATCACGTTACCCATTTGTTTCTCGGATGTCCAACGTTATAATTCTAATTATTTATATACTTTATATATTTTAACACATTATATGTCAATTTTGTTACGTGTTTTGGCAATTCAAATTTTGACTGTGGCATCCGAGTCGACTTTTAGTACAAGCAGATGCATATTAGATCCTTACCGAACAGATTTGTCGAAACCGATAGTAGATGCTTTGTTTGCATCCAAGATTGGATAGAAAATCAAGAAAACTAATTGTGGATGATATTGAAGACGTTTTAAAGATGATGACGTCGCAAAAGGTAATAATTTTTTGTTATTACTAATAAAATTGTTGATTATAATACTAGCTTTCAACCTTATTTTAATTTCGGTTTATAAGTAGAGTTGGAAGACGCGATACACAATAGAATTGGACAAGGAAATCGGTAAAAGCCAATAGAGATATTAAGTAGTTAGTTGGTCTTTAAAATTTGAATTGATTTTGTATTTTACAGACACTTTTTGGGATAGTGGAACCGTAAAACTATTTGCTGGAACTACATAGTAAGTTCTCTTATTCCATTTTCATTTGTTGGAATTATTTTTTGGGATGATCAAACTACGTTGCTTATATGAAAACATCATGATCGACACTTCTCTACATTTTAATGTTTTTTTGTTTATATCGTATTATAGTAGATAGAAGTATTTTGTTGTAATTTTCGGTTCTATTCGGTTTCGTACTCGAAATACCCGTATCATAACCAAACTGGAACTGTATTAAAATTATTGGTTTGATTATTGGTTCTAGAAATTTTCAATATTTCGGTTTCAGTTAAATCGGTTCCGGATCAGTTAAATCTGGTTCCAACACCGTTTACATCTGTAATATAGATATGACATTTGATGGAATAAAAAATACATCATATGTAATTTTTATCGCCCATTAGAGTGTTTTGGTCATACCCATGGAAGAGGGAAGATTTTTATTGTGTTCAATGATTTACAACCAATATTGGAGGAGATGGATAACTTTTCTGTAAGCATGTGTATAGAGTGCCTTTTCAATCTCGTATCCCAAACTCTATTTTACTCAATTTCAAATGTCAATCAAAACGAAAACAACAAATTTCAAGAGAATGTAAGCAAATAAGAACCCTAAAACTACAATCAGAGATTAAACACGAAAACTAAATCTTACATGAGGGAGTGAAAATTTGTTGTAGAAAGCCCGCCAATGCATTGCTCTTCCTCAAAAGTATTGATAACAATAAATTTTAAGCGAAGAACCCTAAATTCAAAATCATATATTAGGGCTAGGCATAAAAATTGAAATCGTACTTGAAAGGGAGCGTAAAACTGTGTATAAAATCAAACAATGTATCGCTCCTCATTAGAAGTGTTAACAGAATAATTTTCAGAGCACCAATATAAGGGACAACGAACGTACTCAAACCAAGTAGCAATGTTTACCTTCCACTGCAAGATGAAGAGAGTACATATATGCAATGAGGATGAAAGTAACATGAACGGAGTTGAAAATGCGTAAGAAAAATAGCCAGTAACTTTTCATTGAAAGAATCAGATGGTGAAAGGAATGAAAAGATGCCTGAAATGTTCAATTTTTAATGAACAACAAATTTTTTTTATAAGGATAACATGGTTAACTGGTTAGCCACATTCACATAACCAAACAAAAAAACTAGTTTTTTCCCCCGGTTTATGTTTAACTTCAGTAAATCATCAAACCAATAAACCTAGTTTACTTTTCAAAACACATTCACGTTCATTTAAGCATCCGTTAACAGTTTAACACTCGTACAGGTAAGAAAAATACAATTTAAAAGCATAATAACTTAACTAAAACAAGACATTTATAAAAGTTTATTACCATTTTATGAGAAAAACCCAAAATTAGATGCTTGATATAGTATTGAAAATGGAAAACAAACGTTGTTTGAAAATTGAAAATGGAAAGTAGTAACAAGAAGGAATTGAGAGAAAGAGAGATAGTCCAAGGGATAAAATCAGAGACGGCTGGCAGTGTGTGGACCAAAAACTGAACTAAATTTGACCATTAAATACAAAAAAGGACATAATAGTAATTTCACACATAAACCGCATTCATTTCTTTATATTGTCTTCTTCCTAATCGATCAAAAAGCAGGTGGATGCCCATACCATACCCCTCAAAACCCTCTTACCTTTTTTGCTCTCTGGAATCCGCTGGATTTATTAAAGACCAAAATTCAATCCAATTTCAATTCAATTCGCTTTGTGATTTTGATTTGGATTTCGATTTCGTATCGATGAAGAGATCAATCTCGTTTTCTGAAGATCAGATCAATGGCGGTGATGATGTTGTTGATGGAAGGAAGATGAAGAAGAAGATCCGAGAAGATCTGGAAACGGAGGAGTCGGTGGAGAAACCGGAGACGCCGGAGAAAGCGGCTGCTGTGTTGTTGGATGAGAATTTGCTTTTTGAGGTTCTGAAGCATGTGGACGCGCGGACGTTAGGAGCCGTTGGATGTGTGAACAGACAGTGGCATCGGACGGCTCAGGATGAGCGGTTATGGGAGCTGATCTGTACTAGGCACTGGGCGAATTATGGATGCGGTAATAATCAGCTCCGGTCGGTGGTTCTAGCGCTTGGTGGTTTCCGGCGACTGTATTCTCAGTATTTATGGCCGTTATCGAAGCCTTCAACATCCAACGCTACCTCATCGTCGTCTTCAACCGTTGCTGCTGCTGCATCTTCATCGGCATGGCCGTGTCTACCACCGCCGCGTACAATTGTTCCGTCGAAACCGTCTACCACCGCCGCGAAAACTCGTTGGGGAAAAGACGAGGTTCAGCTCTCTCTTTCTCTTCTCTCGATTCGTTACTATGAGAAGATGAATTTCAATAACCGAAAATGAGATTTCAGCGAATTGTAACAACAACAACAAAAAAAATGAAAAAAATGAAAACAAATCTGCCGTTTGAATTTCGATTTCATGAGTTTGGTGTTTTGTTTGTAATTTTCTTTAGTATGAATTGGTAGATCTGGTCTACTCTTATCCCTAACTAAGAACCAACTAATCGTTTCCATTGTACTCTTGATTTCTTCTTTCTATTATCAATGAAGTATCTGTAAATTCGAGACACAATCATCTTTTTGATTCTTAATTTCATAACACAATCAACAAAATTCATGTCAATGTGCATCAAATTGGTTCCAGTTTCATCAAAATCGATGATTTTTAATCATTGATTTCATGTCAAATTCATGTTTACGGTGGTAAGGGGATGATTTGGTAAAACTGTGAAAGTCTACCGACGGTGAGGAGGCAGTTGAGGCGTGAGAAAGCAATGGATTGATGCGAAAGTACAAACAGACGAAAACAATGCGTGAGGGAAGAGGGTAAAGTGGTGGCTTTTGTCATTTAGTGAAAGTGGAACTACAACACTTTTCTTGGCCCAAAAATGTAAACTTGCAAAACAATACGAAAATGAAAATGACATAAAAATATAAAAATAAAAGTTTGTTGCTAAATATAATATTTTTAGTAAATTTACAAAGGATGTATTTACTATTTAGTAGTATGAGAGATTTTAGAGAAGTATGTAAAATATTTGTAGGAGAGACATTCAATAAGATAGCGTTTGGTTTGCGGATTTCCAGATATTTACTGTGATTTTTTAAAATCTTGCGTTTGGTTTGTAGATTTCAGAAATGATTTAAGATCTCAGGATTTCTAAAATCGCATCATTTTTTGTTATTTAAAAACGCAGTTTTTCATTTAGGATTTAAAATCTCAGTTACCTTGCATTGTTTAGATTAGTAAATTTTTTATAAAAAATAATGCAGATTCTTTTACAAAATCCTGATAAATGAAAATGCTAAATAATGCAAATTTTAAGAAAAAAATTTGTAAACCAAACGTCCCGTAAGAGGTTGTGTATAATGGCATACACAAAAGAATATATTGTGGTTTGAGTTGGATTTTGTTCTTAAGGATTATGATTTTAGAATGTATCGGATCCAAAATTTAAAAATTGTTGGATTAGACTTTTTCGCAATCTTTTAAAAAACACACAAGACCGACTTTTCTATGTTTATTTTCAGAGTTTGGATCTTCCAAAACAAATCTACTTTCGATTTCTAGTTCCGGCTGTATAGGAAGGTACATGTTTTGAAGGCCAACAAATCAAAAAATCTGCTTTGGATTTTAACTCTTTGATGTTCTATATGAAGATTCATGTTTTGAAGACCACGAGATTTGCTTTGTGTTTTGGTTTTGATTTCAACTTTAGTTGCCTATTTTTGGTTTCAAACTTTTTGTTGAATATGAATCTATATCGATTTTGGTTTTTGATTTCTACTTTTGTCAATTTGTGTTGATTTTAGATATGATATTTGGTAATCTCAGAGTGATAAATTATTTTCTTGAACTGAGCAGTTTTGATATTTATTTATGTTGGATGTGCATTAATCGATTTTGAAGTTTATTGTATATATCGTATAAATCTAGGAAATGATTTATATCATTAATGTGGGCATGCATCCGAACTTCGTCATATCCGTATATGAATCGATTATGATTATCAATCTTTATTGTTTTAAATTTAATCGAATTGTGTGTTTAAACAATCATAGAATTCTTGTAATGTGTTTTTTGGAGTTTTTTTTTTTTTTTTTTTTTTTTTTTTTTTTTTTTTTTTTTTTTTTTTTTTTTTTTTTTTATGAATTTAGAATAAAAAGAAAAAGAAATTTTCATAATGCAACATGTTGCTAGGATCACTAGAAAGAGGAAAGCATATTTTTGGTGACACAAAATTATTGATGACCTAAATAAACATATTATTGCTATTAATGATAAAAAAAAAAAAATGATTGTTAGTTTGTTTAACTTTTTAAACTATGTTGCTAATATAAAAAAAATCATTGTTTTCCGTTATTTAATTTAAACCATAGAAAAATTATCTTGAAACAAATAAGTATTTTTTTTCTTTACCTATTGCAATTTAAAGTACAATTAATCCTCGAAATGTACCTTGTCTTTACATTTACACTATTTAGGCAACAAACAAAACATTGATAAAAAGAGTTGCATTATAATTCAATGTATGTCAAATTAGGGTTAGTTCATGGAGTCTATTTTTCACTATCCTATTTTAGAAAATCTACCCTCGCTCCATGCTTCATGGGAAAGGTGCTATTGTCTTCCAACGATAGAGTTAGGAAAACCTGGCAGATTAGGTTCAGAAGAATTGGAGGAGTTGAAAGATCTGCCGAATAGACGTTCTCCCTCTTCTTAATTAGCTAAATTCCTGGGATCGCTTTTGGATGGCTGGAAGAATAGAGATCCGGTCTTTCGTTCGCAACAAGGTAGCCATAGGGAGAATACGTTATTAAAAATATAAAAGGGCAATTTGATATGCACATCCTCTCAATTGCTAATCACCCTCCTTCTTAATGTGAGAGGTATTAACTTTTAATCATTGGGTCTCACGTCATTAACAAAAATCATGTGAGTAAGGGGGTGTGTGATTAGTAAAAATTAATGAGAGCTGAGGTGTACATGTATCAATGCCTTAAAAAAATACATTCAACAAAGTTTTGGATTCTAGAAACATGTGTTTTATGAAAAATTTATGTAAAAAACAAATATATCTTACGTAAAAGAATTGCTCAAAAAAATAAATGTTATAAAATCTGTTTGTTTTATACATATGCTAGAACCAGTCAAATATGATAATGTGACATTTATTATTATTATTATTATTATTATTATTATTATTATTAATATTATTATTATTATTATTATTATTATTATTAATATTATTATTATTATTATTATTATTATTATTATTAATATTATTATTATTATTATTATTATTATCATCATCATCATCATTATTGTCGTTATTAATATAATTATCATCGTTACATTTCAGTTATAGTGAACACTACAAGCTCCATCTCTAACTTGAGTGAAACTTTCCACCTTTCATTATGAAATGTCGAAATTTAACACAGAACCAACAAAAGCATAAACATAATCAAAGCATAAAAAAAGAACAGTCACACAGTAATCACAAATAAAAGACAATTGAAAATCGAAATATAAGTTACAACGAAATCGAGCATAATCAAACGAGTTTTTCCAACGATTTCTCATGAACTGATCAGATTCAACATAAGCCAAAGTCGAAACAAGCTTAAAATAAATGCTAAAACAACCTTAATCAAGCAAACTAAGAATAATCGAAACACGAGGGAACTCTAAAACGATCGATTTCTCAAGTGTTAGAATAGATATTTTGTGATTATGTAGATCAATTAGAATTATGTATTATTGGTAGTTATGATAGGATCTCCATAATTATACTCCATCTGTTTATAGTTTCATTTTTATAAATAACCAAGGATACAAATTATAATAGGTATTTTGTGATCATGTAAATAGGATCTCCATAATTACTCCTTAATTATAGGAGATGATTATGCTTTATGTTGTATCTATTTATAGTCAAGGCTCCTTTTAGGAAAATAACTTTTTAACCGTAATACAAATCCTGCAAATGAATAAATCGAAACAAAAAAATAAACCAGAGACAACAATCTCAAACCCTAATCAATTTTAAACCCTAGTATGGTTTGCAATCGAATTCACACACACTCAATCAATCAATTTCATGCATACAATCGGTTTTACACCCATGAATGGAATACCTACATTAGAAGCAACATAACTTGATCGCCACCTTTGGGTAGTAGTGGCAGGAGATGGTATATTGATCACAGGAAACATAAATAAAATAATGAGTAAATTACAAAAATGGTCCCTGTGGTTTGTCTGAAATTTTGAAAACGGTCCCTCAACTTTAAAAGTTGCATAAATGGTCCCTAACTTAACGGTTTACTTTCAATTTTGGTCCCTCGTCCGTTAAGCAACCGTTAAACTTTTTAAAATGACATTTTTACCCTTTTGAGTTTGGTCCCTGATGTTTGCAACTAATTACGCATATGGTCCTTGATGGTAATTTATTAACTTTTACCTTATTATTAATTTTTCTTTATGATTTCATTACATTTTTAATAACATTATTAACTTTTTAACTTATTATAGTAATAAATTTTTATTAATATTAAGTACGTAAATCGTTTGATTTTAGTATGTATTAATCAATTTTTATTAAATTTAAGTATACAAATCTTTTATATTCATATTGTATTTTATATATTGCGAATAATTTTTAATTGTAAAGAATGATTTGTTATTCTAATAATAATTATTATTTATATTGTTGTGGTTGTTGTTTGAAATTCGATTTCATCACAAATTAAAGTTAAATGTAAAATATCAACGTGATTCCTATTTAAATTTTGTAAGATTTGTACTTGGATATCGATTTTATTGATTATGGGTATTTTCGTAAAAAAATATGAGGTTTTTACTATATTTTGTTAGTATTTTGATTATTTTCCGAATGATTTGTGTACTGGTTTTGATCTTGTTATGTTTTGGACCCTTGATGTTAAGATTTATGGGTTTTCTATGAAGTACGTAATGACACGTCGTTCTATACTAATTAAGATCAAATCGGATTTTTTGGTTTTTGAAACAAAAGAACCGTTCAGTTTACTTATGTTTGGTTTTCAGATTTTCAGATTTCGATTATCAATTTAATTTTGGTATTTACCCAAAATAGAAAATTTAGACATAAAATATTATACGCCAAATCGATATCCAAGATGAAACATCGTTAGAAGGCCTACCATACGCCAAATCGATATCCAAGTACAATTATATACAATATAATTCTCTATTATATAACCCCTACAAATCTTACAAAATAGATCTACAATTATATACAATATAATTGTTTCATCTCTATTATATAACCCCTACAACATCGTTAGAAGGCCTACCATACGCCAAATCGAAGCTTGAAAAGAGATCTACATTTCTAGAACTGGCGTAGCCGGTTCGGTAAATTTTCGAGGCCCAATTCCACTCCAAAAAAAAAAAATTACGGGCATTTTTTTACAGAAAATCTAAAATTTCAACGTCAAAAAGTCATTTCAGAGCTGATTTTTCACAAGTTATCATTTTTAGATATAATTCTCAAAGTTTTATCAGAATTCACTCATTTTTCCATAAAAGATCTTGGAAGTTCATTTTTCAGTAATTCATAATGGTGTTTGAACAATTTTCAAAGTCTGAGCTGATTGCCAAACTTACTGAATCTGAAAAGATTCGTAAGAACAATTACGACATTCTCGTTCAGTTAAATACTGATAAACATTTGGCGTTACGTGACGTACAAATACTGAATGAAGAAATTCAAAGCTTAAAAGAAAAACAAAACTCTGAGAGTTGTGCTCATCAATTGAAAATATCTGAATTACTTAAAGAACTCGATGAGCTGAAACAAGAAAATTTTCAGAATGCAACTCAACTGAAATATCTTTTGCCTGAAAGATCTGATCTTTACAAGAAAGTTCAGGATCTTGAAGATACACTTTGTAAGACAAAACCAACTGATCAGAATTGTATTTTAAACAAAAATGAAGAAATTTTTGCTCTTCAACAAGAGTTGTCTTTAACTAAAGATTTGATTGAGAAGGAAAGACATGAGTTCTTACTTAAAGAACAAGATTTTAAATCAAAATCTGAATTGTTTGAAGATGAAAGACAAATGTTCTTAATCAAAGAACAATCTTTTAAATCTGATTACCAATCATTTGATCATGACAGAAATTCAAATTTAGTCATTATCAAAAGTTTGGAAGATCAGATACTTCATCTTACAAAACAATTACATGTGTTTACTTCGTCAACTGAGTCAAAGGTTAAGACCCCTTCTTCAGTGTGTTTAAAATCCAATGTTGATCACTCTGGTTTGTCTTCTGAAAGTGAAGTGAATCTAACTAACTCTGCTAAGTTTGATTCTTCTTCAGATCTTAAACTTAAGTATCTGTTAAAGATACACAGCGGCAAAGATAAAATTGTTGAACAACTTCCGGTCAAGATTTACACCGGTGAATCTTCGAAGTCAAATTTTCTTAAAGTTTCTGAAAATACTGGTCATTCTAATCAGAAAACATTTTCACAGAAAAATACCAAGTATTATCAGAAACAGGCAAGAACCGGACAGTTTTTCAAAAAGAAGAGTTCGCAAAAGTCTGATCATTCAAATTCAAGTTTCTTTAGAAATTCAGATATTCAATTTTCTCATACTCAAAGAAATTTGTTTTCTGCGTTTGAAAGAGAAGCTGATAGTTATAACATGCAATGGGTACCTAAACCCAAGTACAAGTGGGTACCAAAACCTGTTTTGAAATGGGTACCCAAGAGCGCTAACAAGTCTGGATCCAAATCTGTTTGGATACCAAAGACATCTTAAATTTTGCAGGTTATAGGTTTCTTATCATTTCAGATAAGGATCCGTTCTTCATTTCAATAGGCTCTTGATTACTTCAGGTCAAGACCCGTGCTTCAACTCAGAATTGGTTTCTAGTTAAATTCAGACTAGAACCCAGACTTCAATGAACCAGAGACAATGGTTTTCAGTTACTTCAGACTGAAACCCAAGCTTATGCGACAAATGGCTTCTAATCACTTCAGATTAGAACCCGATTCTGAAAGACGAATCTTTCTGGAATTCCTGCCCTGCATTCAACTCTGATGCTGAATTGACAAATAGGGAGTTTTATTTTTATAATTTTTTGCTCTTGGTTTCATTTTTATGAGTTGACTAACTGTGTCTGCTTATTTCCAGGGGGAGTTTCAGATGCACTTTGACGATGACATTTTTCAAAACTATGTGTGATTTTTCACGAAAATATTTGACACACACATAAAAAGAGTTTTTGAGCTGAAAGAAATTTTTTTATGAATCTCTGAATCTATCATTGAGATTAATTGATCTAATCTCTTTGATTTTCATAATCTCATTTCTTCTGAGATTCTTTTTGTTAGAACTCTTCCAATTTATACTGGATTCTCTTGTTATCTCCCAAGTGCTAATTCTTTCAAGAAAATCTGGTTCTTTTCATTTCATATATCAGATTTTCTATTTTTTTATGATATCTCCCATATTCTTTGAATATAATCTCTCTGATATCCCTTGAGCTTCAAAGCTGAAAATCTTTCTGCTGACTTCGATTATGCACCAATCTGAGTGATAGGCATAAATTTCGCTTCTATGGTCTAACCAGAACCGGAAGACCTACCCAAGGAGCAAACCATCTATAGATTGTGCGGGTGAGGGTTCTTTAGGTTTATTAGTTGAGAAGTGTCAGTTATCACGGGATACTGACAGGGTCGAGCAGAGATAAAATGTAAATGAGAGGGATATTGATATTGAAAGGAGATGGTGGTGCATCAGATTATGCTTTTCGTATAAAGGTGACTGAATTTAATTCTGAAAAGTGAGCCGGAGGGAGCTAGGTTGAAAAATGCTGAGAGCTGAGAGTTGAGAAAGGATTTGAAGAAAAGATAATCCTATCCTACACTGTGTCTGCTGGGTAAACCACATAATCTATCAAGCCCTAGGCGACTTGATATTGAAAAAGACGTCATGGACCCAGTGACGCATGCACTTAACCCCACCAACTACTCAGTTATCTCTCAAAAGATTTCTGTTTCAATAATCACGGAGATATAACACATTTCTATCGATATATCATTTGGATATTATTGATATTGAAACAAGGAAGACAGTTGCTCCGGTCTCCAATTTCATTTGATACACATTGTGTCTAGAGCTGATTATATACACTTTTAGGACACATCGAGTCTATCAGTCTGCGTGACTATAAACTGCTAGTCCAAAGTGACTAAGCCGGAACAAATAAGAGTGATTCTTTCAAGATAAAGGATTTCACGATGACTATTTGGAAATCCTACCAGTGTTACTATCATGCCAGCGCTGAACGTAGGTCACATAGATTTTGTCTATTGTGTAAACAGGAATCCTATGTGGACCTGAACTCATTTTTCACAAAATGAATGTGTTTCATTTTCCCCAAAGTTGTAAAGCTTTGTTTTTGTTCTAAAAAGATATAGTATCAATTCGAGGGGGAGTGAAATTTTTGAGGAAGAGTGAGTTAGGTTGGTTTTGTATAGGGGGAGAGGATATCAGTTTGAGAGGGAGAAAGTCAATTTGAAATATTTTGAAATTGTAATTGTTGTTGTATTTCTGCTACTTTAAACTTCAATGCATTAATGTCTCTGAAGATTTTGCATGATTTTCATAATTCTTATGATCATCATGAGGGGGAGAAAAACTAAAGTTCAGAGACAACAGTTGAGTAGATTGAAGTCAACTGAAGACAATTGCTACATCATATCAAATGAATTGATCAAGGGAGAGAATTAAAAAGCTATTCATGATTCAAGGGGGAGTGTACTTACAAGAAAATACAAGAAAAGAGAAGTTCAGAGAAGAAGATATGTGAAGATCAGAGAGAGTCAAATAAAGAAAAGAAGAAGATTCAGAGATCAGAGAATAAAAGAATATTCACGAAAAAGTCCCTGAAATGATTATTTATCAGAAAATTGATTTCATCTCTAAGGGGGAGATTGTTAGGGACAATATTTGTAGAGCTGAAATGAATATTACTTTAATAATTGTATTCATCTCTAAGGGGGAGAATGTTGGGAATAAATAATAGAGATGAAACAATTATATTGTATATAATTGTAAATACTCAATAGATTAGGGGTTATATGTGTAAATACACAATACTTGTGTATTGTGTATAAATAGAAATGTATGCTACGCATGCTATGATGAATCTGAGATTACACAAATACACATACACACATACGGATCTGATTGATAGAGAGGAGAAGTGCTTTGCAAGAAAGCCAAGAACATCAATGTAATATTTTCTCTCTTAATCATTCAATAGATTGTGTTTGATTGTTAATTGTTCATATGAATTGTTTTTTATGTTGTATGAATTGCATGAAATTTGAATTCACATAAGATTATATTAATAACTCGACACAAAAAAATATTAATTGATCAATCACCTAATAAAATTTGCTATCACGGTTCTTTTGTTTCAAAAACCAAAAAATTCCAGTTTGATCTTAATTAATATAGAATGACGTGTCATTACGTACTCCAAAGAAAACACGTAAATCTTAACATCAATGACCCAAAATATAACAAGATCAAACGAATACACAAATCGTTTGGAAAATAATCAAAATACTAACAAAATATAGAAAAAAAACTCATATTTTTTTACGAATATACCCAAAATCATTAAAATCAATATCCAAGTACAAATCTTACAAAATTTAAATAGGAAACACATTGATATTTTACATTTAACATTAATTTGTGATGAAATCAAATTTCAAACAACAACCACAACAATATAAATAAAACTTATTTTTAGAATAACTCAATCTTTACAATTAAAAATTATTCGTAATATATAAGATACACATATAAATATAAAGATTTGTATACTTAAATTTAATAAAAAATTGATTGATATATACTAAAAATCAAACAATTTATATACTTAATATTAATAATATAAAATTATTACTATGATAAGTTAAAAAGTTAATAATGTTATTAAAAATATAATGAAATAATAAAGAAAAGATAATAATAAAATAAAAGTTAATAAATTACCATCAAGGACCATATGCGTAATTAATTGCAAACATCAGGGACCAAACCCAAAAGGGTAAAAATGTCATTTTAAAAAGCTTAACGGTTGCTTAACGGACGAGGGACCAATATTGAAAGTAAACCGTTAAGTTAGGGACCATTTATGCAACTTTTAAAGTTGAGGGACCGTTTTCATAATTTTGGATAAACCACAGGAACCATTTTTGTAATTTACTCTAAAATAATAATTAATGTCGTTCGTATGTGCCACAAGTGTAAAACCTAACACCTGTATGACACATCACCTCCTCACCAAACCAATTGATGAGGTGAAAAGACGAAACTTGTGACATCTTTTAAGTTAAGAATTTTTAAGACAATATTTTATAGTATGATTGTTTCGATTGGTATTTTTTCTAAAAAAATATATATTTATGTTAACGTCAATTGTCACATAAAGCAATAATAGTATCGAATTTTGCATATTTCATAATTAATGATACAAAATTTTATATTTTGTATCATCGATCACTAACATTAATTTTTATCATTAATAACATCAATACTTTAACCTTTATGTCATAAACGGTAAAAAATAAAAATTGATACTGTTTTTAATAAAAAAATAAATATTTTGTTATAAACAGTATAAAACAGAAAAATATTATTATTTTTATGAGTTGGCTCTTATATTTAATAATATATATATATATATATATATATATATATATATATATATATATATATATATATATATATATACACACACACAAGACTACTTGCAAAAAATCACACATAAACACACACTAGAACTATGTGAAACGTGTGTGTTCACATTCAATACACAGTTGTGAACATATGTTCACACTAAGTATGTTCACATAAATTTTTTCACATTCACATGACTTTTAAGATGCTAGAAAGTATGAATGTATGTAATTTTTTACAAATAGCCTTATATTATTTGTATCTAAATGAATATGAAAAAAAAATTTAAAAAAAAAACTTATTTTTAGATCCGAAACTCGCGTGTTCACAAGTACTCACGGTACTCTACATTTTGTAGGTACTCACACGAACCATATTTCATATATATATATATATATATATATATATATATATATATATATATATATATATATATATATATAATATAGTAATAATAATAATATTGATTATATATTTAGAAAAAGATCAAATAGGACAATTAGAAAAATAAATGGTTACTAAAAAACAAATGAAGTGCGAAGAAGATGGTGGGGTAGGAGTGTAGGGGTGGGGGATCTGTCCTATTTGATGTTTGCATTATGTATGAATGAAAGATTAGATGGAACAAAAAACAGGAAGGGAATAATGGTGTGATCCTGTTCCACTATGTTATTTCGAATATTGTTCAACGTTTCATAAATATATATTATATTATTTTCATTTATATATACACACACACACATTTTAGTATTTAGTTATAACTTTAATTAACAATTTATCATATTATGATATAATTACAAAAATACCCAAAAAAAAACAACCCATTTATCAAGTTTTACAAAAAAAAAGTCACAAACCAAAATACCCAACATTTTCGTTACCACACATACGTGACGGCCAATATTTATGTTACATGTACTTTTTATTATATTTTTAATGTATTTCCTTACAAAAGTTGAATTATAATGTAAAGCACACTTACTTTATGTTACCAAATCTGATTGTACTAATTCCCAAGAATAGATTTTGGTAACGTAAAGATAATGTACTTTACGTTACTTTTTTACATTTTGTAACGTAAAACATTAAAATTTATTAAAAAGTACAAGTCATGTAAATAATGACCGTCATGTAAATAATGGCCGTCATGTAAATATGGTAACGTAAATTGTGAGTATTTTAGTTAGGTGAGTTTTTTTGGGTAAAGTTTAAGAAGAGAGTTTCTATTTTGGTTATTTTTGTAATTATCCCTTATATTATTTTGTAACGTATGAAATACATGTTTTTAGTAATGATAAAGTTTATAACGATTATATTATATTTCTCTTTTGAACTCCAGGAAATCATAATGTTTACAACACTTTGCGAGTTATAAATGACAGACTTTTTGGGTGCTAACTGCTAATATCCAAAGTCGAGGGGAAACAACCAGATTGAACGTTAATGTTCCTAAGCAATCACTTAGTGAAAAAGGAAGCGATCGAGCGATGAAGTTAGGATATACAATATAAACACTCCGAACTTATTTAGTATTTAGGATATATCTATTTGACAAAACTAGCTGGAGCCTTTTAGAAGATGTACTTTTTAAAAGAGTTAAAAATTTTACTATTATAAATGTATTTAGTAAAGATAATTGTTACGGTAGGTTTTAGTATTATAAGTTTCTATACTGATAAACAAATAAGTAATGCTTGCAAAATGTTTTGTTAAAATATAGTGTTTGGTTTCGTTAGTAGTTCAAAAACTTAATAGGGAAAATGATACCGAATAACTCTATACTTTTGAATTTGTACATATTTATGTAGTATATATCTTTTTTTGTGCAAAATTAAGTAGTTGGGTTACCTAAAAAAACCAGGATTAGCTGATTACTAACGCTTACGTGGATAATACCTTTAGGAAAAAATGATACCAAATAGCTATGTACTTTTAACTTTGTACATATTTATGTCGTGTAGTTTTTAGTGCACGTTTATTAATCAAACTTATAAAAATCTTTGTATTAGCTAGTTGGGTTCTCAGAAAACAACTCGATACTATGCTTATGCAGTTATGCATATCTTTTCTCTATAAAGAGCCATAAAACACAATATACATCATATTGGAAAAACATCTTTTAATCTTCTACCAATTGGAGCCATAATTTCCATATGCTAAATATGATAAGTATTAACTTGAAAATATATGATTTTAATTTCCATATGCTAAATATGATAAGTATCAACTTGAAAATATATGATTTTAAATTGATACCTATCGTGTTTAGAAGTTTCTTATAAAAAAAATAAGTCACATTAGATTTTTTAATCCCATGTTATAAAAAAGTTTCCATATAAGCATAGTAACGGGTTGATATTGGTTTCTAGATAACCTAACTATCTATTTAAAAGATTTTTAATAGTTTGACTACTAAATGAGTATAAAAAAAGTACTCGACATAAACATATACAAATTCAAAAGTACATAGCCATTTGGTGTCATTTATCTCAAAAAAAAAATTGTTCACGTAAACATTGTTGACCGGATAGTCCCTTTCTAGGTAACCAAACTACCTAATTGGAACATTTTTAAAAGTTTATCTAACAAAAGTGCATAAAAAAGTACATTACACAAATGTGTATAATCTGAAAATTTCAAGGATATTTGGTGTTATTTGCTCAACTCAATAACATATAAGTAGTTTTTCTAGTGTTTGGATTTGCTTGATTAATTGATAAAATGATAAAAATAGACAAATTATATATTATATCTAAATAATATTTAAGGGTAATCATGAAAATAGTGATGGAAGAAAGAGAAAAAATATTTTTGAATTTGAAAAACATGTAGGGAGATGATTTTATAGAATCATGGTTTGGATACTGAAAAAAGTAGGGAGAATTTCATATATACCCCTTTAAAACTTCATAATATCATATACACCCAACCTAAAATTTTAATATCATATCCTAAACATCATAATATCATATATACCTAATTTTAATTATTAATATCACATATATCCCTCTTAAATATCACTAATATCATATATACCCAAATTCATTAATTTAATTATTTTTAAAACATTTAAAGCTCATAACTAATATTTCTTATTAATTAATGACCATTATACCATTACTTATTTTTTCTTTCAACTACTAAACTTCAACATATCATATTTATCCAACTTAAATTAAAATTTAATAATTTTATATAATTTATTGTTGTAAACTTTACTAAATAAATTCTTCAAACTAAAACAAATTAACATTAAAAATAAATATAAAAAAATCGTATCATGTTTTTGCTCGTTTTTAATCAAATCGTATCGTCTTATTGTATTTTCTTATTTGTTTTTTTTCTACAGCATTCTATATACAATTAACTGATTACATATTATGTTCTTTCAACAATTAGTTTCATTGATAACATGGCGTTCCAAAATCTATACAGATCGGAAGGGGAAGATGATAAATGTTCGTGATGCTGTGTAAAATCAACCCATTCTGCTGACTATACGAACATGGTATCCCAAAAAAATGAATCAGTACATAACTAAAAATAAAATCAGATTACCACTTTGTGTATCTTGAAAACATGGTTTTTTGGTGGAATATCTAGAGTGGTTATGTACTTTACATCTATATGGCATTTGCATAATGTTTTATATTCGTGAGTCCTAATCATCATTGTAAGTTACAAATGTAAATCCATAAATCGTTTACTTGCTCTGCTCCATAATAAGCGTTCACCTTTATATTTTCTCCTACCCATGAAAATTGCAATGTTTTCCATTTGGGACGTTTCATAATACTTGTATACTGAAAAAAGTAGGGAGAATTTCATATATACCCCTTTAAAACTTCATAATATCATATACACCCAACCTAAAATTTTAATATCATATCCTAAACATCATAATATCATATATACCTAATTTTAATTATTAATATCACATATATCCCTCTTAAATATCACTAATATCATATATACCCAAATTCATTAATTTAATTATTTTTAAAACATTTAAAGCTCATAACTAATATTTCTTATTAATTAATGACCATTATACCATTACTTATTTTTTCTTTCAACTACTAAACTTCAACATATCATATTTATCCAACTTAAATTAAAATTTAATAATTTTATATAATTTATTGTTGTAAACTTTACTAAATAAATTCTTCAAACTAAAACAAATTAACATTAAAAATAAATATAAAAAAATCGTATCATGTTTTTGCTCGTTTTTAATCAAATCGTATCGTCTTATTGTATTTTCTTATTTGTTTTTTTTCTACAGCATTCTATATACAATTAACTGATTACATATTATGTTCTTTCAACAATTAGTTTCATTGATAACATGGCGTTCCAAAATCTATACAGATCGGAAGGGGAAGATGATAAATGTTCGTGATGCTGTGTAAAATCAACCCATTCTGCTGACTATACGAACATGGTATCCCAAAAAAATGAATCAGTACATAACTAAAAATAAAATCAGATTACCACTTTGTGTATCTTGAAAACATGGTTTTTTGGTGGAATATCTAGAGTGGTTATGTACTTTACATCTATATGGCATTTGCATAATGTTTTATATTCGTGAGTCCTAATCATCATTGTAAGTTACAAATGTAAATCCATAAATCGTTTACTTGCTCTGCTCCATAATAAGCGTTCACCTTTATATTTTCTCCTACCCATGAAAATTGCAATGTTTTCCATTTGGGACGTTTCATAATACTTGTATAGTTTCAAGCTAAAGTAACTTTTTTGCCCCCATTATCTTGATTTAAATAATTGTTGAAAGAACATAATATGTAATCAGTTAATTGTATATAGATTACTGTAGAAAAAAAAACAAATAAGAAAATACAATAAGACGATACGATTTGATTAAAAACGAGCAAAAACATGATACGATTTTTTATATTTATTTTTAATGTTAATTTGTTTTAGTTTGAAGAATTTATTTGGTAAAGTTTACAAAAATAAATTATATAAAATTATTAAAAGTGATATGATATTTTAATTTAAGTTGGATAAATATGATATTTTGAAGTTTAGTAGTTGAAAGAAGAAATGAGTAATGGTATAATGGTCATTAATTAATAATAAATATTAATTATGAGCTTTAAATGTTTTAAAAATAATTAAATTAATGAATTTGGGTATATATGATATTAGTGATGTTTAAGAGGGATATATGTGATATTAATAATTAAAATTGGGTATATATTATATTATGATGTTTAGGAGGGATATATATGATATTAAAATTTTAGGTTGGGTATATATATGATATTATGATGTTTTGGAGGGGTATATATGAAATTCTTCCAAAAAAGTAAATAAGTACATATCACTCAAGTTTATCAAACGCCCATGTTAACTTTTTTAAGTTTTAAAATTTCAAATAAGTAAACAAGCACATTCAAAACTCAATCTCAAACATGCAGTAAATGACATAATATAACATTAATAAAAAGTTTTATTTATAATTATTAGTATGATAACTTTTGATGGAAGATATCTTGTTTTCGAATTAAAAATTCAAACTTTTTCATCCAAACTGAAATTTTGATTTTGATTTTTTCTATTAAAAAAAAATGAAGATCCTGATAGCTTTCACAAGCTTATTGCCAAACATGTCTTTAATATTCAAAAGCTTGGAAACACACGTCCTAAATAAGAGGACAACACATAGGTCCGCAATACAACTCTAATAAAATACGAAATAATTTGAAACTTTTTCAACCACACATGTTAATACATCTAAGTACGTTGTAATCTGACTTATATTCTTGGTACTGTCTCGAGAGAGAACATTATAGATATGAAACCTGCACTAAATGGATGAATACATGCAATGTTGAAGAACCAATAGACATTAATTGGGATTAGATCATAATATGTTAGATAGGATTAGATCATAATAGACGTTGGTATTAGATCTATTAGTACGTAGTGTACAAGAATACGTATGTAACGAAATGCAAGCATACCGGCCATAGTATGATACAACGAAACCTTCGGATAATGAAGACCCAAGTATGGAAGTATAATTTAATAATGCATATAAACGTCCTGTTGTTTTAGTAAGTTTAAAAACTTTGCATTTAGAGATTATAATTAACCATTTTATGTACGATATAGGATTTGATTTCAATAACAAGAGAAAGTCTCAATGCGTTAGAATCAACTAGATATTCAGTTGATGATTTGTTGTTTGAGGGGATGAAAAAGTATGTATACGATCTTAGGATGTTATTTATATCTGTTGACTTTAAGAAGTGAAAAGTTGATGATTTAAAACACATATCCATGTGACAACATCATCGTTATGTGTGATTTATCATCAAATGGCGATATATAGATGAGTTGTCGAACCTTAAATGCAATGATGTTCAAATGGAGAGTGTGAATGTTGATACAAAATGTAAACTTAAATCCGGATGTGATGATGATATTGACTTTGGGATTGATTCAGGTTGACATTTAGACAGGAGATAAGCGATCCAAACATTTTTAATAGACTCACTTCATCAGCGGATAATTTAGTTTTTAAATGGAATAGGGAGAAAGACAATGCAAGGATGGTTGGAGCACTGAATCATCTTTAGACGATGCATGTGTTAGCTAGTGATGTATCACGTGTCACTGCTAATTCAAGTTTCTTGCAGAGTGATCCATTGAGTTTTAAACTATTGGCCACAAAATCAATTAAGGTTTAAAGGAGTACCTTTAGAACTCTTGCATACCCAATCAGTTTTTTAAATGTTTTCTTTTAATTTTTATATATAGAGATGTATAAACCATCATTATAAGTACATATGTTCATCGAAAGTACATGCATTTATGTATTAAAATTATAAAAATTGATCATGTGAATGAACAAATGTTTTTGCAAATGTTCGTCCGTTCACACCATTCACAGTAAATTTTGTGTGAATAATCGATCATTCACATATTTTTTTGTAGATTCATATGATTAATTATTTTATAAATTTAACATATACATGTATGATACCCTTGGTTAATATAGTATTTTAATGTTAATATGTAAAAAAATTGATAAAAAAAACATTTTAAAAGTACATTTGGTGCTTTGGATTATTGAAGTTACTTAAAAAATGTAAGCATACACACAAACGTGGGGCATATTTGAATTTTGATTCATATTTCTATAAAAGTTCAATTTTGATGCAAATATAGTCCATCTTATAAAATGGATGTTAAAATTCAATTTATTTATTAATCACATGAAGTGAAGAAAGGCATATAGACTTGACTAATAATTTTAATCAAATTTTGCTGAAAGCCGATTAACAATCTGGTTTCTTCAGTTTCCAAAACGAACTACAATCCGGTTTACAGTTTGGTCTGTGGATATCTTCAAGATTCTTTTGGTTCGGTCTTTCATTTTGACCAGAAAGTTTTCAAAGCAAGGAAACCAAGAAACCCAAAAACTAAACCGATGTCCACCTCTAGATCGTATCTTTAGGTTGAAATCGGGATTTTCATATATGTTTCTTGTAGCTTACAATTTATACACCTAAAGAATCATCAAACAATTTTGAATGTACAAGACACTACAATCTCCATGCATGTTTGAGTGTTTATGATATTTTCAATTTTTTTTGAAAAAGTACGTATCATATTGGTGCTAAAAGTTAAGGATATTATAGATTTATAGTGGTAGATAAAGACATAAAGTGGTGTTTTAAAGCCCAAATAAATTTTTTTGGGCTCAATCTATTTATACCCATGAATAAGGCCCATACTATTGTTGTGATATTAGATTGTACTTTTGTTAAGTAAAGGTTACTATTTTCTTTCTAAATTGTTGACAGAAGTGTATTTAGATGATTATAATCACTTATTAAGTTTTGTTTGCGAGTCATTTAGATATTATTATGTATATAATATAAAAACATTAGATAAAATCTTATTCGGGTTTCGAACAGGGTCAGGGTCAAAATCCCTCAAACCCGAACCATCCTATTTAACCCGAATTGTTAATCGGCCTTCATCAAAACCCGATTAAGCTACTAAAAAACCAAACAAGAAATGGATTAGACATGCTATGTGGTTTTTGGCACATTCGTGAAATTTTTTTTGTTCAATACATTATAAGTGTTTAACAAGAACATGGTATTTAAAACAAAAATTATTTATTGAAAGAGACTAATGTCATACTTAGTTACCGGAATATATTAGATTTGAAATTCTATTAAAATATTATATATATTTTTTTCGTTATTTTTGATTAGGTGATGTTTTAAGAACAGTTTTTAATTCGATTAGGTGATTTTTTCGTAGTGTTTATTATGAAAAAAAAACCAATACAAGTTATTTTTTCCAGAAAAGTTTTCAAGTTAAATTTTTTCTTTTTAGTTTAGTGAATTTTGACTATTAGAAGTCGGTTTTTCAGCTTTTAAAAACTTGGGTTTACTAATTATAACCGGACTATAATTGTCAAATTTCACTAAACTAGAAAAAAATTTTAATTTGAGAACTTTTATAGACAAAAAAAAAAAAAAAAATTAAGGGATGAAAGCTCAAAAATCATGAACACATGTTAGTTTTAGGGAGAATTTCATATATACCCTTCCAAAATTTAATAATATCATATATACCCAATCTAAAATTTTAATATCATATATATCCCTCCTAAATATCAAAATATCATATATATATATATATATATATATATATATATATATATATATATATATATATATATATATATATATATATATATATATATATACACACCCAATTTTAATAATTAATATCACATATATCCCTCTTAAACATCATTAATATCATATATACCCAAATTCATTAATTTAATTATTTTTATAACATTTAAAACTCATAATTAATATTGCTTATTAATTATTGACCATTATACCCTTACTCATTTCTTCTTTCAGCTAAACTTCAAAATATCATATTTATCCAACTTAAATTAAAATACCATATCTCTTTAATAATTTTTATAATTTATTTTTGTAAACTTTACTAAATAAAATTTTCAAATTAACATTAAAAATAAAATTAAAAAAATTGTATCATGTTTTTGCTCGTTTGTAATCAATTCGTATCGTCTTATTATATTTCCTTATTTGTTTTTTTCTACAGTAATCTATATATAATTAACTAATTACATATAATGTTTATTCTTTTCTATTTCTTTTTGAATTTTATAGTTGTATCGCATTTTGTTTTTTTTATTTCGTATATATTTTTTGTTTTCTAATACATTAGTTTCAAATTTTTTCAATTTTGCATTCGTTTTATAACTATTGTTTATTTGTTTACATTTTTTAAAGTTTTATATTTAATCTAGTATATGAGTTATAACTTGTTATCCGATGTAATTAGTTGTGTATATTTTGTGTTAACGATAAGATTTTATATATATATATATATATATATATATATATATATATATATATATATATATATATATATATATATATATATATATATAGAATCAGGTTCATCAGCGTACCTATAAGATTCCAGCGTACCCAGCGTACCCTAATGTGAATGATCATTCACATATATTTTTTTTGAATAGACATATATAAGACAACATTATAACACTTTTTTTCAAAAGAAGTAACATCATAAATCTTGTGAATGGTAAAAAAAGATCATGTGAATGGTCATTCACACCATTCACATGGTGTGAAATGACCATTCACATGGATGATCATTCACATAAATATGCATTGAGCATTCACATAATTTTTAAGGACACAGAAAGTGTGAATGTATGTGAAATTCATATATCATGTGTATAACATTAAATTAAACATGATTATGAGAAAAATTTTAAAAAAGTTTTTTAAGGTTGGTACCTTCGGGTGCACTTGATTTCGAGAGATACCTTTTTGAACCTGAATATATATATATATATATATATATATATATATATATATATATATATATATATATATATATATATATATATATATATATAATCCTATATATTTAAAGTCCAGTTTTATAATAATTTGTTTAATAATTAATGACTAGAAAATATTCTAATATTAAATTTACCGGATGAGGTGACGCCACGTGAATTTATGAGGTGACGCCACGTGAAGATTCTGTGAATAGAGGATTTATCAGTTGCCGATATGGGAATTAGGGGATTTAATTGAGCTATTAGTGGATTGTTTTATTGAGTTAAAGATTCGAGGGAGTTGACTTACTTCGAGAGTTGAATTAGAGACGTGTTTTAGTGATGATTATACCATTCAGAGTTCAAATGCGAATTTATCAAGAGTTGTTGGTATGTCGAGAATTGTGAGTCAACATTTCGGGGATTTGATTTAGAGATGTGTAATTGCGAATGGGCTTGCGATAGATTCCGGGGACGGAATCTTTTTAAGAGGGGAGGATTTGTAACATCCCATTTTCGAGATAATTGCGTGGAATTATTTTAGTGGATGTTTAAATAATTAATATCGTGTTGGGCCAATGAGATCCCGATTAGTGGATATATACGTGTCGGGTTGCGAGTTACGTGTCTCCGGATATAATATTAGTGGATTAATTATATCTTTGGGTTCGTGGAGTTAAATGGGTTAAAAGAGTATAATTTGTGAAAAAGTGATATCGGGTCCGGATTTGATGGGTTCGGAACCGGCCAAAATGGAGATAAACATATACGTGTCTTTTCCCTTCTTCCTTATCCAATTATGTGAAACTCTTAAAGGTGAAAGTGTGTGTTGTGTAGAGAGTTCCAGCAGAGAAGCCAAATTCAGCTCCAGAATTGGTTGTGTGAATTGAGTTTTAACTCCTCCATCCTCTTCATCCTTGTGCTTGGAGCTCAACAAGGTAAGAGTTTTGATTTGAGTCTCCAAAATTTGTGATATGTGTTATGAGATGATGCAAATTGAGTCCCAAATCTGTAGAGGCTCTTGTGTGGTGTAATTATGTGTATGTATGTTGCTGGATTCGTGTATGTGAGGAGTGGTATACTCCTGGGCAGAGCTGAAAATCGCAGGGCATCTATGGAGTTTTCGCGGGGTCGCGGCGCGACCACCAGAGTCCCCGCGGCGCGACCAAGGGCCTGCAGGAGAAATCCGAAGTTAATCTTGTGAAAGGGATTTTGGGTCAAATTGTGTCGGGTTCCTTCGGGGTTGCTCGGGATGGGTTTTGTGTATATTCAGAGTCTTGTTGGGAGTGCTTTGAGTCGAGTTGTGGGTCGGGTTTCGGGTATTGATCGGGTTTCGGTTCCGTGGGGTTGTCGGGTTGAATAGAGTTCGGGGTGTTGTGATTATGTGTTTAATGTAATTCGGGACTGTGTTTAACCGATTGGGATTGTTTCGGGGATTCGGGCCTGTTATGGGTCGTATTTTGATTGGGTTTTTGGGGTTCTGTTGGGGATTGCAATCGAGTCCGAGTCGGGTTCACATTCATTATGAGTTGTGATATATGTTCGTGGGATTTGTATTAACAAGTGGGATCCGTGTGTAATTTCAGGGACGAGTCAGCGAATCGAGCCGAATCAGAGATTTCGGGATTAGTGAGTCGACCAGGTGAGTACCCGAGTTCTTTTCTAAACCGCGGGACTGTTTTACGAGTCATAACTGTGTAGCTAGCTTCGTGTATGTGTATATTGTGTATTGTGAACGAGACAGGGACGTGGGCGCCAGGTATGATTCTATTTCCCACATATGTGATATATGTGTGCATGAGATGAGATCCAGTCCGGGGGTCCGTGATGAGTTCCATACGGACGGTGATTCGCGATGTGAGATCGCGTGGGTTGACTGTCCCTAACAGTCCTTGGAGCGTGTATACACGGCAGGGCCTGTAGCCGGTTCGCGCCCGTGCTACAGGGTTGTGGCTAACCACCGGTGCGCACGGTCGTTAGCTGGGGAGGAGTCCCCTCAGTGATATTGTGTGCAGGGCTTCGGATCTCATGCTTTGTGTTCATATCTGCATAGTGATGTTGATTGCCAGGGACAGAGACAGAGCTTGTGTTGTGTGTATGTGCTACGTGTTCGCATGCTATGTGTTTACTGTGCAGAGTCTAACCCTCGAGTACTCACGAGCTTTCGAGCTTACGTATTCGAGTCTTCCGTGTTCAGGATTTCAGCGAAGAGTTCAGTAGCTGAGCTTGTTGATCTGGGGTCGAGGATTATCTGGGAAGCTTTGTGTTAGCTTTGTGTAATGATCTGATCAGTATTACTTACGTTAGCAGCTTTTGGGTTTATGTAATTAGCGGATCATACGTTAATAGTGTTTATGTGAAAAAGTTTTTAATTAATGATGATTCCGAGTTACCCTACGACATATGTGTAATTGAGCTATTGAGATGTGCCACCTGTGTATTGTATTGACGTGGCATTTCCGGGATCGGGGAGGGTGTTACAGCATGGTATCAGAGCTTGTGGTTTGAAGTCTGAGTATCATTAGTGGATGCTTAACTTAAACCTTGTTTCAATCCATGGGGGATCCATTGCGATTGATATTAGTGGAGTTAACTAACCTGGCTTAGTGTACAACGCTGGGTGATTTATCTGTGGTTCTCAATTGTTTTGATTTGTGCAGATAGTTATGGCAGATCAGGGCGAGGGATCCGGCGCGGGTAAGTTGCCAGAGGACGAGTTTATTCGCAAGTCAGAGCTTCTGGGGGCATTGACTGAGTTTTACAGACAGCAAAGAGAACAGGAGCGGGAGCAGGATCAGGGTATGGGATCACGTGTTGGGGGTGGTCAGGATACGGGTACGGGTGCCTCTTCATCTATGTCTCGGCGAGGGGGGTTCGTTTAAAGATTTCATGACCGGGAATCCGCCAGAGTTTAGAGGTGGGGGTGAGCCAGGGACGGCTATGGCATGGGAGCGTGAGGTGGAGGCTGCCTTTAGAGTTGCGCACGTAGAGCCGAGAGATATGGTCGGTTATGCGACCTATCTGTTGAGGGGAGGGGCGTCACAGTGGTGGCAGTCTATAGAGTCAGCAATGACATCTTCTGCGGCGTATGCGATGACGTGGGATCAGTTCAGGGCTGTGTTCGAGCTACAGTATATCCCGAGAGACGAGAGGCGAGAGATGGAGCGGCGATTCCTTCACCTACAGCAGGGAGAGATGACGGTGCAGCAGTACGTGGACCGGTTCAATGAGTACTCCCAGTTTGCAACTCATTACATCGCCACCGAGCAGCGAAAGGTTGATGCATTCGTTGATGGACTGCGAGCTGACATCAGAGAGTTCGTTGGGATGCACGAGATGCCTACATTTGCCAGAGCATTGCAGATGGCCCGCATAAGGGAGCGGGAGATAGCCAAGCAGAGGGAGGAGCCATCTTCTCAGCGTCGACGTGCGGGGACTCCCGAGCGGTCCTCGAGAGACTGGAGGCATTCCAGAGACGACTCCAGGGAGCGACGTTCGGGTCAGAGTTCGAGAGATAGACGAGATAGAGACAGAGACAGGGACAGGGAGCAGAGATCGAGTGGACTGGGGCGGAGCCAGAGATCAGATCGGCAGAGTCAGAGGCAAAGTTCGAGATATACAGAGCAGAGTCAGAGCAGCGTAGGGCAGGGGCCTCGAGATGGAGGCAATAGGGGAGACAGTTCAGCTGGAGATCGAAAGTGCTTGAGATGCAACCGTCGCCATAGTGGGCCGTGCGTGCCTAGATGTTATCGATGCGGCCAGCGTGGGAATGCTGCCGCCACGTGTACTGTTCCAGAGCCATTGTGCTTCCGTTGCGGGAGGCCGGGGCACAGGGTGCGAGACTGTCCAGAGTTGGGATCAGCGGTGCAGGGTGCGAGTTCCAGTGGGGCTAGAGCTGAGCCGTCGTCATCCGGTCGTCATGATTCTCGGGCGCGGGGTCGGGTATTTCAGGCGACTACAGAGGCAGCTCGAGATGATGCTGATATGATTTCGGGTATGTCTTTCTGAGCTTGCTTTGAGTATGTGTCGATTGTGGGGCGAGTCGTTGGGTTATGTCTGCGATAAGTGTATGTGTTCTGTTGCGTGTGACTGTTCTGTTATGTCTGTGATTATGTGGCTCAGTGATAGAGATGTGGAAGGGTTGTGTATGAATTATATGGAATTGTTATATCTGGGTATGTGTGTGAGAGTGAGATATATTGTGGTAAGATGGGTTATCAGAATTCTGGGATTGGGTATTGTGTCATGTTAGTGGATCAAATTATATGAATAATTATTGCGAATGTGTTTGTGATTGTGGGATTCAGTGACAGAGGGGCGGGATTGTGTGTATGGGCTGAATGGGGTCGTTATGCTTGGGGTGTATATGTGGAGTCAATGTGCTAGATTTGGGTTTATTGTGATCTGGGTTTTCGAGTTCCGAATTGTGCTGTGTTAGCGGATTAATCCTGTTGAGCTATGTGAGTTATATGAGTGATTATTGCGAATTTGTTGTGATGTGCTAGTGGATTATCATATTGATAGTGGATTTAAGCTCTTGTGTGTGTGCTATCCATATCTATGATATTGCGTATTATGAGATGTGGTTATTTGTTGTAGTGAAAAGAGTTGAGAGTTCTGCTGTGGTAGTAGATTAACCTATTGAGAGTGGATTTAATCCCTTATGAGTCTAACCATGTTTATGAGCTTGCGTTTAGTGATTCGATGGAGATGTCTTTATGTGTTGTGTTAGTGGATAATCTATATAGAGTTATGCGAATATGTGATGAGGGAGAGCGAAGACTGATGGATTGAGATCATATGCGGATTGAGTGGCTTATGAGGTGACGCCACGTGAAGATTCTGTGAATAGAGGATTTATCAGTTGCCGATATGGGAATTAGGGGATTTAATTGAGCTATTAGTGGATTGTTTTATTGAGTTAAAGATTCGAGGGAGTTGACTTACTTCGAGAGTTGAATTAGAGACGTGTTTTAGTGATGATTATACCATTCAGAGTTCAAATGCGAATTTATCAAGAGTTGTTGGTATGTCGAGAATTGTGAGTCAACATTTCGGGGATTTGATTTAGAGATGTGTAATTGCGAATGGGCTTGCGATAGATTCCGGGGACGGAATCTTTTTAAGAGGGGAGGATTTGTAACATCCCATTTTCGAGATAATTGCGTGGAATTATTTTAGTGGATGTTTAAATAATTAATATCGTGTTGGGCCAATGAGATCCCGATTAGTGGATATATACGTGTCGGGTTGCGAGTTACGTGTCTCCGGATATAATATTAGTGGATTAATTATATCTTTGGGTTCGTGGAGTTAAATGGGTTAAAAGAGTATAATTTGTGAAAAAGTGATATCGGGTCCGGATTTGATGGGTTCGGAACCGGCCAAAATGGAGATAAACATATACGTGTCTTTTACCTTCTTCCTTATCCAATTATGTGAAACTCTTAAAGGTGAAAGTGTGTGTTGTGTAGAGAGTTCCAGCAGAGAAGCCAAATTCAGCTCCAGAATTGGTTGTGTGAATTGAGTTTTAACTCCTCCATCCTCTTCATCCTTGTGCTTGGAGCTCAACAAGGTAAGAGTTTTGATTTGAGTCTCCAAAATTTGTGATATGTGTTATGAGATGATGCAAATTGAGTCCCAAATCTGTAGAGGCTCTTGTGTGGTGTAATTATGTGTATGTATGTTGCTGGATTCGTGTATGTGAGGAGTGGTATACTCCTGGGCAGAGCTGAAAATCGCAGGGCATCTATGGAGTTTTCGCGGGGTCGCGGCGCGACCACCAGAGTCCCCGCGGCGCGACCAAGGGCCTGCAGGAGAAATCCGAAGTTAATCTTGTGAAAGGGATTTTGGGTCAAATTGTGTCGGGTTCCTTCGGGGTTGCTCGGGATGGGTTTTGTGTATATTCAGAGTCTTGTTGGGAGTGCTTTGAGTCGAGTTGTGGGTCGGGTTTCGGGTATTGATCGGGTTTCGGTTCCGTGGGGTTGTCGGGTTGAATAGAGTTCGAGGTGTTGTGATTATGTGTTTAATGTAATTCGGGACTGTGTTTAACCGATTGGGATTGTTTCGGGGATTCGGGCCTGTTATGGGTCGTATTTTGATTGGGTTTTTGGGGTTCTGTTGGGGATTGCAATCGAGTCCGAGTCGGGTTCACATTCATTATGAGTTGTGATATATGTTCGTGGGATTTGTATTAACAAGTGGGATCCGTGTGTAATTTCAGGGACGAGTCAGCGAATCGAGCCGAGTCAGAGATTTCGGGATTAGTGAGTCGACCAGGTGAGTACCCGAGTTCTTTTCTAAACCGCGGGACTGTTTTACGAGTCATAACTGTGTAGCTAGCTTCGTGTATGTGTATATTGTGTATTGTGAACGAGACAGGGACGTGGGCGCCAGGTATGATTCTATTTCCCACATATGTGATATATGTGTGCATGAGATGAGATCCAGTCCGGGGGTCCGTGATGAGTTCCATACGGACGGTGATTCGCGATGTGAGATCGCATGGGTTGACTGTCCCTAACAGTCCTTGGACCGTGTATACACGGCAGGGCCTGTAGCCGGTTCGCGCCCGTGCTACAGGGTTGTGGCTAACCACCGGTGCGCACGGTCGTTAGCTGGGGAGGAGTCCCCTCAGTGATATTGTGTACAGGGCTTCGGATCTCATGCTTTGTGTTCATATCTGCATAGTGCTGTTGATTGCCAGGGACAGAGACAGAGCTTGTGTTGTGTGTATGTGCTACGTGTTCGCATGCTATGTGTTTACTGTGCAGAGTCTAACCCTCGAGTACTCACGAGCTTTCGAGCTTACGTATTCGAGTCTTCCGTGTTCAGGATTTCAGCGAAGAGTTCAGTAGCTGAGCTTGTTGATCTGGGGTCGAGGATTATCTGGGAAGCTTTGTGTTAGCTTTGTGTAATGATCTGATCACTATTACTTACGTTAGCAGCTTTTGGGTTTATGTAATTAGCGGATCATACGTTAATAGTGTTTATGTGAAAAAGTTTTTAATTAATGATGATTCCGAGTTATCCTACGACATATGTGTAATTGAGCTATTGAGATGTGCCACCTGTGTATTGTATTGACGTGGCATTTCCGGGATCGGGGAGGGTGTTACAGAGTATAAAATTCTCGTTTTTATGGTATAACTTTTTTGATTTAAAAATTAATAATATTAATGTTATTTTAATTTAAAGAAAAAAGATATTTATTTTGCTAATGTCAATCTTTTTGCTATTTCCAATCTTATCCTTTTTTGCCCCTCCAAGAATTAAAATATCACTATTACCAATCTTTTTTCACTAATTCCAAACTTAACTCTTTTAATCAAGACCATTAGAATATTCTAATCTATGGACGATATTGGTTCTACATTTCTACACTAAATTTAGGTTCTGCAATGATCCCATCTCTAAAAATCATAATTGTTTACCGTTTTTTGATCAAAAATATTAAGTTAAAATCAAAATTGTTCGTCATTTTTTATATAAAAAAAATTAATACCATATAGTTATCGTTGTTGGAAAAATCAAAAATCATAATGGTTCATCATTTTTTGATCAAAAAAAATTATCGAAATGGTTCATCGTTTATTTGATCCAATAAATCAATAATGGTTCATTGTTTTTTATTTTTTAGTTTAAAAAAAAAATAATCATTACGATTTTATCAAACAACGAAAAAAAAAATTACGAACCACTCCAATATTGTTTTTTGGATCAAATAAACGATGAACCGTTTCGATAATTTTTTTGATCAAAATTGATGAACCATTATGATTTTTGATTTTTTCAAACAACGATAACCATCTGGTATTAGTTTTTTTTATAAAAAACATGACGAACCATTTTGATTTTAATTTAATATTTTTGATAAAAAAACGGTAAACAGATATAATTTTTTTATTTAACAAACATAAGAACCATTCTGATTTTAATTAAACGTAGATCAAAAAAGCAATACAATTTCAATTTTTTCAATAAAATACAACAAACGATTTGAAATTTAATTTTTTTGACTAAAAAGTGATGAACCATTCTAATTCTTGATTTTTTTTCGGACCATTTAGAATTAAAATTTTTTTATTAAGTATTTGTAATATATATATATATATATATATATATATATATATAGGGTTGGGATCATTGCAGAACCTTAATTTAGTGCAGAACCATAGAACCAATCTAAACCATTAGATTATAATATAACACTAGGGATAAGATGGTAATTATACAATTAACATTAAATTAATAGCAGCCTACCAAGTTTGACTGTCCACTTTGACTTTTTTTTTTACTCTTTTAATATATAATGGACATGCAGTATTGCATCGACGTTAAATATACGATATCAAAGTGTTCATTCGACATCGAATGGTCGTATGGGTAAAAATAAACACGTAAATTTTTTTTCAAAAAAATATATTCATGACCGTTCTCGTTAAATCCACCAACTTTGACTACTAATTTTGACTATTATTTATCTCTGTTAATAATGAACGTATATGCAGTGTTGCATAATGAACCGTAATCTCAAACGTAAGGGAGACGCCGTAACCGATCACATTGTTACGGAAGTGTCATGCCATTGGTGCCGCAATGGCATGTCTGTCGTACTTCCACATGTAGTTCACTCGATAATTCTATCTACTGTCAACATTGAAAAGAACACCCTTCGCAATATAATATCAATTCATGAAGCACCCATTTCCAATAATTCAAATTTCAAACACCCTTTTTAAAGTTTTTCTCTTTGCAACAAAAAATTGTACAATATGCTTTACTTACTTGTACCTCTTAAAATTCAGCATTGTGCTTTAATTAATTGTACACTCTGCATAATGAATTGTTTTTAGAACCAACAACTAAATGTATTATATAGTAGTATAAATAGGGAAATTAGCAACATATATATATATATATATATATATATATATATATATATATATATATATATATATATATATATATATATATATATATATATATATATATAAAATAAAGGAGAACATAATTTTTCACGTGTTGCCTCCACGTTTCACCTGAAAAGATAAATACAAAAATAATATAATATAAAATATAACTACAAATATAAAATAAAAGATAAATACAAATATAAAAACAAATAAAAATAAAAAATAAATACAGTTTATTATTTTTGTTGGGAATTCGTATGGTTTTTCATATAAACATAAACATTAATCTTATTAACGCACAGCGGAAGCTTTTAAAAATTACGAATTCCGTACACGGATCATCAAGTATACATAAGATAAGTAAACAAGAAAGCAATAAAAATTCATACCTTTGTATTTGATGACAAGAATACATGAATGAGATGCTCTTAGTGTCCACCGGTGATGACACGATCGAGCGGCGCCAGCTATGTAATCAAACAAACGAAGAACGGGAAAACCAAACGCCCAAATATATGTGTTTGGTACGGCCGAAAGCACCACACACACATACACCTTACGTGTGTGTGTGTCGTGAATTGCCCAAAATCACCTTTTTTGGTCACTCACCCTTTCTATTATATATACACATCACTCTTTTTATTATATAATATGTATGGCCGTGTGTGTGTGTGTATATATATATATATATATATATATATATATATATATATATATATATATATATATATATATATATATAATCATTATTATTATTATTATTATTATTATTATTATTATTATTATTATTATTATTATTATTATTAATAAGAGTTTTAGTTTTAATCAAACTCTAATATAATAATATAATATATATCTTAATAATTATCTTTATTATTTAAATCTTATATAATTATCTCTATAATTATATATCTATTAAATAATATTTATCTTTTATATATTATCTAATAATATATAAATGACTAGATAATTATTTATAATTATCTCTATTTATTTGTTTATAATTATCCATCTAGTTATCCAATAATTAGATGATAATATCAATTCAAATAAATATATGTTTTATTTAATATCTAATAATAAATAAAAGATTAGATAATTATTATTTAATTATCATCCAATGACAATTAAATCACTACAATATCTAATATTGCATTTTTAGTCCCCGTACTTTGAGATATAATTAATCATCCATTAATTTAATCTCAATGATCATTTCGTGTCATAAACAATATCCAATATTATTTATTCAATAGTTTAATTGCATCTGCTCAGTTGTGCTCATCGGTGTGACCCTCAAGTGTTTTATAAAATCAGCCATGATGCAGTAGTAATGTCATCTTTACACACCATACACTAACATACTCCCACTTGTGTAAGACGACATACTATCGTGCAGCATGCGCCTAAAGGAGGTCATGACTAGACACTTTAGTCAACCAAGGTCATAAAAACTCTGACTCCCATTCGGGCATTCTTGTTGAAACAGCCTTCCAAAAAGAAACTTAGGTTATATCCCATGCATCGCAATATTTCAATGTGAAAGCCAGGCATGGATTAGATCAACCGTAGCAAACACGATTATGTTTCTCGACTCCCTGATCTCATACTGAACTATGACAGACAGAGTAGAACACATCAATTCTGTCCGAGCATGGCCATGCATTTCTGTCAGTATCGATCGCCGAGGGGCCCAGAAATATCTCTGCGTAGTTAAAAGAAGGTGCAAATCCCATCTTGACTATCTAGGCCTCCAGCACGACTCCCACTTCAACCAGTCTCGAACCGTTATGATCACCCAGTTACGGATGACGTTAGGTTAGGCCAAATGTACAGCAGCACCCACACTATAGTACATAGACATCTCAGGTACTAAGGGTTACCTTTTTGAGACGACTCATGACTATGATCCACAAAGTGGTCTCAATCGGTGGGTCAATCCAATATTTGTTCGCAACAAATACCTGTGAATTTGGTCCAACCTTTGCTATATTCATCACCCATGAATATCAACCAAAAACCACAGTAGCCTTTTTATTCTCGTTGTGGTTCCCACGACAACAAGCAGCTATGGAATAATTTTAGAATAACTTCAATCTTATTCTTGGATTTCTAAAACATGCAAAATTGAACGACATTAAAGATATCATGTTGATCTCCTTTATCTCAATAAACACAACATGACTTCCATCAATTTAATGCTACTGTTCCTTTATCAAATATAACGGTAATACGATCCATCGAAAAATTAATTTCAGACATGATCTTTGTGGGAGTGTTCTCTAGTTAACTGACTTAACTTCCATTACCGTTTATCTTTGAAAAATTACACTAGTTATTTATTACAACTTCTTGTAATATTATTCAGACTCATTCTGAATCTCCTTACAAATTTATATCCATTATCTTTAATGGAACTGGTAAATCACTCATAAAGACACCAGGATTAAAATTTAGGAGCTCTAGCAATTCAGATTAATTGCTACTAGTGATACGTGTAGATGTTTAGTCTTGAATATGACAGTATGCGGTTTATCTATATCTTAACAAGATATCTTTAATAACATTGTGTTCAACATTTGTGATATGTATCCATAACCACCAGTACCTGGTTATCGACAACATTTTGTTGTAGTGTTCCGTCAAGTTTGCCGACAAGTGTTTAAACAAGTCAAAAGCTATTACTTGACTAACCATCACACAAGTTGTATACGTTTCACATCTAATTTTATAAAATGCGAATACTTCTTGTCTAAACAATTCTGACTTCTCAAGTCTAATTATTTCTGACAAGTGAAGTGAATTAACCTTCATGTAACTCCTTTACATTTAATTTTGCATTTTATTAGTTTCTATATAATCACGGATGACTATCCAACTCATATAATCTCTTGAACTAACTTTCAAGAATTAATAAGTTCAATGAAATTGCATTTGAACACTTGAACAATTTACACAACAACATAGTTAACCCTTTTTATCTGAATATGACTACTAGCTTGTCCAATCTCTATTGACAAGTTACTATTCAAGTTTCACTTGAATCAATAGTCTATAATCATGGCTTAGTAATCTCAAACAATGGAAATTTCAAGCAACAAATTTTAACTCCAAAAATTCTTTATTTATCCCAAAAATACTTGCAAGAAATTCAACTACAAAATTGTTTTACTACACCATGATAAACTATTGATGACATGAAAAATAGTGTCCAGCTGAGTATTCTCTAAGATGTCTCCATGCTCCCACTGAATCTGTCATCTCTTTTCACTTCATTTTAGTCATTGCAGACATTATGCATAAAACTTTGTTCAATTGGTTATCACATATCCAAGAACAATAGAAAGTGAATAATTCAGATACACGAAGTCTCAACGCGGTCAACCTTGACCGTTTCCAAGTACTTGGGACAACATCTTTTTCCCAGTGCCCAGTTTCCTAGCACTCAAAGAATTTGTCATCCTTGGATTTGACTTCTCTGGTTCTAGGTTTTAGCTACTTGTTAGCTTTAACCTCCGGCTTGGAAATTTACTTTCACTTTCGTCTCTTTCCCTATCTTCTCTCCTTAATCAATACCTCAGCAGTCTATAACATCTGATGCAGCCTACTGATCATCTTCTCCATGCATATTGTAACAAATTACAAATTGCTAAAATTTCTTCAATAAGGAATTGAGAATTAGATTCGTGGTGATGTCCTGTAAGGGTGAGCTCGGTACCGGACCGTACCGAACCGGTACCGATCTCGAAAATACCGAAACCGAAGTATTAGTTTTGAAAGAACCGAATACCGAACCGTATAATTTTATATGGTGCCGGTTCGGTTCCGAATACCAAATTTTAGCTAATTTAAAAACTGAATACCGAACTGAGAGTACGCAATACCGAATTTTAGCTAATTTAAAAACCGAATACCGAACCGAATATATTAATTCGGTATTGGTCGGTACCGGTACCGGTTCGGGTTCGAAAAATGGTACCCATCGCTCACCCCTAATGTCTTGTGTCACGGGATACCCAAGTCTGCTAAGATGATCCAGATAACCTTTCATCTTCAGCACATGGGGCCTTACAGTTATTTCTTCTGCCATTCTGCAGGAGCTTAGAGCCCTATATGTTTCTCAGTTCGAGCCTGAGTCTGGAACATATCCTTTAGCTGGCGATACATCTGGCAAGCTGAGACGTCCATAAGGTTAGTCCGCAGCTCAGATTTCATGGTCGCTAGCATTAGACAGGCAACATTGACCGAATCCTCAGAGTGCTTCTTGTGGAGATTTCTCTCCTCAACTGTAGCAGTCTCTGCAGGAGCAGGTTCTGGTACCCTTTCCAGAATATACGACTTTCACTCTGTACTTAGAACATTTGTCAGATATTTATTCCCAGTTCAGGAAGTTGCCTCTTTTGAGTTCTTCATATCCCGAATGGACCTCAAAGTAGCAACATGTGCATTTGGGGAGGATTTTCAAGTGGGGAAATGATATTGACGTTATCATTGTTGTTGTTATTGTTATTGTCATTGTTATTATTAAACCGCTTCTACCTCTGTCTTTTTCAACCATCTTTTTCAAAAATTAGTATTTTATTAACCATTAATAAATCAATAACCCAAAATTTAGAAAATGATTTATTAATCCTAAGAACCATTTTACTTATTCATGCACCCAACGGAGGCTGAACCTACATGAATAAGCTACTCAGGCAGGCAACTTATTACCAATTACAACCCCTTTGCAACTCTTAGATCTTATGAGATTTTCAATTTCTTAAATTGATCATGTTTAATCTCATCCACACCTTGTGCAACAGTCTTACTGAGGAACCACCACTGACACACACCATATAACAACTGCAAGTCACTGGCCCAAGTCTCACTTAGGATCCGCAGTGCTTACCTCACAGCTCTCCGAGTTTGCGGTGTAAGCACCCAACGAAGGCTGAACCTACTTACGACGACCGGTCACCGTGAGTGCCACTATATGGACGGTAAGTTGTGTCAGATTTTTAATTTGGGTTTATAACCAATCTCTTACCAAGAACTAGTGGCCATTCAAGTTAGTCAGCGGGCAGGATCCTTTCGGTTCTAAACCTCTCAGAAATTCCTACAAAGCATGACTGTCCTAGACACCACCTATTCTGGTAAACAATCCAGTTAATGTACCAGTTTTAAGAATTTCAACTCTTTGATCATACGACATTTTAAAAATAAATCTCCTTTTATTGGAAAAACTAATTTCATAAAAATGTCATATCCAACACCTGACAAAATAATTAAAGTTTCCAATTTAAACTTCCTTTTTAAATACTTTAATTTTTCATCAAAAATGATTGTAGTTTTAATTTCTTTTATTAATCTACTTTGTCACCACAACCACGCAGATATAAATAATGCATAAAGAAATAAAACATACAACCACACGGTGACATAGCCTTGCCAAAAACTAAATTGGTTTCCGACAGCCATACGGACAAACCAATTAGGTCAAAACCTAAGGGACAAAATCAACACACAAGGCAAGAAGGATGAACTCTTTCAGCTCCCACTAGCCTCAGCATCCGATGATGTCACCGAGCGTCCTTGATGAATGACCTCCTTCTTGATGGACATCTTCGTCAAGATTTTTTTTACATAATTTTAATCTAAATACATTTGCCTATTTTCTAACCTATTACAGATTACATCTTAAAACTGGGATTCCAATGGCACGCAGGCCTTCCCAAAAATAACCAATAATAAAAATAGCAAACATTAAGATTAAATGAACAACCATCACATATAAAGGGGTCTCAAGGCTCGGCTATGTCACAAGAATAAATAAAGCAGTAATGCATGTAATAAATTCCAGAATTCATTTTCATCTTGCCATGGAAATAATTCCAAAACCAATCAATCCACCATTAATTGAAGTAAACATGTCCAATATCGTTCTTAAATTAAATACAGTTCGTCAACTCGAAATTCAGGAACACTTTCCAAAAATAGAAACTTTTTCCCGAAAAATTCAAAATTCAATTCCATCTTTGCATTATCTTTGGATTCATAACTATACTTTTCTTAAAATATTCAATTAATCATTCAAACACCTTTGAAGCTTAAACTTACTATATTAAGAAACTTTTATTAAACAACCTTTAATAAATATAGTTATTATCTTCAAATAATATTGATAAATAATTTAAACTTCTTTTAAGTAATTATCAATCGACTATTATTTAATAGAAACACCTTTCCGAAATTAAATAAACTTTATTTAAAATGTCAATTTTCTAAATAAACAATTTTACTAATAAAATAGTTCTTTTAAAATATTTAAAGAAAAATTGACCATCTTTAAATAACACCAAAAACTTTCTTTATGGTTTTAAACAATTTCTACCAAAAACGTTAATGTCGAGATCAAATATCAAAACATTAAACCATGACCGAGCATGAAACTCAAAGTCACGATTTCATCAATTTGAAAAATAGAATCCTTAAATTAAACTCCCTTTAATTTAATAATGCATTTTATGGAACTAAATATTATATGCATAAATTAAATCTAGTGTTTATAAATTAAAATTACCATTAATTTTAATTTCAACATTAAAACTTAACTTTTAATTAAAACGATTTAATTTAAACGACGAATTACCGGAAAACGGACGCGAACCAACTTAGTTAACCGACTCATACTCGGGTTTTATAACCCATATGAACCGAAAACAAGTAGGGTATTAAACCCTTTGACGGCTGAAATTAATCGAAGCCATTAATCAACTCACTTTGATTATTTCGATTTCCATATTCCAATTAATCGTTTAATTATTGAATCGAATAATATTTAAACCGATTTGCGAATTTTATAAAAAAACTAATAAAGTCTCCACTTTAATTTTATAAAACCGAAAACATATTTACATATATTTTGTCACAAATGTCTAAACATTAATAACCAAACACTTTTGATTTATTGATTCGATTTTAATGCATTTAATTTAATCGTTCTAGTTTAACCATGAATTAAACGACACGACAGAACAAATAATCCATCACCTTGGTTACCACATCACAACCGAGAGGTCATGAGTCTTAACCCATGGCCGAAATCTCTAGGTTTGATTTCGCGAACCGAAACGTTTAGTTTTCGACTTTAATCAATTAAACACTTTTAAACAATCAAACATCAACTAAATAAAACGAACTAAGGTTTCAAAATCCCGAGTGCCGAGAAACTCCAAGGTTGGCCGAGAATCACCATGGGGTTTCCAAAACCTTTGGTCGATTTTCTCCAAGCCAAATCAAAACCCTAAACATTTTAATTATTGATTTCGACCGTTTAAACATTTTTAATCATTAAAAATCGAAACTTTAATAACATTGAACATAAATACACGAATAATCTATCATTATGTTACTTGAGGTGGCTATGATACCACTGTTGGGAATTCGTATGGTTTTTCATAAAAACATAAACATTAATCTTATTAACGCACAGCGGAAGCTTTTAAAAATTACGAATTCCGTACACGGATCATCAAGTATACATATGATAAGTAAACGAGAAAGCAATAAAAATCCATACCTTTGTATTCGATGACAAGAATACACGAATGAGATGCTCTCGGTATCCACCGGTGATGACACGATCGAGCGGCGCCAGGTATGTAATCAAACACACGAAAAACGAGAAAACCAAACGCCCAAATGTATGTGTTTGGTACGGCCGAAAGCACCACACAAACATACACCTTACGTGTGTGTGCGCGGCGTGAATTGCCCAAAATCACCTTTTTTGGTCACTCACCCTTCTTATTATTTATACACATCACTCTTTATATTATATAATATGTATGGCCGTGTGTGTATATTTATATATTATTAAGAGTTTTAGTTTTAATCAAACTCTAATATAATAATATTATATATTTCTTAATAATTATCTTTATTATTTAAACCTTATATAATTATCTCTATAATTATATATCTATTAAATAATATTTATCTTTTATATATTATCTAATAATATATAAATGACTAGATAACTATTTATAATTATCTCTATTTATTTGTTTATAATTATCCATCTAGTTATCCAATAATTAGATGATAATATCAATTCAAATAAATACATCTTTTATTTAATTTCTAATAATAAATAAAAGACTAGATAATTATTATTTAATTATCATCCAATTACATTAAATCACTACAATATCTAATATTGCATTTTTAGTCCCCGTAGTTTGAGATATAATTAATCATCCATTAATTTAATCTCAATGATCATTTCGTGTCATAAACAATATCCACTATAATTTATTCAATAGTTTAATTGCATCTGCTCAGTTGTGCTCATCGGCTCAATTGTTTTATGAAATCAGCCATGATGCAGTAGTAATGTCATCTTTACACACCATACACTAACAATTTTTAAATAAATATCAATAAATCATTAATTCTATCCAACATTTGTTTAGATTTCTCATCGTCTAATATGTATATAATATGTATGGCCGTGTGTGTGTATATATTTATATATTATTAAGAGTTTTAGTTTTAATCAAACTCTAATATAATAATATAATATATTTCTTAATAATTATCTTTATTATTTAAACCTTATATAATTATCTCTATAATTATATATCTATTAAATAATATTTATCTTTCATATATTATCTAATAATATATAAATGACTAGATAATTATTTATAATTATCTCTATTTATTTGTTTATAATTATCCATCTAGTTATCCAATAATTAGATGATAATATCAATTCAAATAAATACATCTTTTATTTAATTTCTAATAATAAATAAAAGACTAGATAATTATTATTAAATTATCATCCAATTACAATTAAATCACTACAATATCTAATATTGCATTTTTAGTCCCCGTAGTTTGAGATATAATTAATCATCCATTAATTTAATCTCAATGATCATTTCGTGTCATAAACAATATCCACTATAATTTATTCAATAGTTTGATTGCATCTGCTCAGTTGTGCTCATCAGTGACCCTCAATTATTTTATGAAATCAGCCATGATGCAGTAGTAATGTCATCTTTACACACCATACACTAACAATTTTTAAATAAATATCAATAAATCATTAATTCTATCCAACATTTGTTTAGATTTCTCATCGTCTAATATGTATTGTTATTATTATTGTTGTTGTTGTTGTTATTATTATTATTATTATTATTATTATTATTATTATTATTATTATTATTATTATTATTATTATTATTATTATTATTACTATTATTATTATTATTATACAAATACATCCAAATTACATATTATACATACTTATCTATAAGTCTATATAAAAAAAAATATTACGTGTTTATAAATTTACTAAAATATATTAAACATAAATAAATATTATACAAACAATATTAAATAAGTGAAAAGTAAATATAATACAATATTAATAAAATCATATTTCATTACATTTTTTTATTCTAATAATATATATATATATATATATATATATATATATATATATATATATATATATATATATATATATATATATATATATATATATATATATATATATATATATATATATGATGTTTTATATAAAATTGAAAATATAAATTATATATATTAAATACAAATAAATTTCAAATATAATAGTTTAAAAGTTATTAAAATAGTAAATACTATTAATTAATGGCTATAACAAATAACCATACTATTATTGTATTTTTATGAATATTTAATATTTATATGCTTTAATTTTAATTTTACATAAATATGTTATAACCAATTATTTATTAACATTTATCCACGTAATGATAACCAATTAAAAAGGTAATATAAAATCCATTTTTGATAAAAAAAAAAAGGTATTGATAACCAATTAAAAATGTAAAATTTTAATTTCATATTCATTCTCGGCCAAAATAAAATTTAACGTTATTTTTCTTGATGTGAAATCTATAAATACTATTAAAAGTGTAAGTAAATTGTCATTTATCTTCTTCTCATTAGAATAGAATTTTACCTCCCATCTGCGCCGCCTTTCGTCGCCTCCCATCTGCGCCGCCCACCCTCCCATCGCCGGCGACCCCTCCTTCCCTCCGTCCCCACGCCGTCCCCCTTTACGCCATCTCCCTTCCCTCGCGACAAAACCCTAGCGGCGGCGAACCCTCCTCTCACTCTTGCTCTCATTCCAGAACCACCTCCACCACCGTTCATCATCGTCTTCCCCCTCTCTCCTGCTACCATAATCCGACACCCCCATCATTTCGTCTTCTTCTCTATGGCTTCCATCACCCGAGCACCAACATGTGTGTTGCTCTTCGACGATACGCTCCCATTCAGATCTATTCGATATGCGCCCTTTAGTAGATCTGCTTTCATCGATTCCATTTGAAGAACTGATTTCAGTACCTGTAAATTGAAACTGCTGATTTCAGAAACCTTGAAATCGAAACCATCGATTTCATGAACCTTTGAAGTCTCCAAGGTAACCATTACATATGTGCTTTTTTATACGCCAACAACGATTAATTTGAGTTAGTTGTTCTTAAATGTTGTTAGTTTCTAGGGTTGTACACCTTCTCCAGAATCGATTGCAAGGACCGGTTGCTCGATTTTAGGAACCGATTGAAGGTAAGCAATACATATTAACAAGAACCAGTTGTTTTAGGGTTGTACTCGATATCAATAGTTTCATTGAAGGTAACCATTGCATATATGTTTCTGCTACACACACAAGAGCTGAAAAAAATGAAGTTTAACGCTTTTGGAATATGCCTTTAGTACTATATATTTTACATAAATATGTTATAACCAATTATTTATTAACATTTATCCACGTAATGATAACCAATTAAAAAGGTAATATAAAATCCATTTTTGATAAAAAAAAAGGTATTGATAACCAATTAAAAATGTAAAATTTTAATTTCATATTCATTCTCGGCCAAAATAAAATTTAACGTTATTTTTCTTGATGTGAAATCTATAAATACTATTAAAAGTGTAAGTAAATTGTCATTTATCTTCTTCTCATTAGAATAGAATTTTACCTCCCATCTGCGCCGCCTTTCGTCGCCTCCCATCTGCGCCGCCCACCCTCCCATCGCCGGCGACCCCTCCTTCCCTCCGTCCCCACGCCGTCCCCCTTTACGCCATCTCCCTTCCCTCGCGACAAAACCCTAGCGGCGGCGAACCCTCCTCTCACTCTTGCTCTCATTCCAGAACCACCTCCACCACCGTTCATCATCGTCTTCCCCCTCTCTCCTGCTACCATAATCCGACACCCCCATCATTTCGTCTTCTTCTCTATGGCTTCCATCACCCGAGCACCAACATGTGTGTTGCTCTTCGACGATACGCTCCCATTCAGATCTATTCGATATGCGCCCTTTAGTAGATCTGCTTTCATCGATTCCATTTGAAGAACTGATTTCAGTACCTGTAAATTGAAACTGCTGATTTCAGAAACCTTGAAATCGAAACCATCGATTTCATGAACCTTTGAAGTCTCCAAGGTAACCATTACATATGTGCTTTTTTATACGCCAACAACGATTAATTTGAGTTAGTTGTTCTTAAATGTTGTTAGTTTCTAGGGTTGTACACCTTCTCCAGAATCGATTGCAAGGACCGGTTGCTCGATTTTAGGAACCGATTGAAGGTAAGCAATACATATTAACAAGAACCAGTTGTTTTAGGGTTGTACTCGATATCAATAGTTTCATTGAAGGTAACCATTGCATATATGTTTCTGCTACACACACAAGAGCTGAAAAAAATGAAGTTTAACGCTTTTGGAATATGCCTTTAGTACTATATATGTTTCACATGTTATATATATTGTAGGAACCGGTGTTTAACAATCTCAAGTGACTGTTCCTAACAGACACTTCTATCAACTGTTTTTAACCAAATAATACTTAGGCTATTTTATTTTTTAGTAGCCCCTAAGACACTTAATTACATAATAATTAATAAGTATCTTAAAACATTGATGTTAAATACTATAAATTGGAGATGTTACACTTGTTATAAAGAGAAGGGAGTCATGGATTTTAATTACAAATAATGTATAGCAAGTGGAGTCTTTTTGATGTTTGTAGTTTCAACTTTCTGGTGCAACTTGATCTATTTATGCAGGAAAGCAAGTCCGTTTGCGTCTACATGGATGTGGAGTAAGTGGACCGACGTTTACATTTAAGGTTTGTTTCCTTAACATTCTTGTGGCTTGATGACACATTGACACCATCAAGCAAAAAAATTTGATCGTTTTTGTTTGGTTTCTCATGATTATTTTAAACTTCTTGCTAGTATGGAGTTTTAACTATATAGATTACATATAACCATATAAAAACTAAAGAACTGACAAGAAATGATACTTTTATCTTGCATATATTTATCTGAGAACAATGAATTTGTGTATTGGTATATTTCTATCGTCATTGTGCTAGAGAGACGTGAATTTGTGTATTGGTATATGCTTCAGCATTGTGTTGTATTTTACTATGATCGCAGCTGTCAAAGACATGCGGGGAATTGGAGTTACTTTGGAGGTTGCGAAAACAAAACATTCATGTTATATGATAACACCTAATAGGAAGTTCCAGGTATAGGATTTAATATTACTCACCCATGCTATTATGTTCTTTTATTGATTCAAAAAACTAGCCCCTAATTTTGTAACTAGTGGTGTGGCTGGAATTATTATTGATTTTATAAATAAATGAGATTTATCAGCTTAGCATATATCTTATGTTTGTGGAATAGCTATGCTTGAAAGTAATAGCGATTAGACTATATGATAATGTTGTATTTCCATTGTCAGGTAATCTATATTCTCCTAGTCGGAGGTATGATTCAGTTTTGATCTCTTTTATGATGCTCTTTTATGATGCTGGAAATTGCATTTTGAGCACTTTATATGCTACATAATCATGGTTTTATTCTTTACAAGACTGTACATCAAATATACTGTTAAAATGCACTGTTGAGTTGAATTTAAAACTAACATTGCATGAATTTTATTTTATATATGTAGGGTATAACGGAGATGCAAAGTTGAGTTGAGATTCTTGGTTTTGAAGAGTAAACTTTTGTTAGTGAACTATATACTTAGATTTGTATATTGATTCCGGCTTGTTAGTTTAGGAATATGGATTCACATGTAATTTAATCTACTCTATGTAATTTTATAGGCTTCAACATTGATTGTATTAATTTGATATTTAAATGAAAGTTAATATCTTGTGGTGAAGAGTTGCGTGATATTAAGGCAAACATAAAAAAAGAATATAAGAGTTGCATGATATTGAGGCAACGGATTGAAAACAAATAATCAACAAAAACAAATTTGGCAAAGAAAAATTAGAGACAGATTTGCTACAAAAAAATCTGTCGCTGATTGGTCAGTCACTGATTGATCCGTCACTAATCCGTCGCTGATTGATCCGTCACTGATTGGTCCGTCGCTAATCCGTCACTAATTGGTCCGTCGTTGAACCGTCACTGATTGGTCCGTTGTTGATCCGTCGTTGTCTTGCCGTCACTATTCTGTCATTGATTCGTCGTTAATTGTATTCCGTCGTTGATCCGTCGCTAAATTAAAATTAGCGACAAAGTTTTTACCGACAGATTAATCCGTCGCAAATTCGTCGCTGATTCAGCGACGAATTTGCGACGGAAAAATCCGTCGTTGATACTCCAGTTTTTAGTAGTGATTAGGGGTATTTATTTCCGGATTATCCGATTTTCAGATATCCAAATTTCGGATAATCCGAGTTTCAACTAATTAAGAGACATTTTATGGTATATTCTTTACTTTTTTTAGTTTTATAGACAAAATCCTTTTTGTCTTTTTGTTACCTTTGCTTTATTTATGAAAATATTATTGTATTAATTTTGATTTAATTTTATCAACTAAACAATAAAATGTTTGGTTATGTTATATAAGATAGTGCTAAATAATTTGGATTTATATAATTCTTTTTATATAAATAATTTGGATTTATTTTTTTTCTCGTCGTCGAAGCTAAGCAATGTACAATTTAGCAAAAACAAAACATAATTAGAAAACAAGTTAATTATATTTAATGGGTTCTGATTTGGACTTCGATCAACGTACATTTCTTTTTGTATTTCAGAAGTGTTCAAATGTTTAATTATTCAAAAAAAAAAAAAAAAACTGTCTTATACTAAGATCTTTCCATTGGGTCAATGACACCTTTATCAAATCAATGCATAATTTTGAACAAATACCACCACCACCCCAATAAGAAAATATTACCCTACAAATTTGACATATTTGGAAAAGGGAAAATTAAATAATCAACACATTTTCGGTATTGAATGAGTCACTGTACCAAAAACGTTACTTAATAAAAAACGTCTTCGTAAAAATCACTGTACATAAAAATGTTTCCATAAAAGTCATTTAACATAACAAAATCTTATAAAAACTCCTAAAAAAATCTTTAAAAAAATCCTATAAAATAACACAATTCGTAAAACATTTAGTGTTGAATGACTTTTATGAAAATGTTTTGGTAGATGGATTTAATAAAAAAAAAATCAAAAGTACATTAGTTTTTTGTATAACTTTCCCGTTAGAAAATATATTGAAGATTCTTGGAAAGAATAAAAGAAGAGGCTCAACATTTATAAGTATTTGTTTGGTACAGTGGAATTGAGAGTATGAAATTAGGTGAAGTTTATAAGCTTTTCATTAAAGGCCAAGAACCTTCATATATACTTAAAAAAAAAAAAAAAGAGAGAGAGAAACTTTCGTTTAGCATAAATATTTCTCTCTCTCTCGATCTCATTTCCTATCCTTATAAATAATCACAAACAGAAAATGAAGTTTTTATAGTCTTTTCCTTCGTTTATCATGTCAATTCTTACTTATACGTAATAATCATTTTAATTAAAAAAAAACTTATAAACTTAAACGATTCTATTGTATCAAATTCTTTTTCAAGAGTTTATTTTATTGCGTAAGCAACTACGATATATGTACAAAACAAAACAAAAAACGAAAATTCAAGAAGTCAACAGCTTTTCCATGTTCATATGTCAAGAAAATTCAAACCCAAAGTACGAAACAAAACCAAATATCATTCCTGTTTTTATTAATTAAATGTTTCTTTTTAAGTGGGATTCACCCTAATATTAAAATATTTGTTTGTTCCCATTATAAATTTCCTAAAACGTTACCGTATTATATAAACTGGAGGCTTGAATTCACCACCTGGAGGCCTGGACCCAATTAATTTGTATTAATTCAGTCACGTGTCTCTCTCTCTCTATATATATATATATATATATATATTCACTTCTGCATGCATGCATGCACAGGTCGATGTATATATATACCATCACATTCTTGCATATTCTACAACATACATTCTTAATTTCATCTTTCTCTCAAGATTCATTTGCAATCAATAAGTATATATCTTCTTCAATTCGAATACTCGAAAACAAATTTAGTAATGGCCAGAAAGGATTTATCTTTCACCATTGTTCTTCTGCTTCTCCCCTCGTTAATCTTCGATGATACAATAGCTCGACCGATCAATGTTGTCAAATCAGTTGATTACGTTGATGATACTTTTAGAGGCGTAATTGATAAATATAGTCACACAGTTATTAAAAGCGGTGAAGGTGTGTTTCTGGTTTCTGAATGTTTTGGCGATACCGGGAACTCAGGGCCAGGTTTAGGTGGAAAGGGAGATAGATATCCTTATATGGAATCTCTTGGCAGCATCAAGAACTCGAGACGAAGTTCTAGAGGTAAGTGGCATGATTTTTCTAGTGATGAAATTCATGCCGAGATCAAGAACTCAGGCCCAAGTGCCGAAGGAAAAGGACATGAGTTTCCTAATGCTGAATCTCTCGGTAACATAAAGAATTCCGGACCAGGTTCTAGAGATAAAGGGCATGATTTTAGTAGCAATGAAATCGATTATGAGATAAAGAAGTTGGGCCCAAGTGCAGGAGGAAATGGACATGGATTCCCTAATTCTAAATCTCTTGGTAAAGGACATGATATTACTAGTCATGAGATCGATGCCGAGATGGAGAACTCAGACCCAAGTGCACGAGGAAAGGGATATGAGTTCCCTGCTTTCAGTAACATGAAGAATTCGGGACCGAGTTCTGGAGGTAAGGGGCATGGATTTACAAATAATGAAATCCATGCCAAGATCAAGAACTCGGGCCCAAATCCTGGAGACAAGGGACAAAATGTTCTTCCATATTCAGAAAACTTGGGGAACATGAAGAATTCGGGTCCAAGTTCGGGTGGAAAGGGACACTAATTGAGTAACATTAGCCCATTTTCTACTTCTATGACGACAATAAGAGAAATCATTTGTCCATTCATTCAGTTTTAAAGAGTTGAAGATTGCTTTTAATTGTTTTAATATTATTGATTCTGTGATACACAAAGTTATTTATTTGTTGACTTTAGCAATTGTTATTGTATGCTAGTGTTTTTCCTAGTAGTTATTATCCAATCTAATTAGTTATTTTCTAAAATTATATTATTTTAAATTTTATGGTCAACTAGTGGCTTTTATGATGTTCATGTAGTATGTAGTATATTTGTTTTAAAATACTTTATCTTAATATAAAATAAAGACTATAATACAAATTAATAGTTAATTTCTTCCGTCGACAATACTATTGTGACAATTTCTGACAATGACGCAATAAACAAAACGTAACGAATAGGGTAATTAACTTGACAAACGAATATTGTTAATTAGGTGATAAATGGGTCTAACACAAAATTTAAAAAAATATACGTCGTTTTTGGGTCTACCCAGCAATCCGTTTTCACCCTATATCCTGTTCCAGTGGAAAACCACCATGCACCTGAAAACTTATGAAAACCGCACTGCACCACCACAAATGTATCAAATTCCCCGCGTGATGCATCAAAATCACGCGTGATGATCAAATTTCCCGCGTGATGCATCAAAATCCAGCGTGATGCATCACCTTATTTACGATCATGCCACCGCGTTTTTCATGAAATGCATCCAATCGGACGGTATGCGTATGTTTCCATAGTTTTCAGGTGTTTTCCATTGAACCCACCCATATATATATATATATATATATATATATATATATATATATATATATATATATATATATATATATATATATATATATATATATATATATATATATATATATAGGGGAGGGTTCTTCTAAGAATCTTAAATAATGTGGGAACCTAAGAACTAATCTCATCAATTGATTTCATGAAATCAATGACTTAGATGTAAGATGACATTTTTGAAATTAAGAAGGCTTTAGGGGTTTTTTTTGTTGGAAAAATGGGTGGGTAAGGGGTATATTGGGGATAATATTGAAAAAGGAGCTGCACGTTTTTCCACACACAATTAATTCCCTCCTCGTTTTACTCTTCATCCTTTTTTTTCTCCCAAAAAAAAAAAACCCACCAGAGTTTTTCTCTTCATCCATTTTTTTCTATGAATACTATACAACTTTATATGTAGATTAAAATATATTCTATGGAGTCAGCATAATATTCTATGGTGAATATACAACATTCTATGACGGAGATACAAAGCAACACAATCCGATCGAACATTCGACAATCACAATCAATGGTGCCCATGATGGAATCTTTTACAAATTGCATTAAAATAATGGATTCAAAACCATGATGTAAAAAAAATGTATAACAATTCCAGTTACATAGAATAACAATATTCTATGTAGAATATGTGAACTATCTACATAGAATGTGAACAATCTACTTAGATTAGTGGTATTCTATGAAGAATATGTGAACATTCTGCGTAGAATTGGGGTATTCTATATAGAATATGTGACACTTACCTAAGATCTATATAAATTTGCAAACAATCTGTAAAAAAAAAGAAGATCTATATAGATTTACACTGATACAAAATATGAACATCATAAAATAACATAAAATCTGAGAAGAATACAGATTAAAAAATCCAAAATCTATAAATGTTTATTGAAGATCTATTCAAACAACATAGAATACAAAAATCTATATACATTTACAGACAATCTATAAAAAACTACAAAGAATACAAAATAATCTACGTAGAATATATTTTTTTTGTCGTGCCTTTCCTATTGTCTTGTTCAGAGCTCTCGTCGTTTAGCAAGGTCTTGAGCGTTTCATCTTTACCCGATTCTGCGATTTCAAAATATAAAATAGACTAGAAAATATGAACATCATAATATAACATAAAATATGAGTAGAAATACAGATTAAAAAATTCAAAATCTATAAATGTTTATAGAAGTTCTATTCAGACAACATAGAATACAAAAATATATATAGAGTTACAGACAACATAGAATGCAAGATATTCTACGTAGAATGCAAGATATTCTACGTAGAATGCAACATATTCTACGTAGAAGAAACGTTAAATAAAGCAACGAATACTCGAATCAAATATAAACATGACCTGGATTAGGAGAAAAACAATCGTCGACCTCCTCATCGGCTGCAAAACCATTTGGAAAATATTACACGGGGTCTGTTGAAATGTGTCGATCGACTCCATGGATTCAGGTGAAATAAAAAAAACGAAATGGTTTTCCGGCGACGGAATCGAGCTTCTTCTTGCTGGAAAAAATGGAAGAAAAGAAAAAATTAATGACAAACTCATTGATGATTACATAGTTTAATTAAAGGACAACAAGATGGAAACTTTTCTGAAAAGTTGCATTAAAGGTAGGAGAAAAAATGACTGGTTTGCCCTTAGTGGACCCAACCATACTTGAAAATATTTACAACAATGTCATTGATTATCCACCCTTGATCTTATTTATCCAATGGCTGAAATTGGTTCTTATGTTCCCACATTATTTAAGGTTCTTAAAAGAACCCAATCCTATATATATATATATATATATATATATATATATATATATATATATATATATATATATATATATATATATATATATATATATATATATATATATATATATATATATATATATATATATATATATATATATATATATATATATATAACTTGTTTACTATTTATAAAAATCAAAATGTCATCAGTTGTATTAATCATTAAAATTTATTATTATCGTATATTATTTATTATTATTCAACAAAAAAAATGAAATTTATTCTCCATAAATTCACTATTAGCTAGGAAAACGTAAATTATCTGTATTTTATCTTTTATAACTGTATTATTTATTTTTTTTATCATTAATAGCAGCAATATATACATATATATATATATATATATATATATATATATATATATATATATATATATATATATATATATATATTACCAATCATACCCATATTTATCTGGAAACCTGCTATACTAGGTTACCATACATTAATAGCAACAACTTTTATTTTTTACTAATAACAATAACGTTTTATCTTTTTACAGATAAAAACAACAATTTATCTTTTTACCAATAATAATAACATATCAAATTAAAGCTTTATTATTTTTAACTAATTATTAACTTAAAGAAAACTAAATTTATGAAAACTGAAATATATTCAAATAAGTTCTTAATTCATTTTTTTCTTTCAAATTTTATTAGAGAAAAATCAAATTCAATGTGTGCTCCTGAAAGATATTACGAACATGTTTTTTTATAAAACATTAAAAAATAAAGAATATTTTAATATGTCATATTCTCATGCGTAACAATTTTTTATATGATTAAATTTGGGGCATTCAAGGCCCCTGATTTTTTGGGTCTCACCGATATTTTTTTTTTCCTATTGTAACATGAAATTGTGAAACTCACTTCGTTTTGTATGAAATGTCATATAATTACAGTGAACACATTTTACTACATTTGTATTATTTTTTAAATACTAAAATACAATAATATTTGTGAATTATTTAGAACTCATATCGATATGTCAAGGTTTGAGTTATGAAAATCCACTATAGATTTCATGTTTACAAACATTAGACTACCATCATAAAGTAGGGTTAATAACTTAATATAAAACATGATACGATAACAATAATGATACTAATAGAAAAAATTATAATGTATGTAAAATAAAATAATAACATCGTCAACAACAATATTAACAATTTTTCAAATAAGTTAAAATCGATTTTGTAACGATGTTAACATTGAGGGTTGGAATATAAACCTTGTAAATCTTAGAATCTATCTTTATTTTAGCGGCAAACTATGCTACTCCTACTCCTAAACTACTCATTTACCACAAGACTTACTTACTCCACCTAAATTTTAACTTGCCTCCGACGGGAGTCGAACCCGTGACCTCTCGCTTATATCTCCACCCTATTATCGCAAGACCAAATGCCCTTTGATATCTTAGAATCTATTTGAAATATTCTATGTATATTGAGAATAGGAATATCAAGATTTAAATATCTACATAATATTGCATTTATTATGGTAATCTATATATAGTAGCGGATCTAGAAAATTACATTGGGAGAAAAAAAAACTTACCTTAAACATAAAATGGTTGAACGATACAATAAAACAAAATGATAGCCAACGTTATACAATACCTAGTTAAACAATCAACCTGCAAATATAAAGGAACAAAACAATTTAAAAACAACACGACAATTAATAAAAATGAGCAAAGAAACCATAAAAAATGAAATTAGGAATCAATTAACATCATTACCTACAGATGTTCTCTACGAGTTTTCATTTTTTGAAAACGATTAATCACATCTTCGTTAGTAACCTCGACAAATGCTTCTTAATTTTTCCACGACACAAATGACACAATCATTCAAAAATTCGTCTCCAATTCGGTTGCGCAAATTTGTCTTTACAGTCTTCATTGCTGAAAAACATCTTCCAACCGTTGTTGTTGTTGCCACGAGCAAAACCAATGCTAGTTTTAGTAATCGAAAAATCAAAGGATAAGAAAGATGCTTCTTTGTTTCCACCATCATTTTAGCAAGGTCCGCTATACCATTCAAGTTAGCAAATTTTTCATCAGTTCTCACATTTTCATAGTACATGTCAAATTGATCCTCAAGAGCCATCCTTTCCAGATCATCAAAATCATATGGATACAATTCACTCAATCTTACTAATTACTTTGATGCATCAAAGTGAGAAAAAGAATCACATGGATTCAAACCTGCCATACTCGTAAGTAACTCAGTACTTGCCTCACTAAAACGATCACCAGACTCTTGAATTTGCATATCCACGACAGTGTTGAAACATTCAACCTCATAATAATGTCGCTTAGTGAAGTTAGTCCTTTGTCTTCGGCTTCTTGAACTAACATAAATATCTGACATGCTCAACATTTAAATACCATGTTTTTCGCAAAAAGAAGAATATCTCTCTAAAATACTTTCAAACCCGTTTACTCTAAAATCTTGTAGTTTTCGCCTCGTTATTTCCACCAATGAAACTGCTTCCAAAATATCTTGTCTTTTTTCCGAAGAGCTTGTGATAAAATATTTATGACTCCTAAAATTCTCTTCATCAAATGTAAATAGAACACAAAATCAAATGATTTAAAATAATGTTAAATATCAGTTGCTTGATTTTGAGCAGTGGTATTATTGCGTTCATCCTCCACATATTCAAGTACATTAATAAATGATGGAAACATATCAGTCAAATGTAAAATAGTTTTATAATGCAAACTCCATCGTGTATCACCAGGTCGTATAAGAGAAAGCTCTTGATTCAACCCCCTTCCTGTTTCAAGTTCGCCATTACCAATGGCCTTTTCCACTCTTTCTATTTCATTTTTTCGAAGCATGTCGTTCCTTTTACAAGATGCACAAGCCACATTCATTAACAAAGCTAACATGTCAAAAAAATTAGTAGCACCAGCATGTTTCCTTGCAACTGCAACAACCACTAATTGAAGTTGGTGAGCAAAACAATGTACATAATAAGCAGATTTATTTTCTTCTAAGATTTTAGCCTTTAAACCATTAAAGTGACCTCACACATTGCTTGCCCCATCATATCCTTGATCTCTCAGTTGTCTCAAGCTCAATCCATGTTTAGGAAAAAAAAAAAGAATCAATGGCATATTTAAGAGATGATGCAGATGTATCCGTCACATGAACAAGACCAAAAAAACTTTCCTTAACAAGTCCATGTCTATCAACATATCGTAAAACAATTGCCATTTGTTCATTTTTCGATACATCACTAGACTCATCAACCAACAATGCAAAGACATCATCGCCAGTTTCTTGAAAAATGGATTTGAGTACTTCATTTGCAAAACAATTAACAACATCTTTCTAAATGCTTGGAGCCATCATTTTACTATTTCCTGGATCATTTTTCAAAGTAACCTTTAATACAGCCTCATCACGTTTTACATATAAGTCCACTGCTTCCAAAAAATTTCCTTTGCACATTGCAGATTCTGACTCATCATGACCATGGAACGGTAATGCACATAAAAACAAATATCTACAAGCCTCAATTGTAGATTCCAATCGAATTTGATACACTTTTTTCAGAATGTCAGTTTGCTTATCAAGGGCAACATAAATAGATTGGTTTTGTTTCAATAAATCTTCACATTTTTTTAGTGCCCTATTATGGAAACTACGTATATCACCTACATGACTAACAAGTCTCTCTGTTTTATACCAACCATTAAAACCTTCTGCCACAAATGCATCATTCCCACCTTGAAGTGGAATTAGTCTGTGAAATTTTATTACTAGCATTTTCCGTAGAAGATTCTCCACCAATTGAATCGGGTGTTGATGATGAATATGAAACTTTTCTTTTATAAAATCGTTTTCATCTTTCTGTGAAAATGATTGAAAATAATTAAAAAATAAATAATTCAACAACTAGTAATATCGATTTAGACCATTTAACAATCCTACAAATAAAATTATAAAACTCAATTCAATAAGTTTACGACAACCAATAAGCATAAATAAACAATTTGACATAAATCAAAAATCATCAAATCACTTCATTGATTCAAAAATCAGCAATCAACAATTTGACAAACAATAAATAGAAGGTTTGAGACAGGGGCAGACGTACATGTTGCAAAGGGCAATCGACGGCAGAAGAAAGAGCAATCGGAGGTCAAAGAAAGAGCAATCAGCGCCGCCTGAGAGTGAATGATATCCAGAAGTCCAGGCTGCAGGCGAAGAGCAATCGGCGGCTGTAGGTGAGTGAGTGTCCTGCCTGAGAGTGAACGATGTCTAGTGTCCAGGGTTTTAAGCGTGAGCAGTTTGGAGGGAGGAGAGCTATGGAAATTTTGTTTTTGAGCTTCTAATATATTGGGGGCCTGATGATAATTTTATCGAGGGCCTGAAATTTTTTATGTGGACTAGTAGAAGGTTGTTTGACAATTCATAGAGGGCCAAGCGCCTCCCCCCCAACATGTAGGTCCGCCCTATATATATATATATATATATATATATATATATATATATATATATATATATATATATATATATATATATATATATATATATATATATATATGTAATAAATAAATGGTGTGAATATTTATAGATATTATATGAATTCTTTAAAGATTTGAAAATTTTCGATATTTATTTATGGTGAAATTCCATTAATCGATGGTTTGACAAAGGAATGCAAATATTGAATTGTTCCAGGATAGAATATTTTCTTCCTTTCATCGTAACAAATGTGTACTTAACTAAAAAGCTTACGATAGTCAACACCAAAGTTGTCAAGATCGAGATATTAATTAAGATCGTTTTTACTACTAGAAAAACTGCAACATTCACTTATTGTTGCTAAATGACCAATGTTGGTACACCCTGTGTGACGATAGCAGTCTAAGTTGTATTAGCATTTTGTCTAAGTCATGTTAAGAGGTTTTGAATATTAACTAGTATTTGATATATGTGATTTTATGTGTTTTATATTCATTGTTTGTATGTTTGAACTTGGTGTAACGTATTACAAGAAGTTCAAACATAAAGGTCAAAGATTAATTCAAACATAAGTTAAAACATATACTCAAATAGAAGTTTGATATGTGAAATTCGAATTTAGTGTATATTTGAATTTAGCATAGAAGGTAAATTCGAATTTGTCATGTGGACAAATTCGAATGGGCCTTGGGCCTGGTTCGAGTTTGTCCCATGACAAACTCGAATGGGTCTCTATAATTAGGGATTAACTCGAATGATTAGCAGACTTTTGCAGAATTCCGTGCGTAATTAGCAGAAGGCGATCTCGAGTTTATCAGCAATCTGTGTGTGTGTTTGGAGAGAATCATTGCGTAGGTTCGTTATCTAATGTCACATCAGAAAGACAGCTAGACGGCACTTATGACTGGAGTACACATTCAGAATCGAACGCTAGAGCCTTTATGGCATAAGTGACTGAGACTGGAAGTGAAGGGGCAGCGGAAATCACAAGGGACAGCAGTCAGAATGAAAGCAGTCCGATGTGGGTAGAGAAGTCAGATGATCAGACAATTCTGGAGTTTGCCGCTCAGATGGCCAACGAAGAATCAGATCATACCAAGGTAAGTTTGAACTTTTCTCTTTTCCATGAGTTGTGTGTTTTATGTGCTACATCTAACGATAGGTTAAATTTAGTTCTAGAATCACATCAAACTATATCTACTCAAATTGAATTGTTAAAAATAGATAATGCTAGCCTAGTGGATATAAAGCAAGATCTTAGGGATAAGTTAAAGGCTGATGCACATGATGTTATAATTCTAAAGGACAAACTGAGCGAACCGTGTGTTAGGTTAGAACTCATGTATGAACATGTTGAGGCATTAACCAAGGAGCTTAAAACCAAAGACATAGAGCTAGCTGAATCTAAGGTAAAGGTAGTTGAGGTAATAGTAAACTTGAAAAGTTTAGGAACTCATCTTTTAACCTAGGGAAAATTTTAGATGCACAGCCCTTTCAATGACAACTATGTACCTCAACCTCATGAGAAAACCAAGAAATCAGTTGACTCAGAGGAATTACCGGAACCAGTGTCTGAAACTGTAAAGGAAAATGAAACTAAGGTAACTGATAATAATATCAAGATCAAGAAAGTTAAATTTATGCCATCCTCTAGTGATAAACCAGTAGGACAACACAAAATTGACTTTAATGATCAGGATGATGAACCAGTCGCTATAGTTGAACCAAAGGAGTCAGACACTAGTGAGACACCTAAATCAAAGGGCGCACACAAAAAGTCAATTGATAAAATGTCTTGCTTTAGATGTCACGAAAGGGGGCATGTTGCTTCTAGCTGTCCGCATAGGAAAGTAGATAATACTCCTAAGACAGGAAAGCCGGAACAGCTTAAGCCTTCTCCAAGTGTTGCAAGCACTAGTAGTTCTCAGAATACCGAGAAAACTGTGCAAGCTACACCAAAATCTGTTGTGAAACAAATACCGGTGTCAGGTCGACCAAAAGAAGTGACTAGGACTAATTCACCAAATCGAGTCAATAATCAATCTAGGTCTGGACCGCAACAACAATATAGGAGTACTACACCTAGCAGAACTTACACTCCGGTTAGGTCACACACTCCTATTAGATATCAAACACCAGGTAAAGCTCAGGGATATCAGTCTGAAATGAATTATAATCGAAATTATTCAAGAGCTCCACAGCAAATGCCTACACGAAGGCAAAGAGTGAACTTAAATCACTCGGCGCCACAACAGACTCCAGTTCAAAGACCCAAGTCACCTGAAAGGAAAGATGGGTATTTGAAAGAGTTTAAGTATGTGGACGAGAATGATATTACCATGTCAGTTATGGCTTGGGTTCCCCGTGATAACTAACCTATTTTCTTTCATGTGCAGGAGATAACTACAGGTCCAAACAACAAATGGTTCGTCGACAGTGGTTGCTCCAGGCACATGACAGGAGAAAGAAGTATACTTGCAGACTTCAAGAGAGGGAATCAGGGCTTTGTATCATTCGCTGGAAATAAAGGAGGAAATATCACCGGTACTGGAGTGGTCACTAATGGGACGATCAAGTTGGATCAAGTTTATCACGTTGATAAACTGGTTCACAATCTTATTAGTGTATCTCAAATCTGTGATAAAAAGAACTCAGTGTTGTTCACTGATACTGAGGCGTTAGTGCTAAAACCGGGGTTCAAAATACCTGAAGAGTGGATACTGATGAGAGCTCCAAGGAAGAATGACTTGTACATGCTCGACATGAACAAGCCAGAATCTTCGATGGGACTAATTTGTTTGTTATCTAAAGCTTCAGAGACTGAGTCGGTTTTATGGCACAGACGCATGGCACACTTGCACCTGAGAAAGATGAACTATATTACGAAAAATGGATTGGTGCAAGGTGTTCCTATGAAGAGTTTTCAGTTCGAGGATGAGTGTCTACCGTGCAAGAAAGGCAAACAACACAAGATGGCACACAAGTCCAAGACTCAGAACTCCATCGCTGCCACATTCGATTTGTTGCATATGGACCTCTTCGGACCTATCAACAAAAGGAGTATAGGTGGTAGTTGGTACTGTTTAGTTATTAGTGACGATTACTCACATTTTTCTTGGGTTTTCTTTTTAGGTACAAAGGACGAGACGGCTGCAAAGCTCATAGGGTTCTTAGACCAAGTGGAAAATTCATACGGAACAAGGGTTAAACGAATTCGTAGTGATAACGGAACAGAGTTTAAAAACACAGTAATTGGTGTATATTGCCTATCAAAGGGCATAGTGCATCAATTCAGTGCACCTTATGAGCCACAACAAAATGGGGTGGCCGAACGGAAAAACAGGACATTGATTGAGGCAGCAAGGACCATGCTATCGGATTCAAAGCTTCCTACCATGTTTTGTGGGGAGGCAGTGAATACCGCGTACCATGTTTTAAACCGGGTCCTTACTGTCAAATCTTTGAACAAAACCTGTTATGAAGTTTTGAATAAAAGGCCACCTAATTTAACTGGCTTCGAACCTTTTGGGGTACCATGTACTTTAATGAAAACAAAACATCAACCAAAGTTTGGTGAAAAGGCTGACGAAGGATACTTCCTAGGTTATGTGCCGAATTCACCAAATAAAAGAGTTTTTAACAAATCTAATGGTACAGTAGAGATTGTGTATAACATTGAAGTCACAAGTTATACACATGAACCTCAAACTGGTCCGGAATGGATATTTGATTATGACAAATTGTTTGAGTCATTTAACATTCCTTTGGATTAAAATGCAGGTACAATCGAAAAGGACATGTCGTCATTAAATCTGAATGACGAGGGTCATAGTTTTCCGATGACTACCTTTCAATCAACATCCGAGCCTACATCAACTGAAGATAGATCTCCAGAAGTTACTGATTCTGAAGTGCTTACAAACGAAAATCAGACAACAAATTCTAACTCTGAAGACAGTGTCCATGAGGAAGGAAATGTGGAGTCTGAAGTCGTTCCCCCGTTAGGAGAAATAGGATCAAATTTGGGAGATAATTTGAGAGTTGACGAGATAGAGACATCTAGGATCAACAAGAACCATCCTATAGAAAGCATCATAGGAAGTCCTAATGCTGGTGTGAGGACTAGGAGTAGTTTAAATAACAACACAATGTTGTTGTCAATGATAAATGACTCCGAGGCCTTTCATACATGCCTCTATTCATGTTTCATCTCGCAAGTAGAGCCAAAAAATGTGCAGATGGCACTAAAAGACAACTCTTGGGTTGAAGCGATGCAGGAAGAACTGTCACAATTTAGGAAACTAGGAGTGTGGGAGTTAGTTCCATTACCTCGAGGAGAAATAGCTATAGGAACCAAATGGGTTTTTAAGTGCAAAAGAGACGATCGGGGTATAGTCACTCGCAACAAAGCAAGGTTAGTTGTAAAGGGTTTCAACCAAGAGGAAGGAATCGATTACAATGACGTGTTCGCGCCAGTAGCAAGGTTGGAAGCAATTCGTTTGTTTCTGGCTTTTGCTTCCTTCAAGGGCTTTAAGGTTTATCAGCTAGACGTTAAGAGTGCTTTCCTATATGGGAAAGTGAAGGAACTGGTGTATGTGGGCCGCCCGGGTTTACAGATCCGAGATATCCAGACAGAGTGTGGTACGAGACTCTGTCCAACCATCTTTTAGAAAATGGGTTTGAAAGAGGAAGGATAGACAGTACGCTGTTCGTGAAGCGAAAAGGAGAACATTTCATCTTGGTACAAGTGTACGTCGATGATATCATCTTTGGATCATCAGACGAGCAAATGTGCAAGGATTTGAATAGGTGATGAAGTCAAAATTCGAGATGAGTGCAATGGGTGAGTTGAACTTCTTTCTGGGTTTGCAAGTCGAACAGAGGAAGGAGGGCATGTTCATTCATCAGACGAAGTATGTCTATGATATCTTAGAGCGCTTCGGGATGGAAGGAACCAAGCTGACAGCTCACTTCAGCACGCCGATTCAAGTGAATCACAATCTCGGACTGGGTACTGAAAGTGATACCGATGTGGATCCGACGTTATATCGGGCCATGATTGGGTCACTTATGTATTTAACTGTTTCTAGACCTGATATTATGTTTGCTATTTGTATTTGTGCTAGGTTTCAAGCTAAACCGAAAGAGATGCACATGAAAGCTGTGAAGCGGATTCTACGATACCTCAAGTCGAAACCGAAGCTGGGACTTTGGTATCACGCGGAGGGCGATCTGGAATTGGAGGCGTTCACGGATTCAGACTACGGAGGATGCAGCTTGACGCGCAAGTCAACAACTGGAGGTTGTCAGTTCCTAGGAGGGAGACTCGTTTCCTGGCAATGCAAGAAACGGACTTCGGTAGCCGTGTCAACGTGCGAGGCCGAATACGTTGCTGCCGGTAGTTGCTGTTCACAGGTTCTGTGGATACAACAATAATTGCGGGATTACGATTTAACTTACACTCATACTCCTATTAGGATAGATAACCAGTCAACAATTGCTATAACTAATAATCCAGTTAAAAATAATAAAACCAAGAACATAGACATAAGACATCATTTTATACGTGATTGTGCTGAAAAGAACTTAATCAAGCTGGTAAAAGTGGAAACGGATGATAATAATGCTGATTTATTTACCAAAGCTTATGATAAGTCACGTTTTGAGTATTTGATTCAACTAAACGGAATGCGTAATCCAGAGTGAGTTGACCTTAGTAGAGTTTTACTTCCTTTTATAGCAGTAGTCTTTCTTTCTTTTTATAGTAAGTTTAGTAACTTAGAATAGTTTCCTTTTACAGTAAGTAAGTAGGCTATTATATTTTCTTACTTTTATTTATGAAAAACAAAAGAAAAAAGAGAGAAAACCATAAAAAATTCAAAAAAAGAGTTAATCAGAAAAAGAGTTAAGTCTTAGATGCATAGGTTCAAAGTGACGAAAATTAGCACAGTTAATACAAGCTCTAAGTATTTAGCTTTCACACATAATGCACCTAAAATTCTAAGTGTTTATCTAGTTTGATATGTTGGTAGGCATAATACATATAGGGAGTCTCAAGGCCAATTAAATATTCAAGAAAAAGTCAAACGTGTCACTGACTTAGATGTATGACCAATTGGTCTTAATTTTTATGTTAGAGACATACACACTTTGATTCTAAATGAGGTATGCAAACTTTCTGGGGATGTATAGTAACATCAGATACATCTTAAAGAAATGGAAAGAATAGAAAAATCATACTGAGTTAAGAGTCAAAACAAGTAACTCTGTTGTACGTAAGTACAGACCTGTTGCCTCTGGTTTGACTCGAGTTAGCAAGATAAGTCGCTTTGTTGTACGTCAGTACAGACCTGTCACCGCTGTCTTCCTAGCTTTAAAAATAAACATTAAGACAAACTAAGACACTTTGTTGTATGTAAGTACAGACCTGTGTCCGACATTTGCCTTTTAAAGAAAGTTTGCAAATACCAAAAAGTTATAATCATTGTGTGTATGCCTTGATCATAAAAGTATGTCTAAGTATGAGTCACGTAAGATAATTTCAAGATAAATAAAGAGGCCAAGGGATATTCCGAAGTGTAACATGTTTAAAGGGAAAATAATACCAACAATCGGCTAGAAATGTATGTCACGACAAACAATCAAAGGAATCAAAAATTCCAAAGTGTGAAAGTTTAAATACTGAAAGTGCGTATTTGACACCACAATCTTATTGAACCTTTCTTTGACTATACTCATCAAAAATATTTTGTTAAGTGTTTAGTATAGGTTGTAATTTTAAATAATGTAGATTAGTCTAAGTTTAATTTTTGTTCACAATTTTAACTTTAATTTAATTTATTTTTATTTTTTAAATTTTATTTTTTCTTAGGAAAAAGGTCAATATTACTGAGGGTGCATTCCTAGTTGAATAAAATAAACTTTGCGTGAAAATCTTGTGCTTAGGGTAAATGATTAGGCATAGTTTATTCCGTTACACGAAAAAGTTGTAAAAGTTGAAAAAGTTGAAGTTATTGCAAAGATTTTCAATATTTTCAAAAGTTTCAAGTTCAATTCGACTTTAAGGTAAAATCGAAATGCAATTCATGTTCGAATTTAGCAGGGCCTTCGAGTTTGGCATTAAATTCGAAAGATGTCACAAACTCGAAGGTGGTTGGTATAAATAGGTCAACAGTGACAAGTCATTATCACCTACCTTCGAATTTGAGCCTTCGAGTTTATTGTGAGCGATTTCGAGTTTGTGTGTTCGAGTTTGCCGTTTTCGAGTTTCATACTATTTGTCGAGTTTCTGTCCGTTTGTGTTCGAGACTACTAGCAGATCTAGGTATAATCAACCGTATTGTACAAGATTTAGGTGGTTTTAGACTCCATTTGAGCCAAAATTAATGGATTTTGAGGTTTTAATGGTGGAAAGTTTGTACTTCAAAATAACAAACTTTGAACCGGTGAAACATCAAATTGATTACAAATATCTTTGATTAGAACCTATTAGGACTAATGGATGTAATTTTCTAAGTCTAAATTGGTTAAAATCTTGAATTTTTGTTGTCATTCAAACCGACATGTTCGAGTTTGATCATGGTCTCGAATTTGATCATGGCTTCGAGTTTGGCTTCGAGTTTGTCATTAAACTCGAAGCAGCCAATAAATTCGAAACTATGGTTGTTCCGAACCTGTCATTCGAGTTTACCATTATATTCGAATTATTTAATTAAAATTAAAATCAAACTGTAGAAATTCATATGTGTTGGATTTTGTACTTACACAAGTTCAAAATATAACAAATTTGAATTTAAACAAGCATATGTTTATATGGATAATTCTAATATTTTATATACCTTATTGTGCAGAAATGGCAGATAGAGTTTTTGTTCCAAAGCATAATATGGTCAATTCTCCGGACAATGAGATACTTGAGGCTCAAGCATACCGCCAAATGGTGGATTTTTTGGTCGGTTCAAGGATTTCGTATGCTCTGTCGCATAACATTCAGATCGTAATCCCATATGTTAGAGAATTTTGGGATCATTTACAAGTTGATTGTACTGTTATTCCAACAGTATTAAGGACGAGGATTGCTGGACACCCTCTAGTGTTTTCAGCTGACGTCTTGCGCAGAGTATTGCAGCTAGGCTCTCCAGAGCAGGAAAATGGGCCGATTGACTTTCCGTTAGCAATCAGGCAAGCAACATTTATCAGAATGGGATATAGTTTGGATGTGACTAAGTCCTCTTACATGAAGAGTGGGCTGATAGGGCAACGGCGATATCTAGCACACGTCTTTATGGTGTGTTTTGCTGCCAAGAAAGCAGGATTCGATTATATCGTATCGAAAATTCAGTTGGGTATGATAGCGCTGGTGTACAATAAACGATTCAGCTATTCAGAGATGTTCTTTGCAGAGTTTGTTCAACAGATAACAGCTCCGGAGCGAGAAAGATTTTTGCTGTATCCGAGATTTGTGATGATGCTGATAAGGCATTTCCTTCCGAACGTGCCACAGCTGAACGAAATTCAAAGTGTTGCTGTGATTGACAAACAAATCTTTGCAGATTGTCAAGCTCATAGAGGAAGACTAGCTAGGCCAGTGGAGGCACCACTTTTTGGTGCGGTGGTCAATCCAGATTTCCAAGTCGGTGAAGGTGCCAATTGGGCAGGGGAAATTCAATTTCCACAGCAGCCGCAACAACAACAGCAACCGCAACAGCCAAGGCCTCAGCAACAAAGGAGGAGGCAAAGACCGTCAGCGAGATAAACTCAGGCAGCTAGGCCTTCAACAAGTCAAGTTCAGGAGCCAGAGGAAGCTGCTCCTTCAACCGTACCACCCGTATCTGATCCAAGGCTTCAAACTTTGGAAGAAATTTGGGCATCCGGACCGCATGCCAATGAGGAAATTACGGCTGAACTCGTTGGGCATATTTTGGAACCTCCAACTGGGGAAGTTGATATTTTTAAGCAGATCGATGAGTATCAACCTGAGGCAGCTGGTGAAGCCGAGTCAACTTCAGAGTCTGAGTCAGAAGAAATAGAAGTTAAGGCACCAAACACAGTGACAGAAGATCCGTCTGTTCACATAGGCACATATGGATCGCGGTTAATGGTGATTGATGAAGAAGCTAGAAAGAGAAGAGCTTTGAGGGAGTCAGAGGACTCAGAGTTTGAGGAAGAAGAAATCATTCCTTTGGTGCCTAGGCATAGGGCCAAAAGGCACCGTTTTATGCAGGGAGCTTCATCAGCCTCTACTTCTGAACCAGAAATGCCTACCGCTCAGCCATCAGAACCAACATCCATTCCGCCACCACCACCACCTGTTCAAACATCAATTCCCTCAACAGTCATCCCAACTCCCATCCAATCAATTCCATCCACTTCATCAACCTTCATAGATAATCAAAGGTTTTCTGAGCTTCGGAGCAAGGTTGACTTCCAACAAGTCCAAATCTTTCAGTTAACAAAAGCAATCGGTGAAATACAGGCACATAATGCAACTGTTTACAAGGAGAATGCTGAGTTAAAGGAATCTGTTGGAAAGATGGAAGAATAAAATCTTGAGCTTAAAACTTTTGTTGCAGATCAAGCTGCTGAAATCAGAACAATGAGGTCCCTTATTGAGCAGCTAATGAAAAATCTAAAAGCTCAGGGGGAGACAAGCTGTAGAGATGCTGAGGAGCAGCGAAGGGAAGGTGATGATGATGGCAATGATCCCAATGCACCTGAACAGAATGAGCCAGTAGATTTTCTTGCTGCTCTATATGCTGAAACTCAGGGGGAGCCTAGTCAAAGTGGAGCTGAAGGAGGTCAGGCTGGTTCCTCAAAGACTTATGAAAGCGAAATGAAAGACGCCTTGAGAGACATTGAGGAAGAAGTTATGGATTTTGATTCTGAAGAAGAGATAGAAGAGTTGGAAGAAGGAGAATTCATACCGGAGGATGTAGTTGATTGGAGATCTGACGATGAAGTGATAGAAGACGAGGACGATAATGTCAACGAAGTGATTATCAATTCACAGCCTATCACGGAGTTATATGTGCGAGATAATTACAATGTGATTGATATAGATGAGATCAAGATAGCCTCGGTCGAAGACTCTGAACTTGAAGAAGCAGAAAAGGAGCCTTCCAGGGCTGATTTAATGAATCTGTGGTTTAAGAAAGAAGAGAAGAAGGAAAAGCCAAAGATGAAGAAGAAGATGAGAGTTCCGGGGGCAGAAAGTCTCTCAGGAGGTATTATCAGCTGGTTCTTTGACAGAGAACTGCAGCTTTTCATTCTGAAGAGGAGAGATGGACTCCAGTATCTGAGGCGTACGCTTAAAGTATTTAATACATTGCCGAAGGTAGAAGTGAAGGAGTTAGCATGTAAAGAATTGATCAATATCGGTGAGGACCCATATGCTGAGGTTATAGCCAAGATAATAAGAAAAGAGGGCCGTTCTGGAAAGTTTGAAAGACTTAAGCCGAGATCAGGAAAAAGAATAGAGGATGAATCAAGGATAGATCCTCATAGGGGAAGGCCTTGGGCCAGAATGGTTTATAAACCCGTCAAGTGTTTGAAAAGGGTGCCTATGAAATCGATGCCACAGAATGTTTTGAGTAACATGAAATGATGGTATGTCGATAATGATACAACCGAAGCAGTCATGGAGGATACACAGGACAAAGTTATTTTGAGAGTGTATGATCCACTGCATTTAATAAACCTATCGAAGGACGATCTGAAGAAGCTACATGATCAACATATCTTCTTTCATGAAGGATGGAGATCTGAAGCCAGAAAGTTCCAGAAGATAGTTAGAGTATGTATAGATGCAGGTATATCTGCAGGAGGTAGTATATATGGTCCAGGTACTTAATCAAAATGTAAATAGTTAGAAGTTATCGTCAAGGGGAGTCTGTAGGTACACCCTGTGTGACGATAGCAGTCTAAGTTGTATTAGCATTTTGTCTAAGTCATGTTATGAGGTTTTGAATATTAACTAGTATTTGATATATGTGATTTTTTTGTGTTTGATATTTATTGTTTGTATGTTTGAACTTGGTGTAACGTATTACAAGAAGTTCAAACATAAAGTTCAAAGATTACTTCAAACATAAGTTAAAACATATACTCAAATAGAAGTTTGACATGTGAAATTCGAATTTAGTGTATATTCGAATTTAGCATAGAAGGTAAATTCGAATTTGTCATGTGGACAAATTCGAATGGGCCTTGGGCCTGGTTCGAGTTTGTCCCATGACAAACTCGAATGGGTCTCTATAATTAGGGATTAACTCGAATGACTAGCAGACTTTTGCAGAATTCCGTGCGTAATTAGCAGAAGGTGATCTCGAGTTTATCAGCAATCTGTGTGTGTGTTCGGAGAGAATCATTGCGTAGGTTCGTTCGTAGTCGTTCGTACAACGCTGTGGTAGTCTCCGTGTTCCGTGAGTGTGATATATCCGTCAAGCCGCTAACGAGGATTCCGCACTCGTTGGTGTGTGTCGCGTCTACATAGATCTGTAGTTGCAAGACCTTACAACCAAAGTTCATGCTAAATGACGTTTGCAACGAAATTAGCAACAAAAATAAGATGTGTTTGAAACGGCCGATGCTAAGCGAATTTAGCAACGAAATTTCAACAATCTATTGTTAAACAACAACAAAATACTTGTGTCATAAAATTTGGAAATTTTGGTTTCGTTGCTATTTTTTTTATTTAGCAACAATAGTTGATTCCTTGCTTTTAATTTTTTATAACTATATTTTATTGGTCATTGATAATGTGTATGTTTAGCAACGAACTTGTATTCCTTGCTATTGGAATTTAAGCAACGATACTTTAGCAACAATTATTGTTGTCGATTTTAGCAACGATACAAGTCGTTGCTAATTCCAAGGAAAAATTGATAGAACTTTTTTTGTTTCTGAACTAGCCATTACAAAAAACTGTATATGTAATACAATTTGTTTCCTACAAATCTGTTTACAGCCACAATTCATTCCTACAAACTTGTTTACAATAACAATACCATACACATACCGACTACAATCCATATAAATATGTATCTAGTTTTGTACTTTGTAAGTTTCAAAAACAATATATTCTACCATAAAGTTAGTATTAATGTCTTGGATGGTTAACAAACCATGAAATTTCTAGCTAGTGTTTGTGAGTTCAATAAGCACTATAACCTACCAAAAAGTTAGTACTATATATATAGTATATACCAATCATTGGTATCATCAAGGTTGCCATTGTCGAGTTGAGGAGCGCCATTAGCATTCTCAGAAGAATCTTACAATTTTTTCCCTGATTATCTCCTTATACTTGTTGAAAACTTTTTCAGCCTTTTTATCATATCATTCATCGTTTCCCTTTTGTTTTTTATGTAGCGTCTTGAATGAGGGTGAAGGTCAAAAAGGAAAATTAAATACATGTTAAGAACATAAAATCTATACTTGAAAGCACAAACCCGAATAAGCTGAGATCGAAATAGAGCAGAGAGTAGACAAAGCCTATCGACCTGTTGTGTTTCTTGTATGCGAGATCGAGATAGTAGATAACTTACCAGCAATTTAGATAGCAAAGATCAGTCGTCATTGATTGAAAGATTAAAGAGAAATAAAGAGCAAAAAAAAAAAAAAAAATTAGAGATAGGTAGGAGATAACGGAATTGATAAAAAAAAAAAAGGAATTGAAAAAAGTTCCTTATTTCTTCAAATATTTAAAAAAAATAACAACTTTGATGATAAAATTTAAAATAAAATAGGTTTTAGAAATAAAATTTGCGTTACATCAAATATCGTTTCTAAAAATAACAACTAATCCATACGGACGATTTAACATATGTTTTTAAATTTTATCATACTTATATTAGTAATAAATACAAAATAGTTATTGTTATATATTGTTGTAGTAATAAATGTAAATATAAATTTTATTTCAATTTTAAAATTTCATACAATTAAATTTAAAAGATTTAATCCTAAATTGTAAATTTATATAAAATGATCCACATTTACTCCGGTTGAAAGCAACCAGGTTTTATAACTAAAACTAATGGATCCTGGTTGTGTTGATAAAAACGGTTTCGTTATACACAATCGGGTTTTATAACGGAAAATAAAGGACCCCGATTGTATTGTTAAAAAGCTGTAGTTTGTTTAAAAACAATATTCTCTTCAAATAAACCTCTTTTTTTTACAGCTTTTATCTAAAATCACGATATATGTAGAGGGTTTCATTATGCTTTTTGTAGTAGTATGTCTTATGACGTCAATCACGATATTTAGTAATTTTATCTATGTACACATATTTCAATATAGATAAAAAAATTAATATGTATATGTATACAGTATGTATGTGTGTGTGTGTGTATATATATATATATGTTCAAAATCTATAGAAAATTATCTTTGACTGGAGTATTAGAAAACCATATTAAATGTATATGTTCATTACGGTAAAATGTTAAATTTAATGCACAACTACAATATACATATGTTCAAATGTGCCTTATTATTGACTAGTTCTCATCATTTACATGTTCATTAGGATAAAATGTTCCACTTTATGCAAAATAACAATGTGCACATGTTCAAATGTGCAATATGCATGAACATGTGTATATTACACATTTTTGCATGAAATTAAACATTTTGTCTTAATGAACATGTAAATGATATGAATTAGTTAATCATAATGCAATTTTGAACATATGTATATTATAATTTACATGAAATTTAACATTTATCATAATGAATATGTACATTTGATATGATTTTCCAGTACTCCAGTCTAATATAGTTTTCCATTGATCTCGACTTTATATATATATATATATATATATATATATATATATATATATATATATATATATATATATATATATATATATAAAGAGAGAGAGAGAGAGTTGAGAACTTGAGATCCATGGAGTACCATATTAAACTGGGGAACCGGAGTACCATATAAATGAACATGTTATTACGATAAAATATTAAATTTTTTGCAAAAGTGTAACATTCATATAAAATTGAATTAAAATTAATTAGTTCACATCATTTTTATATTCATTACGTTAAAAATGTTTAAACGTATAAATTCATGCAAAAGTGCAATATGCACATGTTCATACATTTGCACTTTTGAACATGTGCATATTGATATTTTGTATGCAATAGAACATTTATCATGATAAACATGTAAATGATGTGAATTTGTCAGTAATAAGGTACATCTGAACATGTGTATATTGTAATTTTGCATGAATTAACCATTTTATCGTATGGAAAATGTTCATTTAATTTGGTACTCCGATACCCCAGCTTAATATAGTACCCTATTGATCTTGTGTGTGTGTGCGCGTGCGTGTGTGTATTGATAACCAAATTTTGTTTATGCATCGATTTATAAATTTGTTTGTATATCATTATTATAAATTTCATTTTATTTTTCAATTTTTTATATCTAAATTTATATATGAATATAGAATTTTGTGAATAATTAGAATTTCATATTTATTTTTCAGTTTTGTAATTTTTTTTAAAAACAAATACTAATGGTTAAATTTTATTACAAAATTTAAAATTAACTAATTGAACAAATTTTTGATAAAAATAACAACGATAGACACTACTAAATTTCATTGTTAAAATAAAGTGAGAATGTTCCCACCAACATTTATATAAAAATATTAACGGCCTAATCTAGTTGCTAATTGAGAAAATGAAGTTTCTTATATTTAACAACGAATTTAGTAGTTGCTAAATTTAAGAAAATAAATGTTAAATGCTTGTAAAATACTTAGCAACGATGTTGCTAATTACTTTTCTCTAATTTAGTAACGGTTTTTTCTAGAATTTTTGTTGAAAAATAGTAGCGGTAGTTTTTCCTCCAATTCTTTTCTAATCAGCAACGAGTGTAGCAAGAAAATTTGTTGTTGTAAAATTACCATCACTTTTGGTATATTTCGTTGCTATTTGGTTGGAAAAAACATTGCTAATATCATCACTAAGATCCTATTGATGAGAAATCTTAATAAGGATCAAATCATTTTTGCTGATCATGATCGTAAAATTATAAGATTTTAAGATTAAGATCGGGATCTTAACAATCATGGTCAAGATGATGTACTAGATGATTATTCCTAATCTTCGTTTGAATCCGTGTTAAACTTGTTTATTCATGTGAACATGTCCTTATCATTTTCCACTTGAGATCCATGGAGTACCATATTAAACTGGGGAACCGGAGTACCATATTAAATGAACATGTTATTACGATAAAATGTTAAATTTTTTGCAAAAGTGTAACATTCATATAAAATTGAATTAAAATTAATTAGTTCACATCATTTTTATATTCATTACGTTAAAAATGTTTAAACGTATAAATTCATGCAAAAGTGCAATATGCACATGTTCATACATTTGCACTTTTGAACATGTGCATATTGATATTTTGTATGCAATAGAACATTTATCATGATAAACATGTAAATGATGTGAATTTGTCAGTAATAAGGTACATCTGAACATGTGTATATTGTAATTTTGCATGAATTAACCATTTTATCGTATGGAAAATGTTCATTTAATTTGGTACTCCGATACCCCAGCTTAATATAGTACCCTATTGATCTTGTGTGTGTGTGCGCGTGCGTGTGTGTATTGATAACCAAATTTTGTTTATGCATAGATTTATAAATTTGTTTGTATATCATTATTATAAATTTCATATTTATTTTTCAATTTTTTATATCTAAATTTATATATGAATATAGAATTTTGTGAATAATTAGAATTTCATATTTATTTTTCAGTTTTGTAATTTTTTTTAAAAACAAATACTAATGGTTAAATTTTATTACAAATTTAAAATTAACTAATTGAACAAATTTTTGATAAAAATAACAACGATAGACACTACTAAATTTCATTGTTAAAATAAAGTGAGAATGTTCCCACCAACATTTATATAAAAATATTAACGGCCTAATCTAGTTGCTAATTGAGAAAATGAAGTTTCTTATATTTAGCAACGAATTTAGTCGTTGCTAAATTTAAGAAAATAAATGTTAAATGCTTGTAAAATACTTAGCAACGATGTTGCTAATTACTTTTCTCTAATTTAGTAACGGTTTTTTCTAGAATTTTTGTTGAAAAATAGTAGCGGTAGTTTTTCCTCCAATTCTTTTCTAATTAGCAACGAGTGTAGCAAGAAAATTTGTTGTTGAAAAATTACCATCACTTTTGGTATATTTCGTTGCTATTTGGTTGGAAAAAACATTGCTAATATCATCACTAAGATCCTATTGATGAGAAATCTTAATAAGGATCAAATCATTTTTGCTGATCATGATCGTAAATTTATAAGATTTTAAGATTAAGATCAGGATCTTAACAATCATGGTCAAGATGATGTACTAGATGATTATTCCTAATCTTCGTTTGAATCCGTGTTAAACTTTTTTATTCATGTGAACATGTTACATCATTTTCCCTCCTTGCTATCTTTTTGATAACTATCTTTGTTCCATTCAAAAGCCTCTTCTAATTATATTTCCATCATTAAATTTATTCATAACTTGTCTAGGAAATTGAATAGAAAATAAAGTTTGGGGACATTTTCTTTTTGGTACATGTAGGACAAATTTCCAAAAAACGTAACATAAAATAAAAAATTTGATGATAAATGTGATGTGAAATTTTTTGGGTCAATAGATGTAATATAATATTCAGTTTTGACGAAAAATGGTATCGATGACCAAATGAAACTTCAGGTCGGAAAAATAGAAATTTATGTTACATTTCTTGGCCTAAAACTTTCAAGATACCTTTATTATCAAAATTTGTATTATATATATATATATATATATATATATATATATATATATATATATATATATATATATATATATATATATATATATATATATATATATATATATATATATATAGGGTTAGGTTCAACGGGGCACCTGTGTGCATCGTGCAACTTAGGAACCTATATACACCGTTAGATCTAGAAAATGAATGACTAAGATTACAATGGCAAAAGGGTAATAAAGATGAAATTCGTGTATGCATCATGATGCACGGTTCACATATTAGATATGCATAAGGGTATTTTGGGAAAAAAATAATATATCAAGTCAACTCAAAATTAAATTTATATTGATTGAATATTTAATTCAATAATCAAGTATTAAATGCTAATAAATTTATAAAATACACTTCTAAAATTATAAAATTTCAATTGAACAAAAATCCACCATTATGATTCATAATCATCATTGACTGTGCATCTTCGTATTCATCTTTCCTAGGGTTATGCATCATCGTGTTCACATGGGGCACCATGTTATGCATCATCGTGTTTATACTGTGCATCTTCGTATTCATCTTTCCCAGATTATGCATCATCGTGTTCATCGTGATGCATATCTAAAATTTAAACGTGTTAATCACCGTCTTCAACATGTTCATCATCATCTTGATGCACCGCTAATGTGCATCATGTTTGAATAAAAAACATCAACATTCATCCTTAGAGAGAGAGAGAGAGAGAGAGAGAGAGAGAGAGAGAGAGAGAGAGAGAGAGAGAGAGAGAGAGAGAGAGAGAGAGGTGGGTGAGGGAGGAAAGTGTGGAAGAAAATAGGGAAAGTGGTTAATGATATTATTTAGTTTCCTATTTTCTAACTAATCTATTAATTAAAAGATCAATTAATTTTTTAAAATAATTAGTATTCCCGTATTACCCTTATTGCATCCTTAGTAAATAGGTTATGCATTTTTGGTTCCCACTGGTTCCCAATGCATCGTGGTGCCCCATAGAACCTCAATATATATATATATATATATATATATATATATATATATATATATATATATATATATATATATATATATATGTATATATATATATATTGTTAGGCACAAAAAGGCCTCAGTCAAACCTGTTCTGCATCTGAGGGGGAGATTTTATAATCAAACCTGTTGATGCATTTGAAGGTCGAATTTAAGGCCTGTTATATGCCTTATTGAAACCTGAAAATGATTTGCAATATCAGTTTAAAGCTGTTCTATATGTTGCATGTGTTGCAACTAAGACAGTTCGTCCAAGCTGTTCTGTCTGCTGAACAGGCTGGACATAAACTGTCTACGCTGCTCTACACTGTTGAGCAGCTTGGGCATTTTTAAAGTGTTCTGTTCTTTGTGAACAGAACCTGTTCTTTGTGAACAGGCTAAACACTTTATGGAATTTGTTTCCAAGTCATCATGTATTGTTTTTGACTACAAGATCAGTTTACACAGTCGAAGACAAAGTGGAAAACAAAACTGCTCAGCCTGCCCACGCTGTTCTGTAACATGAAGACAAAAGGATATTTGAAAAAGGGTGACAGACCTTTTTCTTATATCAAAATAGGCCTTTACAAGGAAGAAAGACGCAAAGTTGACATTCCTAAAATGGTTAAAGGCAATGCAACAGTAGACAAAGTAAAAAGACAAAAGTTCTGCACATGTGAAGTCAAGTCTGCTTTTCAGAAAAGTGCAGAAAAGGTTATGTTGTCTTTTCAACAAGACTTCTTCTTTTTCATTCCGTCCAATGAAGATGTTTCTCTTAGATCCTCTAAGTGAGTATAAAAGGAAGCTTCTAAGGTCAGAAAGAAAGTGAAGAAAGCTAAGTGCTTAAACCAAGAGTGAACGTGCAAGTGTGATCTTCATGCATGCAAGTCTTCTGTAAACCAGCATCTGTGTGTCTAAGCTGTTTTACCTAAGCTGTTCCTTAAAAGTCTTGTAAACACATTGAGTGCATCTTAGTGAGTGTATTCAGTGTATACTAGTTCGAGTCTGTCTTAGACTAGTAAACATACTGTTGTATCTGTCATCTCAGCTTGAACCATTCCGCATTCAAGCTTGTTTGTAATTAACAATTGTTGATAATACATACAAACATTGAGAAAAAGAGTGTGTAGTTTTTAAAGTTCTGTATTCACCCCCCCTCTACAGCTTATAACTATATACTTTGGGAACCTTTCGGGACCTACAACTGGTATCAGAGCAGTTTAGAGTGTGTGTCATTCTAGATCTCTCATTCTCCCAAGTTTCCATGGACAACAGTGCTGCAAATTCTTCTTACTATGACAATGGCTCTATGGGCAAGCCTCCAAAATTTAATCATCAAAACTTCTCTGGTTGGAAGTGCAGAATGATGCTCTACTTAGAGAATCTGGATGTACAACTGCCAGAGATAGTGATGGAGGGTCCCTATGTGCCAACCTCTGTTACTACTATAACTCCAGCGGTTGAAGGAGCTGCTCCTGAAATCAGGACCTTTGAGAAAGCCAAAGCTCAATGGTCTGATGAAGACAAGAGATTGGTGGCTCTGGATGCAAAGGCCAGAAACAACCTGGTCATTTCTCTCCCTGATGATGTGTTCAAGCAGGTGGAGAAAATGAAGACAACAAAGGAGATGTGGGATACTTTGTGTACCGTCTATGATGGACCCACAATCACACTGGATAACAGGATCAACAATCTTGTTAGACAGTATGAACTCTTCTTTGCTAAACCAAAGGAGACTCTCACTGAAACCTACACCAGGTTCACTGCTCTAGTGAATGATCTCAAAGCTGTTGGGATCACCAAGGACAGCCTTACCCTGGTGAACAAATTTCTGGACATTTTACCTGAAGAATGGAACTACTTTTCAACAATTCTAAGGAACTCAGGTACTATCAGAAGTATGGATCTGGTCAATCTGTATGGTTCTTTACTGAATGATGAACAGTCAAGGCAACAAAAGAGAAATGCCTTGGAAATGTCCAGAAGAGGTGCAGCCTTTGTGGCTAATGTGAGACAGCCTGTTAATCAGGTGAATGATGTGTTCATTCAACCTGATCAACAGGATGATGAAAAGGAGGAGATGTCAGAAGAAGAAGATGCTGCAGATCTTGCTGAACAAGATGATGAGCAAATGATAGCCATGCTTGTCAAAAGGTTCAACAAGAAAAGGTTTGGAAGAAATATGCTGCAAGGAGGTTCAAGTGCTGGCAAAAAGAAGGCATTTGACAAATCCAAAGCTGAGTGCCTCAAGTGTGGCAAAACTGGTCACATAGCTGCTGACTGTGTGTCAAAAGCTGTTGGTCAGTCATCCAAACCCAACAAGACTAACAAGGATGATGGCTATAGGGTTAAGTACCTTATGGCCATGGCTAAGCTGAGGAAATTGGAAAACTCTGTGTCTTCCAATCGCCAAAAGGGACTCATGGCAGAGACATGTGACTGGAGGAATCTGATTCATCATCTGATGAAGAAGATAATCAATGTCTGATGGCCAACACTGATGTCCCATCAACAAGCAGTTTCAAACAGGATATGGCTGAAGCTGAAGTCTTCAGCAGCTTAGAGAACTGGAATCCTACAATGATGTATAAGGTACAAAATTTTGTGGCTTACAGTTCTGAAGAAAAAGTTAAAATGTTTGAATATATGCTTGTTGATCTCAAAGCTGCTGTTGAGAAGCATGATGCTTTATTATCTGAAATCTCTAAGCTTAAAGCTGATCTTAAAACTAAATCCAGTAAACTGGACAGTTTCCATAAGTTGGAAACTGAGCTTGATGAATTAAAACACGTCAACTCCATTTTACTGGAAGAAAAGAGAGAAACAGATATAAAGCATGCCAAGCTTCAAAAGATAGTTGACTCTTGGTGCCAATCTGCACAAAAAGTCAGCCATTGTATAAGTCAACAGATTCCTGCACAAATCCAAGCCTATCTTGGAGGGGATCTTGACACAGCAGCTTCAATTGTTGAGATAAGTAATTTGAAAGAAGATTTATCCACTCTTGGTGAACTTCCAAATACATTCATTCAAAATGTGAATGGTAAACTAATCTCAACAAACAGGTTTGTCAGGCCTCAAAATACTGACAGCTTGTGTGAACTCAGCTCAAAAGCTGATGTTGGAGTTTGTTCTCCAAAACAGCCTGCTAAGTGCTCTGCTAGCTCACACAAGCAAAAGAAAGGAAAACATGTTCAAACTGAAGCTGTGGATGCTAAACCTGTTGACAAAACAGGTTCTGAGTCCAAAGCTGTTGGTAAAAAGCATGTTAATCCTTTTGATGCTAGACATTTTGAAAATAAGTTTTCAAAAAGTAAGCAGCATGTTTTCAACAAGGGTAAGTCTCATGTTGAAAACAAAACTGCTGTGATTTCAAATAAGTTTTCAAATCATAGTGGTAAAATGGTTTTAAATGAAAATAAGTTTTTCAAAACCAAACACAGTGAGCATGCTGATAGGCAGCATAAATCACAGTCCAGTAGGGGCAAAGGCAAAGCTATTGCTCAAACTGAGACAAATGGGAATAAGTTTCCCAAACCTGTGGAAGTTCAAAAGCCAATCAAGCTTCCTGTCTTTGACATATGTCCTCCCAAAAAGAGGAAAGAAGAGACAGTCAAAGCTGTGGCTATTGAACTCCCCACACAAGCTGTTGATTCATCAAAGAATGCTAAACCTGCTAAAGGAATCAACAAAAACAGTTCAGAATGTGTTTCTGAAGGATCTTCTTCCAAAAATGCTAAAAAGAGAAAGTGTTATAAATGTGGGAAGAAAACACATCTGGCCAAGGACTGTCCTGAATCTGAGGACATAAGGCCTGTTGACTCTGCTGTTTCCCTCACAGCTGTCACAAGCAGTGGTGGAAATGTCACAGTCATGGAGGATGGTATACAAGCTGATACCATCCAGATAGGGAATATTAGTGTGGACATTCCAAATCCATCAACAAATGTTGATGAAGTAGGAGAACTCATCTCTGTGATGAGTTCCCCTAAAAAATGACTAATAATTCTCTTTTCACTCTACAGGAAAAACAACCTTCCCAGGTTTGGTACTTGGACAGTGGCTGCTCAGGGCACATGACAGGTTGTAAAGAATTGCTGAGTGAACTCAAGCCTGAAAAAGGGCCAAAAGTCACCTTTGGTGACAATGTGCAGGGATCCACTGAGGGATATGGAACTCTTAAAGCTGGTGCTGCAGTGTTCAAAAGGGTAGCCTATGTGGTTGGGCTAAAACATAACCTTGTTAGCATAAGCCAACTGTGTGATGCTGGCTACAAGGTTAACTTTGATGAGCACCTGGGTTACATATTGGATTCCCAAGGCAAAGTTGTGCTGTGTGCTCAACGAAAGAAAGGTGTATATGTTGTGGATATGCATTCTGCTGACCCCACAACTGAAACCTGTTTCCTCACAAGAACAAATGCTGATCTAAACTGGTTATGGCATAGGAGACTGTCACATCTGAACTTCAAGAACATCAACAAACTCTGTAAGAAAGAGTTGGTGACAGGTTTGCCTTCTATAACTTTTGCCAAAGATAGATTATGCACAGCTTGTGAGAAAGGCAAGCAGAGAAAAACATCTTTTAAATCCAAACACAATTTCTCTATTGATACTCCACTCTTCTTGATCCATATGGACTTGTTTGGACCTGTTAATGTCCCAAGTCTAGGAGGAAGAAGATACACTCTTGTAATGGTTGATGAGTTCTCCAGGTACACATGGGTGATCTTTCTGAAGAGCAAAGGAGAGGCTGCTAGAGAGATTATTGGGTTTGTCAAAAAGATGGAAATGCTGAACTCTGCCCAAGTAATGCAGCTTAGAAGTGATCATGGTACTGAATTCAGAAACAGTACTCTTGAAGACTTCTGTGAAGAGAAAGGTATCTCTCAAAACTTTTCAGCTGTAAGAACTCCTCAACAAAATGGAGTTGCTGAAAGGAGAAACCGAACTCTCATTGAAGCTGCCAGAACCATGCTGTGTGCATCTGGTTTACCTTCATCATTTTGGGCTGAAGCTGTTAACACTGCCTGCTTCACCCAAAACAGATCCTTAGTGGTGAAAAGGTTCAACAAGACTCCCTATGAGCTGCTCAAAGGGAGAAAGCCAAATGTCAGTTATTTCCATGTGTTTGGATGTCCCTGTTTCATTCTGAATCAAAGGGATCAGCTGTCGAAATTTGAACCTAAAGCTGATGAAGGTGTGTTTGTTGGCTACTCTACGATATCAAAAGCCTACAGAGTATACAACAACAAAAGAAAGGTGATAGATGAATCTATCAATGTCACCTTTGAAGAGTCCAAGAATGCCTCCACCAAAGCTGTTCCTGAATCAGTTTCAGGAGACCTCAACTTTGATGATCTGATGCATTCAATCAATGAAGAGGACTCAAAAGCTTCCACTACATCCAGTGTGGAACCTGTTAATCATGATGGACATGATGATGATTATGTCAATACACCCTGTGTGAATAAATGTACTGACTTAATTACAACTGCATGTCCAGAACCTATCAATGCTGATTTTCCCAGTTCCTCTGCTGATATGTTCAACAGTGGTCAGACATGTTCAACAAGTGAACAGGCTCAGGACAACAGTGTGTCTGAAAATCTTGAGAGCTGTTCAACAGGACCTGCTGAAGATGTTACAAACTCAGGTAAATCATCATTGAAAAATGATCCTAAGTGGATCAGGTGTCACCCCAATGATCAAATAATTGGTGACATCAACAAAGGGATACAAACTCGGTGGGACAGCTTAGGGAACTTTTGTATGTTCTCTAGTTTTGTTTCACTGATGGAGCCAAAGAAGGTTGATGAAGCTTTAAAAGATGCCAATTGGATCACTGCCATGCAAGAAGAACTCAATCAGTTTGAGAGAAACAAAGTATGGAAGCTGGTCCCTGCTCCTAAAGGTAAAACTATAATTGGCACAAAATGGGTTTTCAGGAACAAGATGGACGAGCAAGGTCATGTGATTAGAAATAAGGCAAGACTGGTTGCTCAGGGTTACAGACAGGAGGAAGGTATTGACTATGATGAAACATTTGCTCCTGTGGCCAGGCTAGAAGCAATTCGTTTGTATCTAGCCTATGCTGCACATAAGAGCATAAAGGTATTCCAAATGGATGTGAAGAGTGCATTTTTGAATGGGAAGCTGCAAGAAGAAGTATATGTCAAGCAGCCTCCAGGTTTTGAAAATGAACAACATCCAGGTTTTGTCTATAAGTTGGACAAAGCTCTCTATGGTCTCAAACAAGCCCGTAGAGCCTGGTATGACACTCTTACTGAATTCCTTATGAGCAATGGGTACTCCAGAGGTAAAGTGGATACCACACTGTTCATAAAGAAGGTGAAGTCTGACATTATGCTTGTTCAAATTTATGTGGATGACATAATATTTGGTTCTACTAATGAGCAGTTATGCAAGAATTTTTCATTACTCATGAAATCTAAGTATGAAATGAGTATGATGGGAGAACTAACTTTCTTTTTAGGATTACAGGTTAAACAAACCTCAACTGGAATTTTTATAAATCAAAGAAAGTATACTTTAGATCTTTTGAAAAAGTTTAAATTTGATAAAAGTTCTCCTATTAAAACCCCAATGGCAACCAATGTAAAATTGGATGCTGATGCCAGTGGCAAAGCTGTTTCAGTAACAGCTTACAGAGGCATGATTGGGAGCTTGCTATACTTGACTGCTAGTAGACCTGATATTATGTTTGCCACCTGTTTGTGTGCTAGGTTCCAAGCTGATCCAAAGGAATCACATCTAGCTGCTGTGAAAAGAATCTTCAGATACTTGAAGGGTACACCAGGTTTGGGTCTTTGGTACCCCAAAGACTCAAGCCTTGAACTAACAGGTTATTCAGATTCTGATTTTGCAGGCTGCATGTTAGATAGGAAAAGCACAACAGGTGGATGTCAACTCCTTGGTGGAAAGTTGATCAGTTGGAGTAGCAAGAAGCAGAACTCAGTGTCAACTTCTACTACTGAAGCTGAATACATTGCTGCTGGAAGCTGCTGTGGGCAGATTCTGTGGATGCAGCATCAGCTTGAAGATTATGGCCTTGTGTATAGGAAAACTCCTATTCTGTGTGACAACACAAGTGCCATAGCCATCTCCAACAATCCTGTATTTCATTCAAGAACAAAGCATATTGAAGTCAGACATCACTTCATCAGGGATCACATTCAGAAAGGTAATGTGGAGGTAAGTTTTATTTCCACCAATGAACAGCTTGCAGACATTTTCACCAAACCTCTGGATGAAACAAGGTTTAATTACCTTGTCAGCAAGCTGGGCATGTTAAACAAGAGTGACTAAGTGTTCTCTCAAGTCTACAAAGTTGTATGTCTCCCATTGCTCAAGTTTCTCAGAACAGCTTAGACAGAACAGGCTATGCATGTTCTGTACTTAGCCAATTTGTCTGAAAACTTGAACAGCTTGAGCATACAACAGGCTGAACAAAAACAGTTTACCCTGTTTATTTGTCCAGCCTGCTCTAATGGTCCAATCTTCAATCTGTTCACTTCTTCACACTGTCTTACAAGGCATTGTCTTGTAACCTGTTCAACTATTGAACACAACCTGTTCTCACAAAGGAGAACAGGCTGAAGGCACAGTTTGAAGGGAGAACAGCTTGAAGACTGAGAACCTTGTGTTGACCCTGATCATCACAGGTTTGACCAACAGCGTAGACCAAAAGTTTAATTACCTTTCTTCATAATTAAGTTATTTAATTTATGTTTTATTTAACTTAATTACTGCGGATAATGTGTGTTACGTGTGTTAGTGATCAAAAAGGTCAAGTGGTCTGACAAATGTTTCTGACATGGACAACCGTTCCGTTTTCCGTTAACAAACATTTCAAATCAAACCGCCCAAACCTTCTCTCTCATACACAATCACATTCAAACCCTATAAATACCAAACCACTGTTTCATCTTCGTCTTCCTCATCATCTCCAGAAATCCTCAAGAACCCTAAAATCGACTAAGTGTCTTTTGCTTCTTCAAACTTCAAAAATCCCCAAATGGCTCACAGACCTAATCCCTTTCTCCCAGTATTTGTTGGTGAGGATGTCATCAAACATTCATCCATCACCACGATGCTGACCATCAAACCCACCAACTACATTGCAAATCTCACTATCCCCAAAAACTATGTGGGGAAGGGTTATGAACAAATGGTGGAGTTTCTGAAAGTTCATCCGTTGAACTACGCAATGACTGCATCTCCTGGTGTCCTGTACCAGGAGATGGTGTATGAGTTCTGGTATACCTGTGCCTATCTTCCAGAATCCAAAGTCATTAAGGGCACAATACTCAATGGGACTCAGACCATTGAGATCAACACTGATCTGCTCAGGGAGGTGCTTCATCTACCAACTGCTGCTTCTTATGATGAGCCCCAAGCTGAAAATGATCAAATGGGAAATTTGCTACGCTTCTGTGGTGTGGCAGAACCCAAGGTTGGAGCAACACTGTTCAGGAAGGACCTCTCTCCTACCTACAGTTTCTTATTCGCCTCTGTGGTGATGTGCTTCAGCAGTAAAGTTGGTTCCTTTGACCAACTGAGCCGTGATGAAATTCCTGTAGTTCTGCAGCTTGTGGATGGAACTACCTTGGATATGGCCAAATGGATTTTCCTGAATCTGAGGAACCTGGTGCAGCAAGAGTCAAGACCAGCTGCTGTTCGATATCCCAGGTTTCTGAGCCTCATTTTCAGGCATGTATGTGGTGAGCATCTTTATAACTCTCAGCCTATTCTTAAGACTGCTGCATTCCCTGTTATTGGGAATAGAGTTTTCTATACTCCAGTCCTGCAGAATGAGCCTCCTCTATCAACACCAATGAGGAGGCTGCTAGGTTTAGTGGAAGGACCCTCTACTGTGAGGGTGGATCCAAAGACTGCTGCCACCAGCAAATCCAAAGCCAGGTCCAAACTTGTAAAGAGGACCCTGGCATCTGCTGAAGCTGGGCCTGTGAAAAAGAAGGCCAAAACAGCTCCATCTGTGTCTGTTCCCTTAGCCTCTGTGGCTGAGAAAGAGCAGACTCCTCACCCTGGCTCATCTGTTGAGCCTGAAGCCTTTGTGGCTGGTGCCTCTGTGGCACAAGAGACGATGGAACAGGCCAGCCCCACTGTTCCTAGCCTAGTCTCCCATCCTGTCCAAACAGATCCTCTCCCTACTCCACAATCACCTACATCATCCATCCATTACCAACGCAAATCATTAGCCAAAAAGAAATCAGCCCACAAAACCATCTCCTCTGTTTCCTCTCAACAGGAACCAGTTGTACAAATGGAGATACCCACATCAACTATCCCAGCCTCCCAACAGGCTGAGGATATTGAAAGATAGGAGCCCTCTCCACTCCACACTGTGTCCACACTGTCCCCCACTCATATCTCCTTACACCCTGAGTCTGCACGAGGTGCCCACGCTGCTGATATAGACCAATCAGCAGCTCAGCCTCAAACTTCTCTTCCCCATGATTCAGCTGTTCAACACCAAACAGCTGCTGAGGGACCAACAACACAAGCTGATGAACCTCAGGGATCATACCATCCCTTTGGTGAGGCTGCTTCCTCAATGCAAATTCCATCAGCAGGTTTCACCACTGCTGATGTTGAAATGCATATCCCATCTCCCAATGATGAGGTGCCTTTAGACCAAGGCACTGCAGAGGGAACCACCACTGGTCTTCATGAGGGTGTTGCAACACAAGCAGCATCTGAAAGGCCCCAAACATCATCCCCTTCTCCTGGTGATGCAGCTACAACCGCTGCTGAAGGTCCTCTTGATCCCTCTAACCTGGGCCATCTTACTTTTGCCCAGGCTATGGAGCTTCTATCCCAAGTCCCTCTTCCTTCTCCATCACATCCTCAAACACCAGCCTCATCATCATCTTCTCCCTCTACCCACTCCAAACAATCCACCCATACACCACCATCTCCCAAAGACCTGCCTTTGAAGGATCAGCTTTCTTTGCTGACCAACAAAGTTGGTTCTTTGGAAACCACCATGCACTCATTACCATCCATCATCTCAGACTCTGTGTCTGAGCAGCTCAAAGGATTCTTTGATACGTTTAAAGAATCCTTCCCAGTTACTCCCCAAACTGACAACTCTCCACAGCTGCTTGCACTCACTGCACAGCTGCAAACTGTATCCACCTCTGTCTCCTCTATCCTCTCAATACAACAGGACTCTGTGTCCTCCATGGCAGCCATTTCCCAACAGCTGTCTTCTATCCTCACTTCTTGTAACTCTACCCTTCCTACTACTTTGGCCAGCTTACAGACCGTCATTGGTTCCCTATCCAACTCTGTATCATCAGACCTTGCTGATGTGCGAGATTCACTAGAACTTCATCTTGCACAGCTGCAATCTCTGCTGTTCACAGCGTCTGATAGGGAAAATATTCTTAAGTTGACCACTCTTGCTGATTCCCACACATCTTCTCTTCAAACATGTCTTTCCCAACTTAGTGAGGTGAAGGATAACTTGGCTTACTTAGTGAACAGCCTTGTTGGTCCTAAACCCTCTAAACCTGCTGGCAAGCCTGCTGACTTTGTGTCTTCAGGCAGACCAGGTGTTGAAGTCGCTGCTTCATCTCCTTCAAAGGGGGAGAAGTCATCTGCCTCGAAGACTAAGTCTAAGGGGGAGAAAACTTCTTCTCCTAAGGAGATACCAGTGTCTGCAACTCACACTGATCAGCCAACAGAAATTTTTGAAACAGGTGCAGCTGAAGGTGCTTCTCAAGCTGTTATGCCTACTCAGGCTGTCTCTTCAAACCCTGCTCAGTCTAAGGGGGAGGAGAGCATTCCTGAGGACAGGCCTAGCAGCAAAAGGAAAAGGCACCTTATTCTTTCAGAAGAAGAAGAAGAAGAAGAAGAAGAAATTCCTGAAGCTGCTGTCCCTAAAGCAGCAGCTAAAGGAAAAGAAAAGGTAGCTGAGGATCCTATGCAGCAGAAACAGGCAGAAATGCAATTTCACAAGACCAGAGCCAAAGAGATGGGCCTCCCTATGCACAAATACTTTGAGTTTAGGGATGAACAGCTTCAAGCTCTGGAGGAATTAAGAAAAGAAGAAGAATCTGCCAAAGCTGCTAAGTCCTTTGCCCTCCATGAAGCAAAGAAAATTAAAATGTCTACCTTGGAGGTGCAAAAGAAAATAATGGAAGCTGCCAGGAAATCAGCAGGAGAAAAAGAGAAGGAAGTAGAGAAAGGTACTCAGGTCTCTGTGACCAAATCAACAGTACCATCTGCCAGAGCCAAATTCCACTTTGACAACTTGGCCAGAAAGAAATTTCATGATGTTGCTACTAGAAGGCTTGCCAAGGAAACAATTGTCAAAGCTGTTCCCATATCAAGAAAAGGCACACAGTGGAAACTTCAGATCACCAGGATGGGTGAAACAGGCCCTGAAATGGAATCATATGATCACACTGATGTTGCTCAAATGGGTTACAGGGAATGGGTGGAACTGGCAGTTGCCCTGAGCCAGTCTAAGTCAGAAACGGCTAAGACTATCAGGGCATACATCAAGAAGCTGATGGAAAGAGTAAGTGAGCTGGGCCTAATTCCAAAAGAAGTAAAAGAGGGTGTCTCTGTGACAAGCCCCAAAATAAAGGCCAGAAGGAAAAAGAAGGATACAGAGATGGAGATTCTCCTTGCTCAGATTGAACAGGGCGACCATGCCCTTGAAATAAAAGGAATTGACTACAGTTTGCCTGAAGGAATAGAGTTTGAAGACGGCAAAATAATAGAAGAACCTGAGCTGGGGGCATTTTTTGTAGATCCCCTACCTCAGAAGAAGTGCTTCCAAAGAGCTTCAGATCTATACAAAGTTGATCTGAGACAACTTACCGCCTTCAGACTGGCAGTTTCTTTCAGGCAGTCTAGCAAGTGGAGAGCAGCCATCTGGGAACAGCTCAGAGGCTTCTATGAAAGAGGGGAGCTCAATGATCCTAAGTTCATGATAATCAGAAGTGAAATTGAGGAGATTGAGGATACACTGGAAGAATTGGAAAGGATGGTTCAGGATCCTTCTCCACAGATTTGAAGTCCATCTACCATCTGGGTAGGTGAAGAATGGAAGCTGTCCATCAGTTGGACAGGCTTGCCATTATCTGCTCCCATCTCAAACAGTCCAAACATCTGGTACATTAGTTGTACACTCTGTACATTAGTTGTACACTCTGTACATTAGTTGTACATTATTACATAAGTTGTAATTTTTGTTTTTACATTAGTTGTAAAATACTTTAGTACATTAGTTGTACTCTTGTAAGAACATGTGTTGTTCTAGTATAGTCAAGAATCAGTGTATATATAAACTGATCTTTTACTTTACTGTAATGTTGTAATTTTATTTCAGCAAATGTACTGTAAAAATATATAGTGATTTTTGACAGGACCAGCTTGAACTGGTTATTGCAAATAGGGGGAGATTGTTAGGCACAAAAAGGCCTCAGTCAAACCTGTTCTGCATCTGAGGGGGAGATTTTTTAATCAAACCTGTTGATGCATTTGAAGGTCGAATTTAAGGCCTGTTATATGCCTTATTGAAACCTGAAAATGATTTGCAATATCAGTCTAAAGATGTTCTATATGTTGCATGTGTTGCAACTAAGACAATTTGTCCAAGCTGTTCAGTCTGCTGAACAGGCTGGACATAAACTGTCTACGCTGCTCTACACTGTTGAGCAGCTTGGGCATTTTTAAAATGTTCTGTTCTTTGTGAAAAGAACCTGTTCTTTGTGAACAGGGTAAACACTTTATGGAATTTGTTTCCAAGTCATCATGTATTGTTTTTGACTACAAGATCAGTTTACACAGTCGAAGACAAAGTGGAAAACAGAACTGCTCAGCCTGCCCACGCTGTTCTGTAACATGAAGACAAAAGGATATTTGAAAAAGGGTGACAGACCTTTTTCTTATATCAAAATAGGCCTTTACAAGGAAGAAAGACGCAAAGTTGACATTCCTAAAATGGTTAAAGGCAATGCAACAGTAGACAAAGTAAAAAGACAAAAGTTCTGCACATGTGAAGTCAAGTCTGCTTTTCAGAAAAGTGCAGAAAAGGTTATGTTGTCTTTTCAACAAGACTTCTTCTTTTTCATTCCGTCCAATGAAGATGTTTCTCTTAGATCCTCTAAGTGAGTATAAAAGGAAGCTTCTAAGGTCAGAAAGAAATGTGAAAAAAGCTAAGTGCTTAAACCAAGAGTGAACGTGCAAGTGTGATCTTCATGCATGCAAGTCTTCTGTAAACCAGCATCTGTGTGTCTAAGCTGTTTTACCTAAGCTGTTCCTTAAAAGTCTTGTAAACACATTGAGTGCATCTTAGTGAGTGTATTCAGTGTATACTAGTTCGAGTCTGTCTTAGACTAGTAAACATACTGTTGTATCTGTCATCTCAGCTTGAACCATTCCGCATTCAAGCTTGTTTGTAATTAACAATTGTTGATAATACATACAAACATTGAGAAAAAGAGTGTGTAGTTTTTAAATTGCTGTATTCACCCCCCCTCTACAGCTTATAACTATATACTTTGGGAACCTCTCGGGACCTACAATATATATATATATATATATATATATATATATATATATATATATATATATATATATATATATATATATATATATATATATATATATATATATATATATATATATATATATATATATATATAGAGGCAATTTTGCAATGCAAAATGACAAGAACTACAATATATATGAATAGAAATAAATATACACACCAACAAAGATTTGCACATCAACAGGTCGGGAGATTAGTTCTACTATATGCATAGAAAACGACAAGAATATCACTACCAACAAATGGACTTGTAAAAATTTAAATGATTATTATGGTCGGATTAGACCAACAAATGGATCTTTATAATTTAAACTAGAATATATAATATTAAAGTAACATATAAACCAACAAATAATGAATAAAATACAACTTTATTAACAGATATAAGTTAATAAGTTATCTTTTACCGTTGCTTTTTGTGATTTTTCATCTTTGGAATCGATAAATAACAGCTTCATTCGTCATCATGAAAAATACTTCTTGTTCAACCACACAAATTAGAGTACCATTCAAATTTATCTATTTGAATTATAAAACTTAAAATCAACAATTAAAGATTAAAAAGTAAACGAACTATGTAAATACAAAGTTTCAAGTATCAAATTTTAGTAATTCTATTAAACAGTAAACTAATTAAGTAAAGATATTAGACATTTAGACATAAACTTTCAAGATTCAAGATTCAAACTTTCAATTAAAGAGTAAACTAAATAATTTATGTATTTAACTAAAAACATAAACATAAAGTTTCAACTTTTTATTTTTTTTTAAGAGTTTATTATTAAACAACCAACATGTTTTCATGAATTTTATGTTTTCATCCTTCAATGTTAATTTTTTTCTAAAAAAAAATCCTCAAGTTAAATTTTCTTATAGGTTTGTGAAATTTGACTATCAGAGTTCCGTTATAATTGATAATCGAGATTTCTAAAACTGAAAATCATGTTCTAATTAATAGACAATTTTCACTAAATCAGAAAGAAAAAAATAATTTGATAACTTTTCTGGGAAAAAAACACAGGAGAAATGAAAACGCAAAAAATATGAAAGCATGTTGGTTTTTTTTTTTTCATAATAACCCTTCAATGAATTAAAAAAGAGGAAAGTAAAGATTATTGATTCTAGTTATTCAACAATTAACAAAAAAATAAACATAAATACACAATTAGCTAAATCCTAGATTCAACAATTCAAGTAACATCAATTAATTAAACCATAGAATTATAGATTAAAGCAAAAAATCAATACTGAAGGGTGAAGTCGTGAAAACAACCAATTTTTTATTTTCGGCTTAATCACCATTGTCACTGCTCTTTGTTTCTCTTCTTTTTATGCGTCGTCCGGAGTCTCTCTCTCTCTCTCCCTTTCTCTCTCTCTCTCTGTGTTGGTTTTAATTTTTTTTTTGAAAGAATCTCATATATACCCCTCCAAAACTTCATAATATCATATATACCCAGCCTAAAATTTTAATATCATATATATCCCTTCTAAACATCATAATATCATATATACCCAATTTTAATAATTAATATCACATATATCCCTCTTAAACTTCATTAATATCATATATACCCAAATTAATTAATTTAATTATTTTAGAACATTTAAAACTCACATTTAATATTGATTATTAATTAATGACCATTATACCCTTACTTATTTCTTCTTTCCACTAAACCTTCAAAATATCATATTTATCCAAATTAAATTAAAATATTATATCCCTTTAATAATTTTATATAATTTATTTTTGTAGATTTTACTATCTAAAGTCTTCATAGTAAAAAATTAACATTAACAAAAAAAATTTGTATTATATTTGTGCTCGTTCGTAATCAAATTGTGTCGTCTTATTATGTTTTCTTATTTGTTTTTTCCTGAAGTTTTCTAAATACAATTAATATTAAATATTATGTTCTTTCTTTTCTTTTTCTTTTTAAATTTATTGTTGTATTGCATTTTTTTAATTTAGTATATATCTTTTGTTTTCTATATACATTAGTTTCTATTTTTTTCAAGCTTGCTTTCGTTTTACAATTATTGTTTTTTCTAGTTTACTTTTTACTTTTTATATTTAATCTATTATTTGAATTATAACTTGTTATCCAATGTTATTAGTTGTGTATATTTTGTGTTAACAATAAGATTTTATATATATTTTATCATATATATTTAGAGTCTATATTATATCCCACATAGTAATTATATATAATTTATTTACCCAATTAAATTAATTATTAACATTCTATCCCACATAGTAATTATATATATCTTATTTTGTAAAACCTTTACCATATAAATTTTTGCTCAACAAATTAATATTAACAATATAATTATTGCGAAACTCTGGTTTGTTTAAAAAAACAACTGATTCTTTACTGATGAAAATAACCCTATAATTATAATAAAAAAATTAATTTACTAATAATATAAAATTTTCATCCGGTAATTTTAATATTAAAATATTTTATGTAACAATATATTAAACAAATTTTATAGAACTGTGCTCTAAATATACAGGATAAAATATATATAATTTTATTGTTAACACAAAATATACACAACTAATAATATTCGATAACAAGTTATAATTTGAATTTTAGATTAAATATAAAAATTAAAAAAGGTAAACTTATAAAAACCATAATTATAAAACGAAATCGTGTTTGAAAAAACATAGAAACTAATGTATATAGAAAACAAAAGATATATACTAAATTAAAAAATGCAATACAACTATAAATTCAAAAAGAAAAAGAAAAGAAAAAACATAATATTTAATTAGTTAATTGTATATAGAAAACTTCAGGAAAAAAACAAATAAGAAAACATAATAAGACGACATGATTTGATTACGAACGGGCAAAAATATAATACAATTTTTTTTTTTGTAAATGTTAATTATTTTTACTATGAAGAATTTAGATAGTAAAGTCTACAAAAATAAATTATATAAAATTATTTAACGTGATATGATATTATAATTTAATTTGGATAAATATGATATTTTGAAGGTTTAGTTGAAAGAAGAAATAAGTAAGAGTATAGTGGTCATTAATTAATAATCAATATTAAATATGAGTTTTAAATGTTCTAAAATAATTAAATTAATAAATTTGGGTATATATGATATTATTGAAGTTTAAGAGGGACATATGTGATATTAATAATTAAAATTGGGTATATATGATATTATGATGTTTAGGAAGGATATATATGATATTAAAATTTTAGGTTGGGTGTATATGATATTATGAAGTTTTGGAGGGGTATATATGAAATTCTCCCTTTTTTTTTACAACTGGTCTAATCAATGGGAGATAATAGATATTAGACTTTAATTTGGACTAAAAATGTCACTAAGTTTTGGTTTAATTTGGACTAAAAGTATCGAGTTTTAATTTTTTTAATAGTATAAGTTACCCAATTAAATTTTTGTCGGCTGCACACGTAAATTTTGAAAAAATTTACATTACGAAATGAGGTTATAGGGAAAGAGACCCATTGCACGGGCCGACTACCCTCGCCTTTGTGGGAGGCATATCATTATTTTATGAAGTTACAAGGTGTGAATGTGTATGGTTTTTTACGATTAGTAATGTATTGACGTTGCATATATCTCTTAATTTGATTGGTATTCCGGTGTTTTATTAAATATTGACATTCCATATTAAGAGCCAGACGTACGTTGTATATATTTTTTTAATGTATAACAATAAATAATACACCGAATTGGTGTGCAACGGAGTTTTTTAAATCAAATGGTTGTAGGTTCAAGTCTCACTTGAGACATGTGGTAGTGTAGGTTATCTTTACAAAAAACAAGAAATAATTGTATTCATCCATCAATCTCATCGATTTAATATGCACGTGTTTTATCCCTTGTCTAAGTTTACAAGTATATATACACAAAACAATACCCTTTCATATACAATTATATAAGTTCTTTAATATCGAAGCTGATGGACTTGTCGACCCAAAATAAACAACTATATATTTAATTTGAAACCAAACTCTTACAACCCGGCTATGTTATCGAGTTGACGACGATTCGTATGGAATCAAGAACTTAGTTTAAAACATAGAAATGTAGCATTTATTTAACTTTATAAAACATCATTTCTTGAAAACAATATATACCACATTTCTTATTGCCACCCTCCCCAACGCGTCCACCATGGATAATTATATGGATAACCATGTTGTGCTATATAATACCCATCTTCTTTGAATAACCAATAAGCATGTGGATGTGACAACGGTACAGGTTGAATAAATTTAGCAACCTTTCTGTCAAAAACATTAAAATCGGTTCTTTTTTCTTCCCAGAAAAAATGTCCCCAATAGAGAGTAGTGGCGAAGAAATTTTCACAAAAAGAAAAGAAGTACGGCGTATCATAGGTGATGTTATGATACCCAAGATCGACGTTCTTTGATCTAATCTTCGCGATTATTGTTGTATTTGGGATCGAATTATAGATATTAATCGTCCAATAGTATGGGGTCAAGCAAATGCTTTCAGAAGGGGTTATGCAAACACAAGTGAAAGTTACTAACACAACAAAAAGATATAAAAACCTTTGTGTTCCCAAAATACACATTTTTTCAAGTGATCAATGATTTTGAGTGGATGTGTGTGTGCTTTCAGAAGGGGTTATATATACACACACATTAACGACAAACTAACCTACTACTACTCCTAAACTACCCATTTGTCTACTTTTATCATTTAAATTCAAACTTGCCTCTGACGGGAGTCGAATCCGTGACATCAAACTTACATATCACTCTCATTTGCTCATGTAGTTATTTATGTGTGAAATACCAACATTTAAATATCAATAAATATTGCATTTATTATTGTAATCTATGTATACATATTGCTAATTAATTAAAATGTGAAATAAATGGTGTGAATACTTATAGATATTAAAAGAATTCTTTAAGGTGTCGTTTGGTTCACTGGAATTCAAGGGAATTGGAGGGGAAAGAAATCCAATTCCAGTCAATTCATGTGTTTGGTTCAACTATAAAAAGGATTTGGATTCCATCAAAATTGAATATTCCAATGAATGAAGAAAAATAACATTTATTCACACTATGGATTGAATTCAATTCCTTTTAAAAACAGAAAGTGGTTGATTACAATATTACCACTTACGTTAAACACACTACACCACACCAAGTCATGTCTTACCCCACCCACCCAACTTACCTACCTACCTACCCACCCTATCCCATCCCACCCACTTCTAACCTACCCACCCCAACTCTACCTATGCTATCCAACCTACTCTTACCTACTACTCATCATACCTACCCCTACCTACCTACCCACCCACCCCATCCTATCCTACCCCATCCCACCCATCTCTAACCCACCCACCCCAACCCTACCTATGTTATCCAGTCTACTCTTACCTACTACCCACCATACCTACCCCTACCCATCTACTCATCCCTCATCCATCATCCATTACCCACCCCACCCAACCCACTTACCTTACCTATGCTATCCAATCTATTCTTACCTACTACCTACCATCCTACCCATACTCATCCCTCATCCACCCCACCCATCCTACCCTACCCTACCCTACCCTATTCATCTAATCCTATTCCTACTTTATAGACTTATTCACCTCTACCCACCCACCTTACCCCACCCCATCCCATCCTACCTCTGCCCGCCTACCCTTACCTATCTACGTTGTCCGACCTACTCTTACCTACTACCCACCATACATACCCCTACCCACCTACCCATCCCTCATCCACCATACGTTACCCACCCAACCCACCTACCCTTACCCTACCTACGCTATCCAACCTACTCTTACCTACTACCCACCCACCCATCCCTCATCCGCCCACCCACTCTACCGTATCCATCTCATCCTATCCCTACCTTAATTAGAGACTTATCCACCTCTACCCACCCACCCATCCGACCCCTACCAACGAATTATGAAATTGGATTCCAATTTCATTTTCAGCCAACCAAACATGATTTGAATTCCAATTCCAATTCCTTGTAGATTCCAATTCCTTATCAGATTCTAATTCCTTTTAAAACGTTCTGCGAACCAAACGTCACCTAAATGTTTGAAAAATTACAGTACTTATTTATGGTAAAAGTTTATTAAAGTTAAAAAATTATATTCAATCTCGTATATTCATATTCATTGTGTTAAAAAAATAGTAAATTTCATGTATACTTTCCTTGAAGGTCATTTAATTCATTGAATCAAAAGGAATCTGTTGGAATATAATTGGAATTTTTATTTTAAAGTAGTGTTTGGTTGGGCTGTAGATAGGAAAAGGAAAATTTTAAGACGAAAAGATATTATGTGTTGCGATGTTGGTAATATGTTCTCCAGGATGGTTCATGGGGAGAATGAGCATTTCGGGCATAACACTCTTAGGTGCGCTACCAAGCGCAATTACGAGTGTTGAGGGGCTTCCCAACGCATTGATGACCGTCTAGGGTTATGAGAAGCTGGAGCTTAGCGCTACGATGGCCATTGAGGGCTGAGAGGAGTGAGGTCGAGCGGTGTGGCGGTGGTGCTGCGATGGCGGCGGCGGCGCTAGGGTTTAGGCCGCTGCCGTTGTGGAATTGCGAGAGCAAGAGAGGGAGCGTGAGGGTGAGTGAGGGAGACGAGAGCCGAGAGGAGTCGGTGGCGGTGGCGGTGGCGGTTGTCGTGGTTGGTGGTCGCCGGTGATGGCGGCGGCGGTCGCCGGAGTGTAGTAGAGAGAGCAGAGAGAATAGAGTAGAGAGAGAAAGTGTTTGACTGAGTGTGTGTGTGGGTAGAGTGTGAACTGAGAAAAAAGGGGGAAAAGGAAATGGGATCCGGATCTTTGACCCGACCCGACCCGAATCCATTATATATATAATTAATTGTTGTATTAATTAATGAATATTAATTTAGTTTTTTATACTTTAATTATTGTACATCAATATTTCATTAATTAATAATTAGTCTTAACTTATTTAATAAACCTAAAATGTTTAGTTGGGAAAAATATGAATAAATTAATTAACAATTAAATTATATAATTAGGACAAACTTTAAGTTAACTTATTATTAATGAGTTAATTAATTATTCACATTTATGATTAATAACATTTATACGTTATTATTAGTGGCTGAAATGGTTACTTAAATTTAAGTGAACAGTAACCTACATTTGGTTAATTATATAATTAATAACTTGTTAAATATTAATGTGCAATTGCTAGTGTAGTTAATTTAAATATTCATTGAGATTGAATTATACATTAAAATTATACCAATTAAAGTGGACAGAAAATTACATAAATAATTATTAGAACACCGCTTCGATTAATAATGCCGAACCGAACTTAATAATTATTAAGTACAAAAGTATGTATTAAAATAGTGGGATTGGGTATCTAGGAGACCAATTTAGTTAATATCTATCGATTCCCTAATTTAAGTTCGTTCTTATAGATCGGGTTGATTCGTAGCGGTTCAGTGGTCATCGTGAATTTTGCTAAGCTGCTATTAAGGTACGGATTCCGTACTTTTTTCTGCGTTATTCTTGAGTTGTTTCGTTGTGTGAATTGCATGCTAATACTTGACAGTCGAACTTTTATATCTCGTGTCAGTTTCCTTATTTATATTATCGAAAGCAAATATCGATTTTTATCGCTCGAAAACATTTGCGAAAAACATATTTTGAAACTGATTATATTCATGGCTTGTTGCGAAAGTTGATAATGCTTTGTGAAATGTGGCCCTTTTTGTATCGAAATGATTATTTAATTTTGAGATGTTTATGCGGGCCTTTTGTTATGCTTGAACCCTAGACAGTAGAGAGGAGATAGGATTATCGAGTGAACTACCTGTGGAGGTACCACAGGCATGCCATTGCGGCACCAGTGGCATGACACTTCCGTAACAGTGTGATCGGTTACGGCGTCTCCCTTTTGTTGTGATTGTGATTATGAATGATTGTGATTATGTTTATGATCGATAGAGATCATGTTAGCTCGGGAAATGAGCTGTTGATTATTTCAGGGAGGCGTATGGATGCATCCTAGGCTATGTTATGAATTTTGCGGAAGTGAGGTGTAATGCCATACACTCCTTCCGGCCAGATGCACTGAGGTGGCGCATTCAGTGTAGTCTTGAGAGTGATTGTGAGATTGATTATTGTTTATGATGTTAGGCCACTCGGTAAATATAACCCAACTCTTTGTTGCATCAGCCATTATATTCTTTGTTTGATCTGGTGTGGAGGTAGATATCTGTTTTAAAGAAAAACCATTTTCAAAACATTCCTTTTTAAGAAACTTATTTTCAAAACATTCCTTAGTCTTTGAATTCCTATTCGTTGCACTTGTAATAGATCTCCGTACTGGGCGTTTGGCTCATGCTGTGTTCTTTCTTCCGGCAGGTACTCAGGGGTGATGATGGGCAATGTGCAGAAAGTTGACGACTATTGGAGGATTAGAATTATGTTAGATATTTTAATTGCTTTAATAAATAAAGATCGTGAACGTTAGTTAAGTTGGGTTTGCTATATTTTGTTAATTGAGATCAGTTGGAATTTATGTTAAGTTTTGGAAGTTTAATAAAGTATTTAGTTTGCTTTTGATTAGATGAGGTAGTTTATTAGCATCGTCGGTCCACTCGGGATCGGGGTGTTACAGTTGGTATCAGAGCCAGGTTTCGATTCCTTAGTAAGCAATAGACTTTGGCTTGTGAGATTGGGTAGACCATGGGTTAGGATTTTGTTTGTTCCATATTCTTTCATTATTTACGTTGATCGTTGTGATTTCTTTCGAAACTATGTAGATGCCTCCTCGTAGATCGACTCGCGGCCCAAGGAGAAACACCCGCAGCGATAGGAACAATGAGGAAGCTAATGCGACGTTTACTCCCGCTCAGATGACTACACTGAATCAAACCATTGTTGCAGCCATTGCCCAAGCAGTGCCTCAAATTCTGGCAGCTGGACAGAGTCAGGGAAATAATACTAATACTGGGGTGGCAGATCAATCGGAGAATGCTCAGGGACCGCCTACGTATAAGTTGTTGGAGAAGTTTCAAAAGCAGAAGCCTAATTCTTTCAGTGGAGGGAAGAAACCAATTGATGCAAGGAATTGGATAGCCCACTTGGAAAAGATTTTCGAAGTCCTGGAATGCACCGAGAATCAGAAGGTACGTCTTGCTACCTATAATTGGAAGGAGATGCCCACTCCTGGTGGAAGACCTTGAAGGATGTAGAGGGTGACGGGTTCCTGGAGTCCTTAGCTTGGAGGGATTTTCTGGAGATGTTTTACTAGCAGTACTTCCCAGCGGCAGATATTCAAGCATGCGAGAGAGTATGCAAGCATCCATCAGGGAAACGGTGAAGATGTAAGTGCCTATATGGAGAGATTTGTGCGAATTGCGGGAATAGTTGGCGCTACAGCTGGAACCGCGAAGCAACAAGCTAATAAGTTCGTATGGGGGCTACGGTATGAGATTCGACGACAACTAGTCGACAGAAAGCATGACAAGATTTCGAATGCGGCCGATGCAGCAAAAACTGTGGAAATGGAGAGGGCGGACTTTCGTGCCAGTAAGGGAGGTGACCGAAAGAGGGGCCGAGAGGAAAACCGAGGTCAGGGTTAGGACCGAAATGTAAGGTTTCAGTCGGGGCAAAACTTCGATGGGTATAGGAGGTTTCATCAGGGTCATCGGCAGAATATTGGGAACCAGCAGCGTTTTGGGCAGCATGGTAAGTGGCAGGGTCAGAGGTTTAATTGGCATGGGGGTAATAACCAGAATAGGAACAGCGGATTCCAGCAGGGAGCAAAATCAGTTGCCGGCACCTAACATGTTCAGACTTACTGGAGCGGAACCAGTGAACAATAATCAGGCTATGATTGCGGCATGTAACAGATGTGGGACATTTCACCCTGGGAGGCCGTGTTTGCAGGACAACAGGGTTTATTATAATTGTGGCCAGCATGGGCACATGGCTAGAAGTTGCACAGCACGTCAAGGGAATAATCAGCAGGGAAATCCGAGGGGTAATCAGCGTAATAATAATCAGCTAAATAATGCGTGTAATAATCAACAGGTCGGTGCTGGTAATCAGAGGGGAAATGCTGGTAGAGTCTTCGCCATCACTGAGCAGCAGGCTGCTAATGCTCCAGGTACGATATCGGGCTTACTCTCTTTGTCGGGCCGAGAGGCTCATGTCTTATTTAATACGGGTTCCACGCACTTCATTATCTCTTCATCATTTGCTCAGCGTGTCGGTTTGATTGCTACGAGTCTAGAGTCTTCTATCTCTATCTCTACTCCCGTGGGGAGTTTTGCGGTTATTGAATGAATGTTTCTCGATTGTCCGTTGTGTGTCGAGAATTATGTTTTTACTGCTCAATTATTACCTATGTCCATGCGTGACTTTGATATTATTCTGGGGATGGATTGGTTGACCGAGCATCGGGTCACCATCGACTGTCAATCTATACGCGTCATCTTTGGGGATCTCGAAGATCCTAAGTGTGTCTATCAGGGGTTTCGACCTAGTGGCGTTATTCCGATTATCTCAGCTTTGGAGGCGAGGATATTGTTATTGAAAGGTTGTGAGGGGTATTAGCTTCTGTTGTCGATACTGCGAAGGAAGGAATTCCTATTGACGTTCAGTCGGTTGTGGGCGAGTTTGCCGATGTCTTTCCAGAAGAGTTGCCGGGTTTGCCACCGGAGAGAGAGGTGGAGTTTACAGTTGAGTTGGTTCTGGGTGCTGAGCCCATTTCCAAAACGCCGTATCGTATGGCGCCGCTTGAGCTTCAGGAGTTGAAGGGGCAGTTGCAAGAGCTTCTTGATCGTGGCTTTATCAGACTGATTGTATCACCTTGGGGTGCACCGGTTCTTTTTGTAAAGAAGAAGGATGGGTCAATGAGGCTATGCATAGACTACCGAGAGTTGAATCGGGTCACGATCAGGAATAGATACCCACTTCCTCGTATTGAGGATCTGTTTGATCAACTTCAGGGTGCAAAGCATTTTTCAAAGATAGATTTGAGGTCGGGATACCATCAGTTGCGAGTACGGTCAGAGGACATTCCAAAGACTACTTTTCGCACCAGACACGGTCATTTTGAGTTTATGGTGATGCCTTTTGGTTTAACCAACTCTCCAGCCGTATTTATGGATCTGATGAACCGTGTATTCCATGAGTACTTGGATAAGTTCGTGGTGGTGTTTATTGACGATATCCTCGTGTACTCTAAGTCAAGGGAAGATCACGAGGAGCATTTGAGGACGGTCTTGGGGACTCTCAGAGAAAAGAAGTTGTACGCTAAATACTAGAAGTGTGAGTTCTGGTTAGAACGTGTGGCTTTTCTAGGGCAAGTGATATCAGGTCAGGGGATTGAGGTGGATCTAACAAAGGTTGAGGCTATCACTAATTGAACGAGACCTACTTCAGTGACCGAGGTGAGAAGTTTTCTCGGTTTAGCTGGGTATTATCGTCGGTTTGTGGAAGGGTTCTCGTCGATAGCATTGCCGTTGACTCAGCTTTTCAGAAAGGGAGTGAAGTTCGTGTGGTGAGAAGAGCGAGAGAAGAGCTTTGAGGAGTTGAAGAAGAGGTTGGTGTCAGCTCCAATTCTTGCGGTACCGTCTGAGACCGGAGGATTCCAGATTTACAGTGATGCTTCGAAGAAAGGTTTGGGTTGTTTGCTTATGCAGAATGGGAAGGTAATTGCATATGCCTCTAGGCAGTTGAAGCCGTACGAGGTTAATTACCCAACACACGACTTAGAAATAGCTGCCGTGGTATTTGCGTTGAAAATCTGGAGACATTACCTATACAAAGAGACTTGTGATATTTTCACTGATCACAAGAGCTTGAAGTATATTTTCACGCAAAAGGAGCTTAATATGAGGCAACGAAGATGGCTTGAGTTGTTAAAAGATTATGATGCCAAGATTCAATACCACCCGGGGAAAGCTAACGTGGTTGCAGATGCCCTCAGTAGGAAAAGTTCAGGGAATGTGGCGTGTTTCGTTACTCAGCCTCACATTATCAAAGACTTGGAGAGGATGGAGGTAGAATTGCATGCAGGCAGATCAGATAGAAGTTTGGCTCACCTCAAAATAGAGCCTAATCTGGTGGGGAGATTTAAGGAAACGCAGAGTGAGGATGGTGAGTTGTTGGGTGTCAAGGAAAAGGTAGAATAGGGGAAGTTGCATGATTTCTGGGTTGATGACGTTGGTGTGGTGTGGACTGGTAGCAGACTGTGTGTCCCCAAAGATGCAGATATTCGAGAGGCGTTGTTGACAGAGGCTCATAGCTCGCCTTTCGCTATACATCCTGGTTCCACAAAGATGTATAGAGATCTAAAGAAGCATTTCTGGTGGAATGGCATGAAGAAGATTATCGCGGATTTTGTTGGGAGGTGCCTCACGTGCCAACAAGTCAAAATTGAGCATCAGCGACCGAGTGGCCTCCTTCAACCACTCGAAATACCGGTTTGGAAATGGGACGAAATAACAATGGATTTTGTCACCGGTTTGCCTAGGACGCTGAAGAAGAATGATGCCATATGGGTAGTGGTGGACCGGCTGTCGAAAACAGCTCATTTTCTACCTATCCGTGAAAGTATTTCTGCGAGTAAGTTGGCGGAGATTTTCCAAAGGGAGATTGTCAGACTTCATGGGGTTCCAGAATCAATTGTGTCATATAGAGATCCGCGTTTTAATTCTCGGTTTTGGAAGGGATTACAGCAAGCATGGGGTACAAGACTTAAATTCACTTCGACTTATCACCCTGAGTCAGATGGACAGTCAGAAAGGACCATCCAAACGTTAGAAGACATGTTGAGGTCTTGTGCGTTAGATTGGAGTGGCAATTGGGACGAGTATTTGTGCTTGGTGGAGTTTGCTTATAGTAATAGTTGGCATGCAAGCATTGGCATGGCACCTTTTGAAGCACTATATGGGAGGAAGTGTAGGACTCCGATTTGTTGGAATGAGGTTGGTGAAAAGGCCATTGAGGGGCCTGAGCTTGTTAGGGTGACAAATGAGAAAGTCGAAGAAGCAAAGCGAAGAATGAAAGAGGCTCGTTCACGGCAGAAGAGCTATGCAGATAAGCATAGGAGAGATGTGGAATTCGAACCGGGGGAGCACGTGTTTCTGAAGGTTTCTCCTTGGAAGGGGGTTCGTCGTTTTGGATGGAAAGGGAAGCTTAGCCCAAGGCATATTGGTCCTTTCGATATTTTGGAGAGAGTCGGCGAAGTAGCGTACCGAGTGGCATTGCCTCCTGCATTGTCACATGTTCATTATGTGTTTCACGTTTCGGTGTTGCGTGGCTACAATTATCATTCGCTTATGTGGTCCAATATCCGTTTGGTGAGATCAGGGAGGATCTTTCTTGCGAAGAGGAAGCAGTGCAGATCTTAGCTCGTGAGGAACGAGTGATGCGTAATAGGACCATTCCGTTCGTTAAGGTGTTGTGGAGAAATCAATCGGAGCATGAGGCGACATGGGAGCTCGAGGAATCGATCAGAGAGCGTTATCCCCATCTTTTCGGTAATCTAATCATCTCTTAGTTTCTTTAGTTTGATTCCGGGGACGGAATCCTTTTTAAGTGGGGTAAGTTATAATAACCGTAAAATTTTAAAGCATATAAATGTAAAAACACACAACTAATCTAAAACATAATAACAAACCTAATGATGGTTACAATAAGCATAGCGATATGAACTTTCTTTTGGCGATTTCGGGGACAAAATCATTTTAAGTGGTAGGTGTTATAATATCCCGAATTTAATACTTGGCGATTTCGAGGACGAAATCATTTTAAGTGGTAGGTGATATAATAACCCGAAAATTTAATAACAATATTAATAAATAAAAAAATATAAATAACAACAAAATTTTAATAAATTATTATTGGTTAATTAAGCTATAATTTTATAATGTTGAAGAGAAGGGAGACTTAAACGAATAATTACATTATTTCAGTGAAAATAAATTAAACTGGGCTTAAATAATAAAATAACTAAACGAGCCCAAGCCCGGTTACAAATTAGGGTTAAATCAGTATTAAATAAATTAATAACCCTTAAACAAATCAGTAAAACGAAACCCTAGCTGCTGTAAACTATTGTTGCAGTTCATCAAGAAGCAAATCAATATTCGTGTTCGTGGATCTTCTTCAACTGAGGTAACAAACTTTACTAAACTATCACGTTCTTGCTAAGCTTGTAAACATGATGTTTGTCTCTGAAAAATATGAAGCAAACCAGATCTATACGTGATAAAAGATAAGAAAACGAACCTGTTATTAGGGTTGAGCGGCGGTGATGATGGTGGTTTCATGATCGGCGGCGCCACACCAGGGACGACCGCAAGGGTCCTGGTCAGCGGCGGCCGTTGAGGGCTGAGAGGAGTGAGGTCGAGCGGTGTGGCGGTGGTGCTGCGATGGCAGCGGCGGCACTAGGGTTTAGGTCGCTGCCGTTGTGGGATTGCGAGAGCGAGAGACGAAACGTGAGGGTGAGTAAGGGAGACGAGATCCGAGAGGAGGCGGTGGTGGTTGTCGTGGTTGGTGGTTACCGATGATGGCGGCGGCGGTCGCCGGAGTGTAGTAGAGAGAGCAGAGAGAAGAGAGTAGAGAGAGAAAGAAGAGAGAGAAAGTGTTTGACTGAGTGTGTGTTGGGGTAGAGTGTGAACCGAGAAAAAAGGGGGAAAAGGAAATGGGATCCGGGTCTTTGACCCAACCCGACCCGAATCCATTATATATATAAATTAATTGTTGTATTAATTAATGAATATTAATTTAGTTTTTTATACTTTAATTATTGTATATCAATATTTCATTAATTAATTATTAGTCTTAACTTATTTAATAAACCTAAAATGTTTAGTTGGGACAAATATGAATAAATTAATTAACAATTAAATTATATAATTAGGACCAAACTTTAAGTTAACATATTATTAATGAGTTAATTAACTATTCACATTTATGATTTATGATAATTAACATTTATATGTTATTATTAGTCGCTAAAATGGTTACTTAAATTTAAGTGAATAGTAACCTAAATTTGGTTAATTATATGATTAATAACTTGTTAAATATTAATGTGCAGTTGCTAGTGTAGTTAATTTAAATATTCATTGAGATTGAATTATACATTAAAATTATACCAATTAAAGTGGACAGAAAATTACATAAATAATTATTAGAACACCGCTTCGATTAATAATGGGGAACCGAACTTAATAATTATTAAGTACAAAAGTATGTATTAAAATTGTGGGATTGGGTATCTAGGAGACCAATTTAGTTAATATCTATCGATTCCCTAATTTAAGTTCGTTCTTATAGATCGGGTTGATTCGTAGCGGTTCAGTGGTCATCGTGAATTTTGCTAAGCTGCTATTAAGGTACGGATTCCGTACTTCTTTCAGCGTTATTCTTGAGTTGTATCATTGTGTGAATTGCATGCTAATACTTGACAGTCGAACTTTTATATCTCGTGTCAGTTTCCTTATTTATATTATCGAAAGCAAATATCGATTTTTATCGCTCGAAAACATTTGCGAAAAACATATTTTGAAACTGATTATATTCATGGCTTGTTTCGAAAGTTGATAATGCTTTATGAAATGTGGCCCTTTTTGTAACGAAATGATTATTTAATTTTGAGATGTTTATGCGGGCCTTTTGTTATGCTTGAACCCTAGACAGTAGACAGGAGATAGGATTACCGAGTGAACTACCTGTGGAGGTACCACAGGCATGCCATTGCGGCACCAATGGCATGACAATTCCGTAACAGTGTGATCGGTTACGGCGTCTCCCTTTTGTTGTGATTGTGATTATGAATGATTGTGATTATGTTTATGATCGATGGAGATCATGTTAGCTCGGGAAATGAGCTGTTGATTATTTCAGGGAGGCATATGGATGCATCCTAGGCTATGTTATGAGTTTTGCGGAAGTGAGGTGTAATGCCATACACTCCTTCCGGCCAGATGCACTGAGGTGGCGCACTCAGTGTAGTCTTGAGAGTGATTGTGAGATTGATTATTGTTTATGATGTTAGGCCGCTCGGTAAATATAACCCAACCCTTTGTTGCTTCAGCCATTATATTCTTTGTTTGATCTGGTGTGGAGGTAGATATCTGTTTTAAAGAAAAACCATTTTCAAAACATTCCTTTTTAAGAAACTTATTTTCAAAACATTTCTTAGTCTTTGAATTCGTATTCGTTGCACTTGTAATCGATTTCCGTACTGGGCGTTTGGCTCATGCTGTGTTCTTTCTTCCGGCAGGTACTCAGGGGTGATGATGGGCAGTGTGCAGAGAGTTGACGACTATTGGAGGATTAGAATTATGTTAGATATTTTAATTGCTTTAAAAAATAAAGATCGTGAACGCTAGTTAAGTTGGGTTTGCTATATTTTGTTAATTGAGATCAGTTGGAATTTATGTTAAGTTTTGGAAGTTAAATAAAGTATTTAGTTTGCTTTTGATTAGATGAGGTAGTTTATTAGCATCGTCGGTCCACTCGGGATCGGGGTGTTACAAGATATAAACATGCGAAATCATATGTACTCACAGTGGGTGCATTATTAAACTTTAATGAATTTTATTTCTCCTCGGACTTTCAACCGGATCCACAAAGTACCCCACTGTGGGTTAAACAACACCACAAGAGACCTGTTAAGTCAGTTGTAACAAAACATCATGCCAATAGTGGTTAAATTTCATAAAACTAAATTTTATAATTCTTGCAACATTTGACCCGTATTTCGGATCCATGTCCGAATTCGGACCCCACCCGAATTCAGACCCCATCTGAATTCGGTCACCTTCAAATTCGGACTATATATAAATTCAGACTTTATATTAAGTTCGGACCTTATGTAAAGTTCGGACCTAATGTTAAGTTCGGACCTTATGTTAAGTTCGAACCATGTCAAGTTCGAACCATGTTAAGTTCGGACCCCATCCGAATTCGGTCCCCAACCAAATTAGGACCTCGACCGAATTTCAACACTTAGAAATTATTTTTGCTATTTTTAATATTCTAGAGTCCGAACCACATTATAAGTTCGAATCCATCCGAATTCAGACCAGATCCGAGTTCATCTCGGATCCGAATTCGGATCATCCGAATTTCGAACTGTGCAGTTTTGTCATTTTCCAGATTTAATTTCCATCATTTGTGTACTTATTCAGTATTCGAAATAATTTATGTCAACTTAAATACACTTATTTTCAACCATTTTAACACTAATATTAACACTTTCATGCACCAATTCAGGTCCTATTTGACCATTTTTGTTCTACCGTCGAACACACACACATAAACACACACTAAAATCCCAAAATCATACTTATGGGTTGATTCAGAAGCTGAAATTTAATATATAGCATCTTATACACTAGATTTAAACGAATCCACAACAATATCACACATGCAACAACAACTTCAACTCCAAATCTAAGTTTCAGTTTTTTTATCAAAACCAAACTAAATGTTCCCAAATTCGAGATTTAAATGATTTCTTACCTCAAATCCTTGTTGCAGTGTTAATAAATCCTTCGAATGATCTTGATTCCAACTTTTTAGCCTTCAATTCCAACTTTTGATGATTATTGAATTGTTTAGAGAGAGAGAGCCGAGAGATGAGAGATTTTAGTGAGAGAGTGTTTTTGTTGAAATGAAAGAGAAATTGGTCTTTTAATCCTTTTATCAACTTTTGGCAAATTTAACCCCTCTACTTATCCGGTTTCATAAAATACTGATTTTATAAATAAAGAATTCTATCTTCATTTATTATCCTTAACAATTTGATAATTTTTATTCACTTAAATAAATTGAAATTTCTAACTTTCTGAATAATGCAACCAACTTTATAATTAATCCAAATTCCGTACCAACTTTCATGATCCAACTTAAATTACATTAATTTAAAAATTCAACTGATCAAATCTCAATTACACTAATTTAAATTTGAGGATGTTACAGCATGGGCTCCACCACACTCAAACTTCGTCCTCGAAGTTACTTGCATCTAAATAGTTGCGGATATTTCTTCATCATCTCGGACTTAGTTTCCTAAGTATGATTCGCTCCTTTGTGATGCTTCCAACGTACAAGCACCATTTCAATCTCTTTGCTCCTTAACTTTTTCACTTTAGTATCCAACACACACTCCGGCTCTTAAACATATCGGAGCCTTTCATTGATTTGCAGCTCAGTTGTAACATCCACGGATTTAATTTGATGTATTTTGGTTAATTAAGTGGAAAACGTATTTATATTTAAGTTGAATTTGGGTGATTATTATGTATTTGGATATTTAGCAAAGTTTGTTGCTGTTTTTGAGAAAATTGAACTCAGAATCAATTTTGTGGATTATTATGAATTTAAAAGTTATTTATGATATATTTAAGATTAAATCAGTATTTTATGAAACCGGTTAAGTCGAGTGGTGAAATGGGCAAAATGACGAAAGTAGTATAAAGGGCAATAGGCTTCATTTTCTAGTTTACACTCTCTCTCTACTCTATCTCTCTAGAAGTTTTCTCTCTACATCTCTCTAAGATATATCACAAACCGACCGTCAGATTTTCGAGGATTATACGTCAACGGAAAGGTATCGAGGAGTACAACAACAATCTACAAACGGATTTCTGATTTCATACGAATTGAGGTAAGAATCGAATCTTTTAAGTTTATAGTTTCGGTTTTGAAGTAAACTAGAATTCGAATATGTTGTTTTGTGCGAATTTGAGCCTGTTTTGCTTGAAATGTTGCTGGAATATGATAATATATGCATAGTAGAATCGAATCTAGGTATTATACATGATATATTAGTGATTTTAGCCTTAGAAATGAAGGATTTAAGTTGAAATGATGAACAGACTCGAATGGGTCAAGAACAGAGTCGAAATGCAAGAACAAACTCGAGTTTGGTGCTAGATTCGAGTGTGTACCATTAGATTCTAAGGGAGGGCTTCGAATCTACCCCTAGACTCGAATGAAGGGTTCGAATCTACCCTAGATTCGAAGGGTTATTCGAATCTGATGCCAAGGGGTTCGAATCTGTGCTAAGGGTTCGAATCTGATACATTGATTCGAATCTGATGCATGGTTTCGAATCTAACCCATTAAATTCGAGTTTAATGCTTAAAATTTAGAATACTACTCCCTAGACTCGTGTATTTTGAATGAAACTAATAAACAACACATAAAACGACAAGAATTATGCAAAGGACAAGTTATGAACTTGAAATGGGATTTCAAACTTAGATATGGTTTAAATTTGGATGTAGACCCGAAATGGGGGAAAACGTTGCAAAACTTACGAGACTTGATTTTTATGAGTTAAACGGTTAATGATATGAGGAAATTGTTGTAATTAATATGACAGGTCCCTTGTGGTGTTGTTTAACCCACAGTGGGGTACTTGGTGGAATCCGGTTGAAAGCCCGAAGAGAAATAATATCGGTTAAAGATAATACGCACCCACTGTGAGTACAGTAGATTTCGCATGTTTATATTTGTTTTATGTAAGCTTTGCCTGCTGAGACCTGTTGTTTCACTTGTTTGGTTGGAATTCTACTAACTTGCGTAGATTTAGATGCACATTCTTACTTGTTGCATGTCCTTTCGGTTGTTGTGCATCTAGTGATGGACCGGTGGGTCGCATCGATTACTCTGATGTTACTGCGCTATATGACGCTGGAGCTGATCCCTCCAGGTCCGGTAGGCAGTATGTCATCCCCGATCGTACGTTTGTCTCAGATGGTATGTCTAAATGCCGAGCTGTGAGCTCGAAGGGGCTGCGGCTCTGGTCCGTACTTGGTGTACGAAGAGAGTATACGACGTTTGTCGTCGGGATTACTCTTGGGCTTCATAAAGACTTATAAAATGCGCAATCTTTGTATTCACTAAGCATCCGCTTACGTTTTAGTTGTTGATTTTTATTTTACAGGCAAAGGAAAATCTACTGCTGGACCTTCTAGTTAGGTCGATTTGGAAGATTTGGAAGATATCTGCTATTTAATCGGTAATTATGTTGTGGGACAAATGTTGTAATATATTCTGGATGATTGTAATAAATGTATGGGTGTGTAGACCTAGACTTGGTACCTGATAGCACCGTAGGGTGTTTAACACTTGTTGCACTATTTTATTTATGTTTTAATGCTTCCGCACTTAATTTAGGTTATCAGATCATTATGTTATTGCATGTTGATGATTAATCCTGGGTGTATGGTAATTGGTGGTTGTTGTGGCAAGGGTGCCACACGAGATGGTATCAGAGCAGTAGTTTGAGATTCAAGTGTCCGTGAGGTCTTGATCTCAAACATTAGGTGATGATATGTAGTGATGCTAAGTAATGATCTGAACTAAGATAGGTTATGATCTAGTAATTATAGGGATTGACTATTATACGGGACAAATGAATGGTGTCTTTAAATTTATGACATGTTGCTAAATAAGTTATATGTTTCGTATTTCAGAACATGTCTGGAGGAGGAATGACACCTGAAGAGACGAGAGAAATGATGCTAGCCATGATGGCTGAGCAAAGAGAGATGATTCAAGAGCAGTTTCGGGCTCGAGATGAGGCCGAAACTAAGCGAAGGGAAGAAAAAAGGAAGAACAAAGAAAAAGAAAGAGAAGGAAATAATGAGGAACAAGATGACAACACTGGGTCATCTAATAAGCCCAGGGGTTGTCGGTTTAAGGATTTTAAAGGAAATGGAGCTGTAGAGTTTAACGGTTTAGGAGATGCTGTTGCCGCACTGGAATGGATAACAGCAACTGAGCGAACATTCCGAATCAGCGACTGTGCTGAGAAGGACATGGTTCGTTATGCAACTGCTATGTTCACGAATGATGCAATCATGTGGTGGAATGCCATGGTGAACGCTTTAACATTGGAGAAAGTTTCGGTTATGAAATGGGCTGAGTTCACAGACTTATTCACTCAGCAATACTGTCCGATTGATGAGCGTCGGAGATTAGAGGCAAGGTTTATGGCGCTGGTACAGGGGACGAAGACGGTGTCCCAATATGCTGTGGAGTTCACGAGGTTAAGTCTGTTCGCACCTCATCAGGTGGACACCGAAGAAAGGAAAGTGACCAGGTTCGAGGCTGGTCTTGACATTGAGATAAGGAGGGTCATGAGCAATGTTCGTTACCCTACATTTGCTGGCTTACTTGAGGCTGCCAGAAATGTAGAGCAGATTTTGATTATGTCGGGCTACTCTGTTGGGTCTGCTGCTGCTTCCACCAATCCAACACAGCCGTCACCGCCGAAGCGCCAAAGGGAGGGAGGATACTCGGGATCTTCCCGGTCTTCACAATACTCATCACAGCAGTCTTTTCGCCGACCATCTGGTTCTTCTGATCGTGGTCGTGCTCGTGCATACTCTATCAATACCGAGCCACAATACTGCAACAAATGTCACTTGGAACATTTCGGCAAGTGCCCTAACGGACGTGCTTGCTTTTGCTGTGGAGAACTGGGACATTTTCAGAATGACTGCCCAAGGAAGGGTGATGCTTGCTATAAGTGTGGGGTGTGGGGTCACTATAGCAGGAATTGTAGAAAGAATGCTCCAACGGCTGCTGTCCCATCATCAACACGATCGTCTGGAGGTTCGAGTGGTGGTTCAGTTAACCGCCGGGGTCAGTCACAGAGGGCACCTGCTCGTGCTTTTCAGATAACTGCAGAGGAGGCAAGGGAAAACCCGGAGGTCGTCACGGGTACGTTTATAGTTAATTCTATGCCAGCACGAGTTTTATTTGATTCGGGTGCCAATAAGTCGTTTGTTTCTACTGTGTTTGCACAAAGACTTGCTATGCCACTGTCTAAGTTGTCTGCTATACTTGATATTGAAACTGCTAGCAATACTTTAGTTAAGGTAGATCATGTATACCGAAATTGCACGTTAGTAATTGAAGATGTAGTCTTCAATTTAGATCTGATTCCGATAGAGTTCAGCGAGTTTGATGTGATAGTCGGAATGGACTGGTTGATCGAGAATGAAGCCCATATAGTGTGTAAGAGCCGAATGATAAAGATAACTACCCCGGAGGGGCGTGAGATATGTATATATGGGGATAGGAGAAGCGGGGATCTGTGTTTGCTGACTATTGCAAAAGCTCGAAAGCTTGTTGCAAAGGGATGTGATGCATACTTAGCATATGCGATTGATGCTAAGGCAGAGAAGAGAACTTTGGCCGATGTGCCGGTTGTTTCACAATTCCCGGATGTGTTTCCGGAAGACTTGTCTGGCGTGCCGCCTGAAAGACAAGTAGAATTTAGGATTGACTTGATCCCTGGAGCTGCACCGGTAGCTCGTTCTCCTTATCGTCTTGCCCCAACCGAGATGAAGGAAATGATGACACAGCTGCAAGAATTGTTGGATAAGGGCTTCATTCGGCCGAGTTCATCGCCATGGGGAGCTCCGGTACTGTTTGTAAAGAAGAAAGATGGCACGATGAGGATGTGCATAGATTATCGGGAGCTGAATAAGTTGACGATTAAGAACAAGTATCCTCTGCCGAGGATAGACGACTTGTTTGATCAGTTACATGGGGCTAGTGTATTTTCTAAGATTGATCTGAGATCAGGATATCATCAATTGAAGGTTCGAGAGGAAGATGTGCCAAAGACAGCATTCAGGACTCGGTATGGACATTACGAGTTTCTGGTGATGCCTTTTGGATTAACTAACGCCCCAGCTGTCTTTATGGACTTGATGAATAGGGTTTGTAGACCGATGTTGGATAAATCGGTAATTGTGTTTATCGATGATATTTTAGTATATTCTAAGTCTGAAGCAGAACATGCTGAACATCTGAGAGAACTGCTGGAGTTGTTAAGAAAAGAAAAGTTGTACGCCAAGTTCTCAAAGTGCGAGTTTTGGCTACAACAGATACAGTTTCTAGGACATGTTATATCTGGAGCTGGGATTTCGGTTGATCCAGCTAAAGTTGAGGCTATAAGAAATTGGGAACCGCCACAATCAGCTACGGAAATCAGGAGTTTTCTTGGGTTGGCGGGATATTATAGGAGGTTTATAAAGGACTTTTCAAAGATTGCAGTTCCGTTGACGGCATTAACGAAGAAGAATGCACCCTTTGTTTGGGAAACCATACAGCAGGAAGCATTTGAGGTCCTGAAGAAAGCATTAAGCGAGGCTCCGATACTTGCCTTACCGGAAGGCAATGACGATTTTGTGGTTTATACTGATGCATCAAGGTTAGGGTTAGGCGTTGTATTGATGCAGCGTGGGAAGGTTATAGCGTATGCTTCAAGACAGTTGAAGCAGCATGAGAAGAATTATTCGACTCATGATCTGGAGTTGACCGCAGTAACATTTGCTTTGAAGTTATGGAGGCACTACCTGTACGGTACTAAGTGTCAACTTTACACGGACCATAAGAGCTTGAAGTATATCTTTAGCCAGAAGGAACTTAACATGAGACAACGTAGGTCTATGGAGCTTATTAAAGACTACGATTGTGAGATACTTTATCATCCCGGGAAGGCTAATGTAGTAGCCGATGCCTTGAGCCGGAAAGCTTATGCTAAGGATTTCTGTTATATGATGACGTCCACTATACTAAGTTCCACGATCATTAACGATGTCAAAGCTGCCCAACTAGAAGCTTTGAAAGAAGAAAATGTCGGTGCTGAGGATATTAGAGTACAGATTAAGAATATGGAAACTAGCGAGTCTGGATTAAAAGGTGTATACGGAAGGATTTGGGTGCCGAAGTATGGTGGTATGAGAAATGTTATCGTTGAAGAAGCGCATCAATCTAAATTTTCTGTACATCCCGGGAGCACAAAGATGTACAACGACTTAAAGGCAGACTTTTGGTGGCCGGGATTGAAGAAGGATATCGGCCAGTATGTTGAACGATGTAGGACTTGCCGGTTGGTAAAGGCCGAACATCAACAACCGTACGGCAGTATGCAGCCGCTTCCCATTCCGGAATGGAAGTGGGAGCACATTACTATGGATTTTGTTACAAAACTGCCGAAGACTAGGCGCCAACATGATGCAGTTTGGGTGATAGTCGATAGATTAACTAAGTCCGCACATTTTATACCGATAAGAGAAAGTTACTCCTTAGAAAAGTTGGCTAAAATTTATATGGACGAGATTGTTTCTAGGCATGGAGTGCCTAAGTCCATAGTATCGGACCGGGACAGCCGGTTTACTTCAAATTTTTGGTCGGCTTTGCAAGAAGGGTTAGGGACAAGGATAGCAATGAGTACAGCTTACCGCCCGCAAACTGATGGTCAGAGTGAGCGGACCATCTTAACGCTTGAAGACATGATGAGATCGTGTGTGTTAGATCTTGGTGGCAATTGGGATGATCATCTGCCACTCATAGAGTTTTCGTATAACAACAGTTACCACGCTACGATCAAGAAAGCTCCGTTCGAGGCTTTGTATGGAAGGAAATGTAGGACTCCTACATGTTGGAGAGAAACGGGTGAAACACCAATCGCTGGGCCGGCTTTGCTTCAAGAAACAAACGAGAAGATACAGTTGATTAGGCAAAACATGAAAGCGGCCCAGGATCGTCAGAAAAGTTACTATGATCGGAGGCACAAGCCGATCAATTTTGAAGTGAATGACTGGGTTTATCTGAAAGTATCACCCATGAGGGGTGTTACTCGTTTTGTAAAAAGGGGAAAGTTGGCTCCGAGATTCGTCGGACCATTTAAGATAACTGAAAAAGTGGGGAATCAGTCATACCGTTTGGAATTGCCTGAAGAGATGTCGGGCATACATCCAGTGTTTCACGTTGGAAATCTTCGGAAGTCATTTACTTCTAGTAACGAGGATTGGGCCGACCATACTGAACTGCAAGTTGATGAAAGGCTCCGGTATGTTGAAGAGCCGGAGTGTGTGTTAGATACTAAGATGAAGAAATTAAGAAGCAAGGAGATAGAAATGGTGCTTGTACGTTGGAAGCACCATAAAGGAGCAAATCATACATGGGAAACTAAGTCAGAGATGTTAAGAAAGTATCCGAAACTGTTTGAGTCCGAGTAACTTCGAGGACGAAGTTGAGCGTGGTGGAGCCCATGTTGTAACATCCACGGATTTAATTTGATGTATTTTGGTTAATTAAGTGGAAAACGTATTTATATTTAAGTTGAATTTGGGTGATTATTATGTATTTGGATATTTAGCAAAGTTTGTTGCTGTTTTTGAGAAAATTGAACTCAGAATCAATTTTGTGGATTATTATGAATTTAAAAGTTATTTATGATATATTTAAGATTAAATCAGTATTTTATGAAACCGGTTAAGTCGAGTGGTGAAATGGGCAAAATGACGAAAGTAGTATATAAAGGGCAATAGGCTTCATTTTCTAGTTTACACTCTCTCTCTACTCTATCTCTCTAGAAGTTTTCTCTCTACATCTCTCTAAGATATATCACAAACCGACCGTCAGATTTTCGAGGATTATACGTCAACGGAAAGGTATCGAGGAGTACAACAACAATCTACAAACGGATTTCTGATTTCATACGAATTGAGGTAAGAATCGAATCTTTTAAGTTTATAGTTTCGGTTTTGAAGTAAACTAGAATTCGAATATGTTGTTTTGTGCGAATTTGAGCCTGTTTTGCTTGAAATGTTGCTGGAATATGATAATATATGCATAGTAGAATCGAATCTAGGTATTATACATGATATATTAGTGATTTTAGCCTTAGAAATGAAGGATTTAAGTTGAAATGATGAACAGACTCGAATGGGTCAAGAACAGAGTCGAAATGCAAGAACAAACTCGAGTTTGGTGCTAGATTCGAGTGTGTACCATTAGATTCTAAGGGAGGGCTTCGAATCTACCCCTAGACTCGAATGAAGGGTTCGAATCTACCCTAGATTCGAAGGGTTATTCGAATCTGATGCCAAGGGGTTCGAATCTGTGCTAAGGGTTCGAATCTGATACATATGATTCGAATCTGATGCATGGTTTCGAATCTAACCCATTAAATTCGAGTTTAATGCTTAAAATTTAGAATACTACTCCCTAGACTCGTGTGTTTTGAATGAAACTAATAAACAACACATAAAACGACAAGAATTATGCAAAGGACAAGTTATGAACTTGAAATGGGATTTCAAACTTAGATATGGTTTAAATTTGGATGTAGACCCGAAATGGGGGAAAACGTTGCAAAACTTACGAGACTTGATTTTTATGAGTTAAACGGTTAATGATATGAGGAAATTGTTGTAATTAATATGACAGGTCCCTTGTGGTGTTGTTTAACCCACAGTGGGGTACTTGGTGGAATCCGGTTGAAAGCCCGAAGAGAAATAATATCGGTTAAAGATAATACGCACCCACTGTGAGTACAGTAGATTTCGCATGTTTATATTTGTTTTATGTAAGCTTTGCCTGCTGAGACCTGTTGTTTCACTTGATTGTTTGGAATTCTACTAACTTGCGTAGATTTAGATGCACATTCTTACTTGTTGCATGTCCTTTCGGTTGTTGTGCATCTAGTGATGGACCGGTGGGTCGCATCGATTACTCTGATGTTACTGCGCTATATGACGATGGAGCTGATCCCTCCAGGTCCGGTAGGCAGTATGTCATCCCCGATCGTACGTTTGTCTCAGATGGTATGTCTAAATGCCGAGCTGTGAGCTCGAAGGGGCTGCGGCTCTGGTCCGTACTTGGTGTACGAAGAGAGTATACGACGTTTGTCGTCGGGATTACTCTTGGGCTTCATAAAGACTTATAAAATGCGCAATCTTTGTATTCACTAAGCATCCGCTTACGTTTTAGTTGTTGATTTTTATTTTACAGGCAAAGGAAAATCTACTGCTGGACCTTCTAGTTAGGTCGATTTGGAAGATTTGGAAGATATCTGCTATTTAATCGATAATTATGTTGTGGGACAAATGTTGTAATATATTCTGGATGATTGTAATAAATGTATGGGTGTGTAGACCTAGACTTGGTACCTGATAGCACCGTAGGGTGTTTAACACTTGTTGCACTATTTTATTTATGTTTTAATGCTTCCGCACTTAATTTAGGTTATCAGATCATTATGTTATTGCATGTTGATGATTAATCCTGGGTGTATTGTAATTGGTGGTTGTTGTGACAAGGGTGTCACATCAGTGTGATCGACCCAATCCTAATTTCTTGTAGTGAATGATTTTCTGAGATTTCCCACATGGAACATCGGATGTATGCCCGACATCTCTTCAGGCAACTCCAAACGGTACGACTGATTACCCACTTTCTCGAAAATCTTGAACGACCCAACAAATCTCGGAGTCAACTTGCCTCTCTTTACAAAACGTGTAACACCTCTCATAAGTGATACTTTCAAATAAACCCAATCATTCACCTCAAAACTGATTGGTTTATGCCTTCTATCGTGATAACTTTTCTGTCGATCCTGGGCCGCTTTCATATTCTATCTAATCAGCTGTATCTTCTCGTTTGTCTCCTGTAACAATGTCGGCCCAGCAATCGGCGTTTCTCCGGTTTCTCTCCAACACGTAGGAGTCCTACACCTTCTCCCATATAAAGCCTCAAACGACGCTTTCTTTATCATCGCATGATAACTGTTATTGTACGAGAACTCTATCAGTGGCAAATGATCGTCCCAATTGCCACCAAGATCCAATATACATGACAGCATCATATCTTCAAGTGTCAGGATGGTCCTTTCACTTTGGCAATCGGTTTGCGGACGATAGGCTGTACTCATAGCAATCCTCGTACCCAATCCTTCTTGCAATGCCGACCAAAAGTTGGAGGTGAAGCGGCTATCACGATCAGATACTATAGACTTAGGAACCCCATGTCTAAAAACAATCTCGTCCATATAAATCTGTGCCAACGTTTCCAAGGAATAACTCTCTCTTATCGAAATAAAATGTGCGGACTTTGTTAACCTAGCAACTATCACCCAAACTGCATCATGTTGACGCCTAGTCTTCGGCAACTTCGTAACAAAGTCCATTGTTATGTGTTCCCACTTCCATTCCGGAATGGGAAGCGGTTGCAAACTACCATATGGGTGCTGATGTTCGGCTTTCACAAGCCGACAAGTCCGACATCTTTCAACAAATTGCCCAATGTCCTTCTTCAATCCGGGCCACCAAAAGTCTGCTTTTAATTCGTTATACATCTTTGTGCTTCCGGGATGTATAGAAAATTTCGATTGATGCGCTTCTTCGATGATCACCTTTCTCATACCACCAAACTTCGGCACCCAGATCCTTCCATAAATTCCTTTCAACCCCGATTCACTTGTTTCCATATTTTTAATTTGTACCCTAATATCCTCAGCACCAACATTTTCTTCTTTCAAGGCTTCCTCTTGAGCGGATTTAACATCATTCATAATTGTAGAAGTTAGCATAGTAGACGTCATCATATAACAACAATCCTTGGCATAGGCTTTGCGACTCAAAGCATCGGCTACTACATTAGCCTTTCCGTGGTGATAAAGGATTTCACAATCATAATCCTTTATAAGTTCCATCGAACTTCTTTGTCTCATGTTAAGCTCTTTCTGACTGAAGATATACTTCAAGCTCTTATGGTCCGTGTATAACTGACACTTAGTTCCATACAGATAGTGCCTCCACAACTTCAATGCAAAAGTGACTGCTGTCAACTCCAAGTCATGAGTCGAATAATCCTTCTAATGCTGCTTTAACTGTCTCGAGGCATATGCAATTACTTTTCCACGTTGCATCAGCGCCTAACCCCAGTCTCGATGCGTCCGTGTATACTAAAAAATCCTCATTACCCTCCGGTAGAGCAAGTATCGGTGCTTCACTTAACGTCTTCTTCAAGATCTCAAATGCTTCTTGTTGCACAGTTTTCCAAACAAACGGTGCATTCTTATTTGTTAATGTAGTCAAAGGAACTGCAATTTTTGAAAAATCCTTAATAAACCTTCTATAGTAGCCCGCCAACCCAAGAAAACTTCTAACTTCTGTAGCTGAACGAGGCGGCTCCCAGTTTCTTATGGCTTCAACTTTAGCTGGATCTACAGAAATCCCATCCCCAAAAATCACATGTCCAAGAAATTGGATCTGTTGCAACCAAAACTCGCATTTGGAAAATTTTGCATCCAACTTCTCCTTTCTCAATAGCTCCAATAATTCCCTTAGATGATCAGCATGCTCAGCCTCAGACTTGGAATATACCAAGATGTAACAACCTAACTTTTGGGCCGGTTTTAATTTCTGTATTTTGATTCAATAATGTAATTCAAATTACATTATTTGCCTTGTAAATTAATTAATTAATGAAACTTAATTAATTAAGTTTAATATGATATAAATATTATTAAGTATTTAACTGATTAAATTAAAAGATGTATTATACAAAAGTGTAAGGGGTTAAATGGGTAATTATCAAAATGAATATATAAAAACCCCAAATTGTGATATTAATGATCATTAACACAAAATCACTCTCTCTCTTCTTTCTCTCTCTACAACCGGATTCATCAAGAAAATTGCCAAGAAATCCATAAATTGTGTAGTTGATTGAAGATTTAATTCAAGAAAAAGGTTACAAGCATCAAACAACAAGAAGTTACAAAGAATTTAAGGTAAAAATCCCTTTTATTTTCGAAATATTATGTTTGGTTCGGTTTTGTGTAAAAATCGAAACCAAATGATTTAAATATGGAATTTGAGGTTGCATGTTAGATTAAATTGTTAGAAAACATGTAATGAAGTATATAAAAGTTACAGAAACAAAAATTAGAGGTTAGATCGTCCAAATAAGCAAGAGATTTGAATTTTTGTGAAAATATGTGTTCTTGACAAAATTTGGCTATTTTGGACGATTTTGGCCGAATGATTATGTAATTGATAGGGAAAAGTATATACAATCAACCCAATAATGATAATATAATATAATATTAAGTTGCATGTTAATAAAAATAATTTTTGTGAATTTTTGATAAAAATCCGTATGAACACAATAAGAAATGAAGAACAATTTCTGGAAAATTCTAAGTGTAGGGATCCGAATTCGGTTGGACCCGAATTCGGATGGTGTTCCATTTCGGACCCTTTTTGAATTCGGACTTGTACCTAATTCGGATATGTCCCAATTCGGATGAAGCCTAATTCGGTACCCAATTTGGATGGAACTTCGGATCATGATTTGGTCCTATTTCGGATGGTTTAGCTGGTCCGAATCCGGTTGACCCATTTCGGATATATCCGAATCCGGATGATCAATCCGGATGGTCCGAATTTGGGGATCCGGATCCGAATGATTATTTTGATATTTTAAACATCACAAATAAATGATACTCTATAAATACAAAACCCATGAATTTATGATGAAAGATTTATGAAATGAGCAACATGATATATATTTATATTTCTTTTTGAGAATTCAAGAAACAAAGAAAATGAACAAAATAAGAGATAAGATATCAGTTATCAGAATCAGATCAGATAAAGAATTAGACTTAAAATGTTCTTGCTATGAATGATTTTGAACAGGTTCAGTTATATTCTAAACAAAGATTAAAGAGATTGAAAGCGGGTCTTTGATTTGAAAAGAATTGACAGAGATCAGAAAGATAAAGATATAAAGATAAATCCTGAGATAACTCAAGTGGTGGATTTTATATCTGCTTGATAAAGACCCCAAACCTGTGAGTTATAGATATTCAGCATTTCATGCGAGATTTCCGGTTGAGACATATTGTTGATGATAGATTACTTGACATTCATATATGATCAGCTGAATTGAGACCTGTGCTCACTATGGTCCGGTGATGCCCAGTGTATCATGATAGCTATTTGATTATCATTTCACATGACATTGCATTACAGTTCATTTCAGATACTGTTATGAAATTTATTGCTTTCATGACTTTGATGACTTAAGCTATTGTTATTGCTCAGATATTTGACTTATTGATTCAGCTTGATTAGCCATGTCGGTCTATTGTTCTAGACCATGCTATTTCACCAGTTCTATTGAACTTGGTAATGACCCTCCGATGTTCCGCCATGTTGATTTACTGGTAGCTAGCCCAGTATGTGGCTGATCCCCACGATTTAAGCGTGAGCGTGGCTTGAACATCATCCGACTCTATGACTACTATGTCTCAATCATGAGTGACTGTAGCGGCAGTCAAGATATATCACGCTAGACCCATAATCCGCTTGATAATGTGTGAAATCTGAAAATCTATATTCTCACTAACCATTGCTTACAGTTGCTACTTTACAATTTTTACAGGAAAAGATAAAGGGAAGTCTGTTGGACCTAGTTCTTAGGTCATTCAAGATCCAAGTTTTGAAGCTTTCACAGACCACTACTCAACAAACTTTTCGGTACTTATTGGAAGATGACAATTGTGGTGGTTTTGGGTAGACTTGATATGATTGTATGATGTAATGTATTAGATTATATGGTACCCTTTATAAGTTTAATTTTAAAACTGTAATCTGTATTAAACTTAAATCCTAAAATGTTTGTACTTGTAATTTATAATTCCGCAACGTAATTACTCTATCTTAGTTATGATTGATATCGTGTTGCATGATGTGGGACCTTGACTCGTGACTACCGCCCCGTGAGGGGTGGTCTTCTGTTTTCAAATTAAACTTAATTATAATATGTTTGTACTTGTAATTTCAATTTCGCAATTTAATTACTCTATCTTAGTTATTATTGATATCGTGTTGCATGATGTGGGACCTAGACTCTGAGGACTGCCCCGTAAGGGATGATCTTCACACAAGATGTCGTCAATAAACACAATTATCAATTTATCTAACATCGGTCTACATACTTTGTTCATCAGATCCATGAAAACAGCCGGGGCATTGGTTAACCCGAAAGGCATAACCAAAAATTCATAATGCCCATAATGTGTCCTGAAAGCTGTCTTAGGCACATCTTCCTCTCGAACTTTCAGCTGATGGTATCCCGACCTCAAGTCATATTTAGAGAACACACTTGCCCCATGTAGCTGATCAAACAAGTCATCTATCCTCGGCAGCGGATACTTGTTCTTAATAGTTAGCTTATTCAGCTCCCGGTAATCAATGCACATCCTCATCGTGCCATCCTTCTTCTTAACAAACAATACCGGAGCTCCCCACGGAGATGAACTCGGTCAAATGAAGCCCTTGGAGTTGTTTCATCATTTCTTGCATCTCTGTAGGAGCAAGGCGATACGGAGAACGAGCTACCGGTGCAGCTCCAGGGATCAAATCAATTCGAAATTCCACTTGTCTCTCAGCGGCACGCCAGACAAGTCTTCCGGAAACACATCCGGGAATTGTGATACAACAGGCACATCGGCCACAGTCTTCTTCTCAGCTTTGTCATCAATAGCATATGCCAAGTAGGCGTCACACCCCTTTGCAACAAGCTTTCGGGCTTTTGCAATGGTTAACAAACACAGATCCCCACTTCTCCTATCCCCGTAAATACAGATCTCTGGCCCCTCCGGAGTAGTTATCTTGATCATACGCTTCTTACACACTATATGGGCTTCATTCTCAATCAACCAGTCCATTCCGACTATCACATCAAATTCACTGAATGCTATCGGAATCATGTCCAAATTGAAGACTACATCTTCAATCACTAAGGTGCAGTTACGGTATACATGATCTACTTTGACTAGAGTGTTACTAGAAGTTTCAATATCAAGTATAGTAGACAACTTAGACAGAGGCATAGACAGTTGTTGAGCAAACACAGTAGATACAAAAGATCTATTGGCACCCGTGTCAAATAACACTCTTGCAGGCATAGAGTTTACAGTAAACATACCAGTAACCACCTCCGGGTTTTCCCTAGCCTCCTCTGCTGTAATCTGAAATGCACGAGCCGGTGCCCTTTGTGGCTGGTTCCGGCGGTTGACTGAACCACCACTAGATCCTCCAGATGATCGGGTTGAAGATGGAGCAGCAGCTGCAGGAGCGTTCTTTCTACAGTTTCTACTATAATGCCCCCATACTCCACACTTATGGCAGACATCGGCTTTTCGTGGACACTCACTCTGAAAATGGCCTAACTCTCCACAGTTAAAGCAAGCACGTCCATTAGTGCACTTGCCGAAGTGTTCCAGATGACACTTATTACAATATTGCGGCTCGGTGTTGATGGAGTAGGCACGAGCATGATCAGAAGACCCAGATGATCGACGATAAGATTGTTGAGGCGAATACTGTGACGAGCGAGAAGATCCCGAGTATCCTCCCTCACGCTGGCGCTTCGGCGATGACAGTTGTGTTGGGTTAGTGGAAGCAGCAGCAGACCCAATTGAGTAACCCGACATGATCAAAATTTGTTCTACATTTCTGGCAGCCTCAAGTAAGCCAGCAAACGTAGTGTAGCGCACGTTGCTTATAACTCTCCTAATCTCAATATCCAAACCAGCCTCGAACCTGGTCACTTTCCTTTCTTCAGTATCAACTTGATGAGGCGCAAACAGACTCAGCCTCGTGAATTTCACAGCATACTGGGACATAGTCTTAGTCCCCTGCATTAATGTCATGAACTTTGCCTCAAGTCTTCGGCGCTCATCAACCGGACAGTACTGCTGAGTGAATAGATCAGTAAACTCAGCCCAAGTCATAACAGATACTTTTCCAAGGTTAAGGCGTTAACCATGGAATTCCACCACATAATCGCGTCTTTGGTGAACATAGCAGTAGCATACCGAACCATGTCCTTCTCAGCACAGTCGCTGATTCGGAATGTCCGTTCGGTTGCCGTTATCCATTCAAGTGCGGCAACAACGTCCCCCAATCCATTGAACTCTACAGCACCATTTCCCTTGAAATCCTTAAACCGACAACCTTTGGGCTTATTAGATGACCCAATGTTGTCATCTCGTTCATCATTGTTGCCCCCCTCTTTTTCCTTGTTCTTTCTCTTTTCTTCTCTTCTCTTAGCTTCGGCCTCATCTCGAGCCCGAAACTGATCTTGAATCATCTGATTTTGCTCAGACATCATGGCTAGCATCATTTCTCAGGTTTCTTCGGGTGTCATTCATCCTCCAGACATGTTCTGAAATATAAAACATATAACTTGTTTAGTATCATGTCATTTATTTATAGACACCACCCATTGTCCCGTATGAAAGTCAATCTCCTATGATTACTAGATCGTAACCTATCTCATTACTTAAAATCACTACATATCATCACTTAATGTTTGAGACCAAGACCTCACGGACACTTGAATCTCAAACTACTGCTCTGATACCATCTCGATGTGACACCCTTGCCACCTTTAACCACAATTACAATACACCCAGGATTAATCACCAAACATATAATTACATAATGATCTGAAAGCTTAATATAAGTGTGGAAGCATTAAAGTACATAAATTAAAATAATACAAATTTGTCAAACACCCTACGGTGCTACAAGGTTCCAATACTATGTCTACACACTCAATTCATTATTACAACATCCAGAATATATTACAACATTGGTCCCATAGTACATTTACCGATTGAGTAGTATCAAATCTTCCAAGACTTCACAAACGACCTAACTAGATGGTCCGACAGCAGATTTTTCTTTTCCTGTAAAAATTCAACAACTGATGGGTGCTTAGTGAATACACAGATTTACGCATTTTATAAATCTTTATGAAGCCCCAAGAGTAACACTGATGACGAACGTCGTATACTCTCTTCGTACACCAAGTACGGAGCAAGAGCCGCAGCTCCTTCGAGCCCAAAGCTCGGCATTAAACCAACCATCTGAGACCTACATAACATCGGGGATAACTTATTGCCTACCAAAACCTCGGAGGGATCAGCTCCGGGTCATATAGCGCTGTAACATCGGAGTAATAGATGCGACCCGCCGGTCCATCGATAGATGCACAACAAAAGAACGGACATGCAACAAGATCAATGTGCATCTAAATCTACGCAAGTTAGTAGAATTCCAAACGATAATGAAGCAACATGTCTCAGCAGGCAATAGCTAACATAAAGCAGATATAAACATGCGAAATCATATGTACTCACAGTGGGTGCGTTATTAAACTTTAATCAATTTTATTTCTCCTCGGACTTTCAACCGGATCCACAAAATACCCCACTGTGGGTTAAACAACACCACAAGGGACCTGTTAAGTCAGTTGTAACAAAACATCATGTCAATAGTTGTTAAATTTCATAAAACTAAATTTTATAATTCTTGCAACATTTGACCCGTATTTTGGATCCATGTCCGAATTCGGACCCCACCCGAATTCGGACCCCATCTGAATTCGGTCACCTTCACATTCGGACCATATATAAATTCAGACTTTATGTTAAGTTCGGACCTAATGTTAACTTCGGACCTCATGTTAAGTTCGAACCATGTTAAGTTTGAACCATGTTAAGTTCGGACCCCATCTGAATTGGTCCCAACCAAAGTAGGACCTCGACCGAATTTCAACACTTAGAAATTACTTTTGCTATTTTAAATATTCTAGAGTCCGGACCACATTATAAGTTCGAACCCATCCGAATTCGGACCAGATCCGAGTTCATCTCGGATCCGAATTCGGATCATCCGAATTTCGAACTTGTGCAGTGTAATATCCTCGAATTCAATTACTGTAATTCGGAATTAATTAGGCGGATAATTTATAATTAAGTTGAATTATGGGCAATTAATATGTATTTGAGGATATTTAAAAGTTTGTTGCTATTTTATGGAGTATTATGCATGATAAAAGTTAGTAATGATAAATTTAAGAATAAATCAGTATTTTATGGAACCGGTTAAGTTGAGGGGTGAAATGTGCAAAAATGATGAAAGTTGAATAAAAAGACTAAAAAGCTAGTCATTTTCACTTTCACTCCCTCTCTCTACTTTCTCTCTCTAGAAAACGCTCTCTACTTCTCTCTAGATTATCTCACAAACCGACCGGCCGATTATCGAGATTTATACGTCATCGGAAATATCTCGAGGAGTACTACAACAATCTGCAGTTGGATTCTTGATTTCATACGGATTGAGGTAAGAATCGAGCCTTTTAAGTTTATGTATTTCGGTTTTGAAGAACATAAATTCGAATCTGCTATTTTTATGTGATTTAGAGCTAATTTTGCTTGAAATCTTGTAAGAATATGATAGTATATGTGTAATAGAATGGAACCTAGGCATCATACATGATATATCGGTGATTTTAGGATTAGAAAGGCATGTTTTAAAGTTTTAATGATGAACAAACTCGAAAATACCAAGAACACAGTCGAAATGCAAGAACAAACTCGATTTTTGTACTAAATTCGAGCATGTATTCGAGTTTAACACATGGAATCCGAGTTTAATCACCTAAATTCGAATGATATTCGAATTTAACCCCTAAGGGTTCGAGTTTGTCCTCAAATTCGAAGGAAATTCGAGTTTAACCCCTTAAATTCGAGTTTAATGCCTAAAAATTGAAAACCCACTCTCTAAACTCGAATATTTTGAATGAAACTCATAGTCAACACATAAAATAACAAGAGTTATTCAAAGGATAAGGTGTGAACTTGAGATGGGTTCAAACTTAGTTATGGGTCGAATTTAGACATGGACCCGAAATGGGGGAAAATATTGCAAAACTTACAAAACTTGGTCTTATGAATTTAAACGGTTTTTGACTCGAGGTATTGTTGCAAGTAATTTAACAGGTCCCTTGTGGTGTTGTTTAACCCACAGTGGGGTACTTGGGGGATCCGGTTGAAAGCCCGAAGAGAAATAATATTGAAGTTTTATTTACGCACCCACTGTGAGTACAGTAGACTTCGCATGTTTATATCTGCTTTATGTTAAGCTTTGCCTGCTGAGACTTGTTGCTTCATTTATTGTTTGGAATGCTACTAACTTGCGTAGATTTAGATGCACATTCATACTTGTTGCATGTCCTTTCGACTGTAGTGCATCTACTGATGGACCGGTGGGTCGCATCGATTACTCTGATGTTACTGCGCTATATGACCTGGAGCAGATCCCTCCGAGGTTCCGGTAGGCAGTATGTCATCCCCGATCGTACGTTTGTCTCAGATGGTATGTTTAATGCCGAGCTTTGGGCTCGAAGGGGCTGCGGCTCTGGTCCGTACTTGGTGTACGAAGAGGGTATCCGATGTTTGTCATCAGTGTTACCCTTGGGGCTTCATAAAAATTTATAAAATGCGTAATCTTTGTATTCACTAAGCATCCGCTTATTCTTCAGTTGCTTTATTTTTACAGGAAAGGGGAAATCTGCAGCTGGGCCTTCTAGTTAGATCTTTTGAGAAGATTTGGAAGATTTGAAACTACTTGATCGGTAATCATGTTTTGGGACAATGTTGTATTATATTCTGGATGTTGTAATAATTGTATTGGGTATGTAGACTTAGATATGGTACCTTGTAGCATCGTAGAGTGTTTGTCACTGTTGCACTGCTTTATTTTATGTATTTTTAATGCTTCCGCACTTAATCTTGGTTATCAGATCATTATGTTATTGTGTGTTGGTAATTAAATCGTGGGTGTTATGTAAATGGTGGTTGTTGTGGCAGGGGTGTCACATGCAGTTTTGTCATTTTCTAGATTTAGTTTCCATCATTTTTGTACTTTCAGTATTCGAAATAACTTATGCCAACTTAAATACACTTATTTTCAACCATTTTAACACTAATATTAACACTTTCATGCACCAATTCAGGTCCTATTTGACCATTTTTGTTCTACCGTCGAACACACACACATAAACACACACTAAAATCCCAAAATCATACTTATGGGTTGATTCAGAAGCTGAAATTTAATATATAGCATCTTATACACTAGATTTAAACGAATCCACAACAATATCACACATGCAACAACATCTTCAACTCCAAATCTAAGTTTCGGTTTTTATCAAAACTGAACCAAATGTTCCCAAATTCGAGATTTAAATGATTTTTTACCTCAAATCCTTGATTGCAGTGTTAATAAAACCTTTGAATGATCTTGATTCCAAATTTTTAGCATTCAATTCCAACTTTTGATGATTCTTGAATTGTTTAGAGAGAGAGCCGAGAGATGAGAGATTTTAGTGAGAGAGTGTTTTTGTTGAAATGAAAGAGAAATTGGTCTTTTATTCCTTTTATCAACTTTTGGCAAATTTAACCCGTCTACTTATCCGGTTCACATAAAGTACTGATTTTATAAATAAAGAATTCTACCTTTATTTATTATCCTTAACAATTTGATAATTTTTATTCACTTAAATAAATTGAAATTTCTAACTTTCTGAATAATGCAACCAACTTTATAATTAATCCAAATTCCGTACCAACTTTCATGATCCAACTTAAATTACATTAATTTAAAAATTCAACTGATCAAATCTCAATTACACTAATTTAAATTTGAGGATGTTACAAAAAACATATACTATATAGTTGTTTGTATAACTAAATCATATTCCACTATAATAATTTTGTAACAACCTAGCTTTTGACCACACATATAATATCTGATTTTAAGCTAATAATGTAATTTTATTACATTATTTATTCGATTGGTAAGTTAATTATCTGATTATCGTACCAATAATGTAATTTTATTACATTATTTGAATTGTAATTTAATTAAGTTATGAAATATTTAATTAAATTATACAAATATTAAATTATGATTTATTAAAATATTAAAGATAATTAAATAAAAGATGTAAGATACAAAAGTAATAGTGGGTTAAATTGCAAACATAACTAGATGAAGTATAAAAACCAAGTTAAATAGTCATTTAACACTAATTGAAGATTTATACTCTCTCTCTCTCTCTGTCTACTCTCTCTCTAACTCTCGAATTTATCACAATTTCATCAAAATCACCATAATTTGCAATCAATTTGGAGTTTAATCAAGAAGGAGTTACAAGGAGTAGTAATCAACAACAATCTACAATGAATTGAGGTAATAACTACTTTAAATTCGAGATATATATGTGTGCATTTAGTTCGGTTTTGTGTAAAACCGAAACCAAAGCATTGAAACATGAAATTTATGTATTGTATGTGTGACTTTTAGTTAGAATATGTATAATAGAATCAAAACTAGGCTTATTACTAAACATATTAGTGATTTTAGACTTAGAATGTGTGATTAAAAGATGCAGAATATGAACAAATACGAGATGCCAAGAACAAACTCGAGTTTTAGCTAAATTCGAACCACAGGTTCGAATTTGATCATAAATTCGAGATGAAGTGTTCGAATTTAAGTATGCATTCGAATTTAACCCTATTCGAAACTATGCATATGTTCGAATTTAGCTATGAAGTTCGAAATTACCATAAAATCGAAATATATGCCTTCAAATTTAGATATACATGTTCGAATTTAATAGGTTTTATATAAAGAATACACAGCCGTTTTTCTTATATAAATATGAATGATCAATCATTTAAAGTCAAGATTTATAAACTTAAGAAATAACATCATTTATAAAACATATGAATATATGCATGATCATATATGAATAGGTTTCAAAAATACATTTTTGTGATCATAACGCCAAATGGTATTCAAATTAAGGGTTTTTAAGATAAAGGACATAATTTAAATGACATGATTAAACATACTCTCTTAAGAATTCTAATGAGATTGATGGCCACATTTATCTCAATATAATCAAGATATGAGACTTTGAGATTAAATGTCAACAAATGAACACTGAGTATGTAACATCCTCGGATTTAAATTATTGTAATTTGGATAATTAGATGAATTTTTGTATAATTAAGTTGTAATATGTATTTGGATTATGAAAGTTGGTTGCTATTTTGAGAAATTATGAAGCTTTGGAATTTTGAATTATTATTATGGAGTATTATGATTTATAATTGTTAGTAAGGATAAAACTAAGACAAAATCAGTATTTAATGGGATCAGATAAGGTGAGGGGCTAAATGTGCCAATAGCCGATAATTGGGAATAAAAGACCATTGGTCTTTCATTTGAATGATATCTCTCTCTCTCTACAACTAAAGAACTCTCTCAAACTTCTCACTAAAAATCTGCTGGAATTCGAAATTGTGGAATCAAATTCGTGGATTTCATCTGAAAATTAACAAGATTCAAGAGGAATTAAGGTAAGAAACATTATATCTCAATTTGGGGTTCATTTGGAGATTTTAAAATTCAAAAATTCGAATTTTAATCTGAGGTAAATGTTGATGCATGTATGTTATATTAGTTGGAAATCAACTATTGAAGGTTTCTGAAGCGTTTGAAACAAGAATCAACGGTTAATTCGTCCAAAAAGGTTAGAAATCTGACTTTTTATTAAGTTATGTGTTCTTGAGGATTTTGCTCATTTTTGGTCAAATCTGGACGAAATTGGATGTTAATGTTATGGAATATGATGTAAAAACACTCAATATATAGTAATAAATCGAATGTATAGATTGCATGTTGTTGGAAATTGATTTTGGAAATTTTTAGTGAAAATCCGTAAGTTTCGAAAGGCAAACCTGCATGTGAACTCGGCGAGTTCAGGGGGAACTCGGCGAGTTCTCAAGAAGATTTTGAATAAATCTTCAAAAAATTCATAAGTGTTGGATCCGAATTCGGTTGGGACCCGAATTCGGATGAGACCCGAAATTTGGATAGGACCGAAATCAAGTTAAGAACCGAACTCGGAGGGGTCCGAATTCGGATGGGTCAACCCGAACTCGGATGGGTCAACCCAATCCGGATGGGTTCGAAATTCAGTTAAGGTCCGAAATTCGGATAGGAACTCGGCGAGTTCCTGTCCTACTCGGCGAGTTCTATATTTCATTGGGCAATTCGGATGGGTTTAAAAGGACCCGAATTAATGGACAATTAAACACGCAATTGGGATATCTTTAGTACCATATTAAGGCATATAATGAAGGGTTATGTGAGATTGATAACACACTAAATGATGAGATTTAAATATGAGTTTCGGATGACGGTTCCGAATGTTGTAACACTTTCATTTATACAAGTTAATGTCAAATTGTTAAGGATCATATAATGATGATATGTTTTCCTTATGGAAATGAAACAGGTCCCTTGTGGTGTTGTTTAACCCACAGTGGGGTACTTTGTGGATCCGGTTGAAATTCCAAGGAGAAATAATATTGCTTAAAGAATAATAACGCACCCACAGTGAGTACCTTTGATTTTAACATTGCTGCATCTCCTTTATGTTTTGCTTTGCCTGCTGAGGCATGTTGTTTCAATTATCGTTTGGCACTCTACTAACTTGCGTATATATGTTGATGCACATTCATACTTGTTGCATGTCCGTTCATTTGTTGTGCATCCTTTTGATGGACCTGCGTGGTCGCATCTGTACTCTGATGTTACTGTGCTATATGACCCAGAGTTTGACACCTCTATGGTCAGGATAGACAGTAAGTCATCCCCGATGTAATGTCTGCCTCAGATGGTTGGTTATCTTATGCCGAGTGTCAGCTCGAAGGAGCTGTGGCTCAGGGTTGCGTACCTTGGGTACGTGTGGGGTATACGGTATGTGTTACCGCGGTTAATCTGGGTGGCATCATAAAGATTTGTAGAATGTGTAAAATCATATGGTATTCACTAAGCATTAGCTTACCCCTTCAGTTGTTGACTTTTTACAGGAAAAGGGAAATCCGCTGCGGGACCATCTAGCTAGGACGTTTGTTGAAGTGATTGAAGATTTCTACTATTTAACTTGGTATTTGGTTTATGGAATTACTGTTGTAATAAATTTGGGGATGATGTAGTACTTTGAGTATGTAGACTTAGAAATGTAACTTATGTAGCACCGTAGGGTGTTTGACAAATTTGAATTATCTTATGTTGTATTTTATGCTTCCGCAAATTAATTAAGTTATCAGATCATTATGTGATTGTTTGTTGGTGATTAATCCTGGGTATATTGTAATTGTGGTTAAATGTGGCAAGGGTGTCACATCGAGATGGTATCAGAGCAGTAGTTTGAGATTCAAGTGTCCGTGAGGTCTTGGTCTCAAACATTAAGTGTTGACATGTAGTGATTCTAAGTAATGATCTGAACTAAGATAGGTTACGATCTAGTAATCATAAGAATATTGACTATCATACGGGACAATTGGGTGGTGTCTATAAATAAATGACATGTTACTAAATAAGTTATATGTTTCATATTTCAGAACATGTCTGGAGGAGGAATGACACCAAAAGAGACGAGAGAAATGATGCTAGCCATGATGGCTGAGCAAAATCGGATGATACAAGATCAGTTTCGGGCTCGAGATGAGGCCGAAGCTAAGCGAAGAGAAGACAAAAGGAAGAATAAGGAAAAGGAGGGAGGAAACAATGACGAGCAAGATGACAACACTGGGTCATCTAATAAGCCCAGGGGTTGTCGTTTCAAAGACTTTAAGGGAAATGGAGCAGTTGAGTTCAATGGACTGGGCGATGCTGTTGCCGCTCTGGAATGGATAACGGCCACAGAACGGACATTCCGAATCAGCGATTGTGCTGAGAAGGATATGGTCCGGTTCGCTACTGCAATGTTCACCAAAGATGCAGTTATATGGTGGAATTCGATGGTGAATGCCTTAACAATGGAGAAGGTTTCCGTAATGACATGGGCTGAGTTCACTGAAGTTTTCACTCAGCAATACTTCCCGGCCGATGAGCGCCGAAGATTGGAGGCTAAGTTCATGACGTTAATTCAGGGGACTAAGTCTGTGTCCCAGTATGCTGTAGAGTTTACGAGGCTGAGTTTGTTCGCGTCTCATCAGGTGGATACTGAGGAAAGAAAAGTGACCAGGTTTGAGGCTGGTCTGGATCTGGAGATTCGGAGGGTGATGAGCAATGTACGCTACCCCACATTTGCTGGTCTACTGGAAGCCGCCAGAAATGTGGAACAGATTCTAAGTATGTCTGGATACGTGATGGGGTCCGCTGTTGCTTCAGCTAACCCAACTCAACCCTCACCACCGAAACGTCAACGCGACAGAGGCTACTCGGGTTCTTCACGATCATCGCAGTACTCGTCGCAACAGTCCTTCCGTCGACAGTCTAGTTCTTCTGGTCGTGCACGTGCTTACTCTATCAACACCGAGCCGCAGTATTGTAATAAGTGCCATCTGGAACACTTCGGCAAGTGCACAAACGGGCGTGCGTGTTTTTGCTGCGGAGAGTTGGGCCACTTTCAGAATGAATGCCCACGGAAATCTGATGCTTGCCATAAGTGTGGGGTATGGGGGCACTATAGTCGGAATTGTCGAAAGAATGCTCCAGCAGTTGCTGCTCCATCGACAACTCGATCATCTGGGGGATCTAGTGGTGGTTCAGTCAACCGCCGGAACCAGCCACAAAGGGCACCGGCGCGTGCATTTCAGATTACTGCGGAGGAGGCTAGGGAAAACCTCGAGGTGGTTACTAATATGTTTATTGTTAATTCCATGCCTGCACGAGTTCTTTTCGATTCGAGTTCCAACCGCTCATTTGTATCTACTATGTTTGCACAACAACTTTCCATGCCTTTGTCTAAGCTATCTGCTGTACTAAATATTGAAACTGCTAGTAATACTCTAGTCAAAGTAGATCATGTATACCGTAACTGCACCTTAGTGATTGAAGATGTAGTCTTCAATTTGGACTTGATTCCGATCGAGTTTAGTGAATTTGATGTAATTATCAGGATGGATTGGTTGATAGAGAACGAAGCCCACATAGTATGTAAGAAGCGGATGATTAAGATAACTACTCCGGAGGGGCGTGAGATCTGTATTTACGGGGATAGGAAAAGTGGGGATCTGTGTTTGTTGACTATTGCAAAAGCTCGAAAGCTTGTTGCAAAGGGATGTGACGCCTACTTAGCATATGCTATTGATGCTAAGGCAGAGAAGAAGACGTTAGCCGATGTGCCTGTTGTTTCACAATTCCCGGATGTGTTTCCGGAAGACTTGTCTGGCGTGCCGCCTGAGAGACAAGTGGAATTTCGCATTGACTTGATCTCTGGAGCTGCACCGGTAGCTCGTTCCCCTTATCGCCTTGCTCCTACTGAAATGAAAGAGATGATGACACAACTCCAGGAGTTGTTGGATAAGGGCTTCATTCGACCAAGTTCATCGCCGTGGGGAGCTCCGGTGTTATTTGTTAAGAAGAAAGATGGCTCGATGAGGATGTGCATTGATTACCGGGAGCTGAATAAATTGACAATCAAGAACAAGTATCCGCTGCCGCGGATAGATGACTTATTTGATCAGTTACACGGGGCTTGTGTCTTTTCTAAGATCGACTTGAGGTCGGGATATCATCAGCTGAAAGTTCGAGAGGAAGATGTGCCTAAGACAGCTTTTAGGACACGTTACGGGCATTACGAGTTCTTGGTTATGCCTTTTGGGTTAACCAATGCCCCGGCTGTCTTTATGGATTTGATGAACCGAGTTTGTAGACCGATGCTAGATAAGTCGGTGATTGTGTTCATTGACGATATTTTGGTGTATTCAAAGTCTGAGGTCGAACATGCTGATCATTTAAAGGAATTGCTGGAACTGCTTAGAAAAGAGAAGTTGTATGCCAAGTTCTCAAAATGTGAGTTTTGGCTGCAACAGATTCAATTTTTGGGGCATGTGATTTCGGGAGCTGGAATTTCTGTAGATCCGGCTAAGGTAGAAGCGGTAAGGAATTGGGAGCCGCCTCGTTCAGCTACAAAAGTCGGAAGTTTTCTGGGGTTGGCGGGCTACTATAGTAGATTTATAAAGGACTTTTCAAAGATTGCAGTCCCTTTAACTGTGTTAACAAAGAAGAATGCACCGTTTGTATGGGAAACTGTGCAGCAAGAGGCGTTTGATGTTTTGAAGAGGACGCTAAGTGAAGCACCGATACTTGCTCTACCGGAGGGCAATGAAGATTTGTGGTTTACACGGATGCTTCAAAGTTGGGATTAGGTGCTGTATTGATGCAGCGTGGAAAGGTAATCGCGTATGCCTCAAGACAACTTAAGCAGCATGAAAAGAACTACTCAACTCATGATCTTGAGTTGATAGCTGTCACATTTGCACTGAAACTGTGGAGACACTATCTGTACGGTACTAAGTGTCAGTTATACACGGATCATAAGAGCCTGAAGTACATTTTCAGCCAGAAAGAACTTAACATGAGACAGAGACGTTCGATGGAACTAATAAAGGTTAATGACTGTGAAATCCTTTACCATCCTGGAAAGGCTAACGTGGTAGCTGATGCTTTGAGTCGCAAAGCATATGCTAAGGATTGTTGTTATATGTTGACATCTACTATGTTAACATCCACTATTATTGATGATGTCAAGGCCGCTCAAGAGGAAGCCTTGAAAGATGAAAACGTTGTTAATGAGGATATAAGGGTACAAATGAAGAATATGGAAACGAGCGAATCTGGATTAAAAGGTGTGTACGGAAGAATCTGGGTGCCAAAGTATGGAGGCATGAGCAATGTGATAATAGAAGAAGCTCATCAATCGAAATTTTCTGTACATCCCGGGAGCACGAAAATGTACAACGAGCTGAAAGCAGACTTTTGGTGGCCGGGATTAAAGAAAGACATAGGCCAGTACGTGGAGAGATGCAGAACTTGTCGGTTAGTGAAAGCCGAACATCAGCAACCATACGGTAGTTTGCAACCGATTCCCATTCCGGAATGGAAGTGGGAGCATATCACTATGGACTTTGTCACAAAGTTGCCGAAAACTAGGCGTCAACACGATGCGGTGTGGGTAATTGTTGATAGATTAACCAAGTCGGCACACTTCATTCCAATAAGAGAGAGTTACTCACTGGAAAAGTTAGCTCACATTTACATGGATGAGATCGTTGCTAGACATGGGGTACCAAAGTCCATTGTATCTGATCGTGACAGCCGATTTACTTCCAACTTTTGGTCGGCTTTACAAGAAGGGTTGGGTACGAGAATAGCAATGAGTACAGCTTACCATCTGCAAACTGATGGTCAGAGTGAGCGGACCATCCTAACGCTGGAAGATATGATGCGGTCGTGCATACTGGATCTCGGTGGTAATTGGGACGATCATTTGCCACTGATCGAGTTTTCATATAATAATAGTTACCATGCGACGATAAGGAAGGCACCGTTTGAGGCGTTATATGGGAGAAGGTGTAGGACTCCTACGTGTTGGAGGGAAACCGGAGAAATGCCGATTGCTGGGCCGGCATTATTACAAGAGACAAATGAGAAGATACAACTAGTTAGACAGAATATGAAAGCGGCTCAGGATCGCTAGAAGAGTTATTATGACAGGAGGCACAAACCAATCAGTTTTGATGTGAACGATTGGGTTTATTTGAAGGTGTCACCTATGAGAGGTGTTACACGTTTTGTAAAGAGAGGAAAGTTGGCTCCGAGATTTGTTGGGCCATTCAGGATTACTGAGAAAGTAGGAAATTAGTTGTATCGGTTGGAGTTGCCGGAAGAAATGTCGGGCATACACCCGGTGTTCCATGTGGGGAACCTTAGAAAGTCGTTCACAACCGAAAACGAAGATTGAGCTGACCACACTGAGCTGCAGATTGATGAAAGGCTCCTGTATGTTGAAGAGCCGGAACGTGTGTTAGACACGAAAGTGAAGAAATTAAGAAGTAAAGAGATAGAGATGGTACTGGTACGATGGAAGCATCATAAGGGAGCGAATCATACCTCGGAGACTAAGTCTGAAAATGATGAAGAAATATCCACAACTGTTTGAATCCGAGTAACTTCGAGGACGAAGTTGAGCGTGGTGGAGCCCATGCTGTAACATCCTCGGATTTAAATAATTGTAATTTGGATATTTAGATGAATTTTTGTATAATTAAGTTGTAATATGTATTTGGATTATGAAAGTTGGTTGCTATTTTGAGAAATTATGAAGCTTTGGAATTTTGAATTATTATTATGGAGTATTATGATTTATAATTGTTAGTAACGATAAAACTAAGACAAAATCAGTATTTAATGGGATCAGATAAGTTGAGGGGCTAAATGTGCCAATAGCCGATAATTGGGAATAAAAGACCATTGGTCTTTCATTTGAATGATATCTCTCTCTCTCTACAACTAAAGAACTCTCTCAAACTTCTCACTAAAAATCTGCTGGAATTCGAAATTGTGGAATCAAATTCGTGGATTTCATCTGAAAATTAACAAGATTCAAGAGGAATTAAGGTAAGAAACATTATATCTCAATCTGGGGTTCATTTGGAGATTTTAAAATTCAAAAATTCGGATTTTAATCTGAGGTAAATGTTGATGCATGTATGTTATATTAGTTGGAAATCAACTATTGAAGGTTTCTGAAGCGTTTGAAACAAGAATCAACGGTTAATTAGTCCAAAAAGGTTAGAAATCTGACTTTTTATTAAGTTATGTGTTCTTGAGGTTTTTGCTCATTTTTGGTCAAATCTGGACGAAATTGGATGTTAATGTTATGGAATATGATGTAAAAACACTCAATATATAGTAATAAATCGAATGTATAGATTGCATGTTGTTGGAAATTGATTTTGGAAATTTTTAGTGAAAATCCGTAAGTTTCGAAAGGCAAACCTGCATGTGAACACGGCGAGTTCAGGGGGGAACTCGGCGAGTTCTCAAGAAGATTTTGAATAAATCTTCAAAAAATTCATAAGTGTTGGATCCGAATTCGGTTGGGACCCGAATTCGGATGAGACCCGAAATTTGGATAGGACTTATATGGTTATATATATAGGTTTCGGATTTAATATATATATTTAATAATTAAATGTTTCTTATTTTATTTAAATATTGAAACCGAAATATATATATAAAAAATAAATATTAATTTAAACCCTAATATTTTAAATTGTTTAAAATATACCCTGAATTTTAAAATGTTTAAAATAGACCCTTTAATTTTAGAAGTTTAAAATTAAACCCCTAAGATTTAAAAGAAATTTATATATGTATTATTGATTATATATATATATATATATATATATATATATATATATATATATATATATATATATATATATATATATATATATATATATATATATATATATCATTTAAATCTAATTACATCGTCAGTCAATTGATAAATCGGCTCACCCATAGTGAACAACCTATAAACGAGGTATAAGGCGGGTCGCTCTGCTTCCTAAAAGGAGTAGGTTTTTAACAGCTTCGCGCGGACCTACCTCCTCCGCTTCGCTGTGCGTTCAATGGAGCTACTGAGGACTTTTGATAGGATGGTGTCCAGATTAAAAGTATAATCTAAAGTACTAAAACAAAAAAAAATCCCGTTTTAGATATATCAAAAGTGAATTAGTATGCAAATCCATGAAAAATGCACATCTCCTATATGCACTGTTAGTGGAGCGTGTGTATTGACCGGCACACTAATGAGAGACATATTAGGAGGTGATGTAGGACTCGTGATTCCCGGACTGATCCGTGCCGGGTCTTACGCAGTTTTGCATGGTTTAATTCACCATCTTGTCCGTGATCCTCGGCAACCCAGTCACGGATAGTAGTTGAGCATAACCGAGATTAACATGCCATTGATAAGATTCAATGAATCTCAAAAGATCTAGGAATTTCATAGAGATTGAAATCGACAAGAGTTTGTCCACCTAAAATAAATTCGTGGCGTGATACGGCGACCCTTTTCATAAAACGAATCGAAAATATGGATCCTAGCCTTAATTCAAATTGGGTAAATTGTTTAAGGAATACTTCATATTAACTAAAAATTAATCTCACAGATGTCTACTTCTACTGGTACTCCCACTCCTGCTCCCAACCACGCATCTAACTTCTCACTCCTTTCCGTTCTGGGTAGGGAAAAACTATCCGGTCTGAACTATGTGGACTGGATGAGAAACCTCAGGTTTACGCTGAGGTACGAGAACAAGGAGTATGTTCTCGATGAACAAATTCCCACACTGAATGAGAATCCCACCCAGGAGGAAATGGACGCACACCAGAAACATTACGATGATGCAAACAAAGTGTCCTGCATCATGGCGTCATCCATGGTTCCTGAGCTTGCTAAAGCCTTCGAGAATACATGGGCCTTTGAGATGAATCAGGAGCTGCGAGAGATGTTTGAGGCTAAGGTGAGCAAAGAGCACCTTGATGTGGTAAGATCCCTCATGGCCTGCAAACCAAAACCTGGAACATCTATCTGCACTTTCGTCCTTGAGATGAAGAGGTACTTCGACCGGCTGGAGGCTCTCAATATGGTGTTTGACTCTGACTTCTCCACCAATATCATTCTTTCTGGACTGCCCACCATCTATAATCAGTTCGTACTCTCCTATCAGATGAACATGAATCAGAAGGAGACGTCAATTATGGAACTGCATAATCTGCTCTGAACCGCTGAACAGGGCATCAAGAAAGATGAGACCCCTGTGGCCCCTGTGCTTACTGTTGGTAAGGCCTCAAAGAAACGGAAGTCATCCTGGAAGGCCCCAAAAGGGAAGTCCAAGAAAGGGTCTCAAGGGAGAAGAGAGTCCGGTATTGTGCCTATTAAAGATCCGAAGGAAGCTGTATGCTTTTACTACAATGGCAAGGGGCACTGGAAGCGAAGCTGCCCATCATATCTGAAGGACCTTAAAGATGACAAAGTCGAAAAAGCCAGCACCTCAGGTATGTTCATGATCGAACTCCATAACAATTCTATCTCTAATTCATGGGTTCTTGATACAGGATGTGGTACTCACATTTGCTCTGTATTGCAGGGACTAAGGGAAAGTAGAAGCTTGAAGCATGGGGAGCTGAACCTAATCATGGGGAATCGAAAGATCACGCCTGTGAAGAAAGTCGGAAGGTTCCAGCTCGTGCTTAGATCAGGAGTAGAGATTAGCTTAAATAATTGCTGTTATTCACCCGATATGAATCGGAACATCATTTCTTTGTTTGCCTTGTATAAGGATGGATACAATTTCAGCTTTGATAATAATAATGGAAGCATTTTGGTTTATTTGAATGATGTTTTTATATTCAAAGCTTGTCCTTATAATGGCATATATGAAACTGTTGAGTGCGATAACAACCTATTATTTAATATTGATTCTAACGAAATTGATAAGTCCAAATTGTGGCACTGTCGCCTTGGGCACATTAACAAGAAACGCATCGCCCAACTCCAGAAGGATGGAGTGTTGGAATCATTCGACCTAAAATCGGATGATGTATGCGAATCCTGTTTACTGGGCAAGATGACAAAATCACCATTCACAGGAACGTGTGAAAGATGTGAAGGACTATTAGATTTGGTCCACACAGATGTATGTGGGCCATTCCGATGTGCTACAAAATGGGAAAATCGGTAATATGTCACCTTTACAGATGACTATAGTAGATTTGGATATGTTTATTTAATTAAACATAAGTCCAACACTTTTGAGACATTCAAAAGATATCAAAGTGAAGTAGATAATCAACTTGGCAGAAAGATAAAGGTTCTCCGCTCCGACAGAGGAGGAGAGTACCTTAGTATCGAGTTTCTCGATCATCTTAGAAGCTGTGGAATAGTTTCCCAGTTAACACCTCCTAGAACACCACAACTCAACGGAGTTGCGGAGAGGAGAAACAGGACCTTGTTAGACATGGTCCGATCTATGATGAGTCGAGCAACACTTCCAGTAAGTTTCTGGGGTTATGCATTATAAACTGCGGCACATATTCTAAATCTAGTACCCACCAAGAAAGTTTCAAAGACACCTTACGAGATGTGGAAGGGAAAGCGTCCTTCCCTTGGTCACATCAAGATCTGGGGTTGTGAAGTCTTCGTTGGACGAGAGACCTCTAACAAACTCAGTCAAAGATCTGAAAAGTGTATATTCGTCGGTTACCCACAAGAGTCATTTGGATATCTATTTTACAAACCACGTGAAAACGTAGTGTTTGTATCTCGAAGAGGAGTGTTTCTCGAGAAGGAGATAATATCTAAAGAGGACAGTGGGAGTAAGATCGATCTTGATGAGATTCAAGATACTACCGATGAAAAACCAACTGCAAACGCTGACCATCAACATGAGGCTGAGATGCCTGTTGAACCCAATGACATATCCTTACCTTTGCGCAGATCCGGTAGAGTTATCAATCCTCCTGAGTTCTACTATGGTTTCCATATTGAACAGGATGATATGATTAGTGATAGTACACTAGTCGACTTAGATGATCCAGCTAACTACCGGGAAGCGATGCCAGGCCCTGAGGCAGCCAAATGGAAGGAAGCTATGGATAGCGAGATTGAATCCATGTATAGGCAACCAAGTTTGGAACTTGGTTGATCCCACACCCGGTCTAAAGACGGTGGGTTGTAAGTGGATATTCAAGAAGAAAACATATATGAACGGGAAAGTACACACTTACAAAGCTAGGCTGGTGGCAAAGGGCTATACTTAAACCTACGGGATTGACTATGAGGAAACCTTTTCATCGGTAGCTAAGATTAAATCCATAAGGATAGTTCTGGCCATAGCTGCGTTTCATGACTATGAAATCTGGCAGATGGATGTCAAAACCGCTTTCCTTAACGGGAAATTGACAGAGTATGTGTTTATGACACAACCTGAAGGTTTTGTAGACACCAAGTATCCTAAGAAAGTGTGTAAACTTCAGAAGTCCATTTATGGACTTAAGCAAGCTTCTCGAAGCTGGAATCTTTGCTTTCATGAGAAAATCACAGAGTTTGGATTTTCTAGAAGCGAAGATGAGTCCTGCATATATGTCAAGGTCAGTGGGAGCACTGTAGTCTTCCTGGTATTATATGTCGATGACATATTACTTATAGGAAACGACATCCCAACATTACAGAGTGTAAAAGATTGGTTGGGAAGATGTTTCGCTATGAAGGGTCTAGGAGATGCAGCTTTTATTCTGGGTATAAAGATTTATAGAGATAGAACGAGACGTCTAATAGGACTAAGCCAAGATACGTACTTGGACAAAATACTGAAAAGGTTCAGTATGGAGAAGTCTAAGAAGGGGAACCTTCCCTTTGCTCATGGCATAAAGATTAGTAAAGACATGAGCCCGAAGACACAGGAGGAACGAGACAGAATGAGTCGAGTTCCATATGCTTCGGCCATAGGATCTATAATGTATGCCATGACATGTACGAGGCCTGATGTCTCATTTGCTTTAAGCATGGTGAGTCGACATCAGCAAGACCCTGGTGAAGGTCATTGGACGACGGTCAAGAATATTCTTAAGTATTTAAGAAATAGTAAAGACAGGTTTTTGGTTTACGGTGGACAGGATGAACTCAAAGTAACCGGTTATTGCGATGCGAGTTTCTAAACGGATGGAGATGACTGTCGGTCACAATCTGGTTGGGTGTTCTTATTGAACGGGGGAGCCGTGACGTGGAAGAGTTCGAAGCAGGAAACTGTGGCAGACTCTACCTGCGAGTCAGAATATATTGCGGCCTCAGAAGCCTCAAAGGAAGCCATCTGGTTGAAGAATTTCATTGGAGATCTTGGAGTTGTCCCAACGGTTCAAGACCCCATCGAAATATTCTGCGACAACGAAAGTGCTGTTTTGTTGACTAAAGAACCCAAGGATCATGGAAAGTCCAAGCATATTGATCGGACGTACCACTTTGTTCGTAGCAAGGTTGAAGAAGGACATGTGATTGTGAAAAGAGTGCGATCAGAGGAGAATCCAGCTGATCCGTTCACAAAGCCACTTTCTCAACCGAAACACTGTAGTCATGCTGTTAGCATAGGATTACGAGATAATGTAAAGTTTAGTAGTTAGTTTTGAATTTGAAACATTGTAACAATGATTTGAAATTGTAATGGATTTGGTGATTAAATAATGGAGATTTATTTATTTGCAAAGTGCTGCCATCTTCTATTAATTTATCGTTGTGTTTCCTTTTGCATGTTTAGAACCAACTCCCAGAGTAATTAATTTTATTCAAATACCTCAGTCGTTCGTACTACCGGGAGTTAGTATTGAATAAAGACTGTCATGGAATGTTAGTAGACTGTCAAGAGTTTGACATAGCATAGTGATTGCTGCAACATTCATGGGTACTTAATGGAGATTTAAGTACAGGGCACTCGCACTTGGAAAGATACTTCACGGATCAAATCATAAGTATTTCCAAGATGATAATATCCTCTATTCTTCAGACGTAGATACATTGAAGTTGCGGTTTTCTAGTCCGTCATACCTTAGTGCATTCAAATGCTGTGCGTAACTGCCAGTTATAACGGATGTATCTAGTTACGATGTTATTAGTTAGCTAGCGTTGTGTATGCGAAGTTTATTCGTTCCTTTTGCCTATATGGAAAAGCGATATCTATGGGCCCTCTGATGATTAAACGTTGACTCTAGAGTGTCGGGCCCGACCGAGACAAAATTGAAGTGTTCAATTAATAAGTCTCATATAGTCATATTAATCGGAAATCAGAAACATAATTTTGAAACCAAAGATTGATTATAATCCATGTCTTAGTTTCATACGATATCAGAGAACGAAGGAATAGTTGATCCCTTATCTAAAGGATTAGCTCTGATATGATTCAAAGCTCGGCAGCTGTATCGAGTAGCTAGGAAGGCTGGTAATAGAATGTGTTTAGACAAATAGTTGCCAACTTGTCTAAGTGGGAGACTGTTGGAATTAGTGTCCAAGTCACAATTATTTGTAAACATATTGTTGTCAGGCTGAATCCTTTTTGGGTGCATGCAATCAATTGTAAAGAGAAGATGATTAACTTAAATATATAATGTTAATTAGTTTGTTCATTTATTATGTTTAATAAATTATGTAGAAACTAAATAATTGATTATATTTGATTAATGGGTTAGTTTGTTAATTTATTAATAGTTAATAAATTAACCGGAAGCTAATAGAATTAATTGAGGAAGTACAGGGGCTAAACTACAATTAGTTGATAGTCAACAGGGCACCCCCTAAACCCTAATAGGGGGGGGGGGCCGGCCACCAATCCATCCCACATGGATTTGGGATAAAAAATTTGTAGGTTTCTAAAACCTATAAATAGGCAGCCCCTGACTGCTTCATTCCTCGCTCATTCGATTCTAAGTTCTCTAACGATCACAAGGGATACCAGTTTTTGGGACTCTGAGATCTGAGCTTAGAAAAGTTATAATTATCTTTTCTTTTGTTCATTGGGTGTGAACAACTAGAGGCAATCTTGCTTTAGACGCTTGTTGCTCGATTCAGAGGCTGTTCGTGAAATCGTTCTTCGTGGAGAAATTTACGATTTTTCTCAAGGTTAGTTTTTCTTATTCATCTCTTTATTTTAATAATTAGTTGCTTAGCTTGTTTGGTTAGATCCTTAAGATTTTATATTCTTGCATAGTTATGTTATTTAATTTCCGCAAAGTTTTAATTTAACCTAGCAAGGGTCAGTAAACCCAACAAATATACACAGCCGAGGAGGCTTCTGCACCTATGTTTGAGGATGTTGTTCGCGACACTCCCACAGACTTTGATCATCTATCTTTTTGGGCAGAATGCAACGGGTAGATACTCCAACTCAGCCAAAGGCACAGCATTCAGAGACCCGCTACATAGGTTATTTTGGAGGATTTTGGCAGAGACTTTATGTGGACGGGGAGTAGGTGCATGTAATGTCTCGATCAAGGATTTGGAGAGCATGCACTTATTTTTGAGAGAGGAACGACCTGTTCAGATTGCTTATCGCTTAGCCTATTTCCTCCGTCATTGTTCTGGCGTTCGTACGAGTAGTGCTATCACTGGTGGAGCTTATATCACACATTTAGCTCACTGGTTGGGCGTTTTGACTCCAGATATAAAGGGTCGCCTTACGAGAGTTCTGGAGCATGGCGTTTTACAAATTCAGTTGCAGACTCTCCGCAACATGGGCATAGTAGATCGTAGGCACAACCACCTTGTCATCCCCCAGCCTCAGCCAAGAGCCCAGCATGATCCACCCCAATTCCCTGTTCATCGCCCTGATATCCCTGGGTCTTCACGTGCATCCACCTCCGCCCACTTTCCATCGACCCCTCCAGCCCTACATTTTGGAGTTTTACCTACCGATCCAGTAGCTCATTATGTCGCCCTCACTGCCCTTCTTCACACCTATCGGGCTACAGACTCACTACTGGTAGCTGCTGGATTGCCATCGTTACCGATCCTGCCTTACTCCCTTGTTCCCACCCTTACTGCTCCCTCTGAGGACCCGACACAGACTGATACTCATGTGGGTCAGGAGCAGCAGCCACCGCCATCCCGGCACCAGTCACCTCACTCATCACCACGGCCTACACCACTTCATCATTCACCTACTCCAGCTGATCTGGGCTTATCTGCGACTACTTTTGCTTCCTCTGCTGCGGTCTCTGATGCTAGGCCTCCTGTGCGCCTTTTGGATGTCTCCCGTATCGCCAGGCTGAGAGCCTCTATTATCACACATACATATTCTCGTCACTGTGTCAGGCGTTCCTAGCCGTAGTGATCTCATGGGTGTTCAGGATGTTTATTTTATTTTCTTTTGGTTTTACTTTATCATTTGTATTTAATTGTTTACTTTATTATTTGGTGTACATTTATTTAGCTTATTGTTACTTTATCATTGCTGATATCCGGATGTTCCTTGTGCTTGCTTTTGATTAAGGTTGGACCGTGGTAGAGATGCATGCTGACAGTAAGTTCAGCTTCATCGTCCAGATCCGCCTAATGCTTGCTTCGTAATCAGGGGAGTTTTTCTTGTTCCTATTTTCTTATTCCCATTTGAGTTGCATTGTTTATGACTGTGAGGATACTGTCAAATTTAAGTGTGGGGTGGGGATTTGAAATGTTGATTTTGAGCTTTGCATGTACTTAAGTAAACGTCGTGACATTTTTGTCTAAAATTGGGCTGTTTTCAAAACTTATTCTCTATTTTTTCATGTTGGATTCTTTTGCAGTATTGTTCTATTTTCTATGCATGCGAAGCTGAGCAAGTGACTTTGAGATTATTTTGTGGTAACAGGATGTTTGATGTGCATGTCACGCTTCTTGACTGAAATTCCATGATTAAGCACAAACAACCATGTACATTCGTTTCGTGGGAATTTGAGCCCATCTAGCATTCATATTTAATGCTCTTTATTTCTTTCGATGTGAATTTGTCGGTGTTAATTGGATTAAGATAGAACTTGTTTGTCAAATGCATGTTAAGGTCACATCGTTTGAGAATCTAGCACTTATATAAAGGCACAGTTATGATACTGTTGGGAAATAGTTTAAGTTACTCAAGCTGTTAGTTTAGACTTCTCAGACTGTTAGTAGATTTTACATGTAAGTACAAAGTTCATGCTGCTAGTTGAAGAAACTCGAGCTGCCAGTGTAAAAGTTCAAGCTGCTAAAGTAAATCTGCTCAAGCTGCTGTGTTCAAGCTGTCCAATGACTCAAGCTGCTCAACAGTTTCTTAAACAGAAAGTGCTGATTTTCAGGGAAGATATTTTCAAGAAGATTCCAGCATATCTACTATCAGAGAAGTCACAGTCCTTCAAGAAAACACGTCAATAAAGCAATATAAATACATAGAATAGGTTTTTCTATTGTATAGGAGTTTCTGCATTATTTTGAGTCTGTAATTGCTTTATTGTTTGAGTTTTCATAAGCCTCTAAGGTTGTAAAACCCTAAGAACAGTTTATGTTCTTCGTCTAATCTAAACAGATTAGAGGTGATTGTAATCATTGAATTAAGCAATACAAACAGTCTTGGTTATTTCTGTGTTTTATGCTATTATTGATTCTGAAAGTTTTTGTCAAAATAATTGAGTGTTATTCCGCAAACTTCTTAATTAAACTTTGATTCAAAGCAAGATTATTGATTTATACTCTGATAAATTCAAATCAGTTAATCTTGGTTATTCATAATTTTCATAATATTTAGATCCTGACAAGTGGTATCAGAGCCACAGGTCGTTCTTTGTTTTTCAAAGTCGAAAACTTTCTTTCAAATTTTTAATCTTTTTCAATGGAATTTGAAAATAGCAGCAGTGGATCTGGGCAAGGACTCAAAGTGCCTATGCTCAAGCCCACTGAGTTTGAGATGTGGAAACTCAGGATTCAACAGCATATTCAATTCATTGATTATGCCATATGGGAAGCTGTTGAATTTCCTCCTGCAGTTGATCCAGAACTTGATGCTGAGGGAAAACCAGTAAAAACTCCTCCAAAAACTGAACTTGAAAGGAAGGCTAGAATGAATGAAGTGAAAGCACTGACATTATTACAAATAGCCATTCCTAATGCTTATCAACATCAGTTTAAGAAGTTTTATACTGCTCACTCTCTTTGGAATGCCTTAGAGAAGAGGTTTGCTGGTAATGCAAGTACCAAGAGAAATCAAAAGGATCTCTTGAAACAGCAGTATGAAAACTTTTCTGGTGGCAAGAATGAAAACCTCACTCAAATCTTTGACAGGTTCAACAAACTGATAAGTGAACTGGAAAGTGCACGAGTCAATCTGGATCAAGATGAGGTCAACAGAAAATTTCTCAGATCACTTGGAGAAGAATGGACAGTCTATGCTGCACAGTGGAGAACAAAAGACACACTCAATGAAATAGAACTGGATGATCTATACAACAGTCTAAGAGTTTTTGAGACTGAAATTGACGCTAAAAAGAAATCCTTTTCTTATAATCACAACACTGCTCTTTTGTCCTCTGAAAAATCTAATAACTGTGATTCTTTTTCAGGTGGTGATGGCAATTCTGCTGAAATTCATTACGAAGCTTTTGTGGCCAATGATGGATTATTTGCTCTAAACGTTGAAGACTTGGAACAAATCCATCCTGATGATCTTGAAGAGATGGACTTAAAGTGGCAACATGCAATGCTGACCATGAGAGCCAAAAGATTTCTGAAAAGAACTGGCAGGACCAACTTTCAAGCCAAAACAGATGGCAAACCATCTTTTGATAAATCAAAAGTGGAATGTTATAAATGTCATAAGCTTGGTCACTTTGCCAGAGAATGTAGATCTCAAGGCCAACAGCCAACAAGGAGTTCACAGCACACCCAAGCTTCCTCATCAACAGCACTTGTCTCTCAAGAAGACAATGTGTTTGACTGGAGTGATCAGACAGAGGAAGAATTCCAAAATCAAGCACTGATGGCAGAAACCTCAAATGTCTCCTCAACTGAACTACCATCTGAGGTAAACTCTAAACTTTGCTCTCAATCATGTAAGAATATGGTTAAAAAGTACAGAGATCATAATGAGAGCATGTGCAAAACTCTAGCTAAAATGGAAGAAAGGAGATATGAGTATATGCAAGCCATAGAAGATCTGGAAAAACAGATCAATGACTATAAGGATAATGAGCTTCAAATGGGATATGATAGAAACTATTTTGAATGGGAGAAAAAGGAACTCAACAAGAAAATAGAATCTTTGAATAAAAAGATAGAAGAATCTGAACAGAAGGTGTTAGAGGCTAATAAGAAACTAGAATCTGTCAACATAGATTTAGGTAACTTCAAGTTAGCAAATCAAAAGCTAGAACACCTAATGAAAGTTCAATTCAACGACAGAGTCAAATCCCAGGTCAATCCCAAAGAAGGAATAGGATACAATGCTACTCCACCTCCATATAATAACAAGTACATTCATCCAATGAGTGAAGTTGCTGATAGACTTGTCAATGAACCACTAGATGAGTCTATGACTATTGTAGATCCTATCCTTGATAGCAGTCCTGAACCAAAAGAAGATAAGAGTCAAAATAGAGACTGTGACACAAAGAGTGCACCCATAGAAGTCCAAGTTCCCAGTAAGAAAGGAAAAGAGAAGATGAGTGTATGCAATGCTACTCCACAAGTTTCTGTACTTTCTAACTGTAACACTGCATCTTCATCAAAAGGACCTAAAAGAGGTAAAACTGTTTCAATTTGCACATGCCAAAAGCATGGTGTTCAAAAGTTTCCTAAACAACAGCAGGTAAGAGGAAACCAGAGAAACAAAAACCAGAAATTGACAGAATAGTCTGGTGTGCCAATCCAAACTGACAAAAGATGCTTTCACTGTGGAAGGAAGAATCACCTTGCCAAGGATTGTTTCTACAAACCAGCTGTTGCAAAACAGACTGTGCATCACACAAAATCAAATCCTAAACAGGCAAAGCATTCAAAAGTGAAACCTTCCACAGCAGCTCCAAAGAGAACAGTTGATCACAGATTTTCAAAAGTTAATAAAAAACAGTCCACACATCAAAAACAAGTTTTGGCAAAGCCTAAATCAAGTTTTAAACAAATATGGTGTGTCAAGGACAAATCTGATGACAAATCTGTTGCTCAAACTGCTAAGTCAAAATCTGATGCTGTTAGTGCAAAAACTGAAACTGTTAGCACTACAAACACAGCTCAAGCTGCTGAGCATCAAACTGGAACTGTTAGTGATTCATCTGAGACTGTCAGAAGAAAAGATGATCAAAATAATTGGCTACCTCATATAATCACTAAATACTCTCCAAAGACTCCATCAGTAGATCTCACCAAATACAAGAAGTCAAAAACAGTTTTTAGTTATGTCAATATACAAGGCCAACCCAAAACCAATTTGGTTTGGGTTTACTCCACTACTAACTAAGCTGTTATTTGTGCAGGGCAACCACAGGTCTCCTCATAGGACAAGATGGCATCTGGACAGTGGATTCTCTAGGCACATGACAGGCAATTCTGAATGCTTGTCAAACTTCAAAGGATTTGATGGAGGTTTTGTTGCATTTGGAGGCAACTCAAAAGGAGGTAAGGTTACAGGTAAGGGTACTGTAAATGCAGGCAACATGACATTCCATGATGTCTTGTATGTTGAACAGCTTAAGTACAATCTATTGAGTGTCTCTCAAATCTGTGACAAACAAAACATTGTTCTGTTCACAGATTCTGAGTGCATTGTTCTTTCAAAGGATTTCAAAATTCCTGACAATCTTGTTTTACTTAGAACACCAAGAAAGGACAATGTTTACTGCCTAGACACAGCTCTTTTGACTAAATCAAATACTTTAAGCTGTTTGATATCCAAAGCATCATCAAATGAGTCTGCTCTTTGGCATAGAAGGATGTGTCACATGAACTTCAGATCCATGAATGATTTAGTTAAAAAGAATCTGGTAAGAGGATTACCACAAAAGGAGTTCATTTGTGATGATCATTGTGTAGCTTGTCTTAAAGGTAAGCAACACAAAACTTCTCATAAGTCCAAAGAAATAAATTCAATCTCATCTGTTCTTCAGCTGTTACATATGGATCTATTTGGTCCAACATCTGTTTTGAGTTTGAATAAAAGGGCATACTGTTTAGTCATTGTTGATGATTTCACCAGATTTACTTGGGTTTACTTTCTTAGATCAAAAGATGAAACTGCTGAGCTTGTTAAGTCTTTTATCCTTAAGATAGAAAACCAATCTAATTCAAAAGTTAAGGTGATAAGATCAGACAATGGGACTGAATTTAAAAATCAAGTTCTAAACAGTTTCTGTGAGTCCAAAGGTATTGCTAGACAATACAGTGCACCAAGAACACCACAGCAAAATGGTGTAGCTGAAAGAAAGAATAGAACATTACTTGAGGCTGCTAGAACAATGTTAGCTGATTCTAATCTGCCCATGACTTTCTGGGCAGAAGCTGTTAATACAGCCTGTTATGTTCTAAATAGGGTTCAAGTCGTTCAATCACAAAGGAAAACTCCCTATGAGTTATTCCACAACAGAAGTCCCCTAATAGCTTTCTTCAAGCCCTTTGGTTGCCCATGTACTATTCTTCACACTAACACTCACTTAGGGAAGTTTGAGAGTAAGGCTGAAGAAGGATTTTTTGTAGGATACTCAACTCAAAGTAAAGCCTATAGAGTATACAATAGTGTGTCTAAAACAATTGAAGAAAGTGCCAATGTTGAATTTAATGAAAATACTGCTAACATTAAAGGCACTGGTCCTGATTGGTTATTTGATTTAGATTCACTAATAAATTCTCTGAGCTTTACTGAGTTTACTGCAGAAGCTGATGCATACAGGGTTGAAGCTGCTAGCACAAATTCTCATGCTGCCAATACACTTTCTCATGCTGGTGGCACAAAGCTTCAGACTGCTGCAGATTCAACAAGTTGGGACGATTTCACCACTCTACCACTTCTGTCATGTGACCCTCCAGGGGTCCTGAGCACTCAACATGATGCAAATCCAGACACTGAAGTGCCAGTTCAAAGTCCTGACAGCACAGCCCCACCACAAAAGGAAACAACTCCAGTTTCCAGGCTAGCAGTCCCAACAGCTTCTCAAGCTGTTAGCCTAGAAACTCAAGCTGTTCCAGAAACTGAACCATTTACTGGTTCTGATGGTGATGACACAAATCTTGGAACGTCCTTCCAAACAGAGAGAGAACCCACACGCAGAATTCATAAGTATCACCCTCTCAATCAAATACTGGGTGATCCAAGCACCCCTGTTCAAACAAGGAAGATGGTCCACAATGAGACTGCTGCTGATGAACAGGCAGTTCCAGAATTCAGCCTAGCTGCTTTTGAACATGCCTGCTTCATGTCTCAACTAGAACCTAAAAAGGCATCAGAAGCTCTAAAAGATTCATTCTGGATTGAAGCCATGCAGGAAGAGCTTTTACAGTTTAAAATTCAGAATGTATGGACTCTGGTGGATCTTCCTAAAGGTAAGAGAGCCATAGGTACAAGATGGGTGTTTAGAAACAAGAAGGATGAGAGAGGGATAGTCATCAAGAACAAAGCAAGACTAGTAGCACAAGGGTACACTCAAGAAGAAGGAATAGATTATGATGATGTTTTTGCTCCAGTAGCAAGAATTGAAGCCATAAGACTATTTCTAGCATATGCAAGCTTCAAAGGATTCAAAGTGTATCAAATGGATGTTAAGTCTGCTTTCTTGTATGGGAAAATTGAAGAGGAAGTGTATGTGTGTCAACCTCCTGGTTTTGAAGACTACAAGTATCCAGACAGAGTGTACAAGCTTGACAAAGCTCTCTATGGTCTTCACCAAGCCCCCAGAGCATGGTATGACACACTGTCATCATATCTTCTACAGAATGGGTTCAAGAGAGGCACTCTGGACAAGACACTTTTCACCAAATCCATCAAAGCTGAGATTCTTCTTGTCCAGATTTATGTTGATGACATCATCTTTGGCTCAACTAATGATAAGTTGTGCAAAGACTTTGAGGCCCTAATGCACAAAAAGTTTCAAATGAGTTCAATGGGAGAACTCACATTCTTTCTAGGGTTGCAGGTCAAACAGAAGCCTACAGGTTTGTTCATAAGTCAATCAAAGTATGTCAAAGACATACTGGAAAAGTTTGGCTATCAAGACACAAAGGTTGCAAGCACTCCAATGGATCCTCATAAACAGCTTCACACTGACAAAGATGGGATAGATGTGGACATTCATCTATACAGATCACTTATAGGATCTCTCATGTATCTAACATCTTCCAGACCTGATATAATGTTTGCTGTCTGTGTGTGTGCCAGGTTTCAATGTTCACCAAAGGATTCTCACTTGGTTGCTGTTAAGAGAATTTTCAGATACCTTAAAGGCCAACCACATTTAGGCCTCTGGTATCCCAAAGACTCTCCTTTTGAACTAACTGCCTATTCTGACAGTGACTATGGAGGTTGCAACATTGACAGAAAATCCACAACTGGTGGATGTCAATACTTAGGAGCAAGACTGGTCTCGTGGCAATGCAAGAAGCAAACAACTGTCTCCACATCATCCACTGAAGTAGAATACGTAGCAGCTGCAAGCTGCTGCTCCCAGGTAATGTGGATTCAAAATCAGCTCAGAGACTATGGTATGAATTTCTTATCCACTCCTATTTATATTGACAATTCAAGTACCATCAGCATTGTGCAAAATCCAGTGAAATTCCCAAAAACCAAGCATATAGAAATCAGATTTCACTTCATCAGAGATAGTAATGAAAAGAAGTTAATCCAAGTTACCAAGATACATACAGATGATCAGCTAGCTGATCTATTTACAAAACCTTTTGATGTAGGAAGGTTCACTTTCCTAATATCAAACATTGGTATGGTAAACATGGATTAATTGCTTTTTATTATCGTCAACTCAATATGCTAATTTAAGGGGGAGACACTGTTTTATTGAAAAGGTACACAATTTTACACTAACAGCATGAGTCTTTTCTCATGCTGCTAGTTCATTTTCTCATGCTGCCAGTTATTTTCACTTGATCTGTCAAAGTGTGCAGGGTATTTAGGTAATTTCCCAAATGTGTGCGCGGGACCTAACCTTTTCGAAACCTTTAAAGGTCCCAGTTTCGTTCAGTTGTAACTACCAGTTACATATTCTTCTTCCACGGCCTTCTGATTTCTCTCTGAACGATACACACATTCTTTTCGAACCCTAATCCCAAAATCTTCGTTTCTTGATCAATGGAGTTCGTCAAAGAACACAACTGCCTTCCATACACCCTGAAACACACTGACCTTCAACCATTCCACGCGATGATGGACTTCCTCAGGCACTCCCATATCCATTATGCCCTCAATATCAACCCCACCATATACATATCCCATATTGAGCAATTTTGGACTCATGCTTCTGTTCAAACCATCAACGGAGTGCCTACCCTGACTTCCAAAATCGATGGTACTACCATCAACATCACCGAGGAGTCCATCAGACATCATCTGCATCTTCAAGATGCCGCAGGTATAAAAGACCTATCTCTTACTGATTTACATTTTGGTCTTCAAAATATTGGGTATAGGGGCCCTGCTGATTCCTTTACTTTCTTGAAAGCACATTTTTCTCCTAAATGGAAATTTCTTGTGCACATTATTCAGCAATGTGTAAGCCCTAAAAGAACTGGATGGTCTGAATTTTCTTCAAATATTGCCACTGCCTTAGTGTGCTTTTCAACTGGCCAACAGTTCAACTTTTCCAATATGATCTTTCAAGGAATGTTAAGGCATCATTCCTTGAAGCATGGGAAATTTTTGATGTATCCTCGCTTTTTGGCAAAAATATTTGCACACACCTGCACAAATTCTTCAAATCTACATAAGAGGATATATGTTTCCCATAGGCACTCGTTATCTTCAATAAAGAGGCTGATAAAGCCAAGTGCCAATTTTGCTAGCATTGATGCTCCATTGCCCTCTGCAATGATGAGCATCATCACAAGAAACAGAGGAGAGGGGCCTGAGCAGACACAGCCCAACATCACTGCTTTAACTCCAGGACCCCAACCCACTCCTCATGATACAGATATCACCTCTGATCCTTCTGAACAACCCAGACGCCCACTCAAACATTTATATATAAGGAAAAGGGGACGAGGTGCTCCTTCCTCCTCCTCCCTTAGACAAGAGCCATATATCCCTGTGCAGGAGGACACTTCTGCACAGCATATCCAAGGGGAACCAATTGAGGACACTCCCACCCTCAATCAGGAGGTGAACATCTCTTCTGAGACTGTTCATATGGGTTCTGTGGTTGGCACTACTGATGTCTCTGCACAAGAGGCACAGGACAGGGCCAACATCTCTAAGACCACACCCATGGCAACAGCAAGTGTGCAAACACAAGCTGGAAGTCCCCAGTACCAAGAACAGAGGGGCCCTGCAGTTCTTACTTCTGGAATCAATGTCAGTGATAGACCACAAACACCTCTGGTGTTTTCTGATCTTGAGACTAGTCTGCAACTGATGTTATTAACGGATCCTAAGCTGAAACCTGTTGTCACAATGTTGGAATACCAAATGTCCATCATTGCTGCACAGGGGGCACAAATACTTGCACTCAGACAGGCAGAAGCTGCTCAAAATCAAAGGCTGGCTAATCTACACAAAGGGTTTACTCTTTGTGGAAATAAGCTAATCAAATTAGAGCAGATGATTCAAACCCATATAGCAAAGGTTGTAGGTCCTTCTGGCCAAACCAATGCTTCCAAAAAGGGGGAGAATCAGGGAGTTCCAGAACCAACAGTCCAAGCAGCACCAACAGCAGCAGCAACAGCAGCACCAACAGCTTCATCCTCTAGGCTAGCAGTCCCAACAGCTTCTCAAGCTGTTAGCCTAGAAACTCAAGCTGCTTCCACAAGAGCAGCTGGAGTTGTTATCAGAGAAGGGATCCAAGCTCCATCCACTTCAGTCCAAGCTACATCTTCTGGCACAAAAGATAAGGGAAAAGGTATTCTGATCGAGTCTCCAAAGCACAAATTCTCTTCCAGAGAAGCTCAGATTGCCTTTGATGCTGAGGTTGCCAGAAAGATAGCAGAAGAACAGGATCAGGCTTTAGACCAGCAAACCCATGTCCCAATGCAAGATGATGAAACCTTAGGAGACTACCTAAGAGGGTTTGTGGTAAAGCAAGGTGAAAGGAAGAGGAGGATGCCATCTGGGCATACCAAGGCTGAGGAGAGAAGATTCCTGATAAATTTTGCAGTTGCAGCAGACATTCCAAAGAAAATTGCTCAGTCCATGAGTATTGAAAGGCTGCAGGCAATACACGATAAAGAAATGGAGAAAAGGAAGAAAGCAAAAATCTCCTCAGAAGTTCAGCCAGCTCCAGAAGTCCAACCACCCCAAACAGTCCAACAATCCCAACCAGTCCAATCTGAAACTGCCAAAGCACCTGCTCCCACTGATCAACCTACTGCTTCTGTTCCATCATCAGTAAAGAAGGTGATCTTTGAACACCATTTGCAAAAGGCCATGGAGTTAGAAAAGTTGCTTGATCAGCATGACTTCACTAAGCCAGAAATCAACTACTGGTTTGCCAAGTCTCTGGATGAAAGGAATATAAGGGTCAAGTTTGTAATAAGAAGAGAATCTGGACCGGAAGAGGAGGTTGACACTTTCTGGCAGATGGTTCACAGACTGACCAGGGCTGAATTAATAAAGATGTACCACATAGGGTCTGTTTCTCAGGTTAGATCTGATCTTCCACAAGTAAAAAGGCTCATCAGAGATCTAAGTTAAGTTGCTAATGCTGAATTTGCAAGAAGAGAAGTGGAAGATGCTGAGAAGAAAGGAAAGCAGATCAAGGAAGTACATATTTTTGACAAATCCAGAACATACAGAGTTCAATTTAAAGATGGATTTAGTATATTTTTCAGTCTCGAGTTCTACAATTTTTCAAAAGATATGCTACTTCAAATAAAATCAGTTAGGATATCTTGTGACAGAGATGAGATGAAGAAAGAATTTTTGAAGGCTATAGATCAGAAGCTTGCACAGTTGTAAGTTTTTGAAAGCCTTGGTTTGTAAATAACAGTTATACTTTTTATTTCCTTATTTGTATAGAACTTAAAGTCTTGTAAAAAGAATTTAAGTTAGGGGGAGATTGTTGGGAAATAGTTTAAGTTACTCAAGCTGTTAGTTTAGACTTCTCAGACTGTTAGTAGATTTTACATGTAAGTACAAAGTTCATGCTGCTAGTTGAAGAAACTCGAGCTGCCAGTGTAAAAGTTCAAGCTGCTAAAGTAAATCTGCTCAAGCTGCTGTGTTCAAGCTGTCCAATGACTCAAGCTGCTCAACAGTTTCTTAAACAGAAAGTGCTGATTTTCAGGGAAGATATTTTCAAGAAGGTTCCAGCATATCTACTATCAGAGAAGTCACAGTCCTTCAAGGAAACACGTCAATAAAGCAATATAAATACATAGAATAGGTTTTTCTATTGTATAGGAGTTTCTACATTATTTTGAGTCTGTAATTGCTTTATTGTTTGAGTTTTCATAAGCCTCTAAGGTTGTAAAACCCTAAGAACAGTTTATGTTCTTCGTCTAATCTAAACAGATTAGAGGTGATTGTAATCATTGAATTAAGCAATACAAACAGTCTTGGTTATTTCTGTGTTTTATGCTATTATTGATTCTGAAAGTTTTTGTCAAAATAATTGAGTGTTATTCCGCAAACTTCTTAATTAAACTTTGATTCAAAGCAAGATTATTGATTTATACTCTGATAAATTCAAATCAGTTAATCTTGGTTATTCATAATTTTGATAATATTTAGATCCTGACAGATACCCCTTTTTCCCCAATGACACCCTTACCGGCATCATTTTCCTTAGTTTCCCCATTTGAGCCTGAGCCTTTCATTTCGGTGACAACCCACATTATCAGCCAAATAATACTTTTGTCTATCGTTTGACCGGAATTGGGATCGTGATTCAGTAGCAAGCTATAGGGATTTATCTAGGATCATTCATTTGTTAGTTAGTCCTCTGTGAGCCTTGACGATTATGCCTTGTTTTGATAGCAGTCGAGTCATATGTAATTCTATGATTTTGTGTTCTTCCTGACTTTTCTAGTGTTGTACCGCAGCAATACTAGTGTGGTTAAGAGAGTTCTTTTTGGGTACAGATTGCATATAGTCTGTGCTTGGAAATTCAGCACTATTTATAAAAAAAAAGAAAAAGAAAGAAGAAAAAGAAAAAGAAAAGAGAAGAGAAGGTATTGGAATAAGAAAGAGAAACGAATTTTTTGTCCTTCTGAGCTGTTATTAGATGTGAAAAATCAACCCAGTTTGCTTGTGAAATTTTCTCAGTGATTTTTTTTGGTCCCTTATTGGTTACTCGCTTCTATTGCTTGCTGCTTGATCTTGGATCCCATTCTTTTAGTCCACTTTGGTCATACATTTCCCATGCCCTTAGCCTAGCCTCGTTACAGCCTATTAAGACCTTTATGTGCTCTATTTTCAAACACTGAGTAATGGCGGTGTGATTTACTCTCAAGCATATGCTCATATTCTTTTAACATGTCTGGCATTGAGCGAAATTTGTGAAAACACACGAGCCTGTACACTTGAGTGATGAGTGAAAGCTGTGAGGTGCTGAGTCATGTGATTAGGTGGGAAGTTGTTGACATTATCATTCTATTCTTTTTGCATCTTGTGGTCTAATTTTTTCTTGCCTTGGCTTCAAATTCATAGTTTATGGATCTTTAATGCTTCAGAGTCTATATATTGTTTCTAGGGAGTTTGTTTTGAGTTGAGGCATTGGTTGAAGACATTTATGTTGCATTTTTCTTGGGGACAAGCAAAGCTCAAGTGTGGGGTATTTTGATATGTGCAAAATTATACGTGTTTTTGGTATCATTTTACCTCCAATTTATGTGGTTTTCAGACCGAAACGCGTGAAAAAGATACTGATATCATTAATATGTTTGGTCCGCATGTCAGAAGCCATTAAATCAACATGGGAACAGAAATTAAGGCTAAAATGAAGAGATTTTATGATCCAGCCATCTCGCGTGATCGAAAGCAAAATCTGGCGAAAAGTGACTCTACACGCCCGCATAAGACTCTCCACGCACCTGTGTGGCTAAGTCCAGTTCAGCATCCACGCACCCGCGTAGAACATCCCACGCGCCCAATTTCAGTCAAAGCAAGTCACGCACCCGCATAGCTTGCCCACGCAGGGGCGTTGGCTAGGTTAAGTCGACACACCCGCGTGACTTACCCCTACGCGCCCGCGTGCCGGGCTTAGCCCACCGGAATTCGTTTTATAAACCCTAGCTTGCGGCAGTAGCAATCAGAATCGGTTTTTGGCGAATTTAAGACGACTTTTTGGTGATCTTCCTCTCGGTTTTCAGAAATTCTTCATAGTTAATCATATGTTTAGCTAAAAGTTTCGTTCTTCTTCAATTAACCAAGCATTCGGGGCAATTCCAGCATCGATTTATGCGATTCAGACACGACTTAGAGCGATTTCAGAGCTTTCTTTCATATTTCACGTATTTTAATCATAGTTTATCTTAGGGTTTCGAGTTTCTTGGATTTACAAGCATTCAGTTCAAGTTTTGGAGTTTAATTTTGCACGGATAGCTACGAATTTGGTACACTCGTTCCTTAAACTTTCTGATTTCATAATGGTTTTTCTTTATTTGAGTTTAATTTTGGGTTTTAGCATGATTAGTGAGTAGTTTTATTGTTCACCCGCTTGGGATGATGGATTCTATGTATTAATTGGTAAATTATTGGATTGATTGATGGATTTTGGTTTATATTTGTTGGATTCGTGATTATTTCATATTTTCTTGTTAAAAATCAGATTTTTATAAATCTTTTAGCATTGTTTTGTGATAATAAAGTGTTAATTAAATCTGCGTTTTAAAAAGAAATATGCTTTAAATGAAAAATTAATAGTCAATTATCTCTTCTAGGCATTGTGTTGCGATAATGATTTGATAGTTGATTGTTAATCTAGAATTTTATGCGTTTGTTGGTTCTTATGCATTGTGTTGCGATAATAGGGTTGACAAATCATAAGGTTTGATTTGTAAAGTGACAAAGTCAATTTGTTGGATTTTGGTGTTAATCAATTATCTTTAGGCATTGTGTTGCGATTATAAGATTTATTGGTTAATATTGGAGTTTCGACGAGTTGCTTTGTTTTCATCACGTGGTTATCAAGATTAAATATATTAACTTAAAGTAATTAAATAATCGGTAAATTAAACCAAAATCCGGGCTTAATTAAATTTAGAATTGGTTATCAACCGATTTGTTTTTAGTCAGTCAATTCAATCCATCGCCAATTAATCGTACTTTTCTAATTCCAAGTGGGTGACGCTTTCGTAATATAAGAGTTTCGTGAAGTTTAATTTAGTATAGGTCTTTACTTAAGTCGATCTGATTCAATTCCGCTCTCGTCAGTTAGTTTCGCTTTAATTTAGTGTCATTAGTTGATTGTGATTGTTATTTGTTTAATTAGTGTTTGCCGGTATTAGTTTTTATTTTAATTTGAAAAAACCAAAAAAAAAAATTAGATTAGCTTTATTCTTGTGTTACTTAGTTTGAATTAGTTATTTTGTTAATTGTTTTTATTGTCTTAGTTGTTAATTCCATCAAAAAGGTTCGAAATAGCTAAATATTGGTTTAGGTTGTAGTATTGGAGTCTCGGATCTTTATTCCGTTCCTTGAGTTTGATAAATCCTGGGTGATTCTTCAAGCTATATTGCACACGATTGGTACACTGCCAGTTGTGTAATTTAGACTTTGGGTTCATCTAGACATTAAAACCTGAGGTGTGTTTTGCACTCGTCAACTCGTTTATCTTTTTACCACAAAATGATACATTATCATCTGTGCATCAGCGAGTTGTGATTTCCAAAAGATTATTTTTGGCTTTTTAAGCACTTTTTTCTCCAAAATTCTCAGACTCTTTTCCATATCCATTAATGACTTATAAGTCACTTTCTTGACAACCTTAATCGCTTTCTCAAATTTTGAGGTAGTGATTTTTTCTCCTTGTTCAGCAGGACCCTCATTAATCCTCTCAATCACCATTGGAGCAATTTCAGCATCATTCTGATCCTTTCTCACAACTTCATATTTCTTGACCTCTGCATCATACCTCTTCTGTAGTTCCTCTGTGGTCAAAGTTGAAACAACCTTCTTGGGCATTCCAGAGTTTGAATGCCAATAATTAATCAAGAATCTTCAGTGCTCAGCCTTTGAAGATTGAGAAGACCTTTTTCTTTTCTTTGTGCTCTCTTTTTTAGCAGGTTGAGCTTCACTGTTCATTTGTACAAGAAGATCAGTTAACGCAACATCATCACCAGAATCATCTTCTTCTAATTTCATGAGCACTCCTTGTGCTAGATTATCTGTCATTGCTCTTCTCTTTTCTAGTAACCTTTCCTCTTCTGCATGCATTTTTCTTGCAAGTTTAGCATCAGCTCTCACTTGCATTTCTCTTGGATCTTTCTTCTTCTTAGGGCTTTCCACCAAAACCCCTTTTCCTTTACTAGAAACATGTGGCTGAGAGGATTGAGCTTCAGAGACCCTTCCTTATTGTATAAACATTATTCCAGGCTTAGGTCTTGAAATCTGAGTAACTTTTGGCTCAACAGCTGGAGTTTCACTGGTAACAGCTTGAGGAATTTGTGCAACTGTTGGTGATGTTTCATTCTCAGATAAATTGGATGAATCAGGTCGTTCAGAGGGAGGAAAGACTTTTGCTACCAATGCTACAAGTGTAGCATCATGTTTGAGTAGGCTCTCACCAACAAATCTCAAGGCTTTCTTTATCATGACAATTTGTTGTTGTTGTGCAACTATGACTTGCTGCATGCTTACAATCTGTTTGCCTTGAGCTTTAATGATAGCCTTGTAGTGATCAAAGGCAGAAATAATAGGTATAAGAGTAGGATTCGTCAATGCATGTAGTTGTAGAATAGCCTCAATGTTACCAGAACTTGTTCTCCTAGGAGAAAAGTCTGGTCCCCTCTGTTCTTGGTTCTGGTTACTTCCAGAAGATGTATGAACATCCTCTGTTGCCATGGTAGTGGTCTTAATGATGTTGTCACTTTCCTGAACCCTCTTGCAGGAGTATCAGTTGTGATAGCCATAGATACCATATGATCAACCTCTGGTGGGTTGATCACTTCCTTGTTGAGGTTGGGAGTGTCCTCATTTGTCTCCCTTTGGATATTCTGCACATGATGCTCCTGTGTAGGGCTTTCAGGCATTTGGGTGAGAGGTGGGATGGAAGGAGCATCACCACTTGTTGGTTGAACATTGGGTGATGTAGTAGCTTGATCAGAAGGAGCAGAGGGTGATTTATTTGTATCATGGGGAAGGGTTTGGGTTCCTGTTGGTTGAGCATTAATGTGGGGCTGTTCATGCTCAGGAACTTCTCCCCTGTTTCCTGTAATAACAACCCTTATTGCTTGAGTCAATGGGGTGTTAGTGCCTGAAAATTTGTCATTGTATTTCAAAAATCTTTTGACAGATTGCCATGTGTGACAATGGGAAACATGTATCCTCGTGCGTGTTTGCAAAAATGTGAGCCAAAAACCTAGGATACATAAAAAGTTTCCCATGTTTGGGATTCAGATTACTTAACATCCCTTGAAAAATCATACCTGGAAAATTGAACTGTTGAGCAAATCAAAGCAGTAGCAATGTTTGAAGAATATTCCCACCAACCTGTTCGTTTAGGGCTTAGCATTGTTGAAAAATTGAACTGTTGAGCAAATCAAAGCAGTCCAATGTGCCCTCATACCCCAAACGTGCAAGTCCTTCAAATATGGTAGTAGAGATGAAATCATTAATACCATCGGCATCTTGCAGTTGTAAGTGCCCACGAATGGACTCCTCAGTGATGGTTATCAGTTGGCCATCAACAGTAGAGTCAATGGAAGTGATTCCATCAACATCCCGAGTTTGAGCATGACTCCAGATTTCCTCTAGTTGAGGAATGTATATTATAGGATTAAGCATCAAAGCATAATAGATGTTTGTACATCTCAAGAAGTCCATCATCTCGTGGAAATCGTCCAACTCAGCATGCTTCAAAATGTAGGGCAGACAGTTATGCTCCTTGACAATCTTTAATTCCGCCATCAATGCAATTGTGAATTCAATAACTAGGGTTTCGAGTGAAAGTGGAAGTAATTTTAGGGCTCTGGTTTTGAAACTGTGATTCTGGTAGTTTGAATTGAATGAGAATAGTTTTTCCCGCTGTTCAAATTAATCAAGTAATTTTATAAACATATGTTTTTTTTATAAACTTATGTGACCTTTGGTTCACGTAATGTCAGTTTCCTATAATTAAGGAAACTAGTTTAACAACTTGAGAAATTGAACTAACAGTTCGAGATTTTCAAAAACAAAATTTCTCAAATTAACTCTACTGAATAATAAAACTTAGGTTAAAATTAATCAAGTAATTTTATAAACTAAGATTATATATAATCAATTCATTTCCGTTCCATTCCGTTACATGAATAATAAAACTAATATTGAAATTGGTCAAGTAATTTTATAAACTTAGGTTACATATAATCTATTCATTTCCATTCCATTCCATTACATGAATAATAAAACTTAGGTTGATATTAATCAAGTCATTTTATAAACTTAGGTTACATATAATCAATTCATTTCCATTCCATTCCATTACATTAATAACAAAACTTAGGTTAAAATTAATCAAGTAATTTTATAAACTTTTGTTACATGTAATCAACTCATTTTCATTCCATTCCATTAGATGAATAATAAAACTAATATTGAAATTAATCAAGTAATTTCATATACTTAGGTTACATAATCAATTCATTTCTGTTGTAATGTATTCCCAGCAATAATCAGCACACGTGAATATAAATTTAGCAATATTCAGAACAAAAAGAATAATCAAACTCAATGATTGCTATGAATATTGATCGAAATTTAATATCTAACAATTTCCATTCCATTCCATTACATGAATGATAAAACTAACATTTTTAGTTGATCAAGTAATTTTATAAACTTAACAGCTTGAGAAAATGCACTAACAGCTTGAGAAATTGAACTAACAGTTCGAGATTTGCAAAACCAAAATTTCTCAAATTAACTCTAGTGAATAATAAAACTTAGGTGAAAATAAGTCAAGTAATTTTATAAACTTAGGTTATATATAATCAATTCATTTCCATTCCATTCCATTACATGAACAATAAAACTAATATTGAAATTAATCAAGTAATTTTATAAACTTAGGTTACATATAATCAATTCATTTCCATTCCATTCCATTACATGAATAATCAAACTTTGGTTGTGTTTGGTAAATACAATCAAGAGAAAGGAAATGAAACTAAATTATTTGCTAGAATACTTGAATTATGTACATCAATTCTCTATGAAATCTCAAGTTGCATCAACATATAACTTAAAATTCAATTCTCTCATTTCTCTAGCAATAGTGGAGAATTTTGTACAAGTTAAAATTAAAGAAATAGAATTACAGCAATCATAAGAGTATTGTATTTCCAAGTTTCATAGTCTAAAAAACCTAAGATTTTGTCCTCATTTCTTATCTCTTCAATTCCCTCCACCAAACGCAACTTTAGGTTGATATTAATCAATTAATTTTATAAACTTAGGTTACATATAATCAATACATTTCCATTCCATTCCATTACATGATTAATAAAACTTAGGTTAAAATTAATCAAGTAATTTATAAAAATTAGGTTACATGTAATCAATTCATTTCCATTCCATTTCATTACATGAATAATAAAACTAATATTGAAATTAATCAAGTAATTTTATAAACTTAGGTTACATATAATCAATTCATTTCCATTCCATTCCATTACATGAATAATAAAGCTAATATTGAAATTAATCAAGTAATTTTATAAAGGGCCAATTAATAAAAATAATAACAACTTTTTGATTATTTATCATTTATAGCAACATTATTTATTTTTTATCACTAATAGCATCAACTTTTATATTTTTCATATAAATAACATCAACTTATGTATTTTTGTGTCCATAATAGCATTAATTTTTCAATTCTTCATATCATTTATAGCAACAACTTTTTTAAGTTTTGCTATAAATGATAAATAATATAAAAGTTGATGCTATTAATGATAAAAAAAATTAATAATGTTGCTATAAATGCTAAAAATGCATAAAGTTGTTTCTATTTTTAGCAATTAGCCCTTTTATAAACTTAACAACTTGAGAAAATGCACTAACAGCTTGAGAAATTGAACTAACAGTTTAAGATTTGCAAAAACAAAATTTCTCAATTTTACTCCAGTGAATAATAAAACTTAGGTTAAAATTAATCAAGTAATTTTATAAACTTAGGTTATATATAATCAATTCATTTCCATTTTCATTCCATTAATGAATAATAAAACTTTGGTTGATATTAATCAAGTAATTTTATAAACTTAGGTTACATATAATCAATTAATTTCCATTCCATTCCATTAAATGAATAATAAAACTAATATTAAAATTTATCAAGTAATTTTATAAATGATGAGAAATGGAAATGGAAATGGAAATGGGGAAGAAATGGAATTGGGGAGAAATGAAAATGGGTGGAGAATTGAAATTGTGTATCTTGTTTGGTATCAACAGAGAAACAAAGAGGAGAAATGGTGGCTCAGGTGGAGTAGAGACACAAGATAGTCAATTCTCATCATTTCATTACCAAATGGAGAGAATTGCAATTCTCCATATTTAGTCTTCAAACAATTCCCAGAAAATTCAATTCTCCGCCCAAAATTTGAGAGCATTTCTCTCAAACAAGAGAAAACACAATTCTCTCCCCTCAAATCTCTCTACCAAACAGCCCCTTAGGTTACATGTAATCAATTCATTTCAATTCCATTTCATTACATGAATAATAAAACTAATATTGAAATTAATCAAGTAATTTTATAAACTTAGGTAATATATAATCAATTTATTTCCATTCCATTCCATTACATGAATAATAAAACTAATAGTGAAATTATCAAGTAATTTTATACACTTAGGTTACATATAATCAATTCATTTCCATTCCGTTCCATTACATGAATAATAAAACTAATATTGAAATTAATCAAGTATTTTATAAACTTAGGTTACATATAATCAATTCATTTCCATTCCATTCTATTACATGAATAATAAAACTAATATTGAAATTAATTAAGTAATATATAATCAATTCATTACCATTCCATTCCATTACATGACTAATAAAACTAATATTGAAATTAATCAAGTAAGTTTATAAACTTAACAGCTTGAGAAAATGCACTAACAGCTTGAGAAATTGACAATAATACCCTTACTAATACAATAGGATGTATTTTATTTTTAGAGGCATTTACGTCATTTCACTAATACGCTCCTCACCTTCAGAACCGACTGAGCCTCACCCAGATACACTGCCCGAATGTAATCCCTTACCCTCTCTGTCTGAGCGGCCTGATGAAGCAACGGCAGTGGAATGTCCATTACTGCAACATCTACAGTGTCTGTTGGGATCTTTATTCATTGAATGGAGGCCTTGTTGTAGACATCAGCCTCAGGGCGTTCATGTATGTCATCATCCAGGTCAATTTCATATTGAATAAAAAGTCGAAGGAACCTCTGAAATGGAATGAACTTAAGCCCTCTGCTGGTCCCCTTTTCTAGGACTGCCCTCTTTAGCTCCTCGAAGATGAATGCTGCATAATCATAGTGGCGATAAAAGGAGAAGGCGGCAAACATCGCAAGGACTTGTATGGAGGCCGAGTCATGGCCATAGTGTTTCCCAGTGAAGCCTTTGTTGATGATGTCAAAAAGGACCCTCCAGTGTGACTGGAGATGCTTGGTCCGGAAATCTGATGATGACCTGGTGAGTTGGCCATCATATCCTATGGTCAGGATATCTTGAATGGTTTGGATAGGAGGAGGAATGGGGGCAAAGGCGTATTTAGTGACTGAGAAGTTTTCTGAAGGAAGGCGAAGGATGTGGCGAATGGCTTCTAGGGTGAGTTTTATTGGGACGGAGTCAATTATGGTGGTGAAGTGATGTTCGGCATCACTGATGAAAGTGAGATGATGCCAGAACTGTTGTAGGTAGATTATGGGTACAGGAATGGCAGTGGTTAAGGCGTAGAAAATAGGGTGGCCTTTGAGAATATCAAACGTGATATCCTCGACTTCATGGAGAAGGGTGGAAAGCTCAAGCTACCAGTTGTGAGGGGCAAACTCAACAAACTGAGTGGACGGAAGAAGTGATTCTTCTGGCATCTGTGCATTATTATTCGGTAGCAGAGAATGCGGAATGGTTAAGGAAAGCTGAGGATCCATGAGTCCTGTAAACATGCAACAATGTTAGTTTGTCAGACTTCGGAAATAATGAAGCATTAATATTAAGGCTAAGATAAGTGTGAATTTGAAACTGTCTATTCTGTTTAAAGCATCGGGTCTTTTATCAGTAGAATGTAAATTCTACTGAATAAAGTCCTCGATCGTTGAGGGACCAATGTTAGAATAGACCTTTTCACTCAGACTCTTATCCTAACTCACATCAATGGTGCATGGAATATTTTTGTGGTTTTTGATGTTAGTAAAATGCAAAAATGGAAAACTGAAAAAATACTAAGTGTTGAATCTCGGATGATCCGAAATTCGGTTGACTGGAGGACCGAATTCGATGTATCAGAATCTCGGATGAAATGGTCCAAATTTCTGGTAGGATAGAAATTCGGATGAGATGATGCATGAAAAAAAAATTAAGTATTAAACTAACATGAATGGGGGCAGGGGTTAACCGAAATTCGGATTGATCCGAATTTCGGATGAGAATTTATATCTTGAACAATTAGAAAATGTACATGAATGTCAGGAATTCAGATGGGATCCGAATTCGTGTGGACCCGCAATTCGGGTGGTCTGAGGCAAGGACTTAGTTGCAAAAAATAGACAACTGATATTATATGAGTCGATCCGAATTTCGGGTGATCTGAATTTCGGATGACATATACAATATACTTGTGAATTTTTCTAAGGTGTGCCTGTTGATCCAAATTTCGGATGGACCGAAATTCGGATGGGTCCAATGAGTGAAACAATTAACTGAAATTTGTCTAAGTGGGATTTATCCAAAATTCGGATGATTCAAGTTGTGGACTTAGTCAATTTTGCACTTAATGTGTTCATGCACATGCAACGTGAACAGTTCTAAAAATGCTTAAAAATGCATATTCTAAAGCTAAAACATGTAATGAACATTTTATTGTACTACATTAACTTAAAATGAGCAGATTAAAGTACCTAAAAATGCTAAAAACGAATAAAAAACCTTTTAAAATTCGAAAATCAAAAACACAATATAAGATGTCAGAAGCTAAAATAAAGCAGTAAAATGATTACCTGAAGGTGTAGAAGCAATAAAATGCAAGAAAAAAAGAAGAAAAATGGCTTTCAAATGACCTTGAGATGTGTTATGTTCGTGCGATAGAGAGAGAGGGAGAAGATGAAATGTTTGCTTAATGAGGAAGAAACCATAACCCGCCTATTTTAATAGGCGGGTCGGGTCAGGATCCGCGCATTTTCTTTTCAATTTGGGCCAAGTGACAACCGCTTTTATTTTAAAAATTGGCTAAAACTAATTACATAAAAAAAAAAAACTAAGCCCAAATAAAAGTCTTTTTGCATTTTCTTTTTAGAGTATTTACTAAGACAAAATTAAAAATGGTTTAACTCAACTAAATAACTAAACTTAACATCAATTTAATTAATCTACTAATTAAAAATTAAAATTAAAATAAGAACCAACAAAAAGAAGCAAAACAAAATAAAAAATTTAACAAAGACATAAATAGAATCTTTTTGAGTTTTTAATAAATTAACACACTATCTTTTTGTGTTTTTCTGAAAGATGTACTTCAAATAAAATTTAAAGACTGAATTAACATACACTAACATCCTGAAATTACTCCCCCGCAATTAAACTAATATCCTTTCAAATATAAACTTTAGAACCTTGTTACCCTTTGAAATACAGACAAACGTGGAAATATTATCGTCCCACTCAATTATGAACAATTCACATAGCAACTTTCAGGATCATTAATCATTAATCAACTTTCAGGATCATTAATCATTAATCAACTTTCAGGATCATTAATCCATTATGTTACCAATTGTTGTAAATGTTTTCCCAGTAAATATCAGCACTCGTACAAATGATTTTAGCAATAATCAAGACAAAAAGAATGTAAATACTCAATAATTGTGATGAATATTGAAAGAGAATAAGAACGTCAAAGAATGGGACGACTGGAAAATCCTTTCACTGAAAATGACGAAATGAGTGTGCGTGTGGGAAACCCTAGGTGGGGTTTACATCATTTAATTCAACTATCAAGGAATTACATAACACCCCCTTAACTTCTATATCTAAAGAATTTAGAATTAAACCGAAAGACAAGAAATAAATTACATGGAAATAAAGTAAGCTAACTATTACAAAATAAATTCCACAATATCGAAATTTAATATCTAACAGTTAGTTTGAATTCAAATTAGAGTAAATTGCAAAATGGTCCTTAAACTATACCCAAATTGCAAGTTTAAGTTATTTAACTTATATAAGTTTGGTTGTTAATGATATTCTAGCCGTTGAAAATATAATATATAATTTATATCATTATCACTTACAAAATAAAAAAAGCCAAAGAAGTTACATGTTCGACTCAAACACGTGACCAGCTCAACACACAAACACCATCCACCACATTTACCACTAAGCTAACTTATGCATATTTGATTTTTTTTTTCATAAAACATTTATGATATTTTAAATATTAATTTTGGACCGAAGTATTTAAAAAATGGAGCCAAAATTTATGCCAAAATTTTAAACTAGACTTGCCGTTTTACATTCCTTAATCTTCGATAATTCCAGTTAATGCCTACAAACACAATCCTTAATCTGCTTATACACTTTTCTGCCGAATCTTCATCATTTTTAATCTTTTCAACTCTCTCAAAAAGAACTAAAGGATCATGGATACTGAAACCATGAACAATCAACTTCTTATTCAAAATAATGGCGAGGCAGATGATCATGATGAATATGAATCAGAGGAGTACGATGATTATGATGAACAACATGAGATGGATCATGTTGCAATCAATGCAAGTCCAATCAAAATAGTTCCGTCGAGGGTATAACAAGGTTATCTAAGTTTCGCAACCGGTACAACATAACCGGTGCATTAAAGCTCAAGGTAACGTTTAATACAATGGACAGACTAACAAGAGATCACAGAACAATGTGTGCAAGTTTTTTAGGAGACTTGGTTCGTGAGCACATAGGCTTGAAGATTCTGACATGGAAGAAGGTCGATTCAGAAGCAAGAGCAAAGCTACGGGATGAAGTCACAGTTAGTTTTAACCAAATATGTTTAATTTCTTAATGTTCAAAAATTAAACAAGATTGCTGTTAATCAGATTTGTGTATTTAATTTGTTATTTGCAGCGATATTTTGATGTTGTTGAGACATACAGAAAGTTAGTAATGAATCGTCTTGGTGCACATCTAAGGAACTTTAGAAGGAAATTAAGGGGAAAATACATACTGCCCAACAAAGATACACCTTCAAAACTAAATCAAGTCCCACCCAAGTATAGTGCAATTGTCAAGCCCAAGGAATGGGTTGATTTCGTACATTATACGAGCACGAAAGCTTATCAGGTTTTGGTTATATTATATTTAATTCCATACATATATCTTTCATATTATATATTACGTTTGCAAACATTAATTAAGTATCATTTTGTTCTGAAATTATGAAAAAGTCAGATGCATCTAAAGAGGCGCGCTCTATGTCTGTTTATCCGCATACTATGGGACGAGGTGGATACGAATATGTGAAAAAGAAACTGGTAACTAATTTTACAGAATAATAATTTGTTTCTGTTTTCTATTTTCTAAGTACTGTATATATAATTATATATACTAACTGGTTTAACTTTACATGTGTATTTGATGATTATAAGATCGAAGAAAAAGTAATTAAAGCAGATGCAGAACCTCCACATTGTATATTGTGGTTGAAAGGAAGGCAAAACAAAGAAGGGGTATTTCGAGATGAAAGGACTAAAGCAAAGGCCGATGAAGTAGTAAGTAATTTGACATATAGATATGCTTGACAGATATATGCTAATACATAATTTAATTACGTATTCATGTTTATTTTCATGAAACAAATTACTTACTGCCTATTGGAATGTTTAATGCAGAGAGCCACCGAGCGCAATATCAAAGCTGAAACCTTAATGGTTAATGAGGGGACTGATGTCTTGACAGAGGTATCTGGTCCCGAAAAGTCAAGATATGCAAGAGGAGTGGGAAGCGGAGTGACAATCAGAAAATATTTTAATATTCCTCGAAGAAAAGCATCGGATGATGAGAGAGCCAAACTACTTGAAGCAGAACATGCTGCTGAGAGACGCGAACGTGAAGCTGATCAGAGACGCGAACGTGAAGACAAAGAACTGAAGATAAGGTTGTTGACAACGCACGTGGAAGATACACAGGCAAGGGTTCACCAACTTATGGCTCGCTTTGATGCACAAGGAGAGAAGCTAAATTCATTACCAACTCATGCACCAGAATCTGAGGAAGGCATTTATTGTATTAATTATGCTAATTAACATTTTATACATTTATATTACTAACAAATGCATTTCTTAATTTTTTTTGCAGGTGTCTCCAGTGGTGTCTCCAGCATTGGACGTTAATCTTAACGCTGCCAATACTCATCAGGATGAGGGCCATTTTGCGAAGGAAAAGCCAGCTGTACAAACAAATGCAAGTATTCAAAATTTTAAATTAAATTGACGAGTTTAATATTATTTTCGAGTTCACTGTGATTTAATAGTTTTACACATATACATGACTTATTAATTTACCGAGTTTTATATATAGGAATCGATTGGTAAATCTGTTGGCGAGTCAAACAGCACGCCGCCTGATTCACAAGTCACGAAGAATACTAAACCGAGGCAAAAGAGGCAGTACTCTCCAACAGTGCCAAAACAACCGCAGGTATATACATTTCAAACTCAGAACTTTATATTGAAACTCAGAATGAGTACAACTTTCACAAAAACCTCTGATCATTTTGATTAGACGAAAAACACAGACTGTTCTTAGGCTTTTACAACCTTAGAGGCTTAGGAAAACTTAAAACAGAATAACAAAATATTACGTGTGTACATTGAGAACTTCTGTCTACTCTATTTTTTCTATTCTATTTGATTCCTTATAAACTACAATTTATCTTCGAGAGATATCTTCAAATCTTCTGATATTTATGTCTTCCTTGAATGTAGCACCTTCGGTTATTATCAATATCCAACTTGATCATTTGACTCTAGCAACTTGAGTTTCTTGAACTAGCAGCTTGAGTTTCTTGAACTAACAGCTACAGAATTGTAACCACCCCAGAAGTATGCTAACCGCATGAAAAACTCAACTATCAGCTTGACAATTATACTAAATGATATTTTCCCAATAATATATGTATTCATCCGAAATATTCATACGTACATTGATCTTCAATTTAATCAAATTCTAATGCATGCAAACATACAAATTTAAAACAAATACATAATAATCGTAATCATTTTCTTGAGATGTTCAGCTGTAAACTGTGGAACATAAAGAGGACAAGCATCATTGCTAAGGGTACTGTCTACCTGACAGATGAAAAAGTGATGATTCATAACACACCACTCCCAGATGATTGCTACAAAGTGTCCGTTGACCAATCGATAATGGATGTAGCTTTTATTCCGGACGAAGGAAACAATGGTTTCATAACAGCTAAAGACGCAGTAGGTGGTTGTTATGCATGGCCCAAGGACAAAGTGATTATTGATGAGGGTCACGAGGTATTTTATCTGCCTAACTACATATGTATATATATATACACACACACATATATATAGTTCTTCATTTTAATTTAGTGTTTCATAGATATACGCCTTGTTTCTTATTACAAGTAACACCACCAGACTTTGGACAAAAGGCAGCAGCTGGTGCTGCACCAGAAGTAAAACGAAAGCACAACAGACAAAAACTGATTTGTGTGACTAGTCATGATTTGCAATTACAAAGGCAAGCGAAGACCAGATTGAAGAGTCAAAAGTCATTACATTACAATCTTGTTTAATTAGTTGATGCAATTACGGTACATGTGCACATTCCAATTTTTATTGTGGTGTTATATAAATAAATATATCATATGATCACACGTTGTGGCCACTGTTCAATTAATTATTTGTGTGACTAAATAATGCATAAAATTTAAGTGGTCATTGGGTGAACAATTAATGGTCACACTTTTTAACACCTACGTCCACATTTGGCAGAATTTTATGTGACCAAAGCCCACAAGAAGACACTCGTTGTGTGACCAAATAGTTGCAATCAGCCACACACACACATAAAAATAAAGTGGCCATTGCATGGACAATAGTCATACAAAATACAAGTTTACCTCACTTAAAAGAGCATATAGTCACACTTTTTAACACCTACGGCCACATTTGGCATAACTTTATGTGGCTAAAGCCAACAAGAAGACACTCGTTGTGTGACCAAATGGTTGCAATCAGTCACACACATAAAAAATAAAGTGGCGATTGCATGGGCAATAGTCACACAAAATACAAGTTTACCTCACTTAAAAGAGCATATGGTCACACTTTTTAACACCTACGACCATATTTGGCATAATTGTTGGTACATCCTGTGTGACGATAGCAGTCTAAGTGATCTAGCATTTTGGTTTAAGTAATATTCAAAGTATTGGGAATTAACGAGTGTTTGATATATATATGTTAATATATGTTTGATAGTTATTGATTGTATGTTTGAACTTGATGTAACGTATTATAAGAAGTTCAAACATAAAGTTCAAAGATAAATTCAAGCATCAGTTAAAAACATAAGTTTCAATACTAAGTTAAATAGGTGAAAGAGTAAATTCGAATTCACTAAGGATTGGCATTCGAATCTATGGCAGATTCGAATGTATTACTTAGGCAGATTCGAATGTATCTCATAAGGTAGATTCGAGAGTGTCCAGAGGACAAACTCGAATGGGCCTTGGGCCTGATTCGAGTTTGGCCCATGGGAAACTCGAATGAGCCTCTATAATTAGGGATAGACTCGAATCATTAGGAGACTTTTTGCAGAATTCGAGAGAGATTAAGCAAAAGGTGATTTCGAGTCTATCAGAGTTTTTAGTGTTGTTTCGGAGAGAATCAATTCGTAGGTGCGTCCGTAGTCGTTCGTATAGCTTGTTGATAGTCTCCGTGTTCCGAGTGAGAGTGTTTCCGTCAACCCGTTAACGAGGATTCCGCACTCGTTGACGGTCTCGTGTCTAGATAGATCCGTAGTGTGTAGACCTTACAAGTGGTATCAGAGCCTACGGGGTGTTCATAGTGTTCTTCGTGTTCATAAAGATACATCCTAGGTTTCTTGACGCTTTTGGACGGTTAATCTCTCAAGTTTTCGTGTTTCCGTGTTTTTCGAGCTTATCAAATTGGGATACGGGAAATACTTTGGTGTTTTTTACGTTATTGATAGAACTCAATATTTTTCTTTGTAAAAATATTGATTTAATCTGGAAAACGTTAAAAAATCAAGGTATTAGCCGTTTTTCGAGATTGTGGCGCTCGAATCTGTTAGGAGTAATTAGGGTTTTTCTTAGTCTCGAGTCTAACCAAAAATATCCGCTCCTGTCGTGTTTAATTTCGAGTGTTTCGAGTTTACTAGTTTCGAGTTTGATTCGAGTTTGGACTAGAGTCGACTAGGATCATTCGAGTTTGTCTGGGGATCGACTTTGTCTGAGTTTCAAGTTTGCTTGGACCTTCAAATTTGGATACCTTCGAGTTTGTCACCATTTCGAGTTTAATTGAATTTCAGAACTTAATCGATTTTAATCCCAAATAGGTTTAAACTTGATTATATTCGAATTTATCTAAATTCGAAAGAATTAACTTAAATTAATTTCGAATTAAATTTATTAAGTTAAAATTCAATTACTTTTGAAACAATGACAAATTTACAAAGGTTTCTGGAGATGGATCATGAGGTGGGAAAAGCTAATACTCCGCCTAAGCTGATGAAACTCGAAGACTATTATTGGTGGAAAGATCGGTTTGCCGATTTTGTGCGTTTCAACGACATCCGAATGTGGATATGTATCAACGAAGGATACATCCCACCTATCTCAGAAGTTGAAGGCCGTCAAAGAGTCTTATCATATCAAATGATGAAGGAGGATGATAAGAAACTATATGAAGCCAAGAACCGAGCATTCTCGATTATTCGAATGGCTTTGCCTCAGGATATACTACACACATTCCGCATTCAAAAGACATCTAAGGAGCTTTGGGAGACGCTGGAAAAGAGGTGTGAGGGTAATCCGAGGGTTTGGAGGAAGCGCATGGAGTTGTTGAAACAACAATTTGCTATTTTCAAGGCTTTGAAGGATGAACAGCTGGACGACACCATCACCCGCTTTTATCATCTGCTAACAGAGCTTGAGAGTCATGGCATTGAGTATAATGACACAGAAAAGAACAATATGCTTCTTGATGCCTTACCAGCCAAATGGGCGATGTATGTGGCTATGATTAAGCTTAATGAAGATAAGTACTATACTCAATCATTGGAGGATGTAGTGGGAACGTTGCGGGCTTATCATTTTGAGCTACTGAAGGCCGAAACCGATTATGAACATGTCCAAAATCCAGCCATGTATTTTGGAAAATCAACAAAACCTTCAGCGACAGCAGATATGAAGACTGCTACAGCGTTTTTCACCGGAGAAACGTCGTCACCAGCAGAGACTGATGACACACTGAATAGAGCGTTCTTAGGGTTGGGAAGATCGGAAGAACAGCAACCTCAGGCAACACAGGCATCAACATCTCAAGGCTACTCTAAGATGCACATGAGCGCTAAATCGGCCGAAGAACATTTGAACTTGTTTGCGTCATTTGTGGCCGCATATGGGAACTGCGTTCAAGGGAAAATAAACGATCTTGCACTCTGGGATGAAGATTACGATCAGGTAGACCCTGACGACCTTGAGGAGATGGATCTCAAATGGCAACTGGCCATGGTAACCCAACGGGTTAAAAGATTCATCAAACGAACTGGGAGGAATCTGAATATTAATAATAAGGGGATTGGTTTTGATAAGTCCAAGGTCAAATGCTACAATTGTCAAGGTCTGGGACACTTCGCCAGAGAATGTCAGAGACCGAAGGTAGATACTTACCAAGGGCAGAATCAGCATCATGGACAGTTTCAGAACCAGTCTCAACAGAGATACCTTCCAAGTTCATCTTCCAGTCAAGCCAACATAGCTGGTCTGTTATCAAACGTCACATCAGACAGACAGCTGGATGGTACCTATGACTGGTCACATCCGGAGTCTAACGCTAGAGCCTTTATGACTGAAGTCACTGACAGTGGATGTGAAGAGGAAGAGGAGAACACATGGGACAGCAGTCCAATGTGGGTGGAGAAGTCGAATGATCAGACGCTTTCGGAGTTCGCCGCTCAAATGGCGAACGTCGAATCATATCACACAAAGGTTAGTCTGAATTACTCTCTTTTCCATGAATTATGTGTGTTATGTGTCACTTCTAACGACAGGTTGAATCTAATTTTAGAATCACATAAAAACATATCTGCTCAAAATGAGTCTTTAAAATCTGATAATGCTAGCCTGAATGACATTAAGCAAGATCTTAAGGATAAACTTAAGGCTGATGCACAAGATGTCATTGTTCTAAAAGACAAGCTGAGTGAGCAGTGTGTTAGATTAGAACTGATGTATGAGCATGTAGAGGCCTTAACCAAAGATCTTAAGACCAAAGAAGTAGAGCTAGCTGAAACTAAGGTGAAGGTAGCAGAGGCTAATAGTAAGCTAGAAAAGTTTAGGAACTCAAGTCTGAACCTAGGGAAAGTTTTAGATGCTCAACGCCAATCTAAAAAGCCTGTAGGTCTAGGATTTTATGAGATTCCTCCACCATTTAATGCCAACTACGTGCCTCAACCTCAGGAGAAAACTGAGAAATCAGTAAACTTAGAGGACATACCTACACCTGTGACTGAGCCTATAAACGAAAATACACCTAAGGTGACTGATACAAACGTCAAGGTTAAGAAAGTCAAATTTGTGTCTTCCTCCAGTGAAACACCTGCAGGAAAACATAAAATTGATTTTAATGATCAGGACGATGAACCAGTCACAATAGATGTTCAAAAAGACCAAGACACTAGTGAGACACCTAAGTCTAAGGGCACACATAAGAAGTCCATTGACAAGATGTCCTGCTTTAGATGTCATGAAAAGGGGCATGTTGCTTCTAACTGTCCACTTAGGAAAACTGATGTTACACCTAAGACAGGGAAGCCAACACAAGTTAAGCCTTCAACAAGTGAGGCTAGCACTAGTAGTTCTCAGAGTACCGAGAAAACTGTGCAGGCTGCAGCAAAACAAGTTGTGAAACAAATACCGGTAAAAGGTGGACCAAAAGAAGTGGTTAGGACTAATTCACCGAATCGAGTCATAAATCAATCTAGGTCTGGACCTCAACAACAATATAGGAGCACAACACCTAGCAGAGCATACACTCCAGTTAGGTCACACACTCCTGTTAGACATCACACACCGGTTAGAGCTCAGGGATCTCAATCTGAAATGCAATATAATCGGAATTATTCAAGAGCTCCACAACAAATGCCTACTCAAAGGCAAAGAGTGAATTTACATCACTCGGCACCACAACAAACTCCTGTTCAACGACCCAAGTCACCTGAAAGGCGAGATGGGTATTTGAAAGAGTTTAAGTATGTGGACGAGAATGGTATAACCAAGTCAGTTATGGCTTGGGTTCCCCGTGATAACAAACCTATTTTCTTTCATGTGCAGGAGATAACCACAGGTCCAAACAACAAATGGTTCATCGACAGTGGATGCTCCAGGCACATGACGGGGGAAAGAAGTCTCCTTATCGGGGATTTGTATCATTCGCGGGAAATAAAGGAGGAAACATCACGGGTACTGGAGTGGTCACTAATGGGACGATCAAGTTGGATCAAGTTTATCACGTTGATAAACTGGTTCACAATCTCATTTGTGTATCCCAAATCTGTGACAAGAAGAATTCAGTGCTGTTCACTGACACTGAAGCGTTAGTGCTAAAACCGGGGTTCAAGATTCCTGAAGAGTGGATACTGATGCGGGCACCAAGGAAGAATGACTTGTACATGCTCGATATGAACAAGCCGGAAACTTCGATGGGGCCAATCTGTTTGTTATCCAAAGCTTCGGAGACTGAATCAGTTTTATGGCACAGACGCATGGCACACTTGCACCTAAGAAAAATGAACTACATAACGAAAAATGGATTGGTGCAAGGTGTGCCTATGAAGAGTTTTCAGTTCGAGGACAAGTGTCTACCATGCAAGAAGGGCAAACAACATAAGAAGGCACACAAGTCCAAGACTCAGAACTCCATCACTACCACTTTCGATTTGCTGCATATGGACCTCTTCGGACCAATCAACAAAAGGAGTATAGGTGGTAGTTGGTATTGTTTAGTTATCACTGACGATTACTCATGATTTTCTTGGGTTTTCTTTTTAGGTACAAAGGACGAGACGGCTTCCAAGCTTATCAGGTTCTTAGACCAAGTGGAGAATTCCTATGGAACACGGGTTAAAGGCTTCGTAGTGATGATGGAACAGAATTTAAAAACACTGTAATTGGTGTATATTGCCTATCAAAGGGCATAGTGCATCAATTTAGTGCACCATATGAACCTCAACAAAATGGGGTGGCCGAATGAAAGAACAATACACTGATTGAGGCAGCTAGGACTATGCTTTCGGATTCAAAGCTTCCTACCATGTTTTGGGGGGAGGCAGTGAATACCGCATGTCATATTTTAAACTGGGTCCTAACTGTCAAATCTTTGAACAAAACCTGTTATGAAATTTTGAATAAGCGGCCACCTAATTTAACTGGCTTCGAACCGTTTGGGGTACCATGTACTTTATTGCAAACAAAACATCAACCTAAGTTTGGTGAAAAGGTTGACGAAGGATACTTCCTAGGTTATGTGCCGAACTCACCAAACAAACGGGTTTTTAACAAAACGAATGGTACATTAGAGATTGTGTATAACATTGAAGTCACAAGTTATACACATGAACCCCAAACTGGTCCGGAATGGATATTTGACTATGATAAATTGTTTGAGTCATTTAACATTCCTTTGGATGAAAATGCAGGTACCATCGAAAAGGACATGGCGACGTTGAATCTGAATGACGAAGGTCATACCTTTCCGAGGACTACATTTCAATCCACATCCGAGCCTACTTTGAGTGAAGATGGATCTCCAGAAGTCACTGATCCAGAAGCACCTTCAACTGAGAATCAAACTCAGACAACAAATTCCAACTCTGAGGAAACTGTCCATGAGGAGGAAAATGTGGAATCTGAGGATGTTCCCCATTAGGTGAAATAGGATCTAACTTAGGAGATAATCTGAGAGTTGATGAGATAGAGACCTCTAGGATCAATAAGAACCATCCTATAGAAAGCATCATAGGAAATCCTAATGAGGGTGTGAGGACTAGGAGTAGTTTAAATAACAACACTGTGTTGTTGTCAATGATAAATGACTCCGAGGCCTATCATACCTGCCTCTATTCTTGTTTTATCTCGCAAGTAGAGCCGAAAAATGTGCAAATGGCACTAAAGGATAACTCCTGGGTTGAAGCGATGCAGGAAGAACTCTCTCAGTTTAGGAAACTAGAAGTGTGGGAGTTAGTTCCATTACCTCGAGGGAAAATAGCAATAAGAACCAAATGGGTTTTTAAGTGCAAAAGAAACGATCGAGGTATAGTCACTCGCAACAAGGCTAGGTTAGTTGTAAAGGGTTTCAACGAAGAGGAGGGAATCGATTACAATGAGGTGTTTGCACCAGTAGCAAGGCTGGAAGCCATTAGGTTGTTTCTGGCTTTTGCTTCCTTCAAAGGCTTTAACGTATATCAACTAGATGTTAAGAGTGCTTTCCTCTATGGGAAAGTGAAGGAACTGGTGTATGTAGAACAGCCGCCTGGGTTTGCAGATCTGAAATATCCAGATAGAGTATATCGTTTAGATAAGGCTCTGTATGGATTGCATCAAGCACCAAGGGCATGGTACGAAACTTTATCCAACCATTTGTTAGAGAACAGGTTTGAAAGGGGTAGGATAGATAGTACGCTATTCGTTAAGTGCAAGGGAGAACACTTCATCTTGGTACAAGTGTACGTCGATGATATCATCTTTGGATCATCAGACGAGCAAATGTGCAAAGATTTTGAGAAGGTGATGAAGTCGAAATTCGAGATGAGTGCAATGGGAGAGTTAAATTTCTTGTTAGGGTTGCAAGTTGACCAGAAGAAGGAAGGAATGTTTATCCATCAGACGAAGTATGTCTATGACATATTAGAACGCTTCGGGATGGAAGGGACGAAACTGACAGCCCATTTCAGCACGCCGATTCAAGTGAATCACAATCTTGGACCGGGTACTGAAAGTGATACCGATGTGGATCCGACGTTATATCGGGCCATGATTGGATCACTTATGTATTTAACTGCTTCAAGACCTGACATTATGTTTGTTGTGTGTATTTGTGCTAGGTTTCAAGCTAATCCGAAGGAGATGCACATGAAAGCTGTGAAGCGTATTCTACGATACCTCAAGTCGAAACCGAAGCTGGGACTTTGGTATCACGCGGAGGGAGATCTAGAGTTGGAGGCGTTCACGGATTCTAACTACGGAGGATGCAGCTTGACGTGCAAATCAACTACTAGAGGTTGTCAATTCCTTGGAGGGAGACTGGTTTCCTGGCAATGCAAGAAACAGACGTCGGTAGCCGTGTCAACGTGCGAGGCCGAGTATGTTGCTGCTCACAGGTTCTGTGGATACAACAACAATTGCGGGACTACGATTTGGCTTACACTCAAACTCCCATTAGGATAGATAACCAATCTACAATTGCTATAACAAATAATCCAGTTAAACATAGTAAAACAAAGCACATAGACATAAGGCATCATTTGATTCGTGATTGTGCTGAAAAGAACTTAATCAAATTGGTAAAAGTGGCAACGGACGATAATAATGCTGATTTATTTACCAAAGCTTTTGATAAGTCACGGTTTGAATATTTGATTCAACTAAATGGAATGCGCAACCCAAAGTAAATTGACCTTAGTAGAATTTTATTTCCTTTCATAGCTGTAGTCTTTCTTTCTTTCTATAGTAAGTTTGCCAAATTAGGATAGTTTCTATTTTTAGGAAGTTAGTAGGTTATATTATTTTCTTGCTATTTATTATGAAAAACAAAAGAAAAAAGAGAGAAAACCATAAAAATTCATAAAAAAAAAAAAGAAAGATAACCGGAAAAAGAGTTAAGTCTTAGATGCATATGTTCAAAGTGACGAAAATTAGCACAGTCGTTATAAACTCTAAATGTTTAGGCTTTCACACATAATGCACCTAAAATTCTAAGTGTTATACACTATTTTAGTTTGATGTGTTGGTAGGCATAATACATATAGGGAGTCTCAAGGCTAATAAAATATTCAAGAAAAAGTCAAACGTGTCACTAACTTAGATGTATGACCAATCGGTCTTAATTTTTATGTACAAGACATACAAACTTTGAGTCTAAATGAGGTATGCAAACTGTCTGGGGATGTATAGCAACATCAAATACATCTTAAAATGAAAAAAAATAGAAAAATCATACAAAACTGAGAGTCAAAAACATGTAACTCTGTTGTACGTAAGTACAGACCCGTTGCCTCTGTATTGATTCGGGTTAGCAAGATAAGTCGCTTTGTTGTACGTCGGTACCGACCTGTCACCGCTGTCTTGCTAGCTTTAAAAAATAAACCTTAAGTCAAACTAAGACACTTTGTTGTATGAAAATACAGACCTGTGTCCGATGTTTGTCTTTTAAAGAAAGTTTGCAAATACCAACAAGTTAGAATCATTGTTTGTATGCCTTGATCATAAAAGTATGTCTATGTCTGAGTCACGTAAGATAATTTCAAGATAAATAAAAATGCCAAGGGATATTCCGAAATGTAGCATGTTTAAAGGGGTAAATACCTACAATCGGCTAAATGGGTATGTCACGCCAAACATTCAAAGGAATAACAAATTCCTAAGTGTGAAAGTTTAAGTACTGAAAGTGAGTATCTGACACCGCTATCTGATTGAACCTTTCTTTGACTATGCTCATCAAAAATAATTTGTTAAGTGTTTAGCATAGGTCGTAAATTTTAATAAATGTAGTATAAGTCTAAATTAAATTTTTGGTCAAAATTTTAAAATTCTAAGTTAGTTTTATTTTTATTTTTATTTTTATTTTTATTTTTATTTTTATTTTACTTAGGAAAAAGGTCAAAAATTACTGAGGGTGCATTCATAGTTGAATAAAATAAACATTGCGTGAAAATCTTGTGCTTAGGGTAAAAGATTTGGTATAGTTTATTCCGTTACACAATAAGGTTGAAAAAATTGAATTTATTTCAAAATTTTCGAAATTTTCAAAGTTTCAGGGGTTAATTCGAGTTTAGGTTAAACTCGAATATGGATGGCCTCGAATCTGTCAGTAGATTCGAAAGAGGCATTAGACTCGAAGGTTGGTGGTATAAATAGGTCAACAGTGATGGTCATTATTCCAACTGTTCTCGAATCTATACTCTCGAGTTTATTGAAGCGATTTCGAATCTAACTCTCGAGTTTGCCATTTTCAAGAAATCAACTATTTGTCGAGTTTCTGTCCGTGTGGGTTCGATACTATTCATAGATCTAGGTATAATCAAGTGTTTTGTACAAGATTTAAGTAGTATTATACTCCTTTTAGGCCAAAATCATTAGAGTTTGAAGCTTTATTGGTAGAAAGTTGGTTTTTCAAAATTACAAACTTTTAACCGGTAAAAAGTCAAATTAATTACAAATATCTTTGATTAGAACCTAGTGGGACTAAAAGATGTGATTTTCTGAGTCTAACATGGTTAAAATCATAGGTTTTTATGAGGTTGGTGGCCGACTCATTCGAGTCTGTTCGTGGCCTGATTCGAGTTTGTCAGTAAACTCGAATGACCATTAAACTCGAATGTCTCATCAAACTCGAATATATGTTCATTCGAATCTGGTTTTCGAGTTTGTCCTTCTATTTGAATTATTTAGTTTAAATGTTAATTAAACTTGTAGAAATTCATAAGTGTTGGATTTTGTCCTTATACAAGTTCAAAATAAAACAAATTTGAATTTAAACAAGTTTATTCATTTTTAATAATTCTAATATTTTATTTGATATATTGTGCAGACATGGCAGATAGAGTATTTGTTCCGAAGCATAATATGGTTATTCCCCCGGACCATAATATTCCTGAAGCGGAGGCTTTCCGCCAGATGGTGGATTTCCTGGTGGAGTCCAGGATCTCGTTCGAACTATCGCACAATATCCAAATCGTTATTCCTTATGTGCGCCAATTCTATGAACATTTGCAAGTCGATTGCACTGTCACTCCGACAGTTCTAATGTAGGTCCCGAGAGGTTCCCAAAGTATATAGTTATAAGCTGTAGAGGGGGGGGGCGAATACAGCAATTTAAAAACTACACACTCTTTTCTCAATGTTTGTATGTATTATCAACAATTTGTTAATTACAAACAAGCTTGAATGCGGAATAGTTCAAGCTGAGATGACAGATACAACAGTATGCTTACTAGTCTAAGACAGACTCGAACTAGTATACAATGAATACACTCACTAAGAAGCACTCAATGTGTTTACAAGACTTAAGGAACAGCTTAGGTAAAACAGCTTAGACACACAGATGCTGGTTTACAGAAGACTTGCATGCATGAAGATCACACTTGCACGTTCACTCTTGGTTTTAAGCACTTAGCTTTCTTCACTTCTTTCTGACCTTAGAAGCTTCCTTTTATACTCACTTAGAGGATCTCAGAGAAACATCTTCATTGGACAGAATGAAAAGGAAAAGTCTTGTTGAAAAGACAACATAACCTTTTCTGCACTTTTCTGAAAAGCAGACTTGTCTTCATATGTGCAGAACTTTTGTCTTTTACTTTGTCTACTGTTGCATTGCCTTTAACTAATTTAGGAATGTCAACTTTGCGTCTTTCTTCCCTGTAAAGGCCTATTTTGATATAAGAAAAAGGTCTGTCACCCTTTTTCAAATATCCTTTTGTCTTCATGTTACAGAACAGCGTGGGCAGGCTGAGCAGTTCTGTTTTCCACTTTGTCTTCGACTTTGTAAACTGATCTTGTAGTAAAAAACAATACATGATGACTTGGAAACAAATTCCATAAAGTGTTTAGCCTGTTCACAAAGAACAAGTTCTGTTCACAAAGAACCGAAACGTTAAAAATGCCCCAAGCGGCTCAACAGTGTAAGCAGCGTAGACAGTTTATGTCCAGCCTGTTTCGGCAGACAGACAAGCTTGACAAACTGTCTTAGTTGCAACACATGCAACATATAGAACAGCTTTAGACTGATATTGCAAATCAGTTTCAGGTTTCAATAAGGCATATACAGGCCTTAAATTCATCCTCAAATGCCATCAACAGGTTTGATTATAAATCTCACCCTCAGATGTAGAAGGTTTGACTGAGGCCTTTTTGTGCCTAACAATCTCCCCCTATTTGCAATAACCAGTTCAAGCTGGTCTTATCAAAAATCACTATATATTTTTACAGTACATTTGCTGAAATAAAATTACAACATTACGGTAAAGTAAAAGATCAGTTTATAGATACACTGATTCTTGACTATACTAGAACAACACATGTTCTTGCAAGAGTACAACTAATGTACTAATGTATTTTACAACTAATGTAAAAGCAAAAATTACAACTTATGTAATAATGTACAACTAATGTACAGGATGTACAACTAATGTATGTTTGGACTGTTTTGAGTTGTGGAGCCAGTTAAAAACTGGTTAAGCCTGTCCAATTTAGTTGAATGGACAGCTTCCCATCTTCACCTTACCCATTCCTGAACCATCCTTTCCAGTTCTCTTCCCTTGTATCCTCAATTTCCATCAATTCACTTCTGATAATCATGGAACTTGGGATCATTGAGCTCTCCTCTTTCATAGAACCTCTGAGCTGATCCCAGATGGCGGCTCTCCATTTGCTAGACTGCCTGAAAGAACTGCAAGTCTGAAGGCGGCAAGTTGTCTCAGATCAACTTTGTACAGCCTGAGGCTGCTTTGGAAGCATTTCTTCTGCGAGTTAGGGGATCGACAATAAAAATGCCCCCAGCTCAGGTTCTTCTATAATCTTTGCCATCCTCAAACTCTATCCTTTAGGCAGACTATGATCAACTCCTTTATTTAATGGAAAGTCGCCCTGTTCAATCAGCGAAAAGAGTAGCTCCATTTCTGTATCCTTTTTGTCCTCTGGCCTTTATTTTGGGGTAATGTCACAGAGACACCCTCTGTTACTGACTTCTTTTGGACAGGCCCGCTCACTTACTCTCTCCATCAGCTCTTGATGTATGCCCATAGTCTTAGCCGTTTCTGACTTAGACTGGCTCAGGCAACTGCCAGTTCCACCCATTCCCTGTATCCCATCGCGTGCAACATCAGTGTGATCGTAGGATTCCATTTTCCAGGGCTGTTTGCATGCACCCATCCTGTGGTCTGAAGCTTCCACTGTGTGGCATTTTCTTGAAATGGGAACAGCTTTTGACACGCTTCCTTGGCAAACAGTCTAGTAGCAACACATGAAATTTCTTTTAGCCAAGCTGTAAAAGTGGAATTTTGGCTCGGGCAGAGGGTACTTGAGTCTTGGTCACAGAGACCTGAGCACCCGGTGCTTTGTTCTCCCTCCTTTTCTCCTGCTGATACCTTAGCAGCTTCCATTAATTTCTTGCACCTCCAAGGTAGACAGTAATTTTCTTTGCTTCTTGGAGTGCAAAAGATTTAGCAGCTTTAGCAGATTCTTCTTCTTTTCTCATTTCCTCCAGAGTTGAAGCTGTTCTTCTCTAAACTCAAGTACTTTGCATAGGAAGAACCCATCTCTTTAGCCCTGGCTTTGTGAAACTTAAGATCAGCTGCTTTCTGCTGTTTGTTGATCAATGGCGCTTTTCTTTCCTTTAGCTGCTGCTGTAGTGACAGCAGCCTACAGGAATTTCCTTCTTCTTCTTCTTCTTCTTCGTTAGAAGTAATTGCCCCTTTTACTGCGAGACCGGTCCTCAGGAATGAATTCCTCCTCCCCTTAGACTGACAGGGTTTGGAGAGAACAGCCTGAGTAGGCAAGCAGCGGGAGAGGCACCTTCAGCTGTACGTGGAGATGCCCTGCTGGTTGACCAGTGGGAGTTGTAGGTACTGCTTTCTCCTTAGGAGAAGAGGTTTTTCTCCCCCTTAGACTTAGTCCTCAGGGCAGATGATTCTCCCCACCCCCTTTGAAGGAGATGGAACAAGCACCTTCAACACCTGGTCTGCCTGAAGACCACCAAAGTCAGCAGGCTTACCAGCAGTTTTTGGCAGCAGGTTGGGGCCAACCAGGCGTGTCACTAAGAAAGCCAGGTTGTCCTTACCCTCTGCAAGCTGGGAAAGACAGCCTGAAGAGAAGATGGCTTGGGAATCAGCAAGAGTGGTCAGGCTTAACAATGTTTTCTCTATCAGAAGCTGTGAACAACAGGCTTTGGAAGCTGTGCAAGATGGACTTTCAAGAGTATCTTGCACATCAGCAGGTCTGGGACACATTATTTTGATAGAGAGCACACATAAGAGTGTTCAGGCTGGCCAATGTGTTAGAAGGGTAGTGAGGGGGCAAGAAGTGAGGAGAGATGACAGCTGTTGTGAAATGCTGCCATAGAGGACACAGAGTCCTGTTGCTAAGAAGAGGATGAAGGGGAGTTGGATATCCAGTTTTGCAGCTGTGCAGTGCGTGCAATCGGCTGTGAAGAGTTGTCAGTATGGGAAGGGACTGGAAAGGAGTTCTTTGAACATATCAAAAGCCTTTGAGCTGCTCAGACACAGAGTCGAGATTATGGATTGTAGGGAGTGCATGGTGTTTTCCAAGAACCAACTTTGTTGGTCAGCAAAGAAAGCTATCCTTCAAAGGCAGTCTTTGGGAGATGGTGGTGTATGGGTGGATGGTTTGGAGTGCGTAGATGGAGAAGAGATGATGAGGCTGGTGTTTGAGGCGTGTGTGGAGAGGGGAGAGGGACTTGGGACATATGAAGTCCATCTACCGTCTGGGTAGGTGAAGAATGGGAGCTGTCCATCAGTTGGACAGGCTTACCGTTTTCTGCTCCCAACTCAAACATTCCAAACATCTTGTACATAAGTTGTACATCCTCTTGTACATTAGTTGTACATTATTACATAAGTTGTAATTTTTGCTTTTACATTAGTTGTAAAATACATTAGTACATTAGTTGTACTCTTGTAAGAACATGTGTTGTTCTAGTGTAGTCAAGAATCAGTGTATATATAAACTGATCTTTTACTTTACTGTAATGTTGTAATTTTATTTCAGCAAATGTACTGTAAAAATATATAGTGATTTTTGATAAGACCAGCTTGGACTGGTTATTGCAAATAGGGGGAGATTGTTAGGCACAAAAAGGCCTCAGTCAAACCTGTTCTCCATCTGAGGGGGAGATTTATGATCAAACCTGTTGATGCATTTGAAGGTTGAATTTAAGGCCTGTTATATGTCTTAATGAAACCTGAAAATGATTTGCAATATCAGTCTAAAGATGTTCTATATGTTGCATGTGTTGCAACTAAGACAGTTTGTCCAAGCTGCTCTGTCTGCTGAACAAGCTGGACATAAACTGTCTACGCTGCTCTACACTGTTGAGCAGCTTGGGCAATTTTAAAGTGTTCTGTTCTTTGTGAACAGAACCTGTTCTTTGTGAACAGGCTAAACACTTTATGGAATATGTTTCCAAGTCATCATGTATTGTTTTTGACTACAAGATCAGTTTACAAAGTCGAAGACAAAGTGGAAAACAGAACTGCTCAGCCTGCCCAAGCTGTTCTGTAACATGAAGACAAAAGGTTATTTGAAAAAGGGTGACAGACCTTTTTCTTATATCAAAATAGGCCTTTACAAGGAAGAAAGACGCAAAGTTGACATTCCTAAATTAGTTAAAGGCAATGCAACAGTAGACAAAGTAAAAAGACAAAAGTTCTGCACATGTGAAGACAAGTCTGCTTTTCAGAAAAGTGCAGAAAAGGTTATGTTGTCTTTTCAACAAGACTTCTCCTTTTTCATTCCGTCCAATGAAGATGTTTCTCTTAGATCCTCTAAGTGAGTATAAAAGGAAGCTTCTAAGGTCAGAAAGAAGTGTGAAGAAAGCTAAGTGCTGAAACCCAAGAGTGAACGTGCAAGTGTGATTTTCATGCATGCAAACCTTCTGTGTAAACCAGCATCTGTGTGTATAAGCTGTTTTACATAAGCCGTTCCTTTAAGTCTTGTAAACACAGTGAGTGCTTCTTAGTGAGTGTATTCATTGTATACTAGTTTGAGTCTGTCTTAGACTAGTAAGCATACTGTTGTATCTGTCATCTCAGCTTGAACTATTCCGCATTCAAGCTTGTTTGTAATTAACAAATTGTTGATAATACATACAAACATTGAGAAAAGAGTGTCTAGTTTTTAAATTGCTGTATTCACCCCCCTCTACAGCTTATAACTATATACTTTGGGAACCTCTCGGGACCTACAGAATACTTACCTTAAGAGTTCTATGGATACAATCACTGAGGAAAAGAACTCCTTGAAGTCTGAAATGTCTGTTATAAGAAAATACAAAATGATTGAAGAAGAGAGAATATGTTTGTACTCACGGATAGAAACCCTGGATGATGAATTTCTAAAACGGGGTCAAACTTATCTAACTATTCATCTAAATCAACCCAGATAGACTGGATTTTATCATTCCAAACAAGAAATTGGTTTTAAAAATTGTAAGTATTTGGAAAAGGTTCGATCAGTTTTACCTATTTTTTATGATATTAGATATATGGGTGATGGGTTAAGTCTTTCGTTTACCAATCATTGGAAGAAGTTTTAACCCGAGAGGATGAGAAACGAAGAAAATAAAGGAACATAAATGTCTTTTAAATATGATGAAGTAAATGAGAGTTATCCTTATAGAGTACCTACTCTAGAGGATGACTTCTTATCTAGCTATTCATCAGCTGAAATGAACGCCGAACCTCTCGAACCAATCCCTCATCTTTACATTCCTACAAAAGTTCTTTAACATAAAATAAAGGTTTTAGAAAAGGAATTAAAGATAGCTGGAAAGAAAGCTGTTGGTTATCAAGAAGCTCTTCTCAAAAGCAAGAAAAACTTGGTAAGACAAAGTTTTGAACAAAGTGTAGAATTAACCATCTATAAAGAAAAGTTTGATACAAGTTCAGAAAGGTTAAATTCTCATTTAAAAGATTCAAAAGTTTCTCATCCTGCAAAAGTCCCACTTGCATCATCCGACAAAGGTAAAGCTAAGATTGAAATTCCAACTGTCATTTTTGAGGGTGAGTGTTCAAAATCTTCAAAAGCTGAGGTTTCAAAAAAGACTTAGAGTCAACATAAGTCTTCCAAGAAACCCATTCACCAAGGTAATTTCTCTAAGTCTAAGTCTTCCAAACGTACTAACTCTCATCGTTGTTCCTACAGATCATGTGGAAAGAGTTCCAAAAATCACCATGCAAGATTTTTCAAGTTTCTTTGTGAAGAAGGATAAAATGTCAATTGATTTTGTTTCTAGAGATAGGATGCATGTAATCTCTGAAAACAATGTTTGTAATGCTGTAATGGATTCTGTTTTGTGTTTGAAGTATTCTTTTGGGGATTTGTTTAATTTATGTCCAACTAGTTTGAGACATCAAGTGACTGAGATGAATAAATTTGTAACTTATCCTGCAAAAAGAACCTGTAAAAGAAAATAAAAAACAGTGCATCATTGCCCGAAACAAAACTTGATACTTGTATTTTGCCAAGGCCCAAACCGTAAAACAGGTCTCAAGTCGTCCACACAAAATTGCAATATGGGTTCCTAAGACTGCAAATGTGTCATATACACCTGGAACTCCTAACCCAAAAGGACCCATCCTAAGATGGGTACCTAAAGTTGTGTGATTTTAATGCAGATGGTTCTTGGTTACTTCAGATGAAGACCCACACTTTAATGAATTGGCTTCTAGTTAACTTAGAGTAGGACCCGTTCTTCTTCTTCTTGTCGGTTGTGCAACCGACATGTTTGGCTTCTGTGCACTTAGCTCAGGTTCCGGTCTAAACACTTCATGTCTTCTGAACAACTCGGTTCAGAACACGGTTTGCATGTTAATTTTCGATGGATTTATTTCATGCCCATAGATATTCATTGTATCAAATTTTCTTTATAGGCAAAATGCATCTGGTACATAGATTCGGGTTGCTCAAAACACATGATTGGGATGAGAGAGTTGCTGTCTAACATTGTAGAATAGTACTGAGGGACAGCTAAGTTCGGTAACGACAATCATGCTCAAATCAAGGGATACGGGGATTTAGTTTTAAATAATCTAGTCATCAAGGATGTTGACTATGTTTAGGGGTTATCACATAACTTATTTAGCATAGGACAACTCTGTGTCAAAGGGCTAGAGGTTACATTTAGGGCTAAGAACTGTAGTGTTAAGAGTTGTGATGGAAAAGAAATTTTAACTGGTTCCCGAAACTCAAACCTTTACACCATAGACGTAGCTAAGCTCATGGTCAAGGATAGCATTTGCCTTTTATCAAAAGCCTCATCAAAAGACTCTTGGTTATGGCACGGAAGGTTATCCCATCTGAATTTCGAGAATATATACAAGTTGGCTTCGAAACAACTGGTTAAGGGACTCCCAGAATTCCGCATTGAAAAGGACCATCTGTGTGGAACATGTGAGAAAGGGATAATGAAAAGATCGTCTAACAAACCAAAACCCAAACCATCATCGAAAAGAGTGTTGGAGTTACTACATATGGATATACGTGGTCCCATGCGAACGCAAAGCATAAACGGGAAGTGATACGTGTTGGTTATCATTGACGACTATTCGCGATATACCTGGGTTAAATTCTTGCGATCCAAGGATGAGACAACTCAAGAAATCATAGACTTCATCAAGAGTGTCGAAACCCAACAGCAGCTATCTGTACAATCAATCTGATATGACAACGGCACGGAATTCAAGAACTCGGCAGTTGAGAGCTTCCTTCGATCCAAAGGTATTCACCATCAGTTTTCAGCTGCTAGAACACCTCAACAGAACGGAATTGTTGAGAGGCGTAGCCTTACTCTCGTGGAAGCCGCACATACAATGCTGACCTACTCTAAGCTACCTCCGTTCTTGTGGGCCAAAGCCGTGTCAACAGCCTACTCCACGTAAAATCGCTCCATAATCCATAAGCGTTTCAATAAACTCCATATCAACTCTTTTTGAATAAAGTTCCTTATATCAAGTACTTACGAATGTTTGGTTGCAGGTGTTATGTGCTAAACGACAAGGACAACCTCGGGAAGGTCAACGAGAAAGCGGATGAAGCGAACTTTATTGGATACTCATCCAATTCAAAGGCATATCGCGCATTCAACACTCACACCAAGACAATCAATGAGAGTGTGCATGCCACATTCGATGAAATGGCTGAACCGGCTCCAGAAGTTGACCAATTAGGACCACACGTTACAACAATGCCTGGAGACTCATCTCAATCTTCTTCTTTCTCTACTTCTGACTTAGTTAACTTATTTGATCCGTTTTATGTAGAGTTTTTTTGTTTTAGTACTAATCCTTCTCCTGTTTCTTCTTCTGTAGTTAACACATCCTCCAACGATTCAACTGCTCAACCAACACCATCAGATTCATCAACCCTTACATCAATCCACACTCCATCCACTTCATCATCTTTACCTTCCACTTCATCCATAGACACACCACCAGTTGAATCCACTCCATTAATTCCCTCACACATAGTTCCAAACATTATCCCTCTAGAAGATCAAGCCGAATTGAAGCAATTAGAATCTTCTTGGCGTACGCGGCACACAAAGACTTCAAGGTGTACTAAATGGACGTCAAGACAGCCTTCCTGAATGGTGAACTCAATGAAGAGGTGTACGTTGAACAACCACAAGGATTTATTGATGCACATAAACCAGACCATGTTTATGTGCTAGATAAAGCCCTCTATGGTTTGAAACAAGCACCTCGAGCATGGTATGACAGTCTTTTGAATTTTTCATCCTTGCTGGTTTCAACAAAGGTGTGGTGGACACAACATTGTTCACTAAAAGGGAAGGCCAACATATAATGCTTGTCCAAATTTATGTCGATGATATTATATTTAGATCTACTGACCGTAATTTCTGTAAGGATTTCTCATCCCTAATGGAGTCCAGTTTTGAGATGAGTATGATGGGGGAAATGAATTTTTTCCTCGGATTACAAGTCAAACAACTTGAAGATGAGATATTCGTGAACTAGTCGAAATATACTCTTGACATTCTCAAGAAGTATAAGTTAGATTCTTGCATGGGTATCGCAACTCCCATGGATTCAAAGTGTAAGTTAGACACTAATCCTGCCGGGAAAAGTGTCGACAACACAACTTATAGAGGGATGCTTGGTTCTTTACTCTATCTTACGCCTAGTAGACCAGATATAATGTTCTCAACATTTCTTTGTGCTCGTTTTCAGGCCGACCCAAAAGAATCACACCTAACTGCGGTAAAACGCATTTTTTGTTATCTTAAGGGTACACCCAATCTTGGTCTATAGTATCCAAAGGGAACCAATTTTGATCTTACCGCATTTTCAGATGTTGATTTTGCAGGTTGTAAAGTCGATTGGAAAAGCACTTCAGGCGGAATACAGTTTTTGGATTTCAGAATTGTGAGTTGGTCTTCCAAAAAGTAGAACTGTGTCTCCACATCCACAGCTGAGGCTGAGTATGTAGCAGCTGCAAGCTGTTGCTCTCAAGTGCTGTGGATGAGAACACAATTACGTGATTATGGATTTTCACTTACCAATATCCCAATATATAGTGATTCTAGAAGCACAACTGCCATCTTTTGCAATCCCGTGCATCACTCACGAACAAAACACATAGATATCAGGTATCATTTCATTAGAGATCATGTAGAAAAAGGAACAATTGAACTATATTTTGTAGGCATGGAATTTCAACTTGCTGATATATTTACTAAGGCTTTAGATGAACCTCGTTTTCAGTTCTTAGTATCTCAAATCGGTATGTTGAATCCACTTTCTAGATAAATTCCAGACATTGTCTAAATAATTCTATTTAAAGGTTGTGTCACAAATTTTATTCAGTATTTCTTTATCTCTGTATATTTTTAATGATTAATGATCCTGAAAGTTGATATGTCAATTGTGCTAACTTGAGTGGGACGCTAATTTAGTCCAGGTTTGTCTGTATTTCAAAGGGTAAAAAGGTTCTACGGTTCGATCTAATAAGATAATTGTTTAATTGAGGGGGGAGTAAAATCAGGATGTATAGTGTCCATCAATTTAGTTTTTATTTTCTCGTATTTTATTCTTAGGATAAATTTATTTCTCTTAAGTAATCTCTCAGAAAAACACAAAAAGATTTTATGTGTTATCTAGTATTTTTACTTGTCTTAAATTATCAAAAACTCAAAAAGATTTTATTTTATGTCTTAGTTAATTTTTTTTGTATCTTCTGATAGATTAAAAGAAAAACTCAAAAATATTTTTTTGGTTCTTACTTCATTATTTACTTAGTTAAATCTTAGTTATTAGGTTAATTTAAATAATGTTGAGTTTAGTTATTTTGATGAGTTTAGTTAACTTTAGTTATGCCTTAGTAATTTTTCTAAATAGAAAACCCAAAAAGATTTTTTATTGGGCTCCTTTTTATCTTTATTTTATTTTGTTTAAATTCAAATTAATTTAGCCCAACTTGTTGGTGAAATCGGTTTGTGTTTGGCCCAAATTTGAGAAGTTATGCGCGGATCCCTTCATAACCCGACCCGCCTATATAAATAGGCGGGATCTGTTCTTTCATTATTATGCATTCTTCTCCTTTCAAGCTTCTGACGACTGCTTCCCACCGGCATTGCCACCGCCTAAAGCTCTCCCAAATATTGAGTTTCTCACCATTTTCCTTCATTTTTCTTGCATTTTCTTGCTAATCCACTACAAGGTAACATTTATCTTACTTTATTTTGCATTTTAATGTCGTATTATGGTTTCTAGATTTTTCAAATTTTTAAGGGTTTTTATTACTGATTTTTGCATTTTTAGGATAGTAAATCAGTTCTTTTTATGTTAGTATAGTTAAATAAAATGTTCCTTATCACTTTCAGGTTTAGGATATGCATTTTCATGTCATTTTTGTACTATTCACGTTTGCATGTGCATGAACACATTAACTGCTAATTTACCTAAGTATCAAACTCGGATACACCCAAAATTCGGATCCATCCGAAATTCGGGTGACTTGCACTTATGCTAAATTTTTCAGATAATTTTGTTTCACACTTCATGGACCCCATCCGAATTTTGGTCCATCCAAAATTCGGATCCCTTGATAACACACTTAGAAAACTTATAAATATAATATGTGGTTCACCCGAAATTCGAATGGTTCTATATAGTATCATTTATATCTTTTATTCAACTAAGTGTATGTCTCGGACCACCCGAAATTCGGGTCCATACGAATTTCAGACCCACTCTGAAATTTGTAAATTCATTTTTAAGACTAAGTGTTCACATAGTGCCCATCCGAATTTCGGTTCCCACCCCTACACTTTTTAATTTCATACTTAGTTTTTCCTTTAAAATAACTGTAAGGTCCACCCTATACGGATCTATCAAGGCGTGACGGCGTCAAACGAGTGCGGAATCCTCATTTAATGCTAACGGATCGATCACCAACACACACGCGGGAACACGGAGCCAAACACGATGCTAGCCGAACAAGTATCGACCCCACACGATGTATTGCTCCGTTTAAATGCTATGAAACTCTCTGAATTCACCCTGTATCTCACACACACGAATCTGAAAGCTATATTCGAAGTCTTAATGAATTTGCAAAGATAAGTTCATGATATAACCCTTAAGTTCGTGCATGACCCAAGCCCACGAACTTATAAGTTCAAGCCCATGCAGATAAGTTCGTACGAATTTATGGCCCATAAGTTCGTACCCTCCTGTCTCATGAACTTATCTAGCAATCATGAACTTAACATGCAAATATGAACACAATACACAATCATGAACTTAAGACATAAATATAAACAAACAATCATGACTTGTATTAATAAAGCCCTATATATATTACAAAAACTAAACTGCTATCGTCACATTGGGTGTACTAACAGGCTCCCCTTTGACGATAGCTTCTAGGTATTTTCATTAATCTATAGAACTAGGCTTATTTACAGTGCTCCCTGCATGGAGTCCTTGTTCAATACAAACTTTAACAACTCTCTGGAATTTCTTGCCTTCTGAACTCCAACCTTCATGAATGAAAATTGGCTGCTCATGAAGTTTCTGAAGATCACCCCGAGAGAGGTTTACTAGATGCAGGGGATCATATACTATCAAAATGAAATTCTCATCATTATCCTCCATTATTGCCTCAGCTGTCTCATTATCAATGTACCACCACTTCAAGTTACTCAAAACATCTTCTGGCATACTCTTTAACGGGACCTTTTTCAGGCACTTAACGGGTTTGTAGTACATTTTGATCCATGACCTGCCAGTCAAAGTATCTATTCTGGTTTCGTCCATGACCCTTTTCCCTACCCTTGGTGTCAGCGTTTCAAATTTTCCAGACCGACATTCCCTTCTGATAATTTTTGCAATCACTTCAGCATAGGGATCGTCTCCTAGGTTTATGAGCTCCTTCCAGGCCAACTCCTTTACCTCACACTTAGGCAACGAGTTGAAGTCTTTGAGCCTTCTTCCCAAGTACTAAAGCCCGTCTCTTCTTTTTAGAATGAAGCTGCAGTTCCTTATCGAAGATCCAACTAAGAATTCCACCTGTTAGCTTTCCTGGACTTGGCAGCCTCTCTTCTTCACTGCCAAGTCAGTCTTCTTTTCTTCTTTCTTAAAACACAATCTCCTTTTTTCTGCCTTTGAAAGCTCCCTGTCCGACAATTCAGATTCTGATTCATCATTAGATGCTGATCTTAGCAAATCCAGGTCTATCACATTCTGATCTTCATTTACATACATCTCCGTGACAGGTTGCTTCTATACAATCACTTCATCAGCTTCATCATCTTCATCCACTACTATCTCATCATCTGACTTCCAATCAGCTACATCCTCAGGAATAAACTCACCTTCCTCAAGATGTTCCTGATCTAAATAGTCTTCAAAGTCAAATTGTGGCTCTTCTTCCTCTAAGTACAAAATATGTCATTCGTCACGCTAAAAAACCGTGGCCATAGACCTTTGGCCACAGTTTTATTTTTCATTCAACTCGTGACCAAAGGTCGCATCACTTTTGGTACCTTATGGCTGCATTTAATATTCGTGACTAAATCATATGTAAAACCGTGGCCATAGCCTAAAACCGTGGTTGTATGGTAACAATATCTATATAGTTGTGGTCTATATTTTTAGTAACCGTGATCATAAAATACTTTTAGTCACAATTTCTTTTAACACCATGACAGTTGGATACATTTAGACACACATAAACATTTAATTCATGGCGTTAACATTCTTACAGACACGCATAAACAAATAAACCGTGGCCACCTGATATATTTAAAGACGTACAAATATTTAATCGTGACCATTGGATAAATTTATACACACATAATCAGCTAAACAGTAACTATTTGAGACATTTAAACACACCCCATGAATAAAACCGTGACAATTGGTTATATTTTGACGCACATAAACTATTAAGTGTGACCATTGGTACATTTAGACATGCATAAATAATTAAATCGTGACCGTCGGTACATTTAGACATGCATAAATAATTAAATCGTGACCGTCGGGTACACTTAGACACACATAATTAATTAAAATGTGACCATTGGTTGCAATTGGACATACATAAAGTATTAAACCGTGACAATTGGTACATTTTGACACACAAAAATAATTAAACCGTGACCATACCTTTATTTTAGTCACATAATAATTCGTTGATTCATGACAATTGCTTGCTTTTAGACACATATAATAAACAATACAGTGGCCATAAAGTATTTATAGTTACTTATTTCTTCCTAATCGTGGCAATTGGTAACTTTTAAACACATGCAACAATACAATCTGTGACCATTAAATACTTATTGTCACATTATATTTCTTTTAAAAATAACTATTGTTCCTTTTAGACACGTGTAAAGACATAAACCGTGACAATAAGTTACTTACAGCCACATGTGTTTTCTTTTATCGTGGTTGTTGTTTACTTTTAGACACACATAACATTTGTAATAGTGACCGTAAAATATTTATAGTGTCATGTTGTTTCGTAAACGGTTATCGTTGATTTCTTTTAGTCATACAAAATAAAATAAAATGTGACTATAAAATACATATAGTTACATTTTTGTTATTTTATCATGGTTAATGTTTAGTTTCAAACACAATAATATATTAAACTGTGACGATAAAATACTTATAATCACATTTTTTTTTAAATTATGACCACTAAATATTTTTTGTTACACAAAATAAAATAAACCGTAACCTTAAAGTAGTTATGGTGACAGTTTTTTTCTTTTTTTCAGGACTAATTGTTACTTTTAGCTATGGGTAATTAAATAACAAATACTAAGCTACTGTTAATACAAAATATATAGCAAAATGAAAATATACAATAAAATGTTATAAAAAGAGAAATGTTGTTAATAGGAATGTAAAATCCATACACTATTCAAAAAGATGCAAAATACATAGAAATGTTGTTAATAGTAATATAAAATCCATACACTGCTCAAAAAATGCAAAATCCATAGTTACCGAAAAACCAAACTTCTATAATTTATCCTTAAGAGCATTGCTTCTTGTTTGCTGTTTTATTTCCTCTACCGTTGTGTTTTGTTTTTTCATTTTCTTCGACTTTTGCATTTCTTTCTTTTGAGCTGCAGTTAGCGGTTCCTATAACAACAAAATTAGCTAAACATCAAAACAAATATGAATAATGTTATTTAATAAAACTTTTTAGAAAAAGCAACTTGTTTAATGAAAACTAAATTATTGAAGCAACAAAAAATGTTACAAGCTCCTTTGGCCAAGCCACAAAACTACCTAGCGCATTTTCGACTGTTTTCATCTCACCAGCTGGTTTCGGTAAAAAGGCGGCTGGTGGTCTGGGATAGCAGAAACTTAACCTGTAATTTGATGTCCATGGTCGAAAAAATGTTATGACAAGGTTTACAAGTATATACAGAAAGAATAAATGTGATCTAGTGATTGTCACTTACCTATCATGAAGTAAATAATTTGAAGTACATAATTTGCATTCACTGCCTGTGCTTTTTTCATTTGATTTTCATCACAATTTGCAAAAACACACATGTGATATGACAATTAAAAGAATTACACATATCAGGTGTTGTATTATTTTCCATAACAAACATCTGGAAGTAGTTCATTTTTGGTATTTGAGAAAGGAATTGGCCTTGCGCTTATCAGACTATCAAATTTCCTACGTTCAAAATCACCTCTTAAGAAAGCTATAAACCTATCCTAGCTCCATTAATCTGCAAAGAGAAAAAATATAAAAAAAGAATGGTCACAATGAGAAAAGGCAGACCACTTTGCTTACCTGACTAATTTTTATTATATTTCTCAAAGTCGGTCTAAATATTTTTGGGGACCGAGATAGAAACTTAAAAAAAGCCCCTATCTATATAAAATTAGCAACATTCACGTATAGTAAAAATGGTACATGAGTAACAAAATGATATAATAAATGTGATAATCAGACAACTCTTACTTAGCAATTAGCATATAGTAAAAAAGTAACACTAAACAAGTAGTAAACGAAAAAAAAACCTTTGGTTGAAGTTTTAATTCTGGAACAGTTGAAATCTGGACCGGAGAATTCTTGAAGAAGCATGTTTTTCTCCCATTGAGAAAAAAGAGAAAAAAAACAGCATGCTATGTTATATAGTATCTTCTGGGTCAATTTGTTTAGCATGCTTTCTGAAAAACAAAACAAAGAAGTGAGCTAACAAAGATAAATTTTCAAACCTTATCTTTAGCAGAAAATGTTGGATCGATTATGGATTCAGGTATTGCAAACCCAAACACAAACAAAGTTTTAAATAATTCTGCTACTAGCTTACCTGACAGGCTGAGTGGCTGACACTAACAAAACCTGAAAATTTCAATGTCTTGTAGACTATTATTACTCAAATCAATCATGCAATTGGTGCTGCGGGGTAATGAGCCAGCAATGCAAGACCTTGGTCGATCAATATGGAAAGACTATCATTGAGATGCTTTTATCTGAGGTACCACTTTTGATGGTGCACAAGATGTTAGTTTTCACATTTGCATGAACTTTTGCTATCCTCATTTATCACCAATTATTATACCATTCAAAGTTCAAACCACACATTTCTACCATTATTTTTCCTATCCTTTTGCCATAAAATGTATTTTTTTTTGGTCATTTGTGTTTATTAAACAATTCCAAACACTTGAAAAATTGCTTATATGCTTATTGAGTTTTCAGAATTCATAAGCAAATCCCCACTATATTCTAGCAGCAGGTTTTGTGGCCACTACTTTATTATTATTAGTTCACTAAAATCATAAGTGTATGTATATTCGTTATGTAATCCCTAACACTTTGATAGATAGATACTACACTATTGCTGTTGTACCATAAAAAAGAGTCCACCTTTAATTTTGCATAGTTCAATAGTCAAGCATATTTTGTTCCAAATTCAAGTTAAACGGTTAGTTCTTAAATCTCCATGATGTTCTATGAATTAAACATTTGTATGTTGAAATGATGTCATCAATTCCTTCTATACAAATAACACAACTGTTGCCAAATTCAAAGATTAAATACAATTCATTGACCCTTGAAAGTCAAATGTGAATGAAGCCAAGCATACAAATATAAATAAAGTTCCTGGGTAATGAAAATTCAGCTTACCTATGTCCATCACAGGTAGGGAAAAGACATGGATTATGAACACAGATCATACAATGGAGACCACTCTATTGTAGCATTCCATTTGCATATCTAAGAAAAAAGTCATAAATTTATTGCAATAAATAAAAACTCATTTCATAAGAAAAAGTCATTCGCTTTTGAAATTTATTAAGATTTATCTCTACTTATAATTTCAAGATTTATATCAGACATACACAAGAAATTTATCAAAATCTAATCTAAGATTTATCAAAGAAAAAACAATCTGAGATTTATAAAATTTTGAGGTTGATGTTTGTCACGAAGAAAAAACCAAATCTAAGAAAACAAATATGAGATATCTGGATTTCCCAAAAAGAATGAGATAGATCTGAACAAAAGGAGTCAGAGGGAAGATAACAGACCTTCTGGATGGAAACGAGATAGAGGTGTTCGAAGGTCGCCGGAGGTGTTCGAAGGTGTTCAATCTGGAGGTGTTCGAAGGTCATCGCCACCGCAGGAGTTCGGGAGGTCGCCGACGCCAATTTGGAGGTGTTCAAAGATCACCGCCCCCATTCTAGAGGTGTTCGAAAATCACCGCCGCAGATCTGAAGGTGTTCAGAGGTCACCGCAGACGATCTTGAGGTGTTCGATCTAGAGAAAAAAAAGCATCTAGGTTTTCTTCTGTGAAGGCGTGACACACAGAGAAATCGCCTAGCTTTTCATATATTTAATTGATTTTTAAAACTAGGGATAGCTATAATCAACTTTTAATTAATTTATAAAATGACAAATGACAAAAAATAGTAACAACTTTTGACATTTTTATCATTAATAGTAACATTATTTATTTTTTTATATCATTTATAGTAATAACTTTTTGTTTTTCTATCAATAATAGTAATGGGTGACCTGCAAACCTGTTTAGCAGGTCACCAACTTTTTATTTATAAAAAAAAGTAACATCTTTTCAGAGTTTTATCAATAACAGTTACATATCAAATTAAACCTAACTTTTTTATTTTTAAGTTTTTCTAAGATTTCATAAACACCAAAATAAACTCAATTAATGTTTCAGTTTATTTAATTACATTACTACTATCTTTAGTGACTATTTTTTGTATTTTCATTAATTTATTTATTTACAATTCTTATTTTTTCATAACCTTATAAATTTTTAATATATTACTGAATATTTATTTACGATTAGATAATATTTGATTATTTATTCATAATTATATATAATATGAAGAAAAAATACTACGAATCATTTCAATTTCACTTTTTCCGTATTTTTAGTTACTCCCAACAAAATAATATGAACACGTGTCGGGGTCGAGTACACATGTCACCGGATTATAATTCTAGCGGATTATTAATAATTATGAGACCACAGAATTAAATGGAAATATTGATATTAATTATGAAATATTGATAATTGGGTCGGGTATCGGTGTCGAACAGATCGAATTGAGCTGTGGAATTCATCTTGGCTTGTGGTGTTTTTTAACTTGGGAAATATTGATATTAATTATGAGATATTTTCGTCACTAAACTCACGATTAGTGACCAATTCAAAGGTAGTATTATCTTTTGTTATTAAGGATAATTAAAAAATTTCTATTTTTAAAAATGTATAAATAGTATTTATCGTGTCTCATGTTTTTAAAACTTTTTATTTCTAGATTTAATGTATGAATAAAAAACTAAAAATTTACTTTTTACATAAAATGAAATTTAAAAATTCTTAAAGATTAAAAACTAACATAAACAGTAGCTTTTAATTAAAATAATTCACATACAGTTATGTATGTTTTATACTAATAAAATATCATAAAAGATAAAAAAAATTGTATGTTTTTAATTAAATATTAGACATCAAATTATGAACAATTTTGTGTAAAAATAAATTTAGATTAATATTAGAATATTTAAAATATTTCCTTTTTTAATTATATGGATTAAAATGAAAGTATTTGGGAATCTTCTTAATAATGAATTAGTAAAATTATAAATCTAATTATAGAAAAAAGGCGGGAAATAAAAATTTAGAGGGATAGGGAAATGACACATGACATCAGAGGTTTTCTTTTATTTATATATATAGATTAATTTTATTATTATAATTATTAATCAAAAAAATCTTTTAAATATTGTTTGTTGTTATTTTGTGGGATTTAAGGATCTAATCATGATCTTATCTTAAAAGTAATTTGATTATGTATAAAACATAATAAATTAAAAGGTAAAGGTATAAAAATTATTTTTTTAAAACAAATGTATATAAGAATTATATTATATTTATTATGACCTATTAATTTTATATAACTCTAATATATATGAATAGTAATTATTTTATTGTATTTTTTTAAAACTTATATTATATTATATTATAATTAATAAGTTAGGGGCTGTTTGATTACATTTTCCATTAAGTGCTGTCTGGATTTAGAGAGCTGTCTGGATTAAGTAATACTGACTAGAAAAATAACTGAATAGATAATTACTATTTGATTGTTTCGTTAAACAGTCTGAATGAAATAAAATGACAACTTTAACCTTCCGTCTCAATTAAAAATTTGTTAGTTTTTTCAATCAAAATTATGGTTTGAATGTATATATTAAATTAATAAAAATAAATATGTATATATATATATATATATATATATATATATATATATATATATATATATATTCCATAGCAAACTGTAGATCCAGTACTAACACCTATGCTAGGTTTGGCAGCAAACAAACAGCTAAGCAAGCACCTATAGTTTCATTATCCCATTATATATATATATATATATATGTTGACAGCGAACAAACAGATAAGAAGCACCCATGGTTTCATTATCCCATTATATATATATATATATATATATATATATATATATATATATATATATATATATATATATATATATATATATATATATATATATATATATATATATATATATATATATTCCATAGCAAACCATAGGTCCAATAAACAATAGGTGTGTGTGTGTGTATAACGGGAGCAGACAAGATGAGGGAGCACCGATCAACGGGAGGCAGAACAGCACCGATGAGAGAGCACCGATCAAGGCCACAGTATATACAACGGGAGCAGACACGAGGACCTTGGAAGAGCAAAGACGTTGACCTTGGAAGAGCAAAGACGAGGACTGCAACATCGTAAAGGAGAGGAGACGTCTGAACACAGAACACTTCCATCTTGTGTCTGATTCAAAAGGCTGACCGAGCCTTGTGTCTGATTCAAAGGGCTGACCGAGTAAAGGAAACAAACACTGCTTATTGCTGACCGAGATAAGTAATAAGAGTCAGCTAAGCTCAATAAGTTATGATCAAACACCCCCTTAGTAGAGTATTAGATTTTGTTTTATTTGAATTGAATTTAGAAATAGATTATATTAGATTTGGATGGATATAATTTAAATTTCTATATTATTTTTAAAACCTATAAATGCCACGTGTCGATTCATGGTGATGACACGTGGTTTCACAAAAAATGAGTATAGTTACTCTTTTATTAGTATTTATAGATATTAAACTATTAAATTATGAAAACTGTTACTTTTACACACTATTAAACTAATTAAAAGGTATTTATCTTATTATGTAATTAAAATAAATAAACAAAAGGTATTTAAAAAAACCCTCTAAGAGGATTTGAACCCATGATCTCGGGGGCAAAGATAATGGGCATTAGCGCAAAGGTAAGTAACTCATTCAATAACTAAACGAATTTTACTAAATTTATTGTTACATTTTTTTTCTTTGTGATGAATGTTGTTTACTTTTAGACATTGAAACTAAATTATTTTAGTCATAATGTTTTTCTTTTACAATGACTATTGTTTACTTTTAGAGATTTCAAAAAATTAATTTGTAACCATTGAATACTAGTAGTCATGTTCGCTTTTTCAAACCGTGACAAAAAACTACTTATAGTGACATGCTTTTTTAAAATTGTGACCAATTATTACGTTTAACCACACAAAACAAATTAAGTCGTAGACATAAAATACTTATTGTCACATATTATTTTTTTTACCATTACTATTGTTTACCTTTAGACACATATAATAAATCTAGTCGTCATGTTTAATTGTTTAACTATTAATAGTTATTTGTTTGCTTTTTATAAACCGTGACAAAAATACTTATAGGGACATTTTTTTCACTTAAACCGTGACCACTGATTACTTTTAGTCATACAAACCAATTCTTCGTGTGACCATAAAATACTTATAGTCACTGTTTTTTTTTCTTTTATCATGAAAACTGTTACTTTTACGCACCAATAAGAAATTAACTAAACCATGATCATTAAAAAAATATAGTCACAACATTTTTTTACCATGACTATTGTTTACTTTTAGTTACATAAAAACAATAAACCGTCATCTTTAAATATTAATAGTCACATATTTGTTTAATACGTGACAAAAAAAACTCTTTATATTGAAATTTTTTAATGTGTGAGATTGTTAGCTTTTAGTCACAAAACAAATTAAATCGTGACTTGAATATACTTATAATCATATCTTTTTCATTTTACTATTACTATTGTTTACATCTAGACACACATAAAAACTTAATCTGTCACATTTAAATAATAATAGTCACATGCTTGTGTGTGTTAAACTGTGACCAAAACATAATTATGGTGATATGTTTTTTTCTTAAACCGTGATTATTAATTACTTTATATACATAAAAGAAATTAAATCATGACAAGAAAAAAATACTTAGTCACATTTTTCTCTTTTATCATGAATATTATACTTTTAGACACACATAAGAAACTAAACCGTGACTGTAAAATAATTATAGTCACAATAATATTCTTATTTCATGACAATTGTTTACTTTTGGACACACTTAATCAACTAAATCATGATCATTGAAAACTTATAATCACAATGTTTTTCTTTTACAATACGTGGCTAATGAACTCCACCCTTTTGTCAAACAAAGCGATTTCGTGACCATATAAGTTAGCCTTCTGTCACAGTTTATTCATGTGACTAATTCCACAATATAATTTAGACTCATACAATTAGACTTCAGGGTGTCCCTTTGGTCACCGAAAGAGATTTCTGTGACCATATACATATTTATCGTCACAGTTAATAATCATCACAAGATTATAATAGACATCAAACAAATAACTATGACAAACAATGACATTTGGTAACAATGTGGCCACCGTGACAAGTCTTTGTCACGATCCTTATGTTAAACCGTGACTTAAGGTTTGAATGCGATTTGCAATGGTCACAGTTATTGAGATAACCTGTGGCTATCATAATAATACAAGTTCATATATGACCCTTTAGCCACGTCAATAACAAAAACTGTGGCCAGGCAGTTTGGACAAAACCGTGACCATAGGTCATTTTTGTACTATATAAACACTAAGTTTACGGCTATAAAACTTAAAATGAAACATCAAAAAACTCGATTAGAAGTTTTTAAGACTGGTTTCATTGGCTGATTAAGTCTAAAAAGTGTTAAATCAGGAGTTTTGTTGTTAAACTTACCGACCACGAACTTAATGTCTGTAAGTTCGTGCGAACTTCATTGAAAATATCTACAAGTTCGTACGAACTTATTCAAACTAAGTTCGTGCGAACTTAAATCTAAGTTCGTAGGTTTGTAAGTTCGTGCGAACTTATTTGTTTTCCAAAAATTCAGATTTCAAATTTTAACTGTCTATTTCATGTGCAGGAATGGCAGACCGTGTGTTCGTCAATAAGCACAATATGGTAGTCAGTATTGACCTGCAACCCTTAGAGGCAGGCCAATTTCTGGAAATTCTGGAATTTTTGACAAGATCTCGGGTAGTTTACGCGTTGACTCACAACCCGACACTGATGATCCAATATATACGTCAATTCTGGAGTACGTTACACTTGGATACTTTAGTGATGCCCCAAGTTCTCCGCGCGACAGAAAATGGCCAGGCAATTGCTTTCTATGCTAAAGATCTGAGAATGATTTTGCATTTGGGAATTGAGGCACAGGAAAACGGTCCGGTTGATTTTTCAGCTCCTTTAAGACAGGGAGCTTTTCAGCGAATGGGGTATGCTCAAGATCTGAACAAGGCGTCATATGTCAAGAGTGGCTTGATAGGCCAATGGAGGTATCTGATGCATGTTCTTCTAGTATGTCTTGCACCTAAGAATGCAGGTTTTGATACGATGACATCCAAGCTTCAGTCCGGGATGATCTCGTTAGTTTACAACAAGCCATATATTTTCTCAGGCTTCTTCTTTGCCAATTTTATACATCAAATTACGGCTCCTGGTCATGAGTGATTTTTGTTATATCCTCGGTTTGAATGATGATAATCTGTCACTTCTTGCCGGACTTGCCACCATCTCCTGAAGTGGTTGTCGTCGCAGGGATTGCAATAGAACTTTCGCGGACTGTCAAAGCCATAGTCAGCGTAGAGCTGAGAATGTTCGCCCGTAGATTACTTCACTGTTCGGAGCTCTGCTTGATCCAAATTACATTACTCCAGATGGGGATGAGCAACAGGAAGCAGTTGCACCAGCTCATAACACCAAGTTTTTCGGTTATGTAAACCTAAAAATACACGATAAAAATCGTTCAAACTCCCAAATATCACTTACTTTCTTGTTTAGATTTAAACTAAAGTGAATAGTTGATAAGTTCGAGATGGAACAGTAAGATCTTCGTGTAAGAGAAGCAAAATCGTAGAAGTACGATAGGTTCGTTATTGCCTGAACAAGTTCATAATCGCCCTTTTAAGTTCATGAGGAAGCAAATTCGTGAGTAGGTGAACGAATTTAATGACATTGCACTATTTATAGGCCAGCTACTGTGCGACGAACTTAATTGACTTAAGTTCGTACGAACTTAAGTTCATACGGACTTAGGTTTCCACGAACTTAGCATGAAATTTTGAAAAACATTGAAAAATTTTCAACATTTTCAACATTTCACCTTTTTCAACTTATTACGGAACACTTCACATTAAGCAAACAAATCATCACGCATCTTTTGTTTTTCCAACAAAAATGCATCCTAGTATCTGACCTCGATCCTATTTATTAAATATTTACCTAGTAAACTAATAACAAAATATTAAAATAAAATAAAGTAAAAATAAAAATGAAGTAAAAATAAAATAAAGAAAATAATAGTAAAAATAAATTGCAAGAATTTAAAGATAAAATTACATGAACTAACTATTTTGCGAGAGAGTCATAGAATGTTCAACTAGATAGTTTTGCCAACGCACTTTTAGGTGTTGCACTTTCACACTTTAGAATTTTAATATCCCTTTATTGTTTGTTGTGACATACATACCATGTCGATTGTCGGTATTCTTGTCCACTTAAACACGTAACACTTAGAATTTTTCTTTGGCCTTTTTATTTTTCAAGAAATAATCTTACGTGTCCCACACTAAGACATACTTCTGTGATCAAGACCGACATACAATCATTATGACTTTCTAGTATTTGCAAATCATCTTTAAAAGTAAAACATCGGACACAGTTCTGTATTTATATACAACAGAGTGTCTTAGTTTGTCTTAGGGTAGAGCATACTTCTTTTATTTAGACAAGACAGTGGTGACAGGTCTGTACTTACGTACAACAAAGCGACATATCTTGCTATATTGAGTCAAAACAACGGTGATAGGTCTGTACTTACGTACAACAAAGCGACATGTCTTGACTCTCTTTACGTCTCATGATTGCTCTTTATTTAAGATGTATTTTGATGAAGCCATACATCCCTCTGATTTACATACCTCATTGATAATTATTGTATGTGAGCCTCTAACACAAAATTTAAGACCTATTGGTCATACGTCTAAGTTAGTTACACATATGACAATTCCTTGATTGTTTTATTAGCTTTTAGGAATACCTTTATGTTTTGTGCCTACCAACACATCAGAATATGAACACATACATCACTGAGATTTTATAGTGAATTATGTGTGAAATTTTAACACTCAGAGTTTGTTAGACTTCACTAAATCTCGTCATGTTGAACCTTGGACTCTAAGACTTCTCTCTTTGTTTTCATTTTTCTCTTTTTTTTTTTTGAATTTTTCATGCTTTTCTCTCTTCTTTTTTTTTTTTTTTTAAGTAAATTAACTAATAAGACACACTAACACTTAAAAAAATTTAAAAGAAAGATTATATACCGAGGTCAGGTTACTCTGGATTTCGCATCCCATTTAGTTGGACTAATAACTCAAAGCGTGATATATCAAATGCTTTTGTGAACAGATCTGCATAGTTGTCTTCCGTTAGAACTTTTACCAATTTTATCAGGTTTTTCTCAACACAGTCATGAATAAAATGATGACGAATGTCTATATTGTCAGGATCTAAAACTGAATAACCAAGATTAACTGATTTGAAATTTATCAGAGTATAAATCAATAATCTTGCTTTAAATCAAATTTTAATTAAGAAGTTTGCGGAATAACACTTAATTATTTTAACAAAAACTTTCAGAACCAATGAAGCATAAAACATAAGAAGTAATCAAGACTGTTTGTATTGCTGAATTCAATGATTACAATCACCTCTAATCTGTTTGATTAGACGAAGAACACAGACTGTTCTTAGGGTTTTACAACCTTAGAGGCTTAAGAAAACTTAAACAATAAAGCAATTACAGACTCAAAAATACGCAGAAAACTTCTATATACTTCTATACAATATTCTGTCTATTTATATTGCTTTTTGGACTTGTTTCCTTGAAGGACTATGACTTCCTTGATAGTAGATATGCTGGAATCTTCATGTAGATATCTTTCCTGAAAATCAGCACTTTCTGTTTATGAAACTGTTGAGCAGCTTGAATCTCTTGACATCATGAACTGAGCAGCTTGAGTTGTTTTACTCTGGCAGCTTGAACTCTCATTGTGAACCATCTTCCTTGTTTGAACAGGAGTGCTTGGATCACCCAGTATTTGATTGAGAGGGTGATACTTGTGAACTCTTAGTGTGGGCTCTCTCTCTGTTTGAAAGGAAGTTCCAAGGTTTGTATCATCTCCATCAGAACCAGTGAGTGGTTCAGTTTCTGAAACAGCTTGACTTGAATCTGGGACTGTTTCCTGTTGTGTTGGAGCTGTTCTTTCAGAACTTTGGAGTGGCACTTCAGTGTCTGGATTTGTATCATTCAGGACCCCTGGAGGATCACAAGACAGAAGTGGTAGAGTGGTGAAATCATCCCAACTTGTTGAATCTGCAGCAGTCTGAGACTTTGTGCCAACAGCATGAGAAATTGTATTGGCAGCATGAGAATTCGTGTTAGCAGCTTCAACCCTGTATGCATCAGCTCCTGCAGTATACTCAACAAAGCTCAGAGAATTTGTTAGTGAATCTAAATCAAACAACCAATCAGGACCAGTGCCTTTGATATTAGCAGTATTTTCATTAAATTCAACATTGGCACTTTCTTCAATTGTTTTAGACACACTGTTGTATACTCTATAGGCTTTGCTTTGAGTTGAGTATCCTACAAAGAATCCTTCTTCTGCCTTACTTTCAAACTTCCCTAAGTGAGTCTTAGTGTGAAGAATAGTACATGGGCATCCAAAAGGCTTGAAGAAAGCTATTAGGGGACTTCTGTTATGGAATAACTCATAGGGAGTTTTCCCTTGTGATTGAACTACTTGAACCCTATTTAGAACATAACAGGCTGTATTAACAGCTTCTGCCCAGAAAGTCATTGGCAGATTTGAATCAGCTAGCATTGTTCTAGCAGCCTCAATTAATGTTCTGTTCTTTCTTTCAGCTACACCATTTTGCTGTGGTGTTCTTGGTGCACTATATTGTCTAGCAATGCCTTTGGACTCACAGAAACTGTTTAGAATTTGATTTTTAAATTCAGTTCCATTGTCTGATCTTATCACCTTAACTTTGGAATTGGATTGGTTTTCTATCTTAAGGATAAAAGACTTAACTAGCTCAGCAGTTTCATCTTTGGACCTAAGAAAGTAAACCCAAGTAAATCTGGTGAAATCATCAACAATGACTAAACAGTATGCCCTTTTATTCAAACTCAAAACAGATGTTGGACCAAATAGATCCATATGTAACAACTGAAGAACAGATGAGATTGAATTTACTTCTTTGGCCTTATGAGAAGTTTTGTGTTGCTTACCTTTAAGACATGCTACACAATGATCATCACAAATGAACTCCTTTTGTGGTAATCCTCTTACCAGATTCTTTTTAACTAAATCATTCATGGACTTGAAGTTCATGTGACACATCCTTCTATGCCAAAGAGCAGACTCATTTGATGATGCTTTGGATATTAAACAGCTTAAAGTATTTGATTTAGTCAAGAGAGCTGTGTCCAGGCAGTAAACATTGTCCTTTCTTGGTGTTCTAAGTAAAACAAGATTTTCAGGAATTTTGAAATCCTTTGAAAGAACAATGCACTCAGAATCTGTGAACAGAACAATGTTTTGTTTGTCACAGATTTGAGAGACACTCAATAGATTGTACTTAAGTTGTTCAACATACAGAACATCATGGAATGTCATGTTGCCTGCATTAACAGTACCTTTACCTGTAACCTTACCTCCTTTTGAGTTGCCTCCAAATGCAACAAAACCTCCATCAAAACCTTTGAAATTTGACAAGCATTCAGAATTGCCTGTCATGTGCCTAGAGCATCCACTGTCCAGATGCCATCTTGTTCTATGAGGAGACCTGTGGTTGCCCTGCACAAATAACAGCTTAGTTAGTAGTGGAGTAAACCCAAACCAAATTGGTTTTGGGTTGGCCTTGTACATTGACATAACTAAAAACTGTTTTTGACTTCTTATATTTGGTGAGATCTACTGATGGAGTCTTTGGAGAGTATTTAGTGATAATATGAGGTATCCAACTATTTTGATCATCTTTTCTTCTGACAGTCTCAGATGATTCACTAGCAGCTCCAGTTTGATGCCCAGCAGCTTGAGCTGTGTTTGTAGTGCTAACAGTTTCAGTTTTTGCACTAACAGCATCAGATTTTGACTTAGCAGTCTGATCTTTTGCATTAGCAGTTTGAGCAACAGATTTGTCCTTGACACACCACATTTGTTTAAAACTTGATTTAGGCTTTGCCAAAACTTGTTTTTGATGTGTGGACTGTTTTTTATTAACTTTTGAGAATCTGTGATCAACTGTTTTCTTTGGAGCTGCTGTGGAAGGTTTCACTTTTGAGTGCTTTGCCTGATTAGGATTTGATTTTGTGTGATGCACAGTCTGTTTTGCAACAGCTGGTTTGTAAAAACAATCCTTGGCTAAGTGATTCTTCCTTCCACAGTGAAAGCATCTTTTGACAGTTTGAATTGGAACACCAGACTTTTCTGTCAATATCTGGTTCTTGTTTCTCTGGTTTCCTCTTACCTGCTGTTGTTTAGGAAACTTTTGAACACCATGTTTTTGGCATGTGCAGATAGAAACAGTTTTACTTCTTTTAGTTCCTTTTGATGAAGATGCAGTGTTACAGTTAGAATGTACAGAAACTTGTGGAGTAGCATTGCATACACTCATCTTCTCTTTTCCTTTCTTACTGGGAACTTGGACTTCTATGGGTGCACTCTTTGTGTCACAATCTCTATTTTGACTCTTATCTTCTTTTAATTCAGGACTGTTATCAAGGATAGGATCTACAATAGTCATAGACTCATCTAGTGGTTCATTGACAAGTCTATCAGCAACTTCACTCATTGGATGAATGTACTTGTTATTATATGGAGGTGGAGTAGCTCTGTATCCTATTCCTTCTTTGGGATTGACCTGAGATTTGACTCTATCTTTGAATTGAAACTTCCATTAGGTGTTCTAGCTTTTGATTTGCTAAGTTGAAGTTACCTAGATCTATGTTAACAGATTCCAGTTTCTCATTAGCCTCTAACACCTTCTGTTCAGTTTCTTCTACGTTTTTATTCAGAGATTCTATTTTCTTATTGAGTTCCTTTTTCTCCCATTCATGATAGTTTCTATCATACCCCATTTGAATCTCATTATCCTTATAATCATTGATCTGTTTTTCCAGATCTTCTATGGCTTGCATATATTCATATCTCCTTTCTTCCATCTTAGTTAGAGTTTTGCACATGCTCTCATTATGATCTCTGTACTTTTTAACCATATTTTTGCATGATTGAGAGCAGAGTTTAGAATTTACCTCAGATGGTAGTTTAGTGGAGGAGACATTTGATGTTTCTGCCATAAGTGCTTGATTTTGGAATTCTTCCTCTGTCTGATCACTCCAGTCAAACACATTGTCTTCTTGAGAGACAAGTGCTGTTGATGAGGAAGCTTGGATGGGCTGTGAAGTCCTTGATGGCTGTTGACCTTGAGATCTACATTCTCTGGCAAAGTGACCAAGCTTATGGCATTAATAGCATTCCACTTTTGATTTATCAAAAGATGGTTTGCCTTCTGTTTTGGCTTGAAAGTTGGTCCTACCAGTTCTTTTCAGAAATCTTTTGGCTCTCATGGTCAGCATTGCATGTTGCCACTTTAAATCCATCTCTTCAAGATCATCTGGATGAATTTGTTCCAAGTCTTCAACATTTAGAGCAAATAATCCATCATTGGCAACAAAAGCTTCATAATGAGTTTCAGCAGAATTGCCATCACCACCTGAAAAAGAATCACAGTTATTAGATTTTTCAGAGGACAGAAGAGCAGTGTTGTGATTATAAGAAAAGGATTTCTTTTTAGCATCAATCTCAGTCTCAAACACTCTTAAACTGTTATACAGATCATCCAATTCTATCTCATCAAGTGTGTCTTTTGTTCTCCACTGTGCAGCATAGACTGTCCATTCTTCTCCAAGAGATCTGAGAAACTTTCTGTTGACTTCATCTTGATCCAGATTGACCTTTGCACTTTCCAGTTCACTTATCAGTTTGTTGAACCTGTCAAAGATTTGAGTGAGGTTTTCATTCTTGCCACCAGAAAAGTTTTCATACTGCTGTTTCAAGAGGTCTTTTTGATTTCTTTTGGTACTTGCATTACCAGCAAACCTCTTCTCTAAGGCATTCCAAAGAGAGTGAGCAGTATAAAACTTTTTGAACTGATGTTGATAAGCATTAGGAATGGCTATTTGTAATAGTGTGAGTGCTTTCACTTCATTCATTCTAGCCTTCCTTTCAAGTTCAGTTTTTGGAGGAGTTTTGACTGGTTTTCCCTCAGCATCAAGTTCTGGATCAACTACAGGAGGGAATTCAACAGCTTCCCATATGGCATAATCAATGAATTGAATATGCTGTTGAATCCTGAGTTTCCACATCTCAAACTCAGTGGGCTTGAGCATAGGCACGTTGAGTCCTTGCCCAGATCCACTGCTGCTATTTTCAAATTCCATTGTAAAAGATTAAAAATTTTGAAGAAAGTTTTCGACTTTGAAAAACAAAGAACGACCTGTGGCTCGGATACCACTTGTCAGGATCTAAAACTGAATAACCAAGATTAACTGATTTGAAATTTATCAGAGTATAAATCAATAATCTTGCTTTGAATCAAAGTTTAATTAAGAAGTTTGCGGAATAACACTTAATTATTTTAACAAAAACTTTCAGAACCAATGAAGCATAAAACATAAGAAGTAATCAAGACTGTTTGTATTGCTGAATTCAATGATTACAATCACCTCTAATCTGTTTGATTAGACGAAGAACACAGACTGTTCTTAGGGTTTTACGACCTTAGAGGCTTAAGAAAACTTAAACAATAAAGCAATTACAGACTCAAAAATACGCAGAAAACTTCTATATACTTCTATACAATATTCTGTCTATTTATATTGCTTTTTGGACTTGTTTCCTTGAAGGACTATGACTTCTCTGATAGTAGATATGCTGGAATCTTCGTGTAGATTTTATGAAACTGTTGAGCAGCTTGAATCTCTTGACAGCATGAACTGAGCAGCTTGAGTTGTTTTACTCTGGCAGCTTGAACTTTTACACTGGCAGCTCGAGTTTCTTCAACTAGCAGCATGAACTTTGTATTTACATGACAAATCTACTAACAGTCTGAGAAGTCTAACTAACAGCTTGAATGTACTTAAACTATTTCCCAACATATATGCTTAGTCTTAATGTGCTTTACCGGATTATTGGTTATGGCGATCGTAGATTCCCGCAATTGTTGTTGTATCCACAGAACCTATGAACAGCAACTACCCACAGCTACATATTCGGCCTCGCATGTTGATACGGCTACCGAAGTCTGTTTCTTGCATTGCCTGGACACCAGTCTCCCTCCTAGGAACTAACAACCTCCCGTTGTTGACTTTCTATTCAAGCTGCACCCTCCATAATCCGAGTCTGTGTAAGCTTCCAATTTCAGATCTCCATCAGCATGATACCAAAGTCCCAACTTCGGTTTTGACTTTAGGTTTCTCAGAATCCGCTTCACATCCTTCATGTGCATCTCTTTGGGGTTAGCTTGAAACCTGACACAAATACAAACAGCAAACATAATTTCAGGTCTAAAATCAGTTAAATACATAAGTGACCCGGATCATGGTCCGATATAATGTCGGATCCACATCAGCATGACTATCGGTACCCGGTCCGAGATTGTGATCGACTTGTATTGGAGTACTAAAATGTGCTGTGAGTTTTGTTCCTTCCATCCCAAAGTGCTCTAATATTTCATAGACATACTTCGTCCGATGAATGAACATCCCATCCTTTCGTAGTCAACTTGTAAACCCAGAAAGAAGTTTAGCTCTCCCATCACACTCATATAAAACTTGGACTTCATAACCTTCTCAAACTTCTTGAACATCTCTTCATTTGATGACCCAAAGATGATGTCGTCCACATAAACTTGTATCAGTAGAAAACCATCACCTTTGTACTGAATGAAAAGTGTACTATCTATTCTCCCTCTCTCGAACGCATTTTCCAAGAGATGAGTAGATAGTGTCTCGTACCACGCCCTAGGTGCCTGACGTAACCCATACAGAGCCTTATCTATTTTATATACTCTGTCTGGATACTTGGGATCAGTAAACCCTGGCGGTTCCTCGACATACACCAATTCCTTCACTTTCCCATACAAGAAGGCACTCTTGACGTCTAGTTGATAGACTTTAAATCCTTTGAATGATGCAAAAGTGAGAAACAGTCTTCAAGCCTTGCTACTGGTGCGAACACCTCATTGTAATCTATCCATTCTTCTTGATTGAAGCCCTTGACTACGAGTCTTGCCTTGTTTCATGTAACGATGCTTGGATCATCCCTTTTGAACTTAAAGACCATTTGGTCCCTATTTCTACTTCTCCATGCGGTAAAGGCACTAACTCCCAGGCTTCCAGCTTTTTGAACTGTGAGAGCTCGTCCTGCATTGCTTCAACCCAAGAATTATCCTTTAAATCCATTTGCACATGCGTCGGCTCAACTTGTGAGATGAAACAAGAATATAGACAAGTGTGAAATGCGTCGGAGTCATTGATCATCGATAACAACACTGTGTTAATATTCACATTACTCAGAGTTCTCACACCAGCATTTGGATTCCCAAAAATATCCTCAAGTGGGTGATCCCTATGTATTTTTGACGTTTCAAATTCATCAACCTGAAGATTGTCTCCCAGATTTGATCCTATTTCGCCTAGTGGGGGTGTGATTTCAGACGGAACATCCTCCTCGTCATCACTGTCTTCTATGGCTGGACTATTTATCCGATTCACATAAATAGACGACGAAGGTTCTAAAGTTGTTGGGCAACCGTCTTCTGTCGATATGTTTTCTTCAGATGTCGTGGAAATGCTTGAATTGGACAAAAAAAAAATCTACCCTCGTCATTATGATTTAAGGTTAAGAAGTCATTCTCCACAGTTCCTGCATCACCACTAAAAGGAATGTTAAATGATTTGAACACTGAGTCATAATCAAATAACCAATCTGGACCAATTTGGGGTTCATGTGAATAACTGGTTACATCGATGTTAAATACAATTTCTAGAAAACCAGTAGTTTTATTAAAAACCCTCTTGTTTGGTGAATTTGGGACATAACCTAGGGAATATCTTTCGTCTGCCTTTTCACCAAACTTAGGTTGATGTTTCGTTTTGAACAAAGTACATGGCATCCCAAATGGTTCAAAGCTAGTTAAATTTGGTGGTCGGTTATTCAGAACCTCATAACAGGTTTTGTTCAAAGATTTGACAGTAAGGACTCTGTTTAAAACATGACAAGCGGTATTCACTGCCTCCCCCCAAAACATAGTGGGAAGCTTTGAATCCGAGAGCATAGTCCTTGCTGCTTCAATCAATGTCCTGTTCTTTCCATCTGCCACCCCATTTTGTTGTGGCTCATATGGTGCATTTTTGAACTCTGTTCTATTATCACTTCTTATACGTTTTACCCTTTTCCCATATGAGTTCTCAACGTTGTCTAAGAACCCAATCAGCATGCCTGCTGTCTCGTCCTTTGTATCTAGAAAGAAAACCCTAGGAAATCGTGAGTAATCATCAGTGATAACTAAACAATACCAACTCCTAAATCATCAGTGATAACTAAACAATACCAACTCCCACCTATACTCCTTTTGTTGATTGGACCGAAAAGATCCATATGCAAATAAGTCAAAGGTGGAGGAGGTTGAGTTCTGAGTCTTCGATTCGTGTGCCTTCTTATGTTGTTTCCCTTTCTTGCACGACACACATTTGTTTTCAAACTGGAAGCTCTTCATTGGAACACCTTGCACAAGGCCATTTTTAGTGATGAAATTCATATTCCTTAAGTGCAGGTGAGCCATTCGTCTGTGCCACAACAAAGATTCTGACTCTAAAGCTTTGGATAATAAACATGTAGACCCCATCGAAGATTTTACTATTTTCATGTCCATCATATAAAGATCGTTCTTCCTTGGAGCCCTCATCATTATCCATTCTTCTGGAATCTAAATCCTGTCTTTAGCACTAGCGCTTCCTTCTCAGTAAAAAGCACTGAGTGTTGTTTATCACAGATTTGAGAAACACTAATGAGATTGTGGTCAAGCTTATCTACGTACTAGACCTGCTCGAGAGTGATTTTCCCATTAGTGACTGTTCCTAATCCTGTGATATCGCCTCCTTTATTCCCAGCAAATGAGACAAATCCTTTATACCTGCTTTTGAAGTCTGCCAGTAGACTTCTCTTCCCAGTCATGTGTCGAGAGTAACCACAACTACGAACCACTTGTTGTTTAGACCTATAGTTAACTCCTGCACATGAAACAAAACAAATTAGTTATCATGGGGAACCCAAGCCATGATTGACTTGGTAATACCATTCTCATCCACTAACTTGAACTCTTTCAAATACTCATCTCTCCTTTCAGGTAACTTGGGTTTTTTAAGCAAGAACCGGTTGTTGAGCTGAGTGATTAATATCCACTCTTGGCCTTTGGATTGTCTTTTGCTGTGCAGCCCTAGAGTAATTTCTGTTATAATTCATTTCAGTGTTATAACTCTGGGCTCTACCAGGTGTCTGATGTTTGTTAGGAGTATGAGACCTAACTGGAGTATAACTCCTCTTGGGTGTATGATTCCTAATGACAGGTTGGGGGCCAGACCTTGATTGACTAGGGAATTTATTCGGTGAATTATTCCTATGTCCTTCACTTTGTCTGATAGACACCGATGTTTGTTTATTACATACTCGTGATGTCACATTCGAGTTCTTCTCTGAATTTTGAGAACTACTCGTGCTTGAATTACCAGACAGTGTTTTCAAGGTTTGTTGTTCTTGTTTCCCTATGATTGGCGTAGACTCTGGTTTCTTATAGGGACAACCTGATGCAACATGACCTTTTTCATGACATTTAAAGCATTACATCTTGTCAATAGATTTCTTATAAGCACTCTTTGACTTAGGGGTCTCACTAATGTCCTGTTGGTTTGTATCAACAACTTTGTTCAACTCTTTTTTTTTTTTTTTTATCACTAGCAGTTTTAGCTTCTTCTAGTTTTGACACACTATTAGACTGCACAAACTTTACCGTTTTCTTAACCTGAGAAGCTATTGTTGGTACCTTAGCCGACTTAGTTACCTTTACTTCCTCTGATTTAACTATTTCCTTGGTCTCATCCTGAGGGATAGGCGCATAGTTTCCGTTGAAAGGTGGAGGCACATCCTAATATCCTAGGCCAATTGGTTTCTTAGATTGTCTCTGCAAATCTAAGATTTTGCCTAAGGTCAAGGATGACTTCCTAAACTTTTCAATTTTACTATTTGCCTAATCAACCTTGACTCTAGCTTCTGCTAACTCTACATCTTTAAGGGAGATCTCCTTAGTCAGTGATTCTACATGCTCATAAATTAGTTCCATCCTGACACATTGTTCGCTCAATTTGTCTTTCAGAGCTATTACATCTTGAGCATCAACTTTCATTTTAGCCCTAAGATCTTCCTTAATGTCTAATAGACTAGCATTATCAGATTTTAAAGACTGAATTTGACATAGATGAATGTGATTCTAGTACTAAGTTCAATTTATCATTTAAAGTAGTACATAAAACACATAAATCATGAAAAGTAGAAAAGTTAAGAATTACCTTTTTTCGATCCGATTCGACGTTGGCCATCTGAGCTGCAAACTCCAGAGTAGTCAGCTCCTCAGAATTTTCTAGTTGCAATGGATTTGTGTCGGACTGTTGGGTATCCTCTTTCTTTTCTTCTTCTGCTCCACTATCAGTTTCAATCACTTCAGCCATAAAAGCTCTAGTGTTTGTCTCCGGATGAGAATTCCAATCATGAGTACCATCTAACTGCTTGTTAGAAGATACATTAGTTAGTAACCCAGCTACTGAAGCTTGATATCCTGATAGTTTTCAATCTTTGGCCTCTGACATTCTCTTGCAAAATGTCCCAACCCTTGACAGTTGTAACACTTAACTTTCGACTTATCAAAACCTACATTGTTCACACTAAGGTTTCTTCCAGTTCGTTTCATGAACCTCTTCACCCTCTGTGTGACCATGGCCAGTTGCCATTGCAGGTCCATCTGCTCTAGATCATCAGGATCTACTTGATCATAATCTTCCTCCCATAGAGCCGGATCATTAATCTTTCCCTGAATACAGTTATCGTATGCTGCTATAAACGATGCTAGAAGCTTTAGTTTCTCCTCTACTGTCTTAGCACTCATAAGCATTTTTTTGTATCCCTGAGATGATGCTCCTGAGCTTTGTGGTTGATCATCTGGTTTTGAAAACCCTAGAAAGGCCCTACCACTTGATTCTTCTGCTTTTACTGGTATGCCTTCTTCTTCTCCAAAATAGAATGTTGAATCCCAGACTAAGGTACACAAGAAGTTGATGGCTTAGACTTACCGAAGTACATCTCAAGTTCTTGTACCTAATCGTATTCCATCTCCTTCTTTTGTATCTTAAAGTTATAAGCTCTTAGTGTCCCAATAACTTCTTCAACAGTGAGAGTGTCTAATTTCTCTTGATCATGCTTGATCAGAGCAGTGTACATCTCCCATTTTGGCGGTAACGCATCTAGAAGTTTTTCAATCTATTCTATTTCTTGATAACCAACTCTGTGATTACCTAGCTCGATCAGAAGATGATAAAACCTTGTAATCATCTGATCCAAACTTTCATTCTTCAGACTCTTAAAGATCGAAAATTGTTGTTTCAACAATTCAGTTCTCCCCTTTCTCACCCGTGGATTTCCCTCATACCTCTTCTCCAAAGCCTCCCAGAGTTCTTTAGAGGTTCGGTGATGTTTAAATGTATGCAGAATCTCCAAAGGTAAAGCCATTTTGATTGATGACAGAGCCTGCCTATCAGCTTCATAAATTTTTTTATCCTCATCTTTCATCTGTTGATAGGAAAGAACTTTCATCATGCACTCGAGCTCCTGAGTAGGGGGAACATACCCTTCATCGATGCATTTATACATGCGCATATCGTTAAACCGAGTGAAGTCTGCAAACCGATCCTTTCACCAATAATAATCCTCAATCTTCACAAGCTTTGGTGGGGAATTGGATTTGCCAACCTCGTGATCCATTTCCAAGAACTTGTGTAGACCTGACATTCTCGAAAACTTTTGTTCATAAACATAACAAATTAATTTTTTTAAAAAAATTTGAAACAAGTTCGTACGGACTTATATTAAGCTCGTACAAGTTAATTAATTTCGTTTTACCAAATTAAATTCGTTTTAAATTCAGTTCGTGGACACTAAGTTTGTTCCTGACAAACTCGAATCTGACAAGTCCGTGGGTCAGCAAGTTCGTAAGAACTTATCAAGACAAGTTCGCAGAACCCTAAACTAGCAAGTTCGTATGCCGCAAGTTCGTGGAGGAGCGTGTCACTGACAAGTTCGTGAAGCCCTAATTTCCCACTAACTTCGTGCGCCGCAAGTTCGTGAATGTCCCAAAAATTTGATTTTTTCAAAAACTCAGATTAATTCAACGTTTTTAAAGCTAAAAATGATGAATCCCACTGAATAGATGAACTAAGATGATTATGGACGTGAAAAACTGTTGAAATCAATGTAGAAACTTCGAGAAACTTGTGATTTATCCATAAAAACGCCAAGAAACGTTTGAATGTTCGACGAATCGTGAAGAACACGAAGAACAATCAAATAAAAGCTCTGATACCACTTGTAAGGTCCACCCTCTACGGATCTATTAAGGCGTGATGAGTGCGGAATCCTCGTTTAATGCTAATGGATTTATCACCAACACACACGGGGGAACACGGAGCCAAACACGATGCTAGCCGAACAAGTGTCGACCCCACACGATGTATTGCTCCGTTTGAATGCTATGAAACTCTCTGAATTCGCCTGTATCTCACACACATGAATCTAAAAGCTATATTCGAAGTCTTAATGAATTTGCAAAGATAAGTTCATGATATAACCCTTAAGTTCGTGCATGGCCCAAGCCCACGAACTTATAAGTTCAAGCCCATGCAGATAAGTTCGTACGAACTTATCAGGGATAAGGTCGTACGAACTTATAGCCCATAAGTTGGTACCCTCATGTCTCATTAACTTATATAGCAATCATGAACTTAACATGCAAATATGAACACAATACACAATCATGAACTTAAGACATAAATATGAACAAACAATCATGACTTGTATTAATAAAGCCCTATCTATTTCAAAAACTAGACTGCTGTCGTCACACCGGGTGTACCAACAATAACTTCATGCATCATTCCATCTAAATTTCTATCCCACCAGAAATTCAGATCAAATTCATCCAGATTTCCCTTGCACCCGAAATTCGGTTCATCCGAATTTTGGCACTTAAATATTTTGTTTAAATTTTTTCAATTTTTGCATTTCACTTAAATCAAAAACAAAATAAATATTCACTGTCCTTTGCAACATTGGTTCTAGTCAAATAAGTGTTTGACTAAACACGTCTATTCTAACATTGGTCTCCCAACAATCGACTTTGGATTTTATTCAGTGGAAGTTATATTCTATTGATAAAAATCCCGAGGCATTAAACATAATAGATGGGTTCAAATTCACATTTATTTCAGACTTAATATCAATGTATCATTTCCATACAAAGTCTCATAAACATCTGTGTTGCATTTTTACAAGACGTATGGATCATCAGATAACCCTCACCATCCCCCATCCTCCCATCCCAAACAACAACGCACAACTGCCAGAGGAAACCCTTCTACCGTCAGCTCAATTCACCGAGTTTGCCCCTCACAACTGGCAACTTGATTTATCCATTCTTCGCCATGGAGCAGAGGATATCACTTTTGATATCCTGAAAGGCCATCCCATCTTCTATGCCGTAACGACTGCCATCTCTGTTCTCATCATCTACCTTCAACAATTCTGACACCACCTTACCTTTGTTAATGAGGCAGTACCTCATTTCAAAACAAAGATAGACTCCGTTCCAATTAAAATAACCCTTCAAGCCATCCACCATATTCTTCGCCTACTCGCTGAGAACTACTCCGTTAGCAAATACGCCTTTGCCCCCATTCCAACCCCTGCCCAAACTCTTCAAGAAATATTATCCATTGGCTATGATGGCCACTTGTCCATGCCATCAGAATTTAAGACCAAGCAACTCCAGTCTCACTGGAGGGTCTTCTTCGATGTTATCAATAAGTGCTTTATTGGAAAGCACTCAGGCCACGACTCAGCCTCCGTCCAAGTGATCGCCATGTTTGCCGCCTTTGCATACGATCGTCACTACGACTATGCGACATTCATCTTTGAGGAGCTGAAGAGAGAAGTTCAAGAAAGAGGAACATAAAGGGAAAGAAAATTCATTCCCTTTCAAAGATTTTTATATCTGGATATCCAAGACACCATGGATAATGATAATGATATCCACGAATGACCGGAGGCGGATGTATACAAGAATGTGGCTCTTTAATGAGTCAAAATTCCAACGGACACTGCCAATGTCTCAGTCATGGACATCCCACTTTCATTGCTATATCTGGCGGACCAATCAGAAGAAAGGGTAAGGGATTATCTCAGGGTCGTGTATCCGGATGAGGCTCTAAACCGACAGAGCCAACCCAATCCGAAGGTGAGGCTCAAATGAGCGAGGTTGAGGGAGTTGACGCAGCAATACAAAACATTATGGGTACTGGGGAGTGGGAGGTCACTATAGAGAGGGAGGGAGATGCATGTGAGCATGCAGAGATGGGAGATTCTAAAAGAATCGTCTTTGACCCATTGAGAGCAGAGGGAACAATTTCTGAGGGAGTCCACAGCCCCATCAGCCGGACAATCCAGGAAAAGGCCACTAGTCCAGTGATCAAACGAACCCCCACCATCCACTCAGGATCCCCTCAAAGGATTCCTGTTTCATTCCATGAGTTAATTGCACAAACATCATCACCCTTTCACTCGGAGAGAGGTGATATTGAAAAAGGTCACTCGCTGCCCCCAGTGACCGACCCTCCATTGACCACAGCTCACAAGACACCCCAAATCACAAAGCACGACGCCTTCGTGACGTCCACCCATGTCAGAGATGCCTCCATGGCGTCTCTAATAATTTACGGATCTGCACTCCTAATGGGGGAGGCAGAAAGGATGGAAGGAAGACCAGAAGCTGCTACACAGACGCCGTTAGCTTCAGGCCATCTCGAGATTTCTCTCGAGATGTTAACGACAGCTCTTTGTGCTACCGGATTTCTTTCCCGGGCTGACCTGGACGCCCTCAAGGCGGCTTTCGAGGAGCAACATACCGCCCTTTTCTCATTTCTGAAGGGTAAGGGTGTTGCAACTCAAGAGGTGCCACCTGGTACCCCGTCAGTCCAACAATCCTCATCAGTCTAAGAGCAGCTACCGGTCCTTGCCGATCCAAGTAGAAAGCCTAAAATGGCTTGTTCTTCAAGTACAAATCAGTTGAACTACATAATAGATCGTCTGGAATCGGCAGTGATTGATCAGCAATCATCTTGTAGACCCCAAGCTGAATCCCATAAATGAAAACATGATGATCAGGAGGACCATGATCATCCTAAAGGGGAGAAACACCCCAGGATTCAGTCTGAGGGAGTTATGCAGAGTGTAGGGGGAGTAGAAGTTGAACAAAGTGGGGAGGAAGGTTCAGGCGCTCCAGTTGCCAAACAGAAGAAGTCAGAACTTCGGCCATGGTAGTGTTCGAGCCACCATCAGATAAGGTTGAGATCGTGTTAGTGTCTGACTCAGACTCTGATATCGATCAAGACTATCCGTTGATAACACCCAAGCCAGAGGCAGAGTCACCACAAAATTCTGCATCATCATTTGACTTTCTGAACTCTCCTACCTATATGCCTCAAGAAGAAATATTGTCAACTATAAAAGCTCCCACCCCTACTCCAATAGATATCCCTTAAGTCCAAACTACCCCACAATTCCAAGAAATCCCTCAAGTCCAAACCCAACCTGCCGAGTCATCAAGCCCAAGAACCGTAGATTGCTTTGAGACAAGGCCCGATGTGACTCCTATGCATGACATAAATGACCTGGAATGGGTAACTTGGTTTTCAAAGGGCAAATTTCATACAATGACAACCGAAGAAAAATAAGCTCAAAAACTTGACCATCGGGGTCGAGTTTACAAACTGCTTTTCTTGATGAATTTTCCTGCTGAAGAATTTCAACGTCCATATCATGAAGAGAGGTTCAAAATGGTCTTCAGGAAGAAACCAGGGATGTACAACAGACATCTATTAATGCAACTCAGTGATGCATCAAGAGATGAACAAGCTTAATACAATCAAATGATGCTAAGAGAAATAAGACCAAAGTCTGAATATTGGTCCTAGTCCAAGATCATTAAGGTAACCTCCATCAATCTATATAAGCGGGCTCGTCTGTTCACTCCTGCATTCGACGTCCATGGAGAAGACGAGTCTTCACAGAAGATATATGAGAGCGATCTTGATTTTGTGTACACTCATGACATTGAGACGATTCATAATAAGCTGAAAAATAGAATCAAAGGGCGATTAATTCATGTCTCTACTGTTGCAGCCTTCCAGAAGCATGAATCATCGATCAATCATCATGTGCTTTAGGGACTTCCAAATAGTCATCGAGAGCTTTATGGTCAAGGTGGGTCTCAAGGCTCCTGAACAAGATATTTGTACCCTTGATCATCATCCAATGTACAAATTTCCCGTGGGAGGCCTACAAGGAGTTATCTTTTTGAATAAGAATGGACACAAACGGTTATTGCGCTTTGAGGCATGTTACTCTGACGACACACTTCGATTGGTGAGAGCCAAGCTCAACAAGAGACTACAAGAAGATGATGCTCAACCAATCTCAGAGCTTAAAAGGAGGAATAAAGAGATTCAAGACATCCTCTGCGCCATATAACTAATCAATGACAGGCTGCACATCAGGCAAGTGACTAGAAGATTCGACGTCATCCTTGGCGTTCGAGAAAGTGCAGAGGATGCCTGTTACCTGCACAATGATCGAAAAGGGGGAGATTTTTAGATTATAAATTTCGATCATGTGGAGTTTTATTTTGTAATAGTTAGTTTAATATATTTCCAAGTAATTTCCTTCCATTGTAATTTATTTATTGCATTTAGAAGTTGAGGGGTATAGAATGTAAATCCCTCAAAGTTGATTTAATATTTAAGGGAAACCCTCCTAGGGTTTCCCACAAGTTTTGTCATATTCACATTTCAATATTACGGTCGCCGCTTTTTGCATTCCAATTCTCTCTCGATAATTGCAATCTTTAATTGAGTGTTCTTCATTCTTATTGTTGTTTTTATTGAGATTGATAATCATATTGTGCTGATATTACAACTGGGATGATTCTACATGGTGTCAACCATAAAACAAGCCGTAACCCTTTTTTGTACTCATTCTCGTGCTTCGGCTCTGTTGTAGATGAAGACTTTTGCTTTTAAAATGAGATTCAAACTCCAAAATGAGAAACAAACAAAAACAATGGAGAGATACCTTTCTGCGTTTATAAGAAAATCGATGGAGATGTTGGAGATGTAGGTCCACCGCTGTGATGGAGGTCCGCCGCCGCCGCCGCCTCTGCTGGAGGGCCGCAGATGATGGAGAAATACGAACGAGAGAGCCACTGCTATAAGGTTTTTTTGAGAGAGAAAAGTGAAAATGAGGTTGAGCAGCTAGTCTGGGGGTGGGTTGGATCTAGGCAACTCTCCACTTTTTTTTTTCAATTCTCTGGAAAGTTAAATTCTCAATTCCCCCTGTTTCTTTGGTTGTGGGTAGACCTGGCAATTCGTGTATTCGTGTCATTTTCACGTGTCAGACACGAATTTGACACGCCAAGGATACACGAAGGGCAATAACTTTTATCTCACTTTTTAAGATGTATTCGTGTCGTGTCGTGTCTCTCACTGACTCGTGTATTTGTGTTTCCAATTGCCAGGTCTAGTTGTGGGAGGGAAATAAAAGTAGGGAAAGGAATTGGTTTATTTGTCATTTTGTGATTCTCAAACCCAAACAAACAAGAGAATTTATTCCAATTCCATTTCTCTATCTCCATTTCTTTGTACCAAACATGCCCTCATAGTCCTCCAACTATTCTACTTTTATTTCAAGATATTTTTCAAAAGGATCTATTGAAGACTCTGGAAATTCAGGGTTTTGTTAGGGAATTTCTAGGATTGACATTGTTTTGGGAATTGTCTCTGTGAAATGTTCAGGTGATGTTGACAATAACTATGGCTCGAAAAGAATATCACCTACATTTTGTTGAACATTCACAGGACTTGGACTTCAAAGAATTGGAATTATTGAACTCTTAGGAGTTTGTGGGGATTCTGTTGAAAGACTTGTCATTATATCTCCATAAACCTCAGATTCACTTCTGTAATCAACCAATTATTCTTCATATTCTTCTTCAATCATCACAACTTCTACAACTTTGTCAGTCTCCGGCTTTTCAACCTTTGACACTTCATCAATCTGTTCGATATCCTACTCATCAATAAATGGAAATTCAACAGACAGTGGTGTGATTTGTTGTGGTGGTGAAATCACAACCAACTGGAGTTGTTCAAGTTCAGTATTCGTCTTTTTAACTTTTCCACTAGTCTTCTCTATTCTCATCAATACATTTCTCCTCAACATGTACAATAAGATCAGTGGTAGCAGAGGGCTCAGTCCTTTGCCTCTTCCCCCCTCATGATGATCATTAGAATCATCATGTTTTCTTTTTAGAGGCTGAGCCTTACATGATTCTTCTAGGACCACAACTCTCTCATTCAATTTGTCCAACTTCTCCAACACATTAGTCTCCATTTTATCAAACTTATGTAATACAACATCAATCTTTCCTTTAACTTCATTCATTCGCTTATCAAACACCATTTTATCAATAGGTTCAGATTTCGTTTGGCGTTTTAGCATTTCAATCAAGTTAATATCATCACGTGTAGGTGTCTTTGACATCGAAATCATTTTGCCCAGTAGGAGACTCTGTAAATAATATATTGATATATCAGTTTCTGGCGCCGTTGTTTGCACTCTCTGACTGGGAGGTGACCGTTGCCTTGCAACCGATTCAGTTCCTTTTCTTTTTAACATCCTCATTGCACTTTCCATCTAATCATTAAGAACTGAAAATTTCTCTCAGAATGCTTGACCAATGTGATCAGTTACAATCATCAAAAATTCTTGTGTCACAAATTTGGGTAACACATAGGAAGATCTGGGATCACTTAGATTACTAGTTAACACCTCTATGGACGAACCTGTAGAGCCGCATGTACTCATGATTGGCTTAATGTGTGTCATGACAGGACTTCCATCTAATCCACATAAAATACCAATGGGTGCCACTACAGATATTCAGACTGGGACACACAATCCTACAGTAGTAAAAGAATGTGTACTATATGGCTCTACAAAAGTGGTCAAAAATGTCGAAGTCTGGGGCGATTGATTTCTAATTTCAATATCTACCGGTTCCGAGTGAACCGGAGATAGTGTATGAGCTATATCCCCATGCAAAATTGAAACAACTCTCTGTTGAGATGGAACTAAGTGGCTGGGGGTGTGCACTTGTTAGTTGGCTGCTGACTATTTCAATGTCAAGACCCACATTGTGAGTCTCAACAGCATACTTCGTTGCCCGACTCAAAAAGGGTTGGACTGCACTTTCCTTTTCTTTTATTGCGCTCTCAGTTACTTTTTCTATAATATAATCTACTGGAATGCCAGAATAAAAAATGTCATCATCATCAGACTGAGTATGAAAATGCTCAGCTGAGACTGTTTTCTCACTTTCCGATTCAGCTTAATGATCAGACTCGACAACTGATGGCCACTGTAAACCCCTATCCAAATTCTCTCTGCGCTTCACCCAGATCAGCTGCCCCAGAAAGCTATCATCACCCTGTGGGGGGGGGGGGCTAATTGGGTAGGTTCTTGCGGTGCTGCAAGAACCGTATGAACATATTTTGATATATATTCTCGCACCCGAGGGCACATCAGAGTCTGCAAACGATAATAAAGATGGAGAAAGTCTTGGAATCTCATAAGAATGAATAGATTCATTCAACAGACGATTCATAACCTAGTCCGAATATGTTTCAAAATTATAACGTCACAGTATTTCAGCGGACTGGTTGACTGCGGCGCTAACAATCTGTTGTAAAAATTGTTGAAATGGGACAAACTTTCTTGCCAGCTTTGTCGTCTTTGTTTTCACTAGTGCAATCAACTCATTCCAGAATATGAGACCATAATCATAATGATTATTGAATATGAAACCATGTAGAAGTCTCAGATTTCCTAAAGTTGCCTTGTCAAGTCCAGTTTGCTTTGATGTCAACTAGAATTCGCCAAATATTATACCATTCCCCTTTCAAGTATTTTCAGTGAAAAGCTCTAGCTGAGGGGAGGGCATAGGCGTATCCAAATCTTTGTAAGTTTGCACACATTTCTGACTCTGAAGGAAATTCATCATATGTAATCTCGTCCGGATGAAACGGACATCTTTCTTCAGGAACAAATATGGCGCTTATAAATATCTTAAATGTAATCTTGAGCTCATACTTGTCTATATTAGCAGTCAGATAATGGAATTTTCTTTCCTATACCACCGTCATGGGATGCCATAGTTGCTGAAGGTAAATGATTGATAATTTTGGTCGATACTTCATAAGATATCCCAAGGGATGGTTACGGAAGACATCCAGAATAATTGGACGAAAGTAGATTTCAAAATCAAGGTCAAAACGGTTGTTATTCTCCCAGAGATATGGGAAATCAGATGGGTCAAGAAGGGAAGAGTCTGGAAGAAATTTTCTTTTTCTGGTTTGGGTTGGTTTGGTAGGATTTTTGGGATTTGATTGCATTGTATGCTGAGAGGAATCAGAGTCTGAATTATCATTATGGGTATGATGAGAGGGTTGATCCTCAACAGGAAGTTTAGGTGAATTTAAAAAAATGACGGGTTGATTGAGTAGCATTCATGATATCTGTAACCAAAGAAAATAAATCATGTTAGCATATACAGAGAAAATGACAAGTGTTGAATTCGAGTATGTAGAACTCGAGTTTGAGTTCAATGTACTCGAGTTCGAGTCTAAGGAACTCGAGCTCGAGTCAACATAACTCGACTTCGAGTTTAAAAAACATTTTCAAGTTAATGCTCCCCTCGAATCAACATGAGAATCACATACTCAAGGTCGAGTCTATTGTTCGAGTCAAATAGAATCGAGTTCGAGTCAAGTTGACTTGAGATTCGTGAATGCCTTCAATTATTTCTAAGAATTTATCAATGAGTCGAATTACTAAAAAAAATGAATTTGACCTTGAAATTAAGAAACTTTGGTCTTTTTAAAAACAATCTCGAGTTCAAAACTAAATCAGTCGAGTTCCAGTTACACAGACTCGAGTTCGAGTCATAGATACTCGAATTGATTAGTTCACCTTAAACATGAACAAGTACATTCACTAGTTATAAATGTCAAACAGATAGAATTCGATCTTGTGTTATAGGACTCGAGGCACTTTGACTTATGTGTATGTCAAGCTCGAGTTATAATAATTCGAGGTTCTTCGAGTTACGCACAGTCAAACTCAAATGTTTCCAGAAGTCTCAAGTGACCTCAATGAATTCACAAATTTCCTACAGTGATTGACACTCTCAAACACCAACATTTCCTCACTCGAAAATTGATTTTAAACACAATTCTCTCATCGATGATTCCCTTAAAACTAACCAAAACCCATAAAATTCAGATCTTTGATTCAAGAAAGTTCGAACTACAAATTTCTCAGATGCAGATGCAAATCAAGACCTTTATACCCAAAAACTGAAATTAAACTACAGGAAGTAGTAAACAAACACTTACTCAAATGAATAAAACTAGCAATGTCTTGCAAAATAAACAAAAAATTCCAAAAATATTGAGAGGTTTCCAGAGAGAAGATGAGAGGTCAAAGGCGGTGAAAAAGAAAAAGTTGAATTTTAACCGTCTTATATAAGAATTTTAAATTCAAAATACCGTCATTGACACCCAAACACTCTCATGTATCTAAACATCCTCATATTATCAAACTAAATCACAAAGTCATATCCAAACCAAAAAATAAAAATAAAAATATTACACCAACAAACAAAAAAAATATAGAAACAAAAACAAAAAAAATAAAAATAAAATAAAAAAACCAACAAATATTAAAAAGAAATTATGGCTTCTCTCCAGATTCATGTATACTTACTCCACCTGCAACAAACGTAAAAAAATTAGTATCACGCTCCCCCTCAATCGAACATTTAGTTATAAAGAATTTGAAACACGGTAATAAAAACTTCCAAGAAGAATGTAGAAAATTGAACTATGAAATTAATTTTGAATAGTACAGAACAAAATATCAATTTGTTAAATTTAACATTCCTAACATTAATACCAAGAAATTAAACCTTGTTTGGTAAAAATGTCAGCAAGTTGATATTCTATACGAACAAAATATAATTCAACAGTGCCATTTTCAACATGATCCTTAATGAAGTGATACCATATATCAATGCGTGTACAAATTAATCTATGTGTTTTGATGATTTGATATCCCAATTGAAATAAAATCAGACATAATGAATTACAAATGATAAAATAATGATGAGGGATCATCATTGTTGTTTGAGCCAAAATTCAAGGAAAGGGATATTTAAAAGATGAACGTCGAATGATGATAAAATAATGATGAGGGATCATCATTATTGGTTGAGCCAAAATTCAAGGAAATGGATATTTAAGATGAATGTCGAACGATGTTAGAGTGAAGGATCATTATTGTGGTTGTTCGAGCGAAAATTTAAGGTAATGATATTTAAAAGATGAACACCGAACGATGTTAAAATAATAAATGATGAGTGATCATCATTGTTGTTCGAGCCAAAATTCAAGGTAAAGGATATTTAAAAGATGGACACCGAGTGGTGTTAAAATAATGGAAATAATTAAGGAGTGAAATGTTAATAATGGAAAATATAAATTGAAGGGGCTATTTTATAAATATGGGAAACCTAAATAACAAAAGGGGAGTGTGTGACCGTTCACCTCTCTCTATCTATCTCTTTCTCTCTAAACCCACAGCTTTCATGCACTCGACAAAATCAAGAACACCAAAACCATTGAATTAAAGACTAAGAATCTGGATTCGAGTTGGTAGGAAGGAACTACAAGTACGACAAACGTTAATTTGAGGTAAAAAAACACTTAAAAATCTCGTTGCAATTCTTAATGCATGTTGGAATTAGTAGTTGGAATGTTTAAATTTAGTTATAGGCAAACTATGTACCAAATTTCAGGTTCTAATTTAATTTCAAAGTATGATTGTGACTACTAACTAGGTGTTTTAGTGTGTGTTCATCAAACTGTTGAGAACACAACTTAATTGATCTGATTTTGGTGTCTTAAAATGTTAAATAGATGTTAATAAAGTGTAAAAATGGGTACATTGGACTTTGTACTGATAGACTTCAATCACAGGATGGTACAAAAATGAATGAATGAAATCTGGGAACTTAAGAAACTGCTAAGTATGAATTTCGGGTCTGATGAACAAATCACACGAACTTCGGGTCGTACCCGAAGTTCGGGTCAGTGGAACTTCGCGTGATAATTTTAGGGGAAAACTTTCTAAGTTAAGAAACGAACTTCAGTTCATTGGACAGATGAACTTTGAATCTCATTGGCACCCGAACTTTTGGTGATCTGTTTGAAGAGATAAGAAACTAAGAAACCTCAAAGGACTGAACTTCGGGTCAAGGTAATATTCAGGTGTGGTCCAAACTTCGGGGCCAAGAGAACTTCATGTCACTCAGTAAGAAATTAAAACTTAAGTTTATGAAACATTTTGAAAAGTACCAATACTGATGTACATGTATACATTGATATAGCAGGATCTTAGTGGTGTATTTGGGCACACATTGAAACAAAGTTAAGCGGTGAAAGTGCGGTATGGAAAAGAAAGCTAATAACTGATTATGTAAGACCCTGTGATAATCTTCCAGGACATCCTTGATAAAGTTAAACCACTGTGAGTGATAAATTACTTTTCTTGCATTTATTGTCATTGCATTCACATACATGATGACATGTTCCTGTTGCTCATGAATATATCATTTGACATTCTGGTATGATCTATTGATATTGATGCACTCTTGTACTTGACATGTTATAAACATGAAACATGCATTCATTTGAAAGTTAATCATTTAGTACATGCTTCGGCATGATGATATATTCATAATCTGGTGTGACCTGGGTTGAGGTTGACAGTAGGCCACTGTCGATGACTGATCATCCCATTAACTCAATCCGGCTAGGTTGTTGTAGGTCCCAAAAGGTTTACCTAGTGAATTGTTCTAAGCTGTAGAGGGGGGGGGGTGGGTGAATACAACAATTTAAAACTCAACACTCTTTTCTCAATGTTTGAGTATATTATTAACAAGTGTTAATTACAAACAAGCTTAATTGCGGAAAGGTTCAAGCTGAGATGACAGGTACAACAGATGTTCAACTAATCTAAGACACACTCAGACTAGATACAATGAATACACTCACTAAGATGAACTCACTGATTTTACAAGACACGGATGGACAGCTTGAATAAGAACAGGTTGGACACACGTTATTGTTTTATTCAACCAGACTTACATGCATGGAATAACACATTTCAATCCACAATCTGAATTTATCACTCTTGGTTGTCTCACAATCCTTAGAAGCTTCCTTTTATACTCTCACTGAGAATCTCAGTGAAGCTTCTTCATTGGACGATGAGATGGGATGTCTTTCCAAAAAGACAAAACAACTTTTCTGCACATTCTGATAAAGCAGACTTGTCTTCATGTGGCAGAATCTTTGTCTTTTTCTTTTTATCTCTGTTGCATAAGGCTTTAACCAAAAGAGGAATGTCAACTTTGCATATTTCTTCTTTTGTTAAGGCCATTTTGATATAAGAAATGGTCTGTCACCCATTTCAAATATACTCTTTGTCTTCATGTAACAAAACAGCGTAGGCAGCTTTAGCATCTTCTGTTTTCCACTTTGTCTTCGACTTGTAAACTGATCTTGTACTCCAAAACAATACATGAGGACTTGGAACATATTCCATAAAGTGTTTATCCATAAAGTGTTTATCCTATTCAACAGAATAGAGTAGTGTAGACAGTTTATGTCCAGCCTGTTCAGCAGACAGAACAGCTTGGACAATCTGCCTTTGTTGCAACAAATGCAACAGGGTAAACAACTTTGACTTATATTGTTAATCACTTTTTCAGGTTTCAATAAGGCATTAACAGGCCTTAAATTATACCTTCAAGTGCATCAAACAGGTTTGATTAAAAATCTCCCCCTAAGATGTAGAGCAGGTTTGACTGAGGCCTTTTTGTGCCTAACAATCTCCCCCTATTTGCAATAATCAGTCTAAGCTGATTTTATCATTAATCACTGTATATTTTTACAATACATTTTGCTGAAGAGAACTTAAAACATCAAAGTAAAGTAAAAGATCAGTTTATATACACTGATTTTGATTACATAAACAACACATGTTTTTACAAGAGTACAACTGATGTACTAATGCAGATTACAACTGATGTAAAATAAAAAGTTACAACTAATGTAACAAAGTATAACTAATGTACATAGAAATCTCAATATATTGGACTATTGATGATGGGAGAAAGTAATGGTAAGCCTGTCCAACTGATGGACAGCTTCCATTCTTCATCTACTCAGATAGTAGATGGACTTCAAGGCAGTGGTGGCACTCCTTCTTCAAACATCTCCTCAAGCCGTTCCCTAGACTCATCCATTTCTTCCATTTCAACTCTCAGGAACATGAAACTAGGATGTTGAAGCTCCCCTCTTTCATAAAAGCCTCTGAGCTGATCCCAGATGGCTGCTCTCCACTTTATGGATTGCCTAAAGGAGTTAGCAAGTCTGAACGCAATAAGCTGTTTGAGACCAACCTTGTGCAATTCTGATGCTCTTTGGAAGCACTTTTTCTTTGTAAGGGGATCTACAAAAAATTCCCCCAGCTCAGGTTCTTCAATTAGCTTACCTTCTTCAAGTTCTACTCCTTTGGGCAGGTTGTGGTCTACTCCTTTGATTTCCACGGCTACATCACCTTGCTCAATCATTATCAGGAGTTCCTCCAGCTCTGTATCCTTTCTCCTTCTCTTGGCCTTTATCTTGGGTGTAGCCAATGAGAGTGGACAGCTGTTGGGAGATAGCTGTCATGGAGGACACAGAGTCCTGTTGAGTGGAAAGGATAGAGGAGAGAGTAGTGGAGATATTTTGCAGCTGTGCAGTGACTGCAAGCAGCTGTGAGGACTGATCAGCTTGAGGAGGGGTTGGAAAGGAATTATTGAACAAATCAAAGAATCCTTTGAGCTGTGCAGACACAGAGTCTGAGATTATTGATGGTAGTGAGTTCATGGAATTTTCCAAAGAACCAACTTAGTTGGTCAGCAAAGAAAGCTGATCCTTCAAAGGAAGATCTTTGGGGGATGGAGGAGTATGGGTGGACTGTTTGGATTGTGTAGATGGCGAGGAATGGGAATGAGATGAGGATGAGGCAGGTGTTTGAGGATGTGACGGAGAAGGTAGGGATACTTTTGATAGAAGTTCCATAGCGTGGGCATAAGTAAGATGGCCCAGCTTGTAAGGGTCAATGAATCCTTCAGCAGTGGCTGTAGCTACTTCATCAGGAGAAGGGGTAGGAGATGGTGGTCTTACAGATGCAGCTTGTGTTGCAGCACCTTCATCAAAGCCTAGGGTGGTTCTCTCAGCAGCACCTTGGTTTACAGGTGCCTCATCATGGGGAGATGGGATGTGCATTTCAACATCAGCAGTGGTGAAACCTGCTGATGGAATTTGCATTTGAGGAGTAGCCTCACCAGAGGGATGGTATGTTCCCTGTGGTTCATCAGCTTGGGATGTTGGTCATTCAGCAGCTGTTGGGTGTACAACAGTTGTATCACGAGGAGCAGAAGTTTGAGGCTAATCTACTGGGTGGTCGAGTCCAGCAGGTTTGGCACCTCGTGCAGACTCAGGTTATGTAAGAGAAGTATGGAGTGGAGATTGTATGGACTCAGTGTGGAGTGGAGTGAACTCCTGTCTTTCAATACCCTCAGCCTATTGGGAGGCTGGGATACTGGATGTGGTAGTCTCCATGTGTACAACTGGTTCCTGTTGGGAGGAACCAGAGGGTCTAGGCTGACTCAGGGTGGACTCATGTTGGAGTGAAGCCTGCTCCAATGATGCTGGTCCTTCTCCCAAAATAGGAGAGGCAGCATGAGTTGCTTCTTTTTCAAATGACTCTTGTTGAGAAGAGTCAGAGGGGATGGATTGGGTAGGTGGTTTCTTCCTAGTTAAGGATTTTCTCCCGGAGTATTGAGAGAGTGTGAGGGATTGAGGAGAAGTAGTTGGGAATTGTGTTTGGACTGGTGGTGAGACTGGGTAAGAAATAGGGGGGTTAACCTGTTCCAAGGTCTCAGGTGCCACAGAGGCACCAGCCACAAAGGCTTCAGGTTCAACAGATGAACCAGGGTGAGAAGTCTGCTCCCCCTCAGCCACAGAGGCTGATGGGGGCAGACTTAGACTTAGTTGTTTTTGCCTTCTTGCGGACAGGCTCAGCTTGAGTCGATTCTAGGACCCTTTTTACAACTTTGGGCCTGGATTTCGATTTTCCCTTGGGAGCAGTCACTTGATCCACCCTCACAGTAGAGAGTCCTTCTACCATACCAAGCAACCTCCTCATAGGTGTGGAGAGAGGACGCTCATTAGGGAGTACAGGGGTGTAGAAAACTCTATTCCCAATCACTGGGAAGGCAGCAATACGTAACATAGGCTGAGAGTTATAGAGATGCTCACCACAGACATGCTTGAATATGAGGCTCAAAAACCTTGGGTATCTAACAGCAGCTGGACTTGTTTCCTGCTGCACCAGGTTCCTCAAATTCATGAAAGTCCATCGAGCCATGTTCAGAGTAGTCCCATCTAAAAGCTGTAGGACTATTGGGATTTCATCACGGCTAAGCTGGTCAAAGGAGCCAACTTTGTTGCTGAAGCACATTACCACAGAAGCAAATAAGAAGCTATAAGTGGGTAAGAGATCCTTTCTGAACAGTGTGGCTCCAGCTTTGGGTTCTGCTACACCACAGAAGCGTAGCAAGTTTCCCATCTGATCGTTTCAGGCTGTGGCTGGTCATACATTTTAGATACAGGGAGATGAAGAACTTCCCTGAGAAGACCAGTAGTGATCTTAATGGTCTGAGTCCCATTGAGAATGGTTCCCCTGATGATTTGGTTGCTGGGTCATAGGCACAGGTGTACCAAAATTTATACACCATCTCCTGGTACAGGACACCAGGAGATGCAGTCATTGCATAGCGTAGAGGGTGAGCCTTCAGAAACTCCACCATATTCTGATAACCTTTCCCCACATAGTTTTTGGGAATGGTTAGGTTGGCAATGTAGTTCGTCGGTTTCAGAATCAGCATTGTGATAACAGATGGATGTTTCTCAAAATCCTTAGCAACAAACACTGGAAGCAAAGGGTTGTTTTGGTGAGCCATTTGTGGAGTACTGGAAATATAAGTAATGGATACTTAGTCGATTTTAGGGTTCTTTGGAAGTTATGGTAGTAGTTGAGGAAGAAGAAGATGAAACAGTAGAGGAGGTATTTATAGGATTTGTATGTGAGTGGGTAAGAGAGAGAAAGGTTTTGGCGGTTGATTTGAAATGTTCTTTAATGGAAAACGGAACAGTTGTCCATGTCAGAACGGTTGTCAGACCACTTGAACCTTTATATTCACTAACACACGTTAACACACATTATCCATAGATAATTAAGTTAAATAAATACAAAAATTAAGTAACTTAGTTATGAAGAAAGGTAATTAAAACTGATGTTCTAAGCTGTTGGTCAAACCTACGATGAGCAGGGTTCATCACAGACTGTTCATTCCTTAAGCTATTCATTCAACCTGTGCAACTATGCAAGAACAGGTTATGTTCAATAGCTGATTAGGTTACAAGACAATGTCTTGTATGACAGATTGAGAGAGTGAGCAGGTTGGAGGTTTAATCAACAAACCAGATTTGAATTTAAAACTGATGGTTTCAAACCTGTTATACGCTCAAGCTTTTCAAGTTTTTAGAAATTGGCAAAGTGTAGAACATGCATAGCCTGTTCTGTCTAAGCTGTTCTGAGAAACTTCAGGAGTGTGAGATATATAATGCCTTAGAACATTAGGGACACTTAGTCACTTTTATTTAACACTACAAGATAATTAAACCTGTTTTCATCAAGAGGCTTGGTGAAAATGTCTGCAAGCTATTCATCTGTGGAAATAAAACTTACCTCCACATTACATTTCTGGATGTGATCCCTGATGAAATGATGTCTGAATTCTATATGCTTTGTTCTTGAATTAAAAACTGGATTTTTGGAGATGGCTATAGCACTTGTATTATCACACAGAATAGGAGTCTTCCTATATACAAGTCCATAGTCTTCAAGCTGATGCTGCATCCACAGAATCTGCCCACAGCAGCTTCCAGCAGCAATATACTCAGCTTTAGCAGTAGAAGGAGAAACTGAATTTTGTTTCTTGCTACACCAACTTATCAACTTACCACCAAGGAGTTGACACCCACCTGTTGTGCTTTTTCTGTCTAGCCTGCAGCCTGCAAAATCAGAATCTGAATATCCTGTTAGCTCAAGACTTGAGTCTTTGGGATACCAAAGACCCAAACCTGGTGTACCCTTAAGGTATCTGAAGATTCTTTTTACAGCAGCTAGATGTGATTCTTTAGGATCAACTTGAAACCTAGCACATAAACAGGTAGCAAACATAATATCTGGTTACTAGCAGTTAAATATAGCAAGCTCCCAATCATGCCTCTGTAAGCTGTTACTGAAACAGCTTTGCCACTGGCATCAGCATCCAACTTTACATTGGTTGCCATTGGGGTTTTGATTAGGAGAACTTTGATCAAATTTAATCTTTTCCAAAAGATCTAAAGTGTACTTTCTTTGATTTATAAAAAATCCATTTTAGGTTTGTTTAACCCGCAATCCTAAAAAGAAAGTAAATTCTCCCATCATACTCATTTCATATTTTGACTTCATGAGTAGTGAAAAATTCTTGATAACTGCTCATTAGTAGATCCAAATATTATGTCATCGACATAAATTTGAACAAGCATAATATCAGACTTCACCTTCTTTATGAACAGTGTGGTATCCACATTACCTCTGGATTAACTATTGCTCATAAGGAAATCAGTTAGAGTGTCATGCCAAGCTCTAGGGGCTTGTTTTAGACCATAGAGGGCTTTGTCCAACTTATAGACAAAACCTGGATGATGTTCACTTTCAAAACATGGAGGCTGCTTGACATACACTTCTTATTGCAGTTTTCCATTCAAAAATGCCCTCTTTACATCCATTTGAAACACCTTCATACCCTTGTGGGCAACATAGGCTAGAAACAAACGAATTGCCTCTAACCTGGCCACATGAGCAAATGTTTCATCATAGTCAATGCCTTCTTCCTGACTGTAGCCTTGAGCAACCTGTCTTGCCTTATTTCTAATAACATGACCTTGCTTATCCATTTTGTTCCTGAAAACCCATTTGGTGCCAATTATTGTTTTTCCTTTAGGAGCAGGGACCAACTTCCATACTTTGTTTCTCTCAAACTGATTGAGCTCTTCTTGCAAGGCAGGGATCCAATTGGCATCTTTCAGTGCTTCATCCACTTTCTTAGGCTCCATCAGGGACACAAAGCTAAAAAAACATACAAAAGTGTCCTAAGCTGTCCCATCTTGTTTGCACCCCTTTGTTGATGTCACCAATTATTTGATCAATGGGGTGACACCTGATCCACTTAGGATCTTGCTTCAATGAAGATTGTCCTGAGTTATTTGCATCTTTAACAGGTCCTGTAGAGCAGCTTTCAAGATTTTTACACACACTGTTATCTTGAGCCTGTTCACTTGTTGAACATGACTCTCCATTGTTGAACATATCAGCAGAGGATCCAGGAAAATCAACATTGATTGGTTCATGACATGATGTTGTAATTATGTCAGTACACTTATTCACACAGAGTGTATCAACATCGTCATTATCATGTCCATTGTGGTTATCTGGTTCCACTCTGGGTGTAGTGGAAGCTTTTGAGTGTTTTTCTTCATTAATAGAGTGCATGAGATTATCATAGCTGAACTCTCCTGAAACTGATTCAGGAACAACTTTGGTGGAAGCACTCCTAGACTCCTCAAAGGTGACATTGATAGATTCATCTATCACCTTTCTTTTGTTGTTGTATACTCTGTAGGCTTTGGAGATGGCAGAATATCCAACAAACACACCTTCATCAGCTTTGGGTTCAAATTTTGCCAACTGATCCCTTTGGTTCAGAATGAAGCAGGGACATCCAAACACATGGAAATAGCTAATATTTGGCCTTCTCCCTTTGATTAACTCATAGGGAGTCTTGTTGAACCTTTTTACCACCAAGGATCTGTTTTGAGTGAAGTATGTAGTGTTGACAGCTTCAGCCCAAAATGATGAAGGTAAACCTGATGCACATAACATGGTTCTAGCAGCTTCAATGAGAATTCTGTTTCTCCTTTCAGCAACTCCATTTTGTTGTGGAGTTCTTACTGTTGAAAAGTTCTGTGAGATCCCTCTTACTTCACAGAAGTCCTCAAAAGAGTACTGTTTCTGAATTCAGTACCATGATCACTTGTAAGCTGCTTAACTTGAGCAGAGTTCAACATCTCCATCTTTTTGATAAATCCAATGATTTCTCTAGCAGCATCTCCTTTGCTCTTCAGAAAGATCGTCCATGTAAACCTGGAGAACTCATCAACCATTACTAGAGTGTATCTTCTTCCTCCTAGACTTGATCCTATCAGCAGGTTTAGCAAACTTATTGCTATTTTTAGAAGAATCAACAGTTTGGGTGGAAGGCACAATGGCAACGGCTTTGCCTGTATCCTCTTTCCTCTTTTTAGGAGGATAGATATCAAATACAGGAAATTTGATTGGCCTTTGACCTTCCACAGGTTTGGGAAACTTATTCCCAAATTTCTCAGGTTGAGCAATGGCTTTGCCTTTGCCCTTACTGAGATGTGATGGATGTTGCCTATCAACATAATCACTGCTTTTGGTTTTGAAAGACTTATCTTCATTTATAACCAATTTTCCACCATGATTTAAAAACTTATTTGAAACCATAGCCGATTTGCTTTCAACATAAGACTTACTCTTGTTGAAAGCAGGCTGCTTACCTTTTGATAACTTTTTCTCAAAATGACCAGCATCAAAAGGATTAACAGGTCTCTTACCATCAGCTTTAGACCCAGGGCCTGTCTTGTAAAAAGGTTTGGTTTCCACAACTGCAGCTTGAGCTTGTTTTCCTTTCTTTTGCTTGTGTGAACCAGCTGAGCACTTAGCAGACTGATTTGATGGAGAACACATTCCATCATCAGCTTTTGGAGCTTTTTCACACAAGCTGTCAGTATTTTGAGGCCTGAGAAACCTATTTGTTGAGACTAGCTTGCCATTCACTTTCTCACTAAGAGCGGATAAGTCATTTTTTAGATTATTTATCTCAACAATTGAAGCTGCTTTGTCGAGATCCCCTCCAAGATAGGCTTGGATTTGAGCAGGGATCTGTTGACTAATACAATGGCTGACTTTTTGTGCAGATTGGCACCAACAGTCAACAATCTTTTGAAGCTTTGCATGTTTCATGTTTGTTTCTCTCTTTTCTTCTAATAAAATGGAATTGATGTGTTTTAATTCATCAAGTTCAGTTTCCAACTTATGGAAGTTGTCCAGTTTACTAGTTTTTATTTCAAGATCAGTTTTTAGCTTGGAAATTTCAGACAACAGAACATTGTGCTTCTCAATAGCAGCTTTTAAATCAACAAGCAGATATGCAAACATTTTGAATTTTTCATCAGAACTGTAAGCCATAAGTTTTGTACCTTGTACATCACTGTTGGATTCCAGTTCTCTAAGCTGTTGAGGGCTACAGCTTCAGCCAGGTTTTGTTTGAAGTTGCTTGTTGATGGAACATCAGTGTTGGCCATCAGACAGTTGTTATCTTCTTCATCTGAAGATGAGTCAGATTCCTCCCAATCACATGTCTCAGCCATGAGTCCCTTTTGCTTGTTGGAAGCCACTGAGTCTTCCAACTTCCTCAGCTTAGCCATGGCCATCAGGTACTTAACCCTGTAGCCATCGTCCCGGTTTGTCTTGAATGGTTTGGATGATTGACCAACAGCTTTAGACACACAGTCAGCAGCTATATGGGCAGTTTTGCCACATTTAAAGCACTCAGCATTAATTTTATCAAATGCCTTCTTTTTTATTGTACCTGACTTCTTTTGCAGCATTCTTCCACCAAACCTTTTCTTGTAGGTCCCAAACGGTTTCCCTAGTGAATTGTTCTAAGCTGTAGAGGGGGGGGGGGGGGGTGAATACAACAATTTAAAACTCAACACTCTTTTCTCAATGTTTGTGTATATTATTAACAAGTGTTAATTACAAACAAGCTTGATTGTGGAAAGGTTCAAGCTGAGATGACAGGTACAACAGATGTTCAACTAATCCAAGACACACTCAGACTAGATACAATGAATACACTCACTAAGATGAACTCACTGATTTTACAAGACATAGATGGACAGCTTTAATAAGAACAACTTGGACACACGATACTGTTTTATTCAACCAAACTTGCATGCATGGAATAACACACTTCAATGCACGATATGAATTTCTCACTCTTGGTTGTCTCACAATCCTTAGAAGCTTCCTTTTATACTCTCACTGAGAATCTCAGTGAAGCTTCTTCATTGGACGATAAGATAGTGGGATGTCTTTCCAAAAAGACAAAACAACTTTTTGCACATTCTGATAAAGCAGACTTGTCTTCATGTGGCAGAATCTTTGTCTTTTTCTTTTTGTTTCTGTTGCATAAGGATTTAACCAAAAGAGGAATGTCATCTTTCTTCTATTGTTAAGGCTATTTTGATATAAGAAATGGTTTGTCACCCATTTCAAATATCCTCTTTGTCTTCATGTAACAGAACAACGTAGGCAGCTTTAGTATCTTCTGTTTTCCACTTTGTCTTCAACTTGTAAATTGGTCTTGTAGTCCAAAACAATACATGAGGACTTGGAAACATATTCCATAAAGTGTTTAGGCTGTTCACAAAGAACAGAACACTTAGAATTTGTCCAAGCTGCTCAACATAATAGAGCAGCGTAGACAGTTTATGTCCAGCCTGTTCAGTAGACAGAATAGCTTAGACAATCTGCCTTTGTTGCAACAAATGCAACAGGGTAAACAGGTTTGACTTGTATTGCAAATCACTTTTCAGGTTTCAATAATGCATTAACAGGCCTTAAATTATACCTTCAAGTGCATCAAACAGGTTTGATTAAAAATCTCCCCCTAAGATGTAGAGCATGTTTGACTGAGGCCTTTTTGTGCCTAACAGTTGTACATCCCCGATCGATATTTGAACTGTCATGGAGACGTATGTCTCTGAATCCATGCTTCCCAGCATGATGAAAACTTGTCATCCTTGCCCTAAGCACGAAGGAGCAAACATTGCTCGTATTCACATTCGATTTGCATGACATATCTGTTGAATGTGAAATTTGATAACTCACTAAGCTTATAACTTTGTTGAAATTTAAATGTTTTCAGGAAAAGGTAAAAGCGTAGCAGGGCCTTCTACTTAGGCTATACATCCAGTCTACCGGTGATTCCTAGAAGCTATTTGGTAGGTACGAGGATTTTGTAGATTTGGGGTTGGGTACTGGAGATGTTGTAATGAATACATATGTTGTAATAGACAGACAGTGTCTCAGTAGGCTTATATATAGTTCATGCTTAGTTATGATGTAATTACGACATGTTTTATGCTTGGAATATTAATTATAATGTTAATCATGGGTTTGTATATTGATCATGGAGATTATATTATGTTTACAAGGGAGGATGTTTCAACAACAAATGGGGATTTTACTGTAGACAAATCCATAGTCGCTCATTTGGGTTCGCATCCATAAAACGTTTGAACAACAACTAGTTGCAGCAACATATTTTGCTTCTGCAGTATAAGCTGAAGCACAATTTTGTTTCTTTGAAGCCTAGCTGACTAACTTGTCCCCTAAGAAATATATATGTCCACTTGTGCTTTTTCTATCCAAGCGGCAACCTGAAAAATCAGCATCCGAATAAGAAGTATGTTCAAATGAAGTTTCCTTCGGATACCAAAGACCCAGATTAGATTTTCCTTTCATTTAACGAAGGATACATTTAACAGCAGCAATATGAGACTCTTTAGGATTCACTTGATATCTAGCACAGACACATGTCAAAAACATTATATCAGGCGTATTAGCTGTCAAATATAGGAGAGAACCAATAATACCCCGATAATTCATAGCATCCACTGCTTTCCCATCTGGGTCTGCATGTATCTTTGAATTTGAAATTGATGCCATTGATGTAGGAATTGGAGAACAGTTAGACATATTATATCTTTTCAAAAAATCAATAACATATGTAGATTGATTTATGAAATCTCCATTTCCAAGTTGTCTAACTTGTAATCCTAGAAAGAAATCATCTCTCCCATCATGCTCATTTTAAATTGTTTTGTCATTAGCTGAGCAACTTTTTGACACTAAACAAGATTAGTTGAGCCAAAATAATGTCATTAACATATATGTGAAGTACAATAATATGCTCACCTTGCTTTTTCAGGAATAACGTAGTATCAACTTTACCTTTCGAGAAACTACAACGCACAAGACAGGAAGTTAGAGCGTCATACCAGGCATGGGGCGCTTGTTTTAAGCCATAAAAAGACTTATCTAATCTGTATACATGATCCAGATTGTTGGGGTCCACGAAGCCTTCATGTTGATTAACATACACCTCTTCTTTCAGCAACCCATTCAGAAAGGCAGTTTTCACGTCCATCTGATAGACAGTAAAATTTTTGTGGGCAGCAAATGCAAGAAACGTCCAGATTGCCTCAGTTCGTGCTATTGGTGCAAAGGGTTGATCATAGTTTATTCATTCCTATTTCTTGTACCCTTTCGCCACCAAGAGTGCTTTGTTCCTTACTCAACTTCTCACTCATCCTTCTTGTTCTTATAAACCCACTTTGTTCCAATAATTGACTTGGTTTTGAGTTTTGGTCTTTCTACAAGTCTCCAAACCTTTAAACGATCAAACTAATTCAGTTCTTCCTGCATTGCCACTATCCAATCAGAATCAGTTAAGGCTTCCTTCACCGTCTTCGGCTCAGTTTTACTTAAAAATGAGGAGTATAAAAACTCAACAACAGTTTCTCTCCTTGTTTGAACTGGTGCAGATGGATATTCAATTATCTGATGAATTGGATGATCCTTTGTCCATTTAATATTATGAGTCAGAGGTTGATAAGCATCCTGAGTAGGATTGCTATTAATATACACATTTGGATCAGATGAAAAAGGTGGATTAAGAATCGGAGTTGTAGAGAATGTATCAGAAGTGTTTTCATTTGAAAGTGGTGAAGATATAGGATCAGGACTTTCTTCAGTAATTTGGGAGTTTTGACTTTGAGTATTGGGAACAGATGTTATAGGAGTTTCAGAATTTTCAGAATTTGCAAGTGGAATTTGTACAATAGGACTTGTACATTCATTTACTGGAGTTGTAGGAACTATTGCTGAATCTTCAGTATTGACCACTGTTAGATCAACTGTAATTTGAATTTATTATGCAGCAAGAGACCTATTAGGAACAGAAATATCAACAGTTATTTTTAAGTTCCCAAAATGTTCCTTGTAAATATTTTCAAACAAGATATGAAGATCAGAATTTAATACATTGTTTGAAGTTGTAGTAAGAACTGGTTTTGAACCAGAGTGTTCTATTACAAGTGATCGCTGAAGTACGGGTCCTGAACTATTGTGTTCAGAATCCATCACAATAATTTCATCAAATTGAACGTTGACACATTCAACTACCATCCGTGTTCGCCTATTGAAGATGCGGAAAGTTTTTAAATCATTCCCATATCCGAGAAAGATCCTTCATCTGCTTTAGCATCAAATTTAGAAAGATTCACTTTGTCATTCAATACATAACACCTGTAACCAAAATAATGAAAATGAGTTATATTTGGTTTTCAATTATTGAGAAGCTCGTAAGGAGTCTTATTGAAACATTTGTTGATAATGGATCTGTTTTGCGTGTAGCATGCTATTGCAACTGCTTCTGCCCAAAGATTTAGTGGAAGATTTGACTGTGCAAGAATTGTTCGTGTTGCTTCCACTAGAGTTCGATTATGGCGCTCAACAACCGCATTTTGTTGAGGAGTTCAAACAGTAGAGAAAGTATGACATATTCCAACAGAAATAAGAAAAGAATCCAAAACATGATTTTTGAATCATTATCTGACCGAATCGTCTGTACTGAGAGGTGCAGACTTAGTTGCACTTGTTTGATGAACAAGATTATCATTTGTGGAGCTTCATATTTTGTCTTAAGAAAAAATACCCAAGTATTGTGTGAATAATTATCAAGTATCACAAGGACATATTTCTTATGGCATAGACTCTGAACTTGCATAGGATCACATAGATCCATATGTAAGAGTTACGGTACATGTTTGGATCCAGCTCCACTTTCAGCTTATGTGAAACTCTCTTCATCTTGCCTTTGGCGCATGCACTACACAATTTGTCTTTATCATACTTCAGTGATGGGAGACCTTTGACTAACCCTCCAGTTGCCAATTTTTTTTAGCTTTTGAAGTTTAGATGAGAAATTCTTCGATGCCACAACCATGATTGTTGTGCATCAACTTTAGACAACAGACAGGCTTCATTTGAAAGATTCAGACTTGAAGTATCAATCGTATATATTTCGTGTGTCTTGATCCAGATAAAAACTTGCATTCCATCCTTATTCAAAATACTACATTTCTTAGCCTTAAATCGCACTTCCATGCGGCGGTCACAAAATTTTCCTATACTAAAAGGATTACGCTCTAAGCCATCTACCTAGTGCACACTCTTAAGTTAGGTTTTGTAACTGTAAATCGCTGTGACCCATTACTGCAGCAAAGTGATTATTCCCAAAACGAACAGTTCCAGCGAATTCATCGACGAAATTAGAGAGATACTCCTTTCTTCCAGTCATGTGTTTTGAGCACCTAGAGTCTAGGTACCACACTTGATTATCGTACATTCAGACAGTGTAAACCGATTTAGGTACCCATTTACATTTGGGTCCTTGTTTGTTAGAGATGAACCCTTTCGGGATCAATTTAATAAATGAGTTTTTGACAAATCCAAATGATCTAGTAGCAGTAGTTTTCAGAGATGCACATGAACTAGAATCATGTTTCATAGAACCAGGATATTTAACAGTACGTGAATATATAAGGATCCATATAATCATTGAGTTATTTCCATAAACATTGTAATCTTAAAATTTATTTACCAAATACTTGTAATTTTAAATTTATTTACTAAATGAATGTATTTTTTTAAATAAATGGTTTTTATTTTTTTCATCTCTCTTAATTATTTTCAACTACTACATTTTAAAAGGTGTAAATTAAAAAAATGATCCCTAAAACAGTAACTTTGATCATTTTTTTTAAATATCATGTTCATTATTTTTAGTTTGTCTCATAATATGTAAATATTAAATCTTATATTATCGATCCCTAAAATTATTAATGTATTTTAATAATAATATATTTTTATTATTATATTTATATATTTTGTTAAACTAAAAAAATATATATTTTATGGAAACATTAAATTACATATTTTGTTTATTTAGAAATAAATCTAAATGTATCAACTTCAAGAAGAACGTTATATATTTCATTAAGAGATTTAAAGACATATTATAATTTTGATATATAAACAACGTTATAATTAATAGTGAATTCCGTTCATTATTTGCTAATTTTCAGTGTGATTTGAAGGTTAATTTCTGGATCTGAGAGTTATTAGTGTTCATCACGTTTTTCCTTTTTCCTTGGTTATTGTTCGAAATTAATCATAGACCTGTGGAAATTGGATGTTGAATTTTGTTTAGAAGTTGTTCATTATTATTTTCGAGCATTAAGAGATCATTAATATGGTTTTTACATCATTTGGAGTTGGATTTTTGAAGATCTGGGTCTTTGTTCTTTGATTGCTACAGTAAAAGTTACAGTGATGTTTACTAAAATTTTGGCTAAGTGTTATTTCATATCTCAAAGTTCGGACCATACATCTGAACTTCGTACCATACATATGAACTTCAGACCATCATCATCATCTTTCGAGCTTCAGACCATCCGAACTTTGACCATCAACTTCCGAACTTTGGACAACTTTGTATTTCAGCGTCTTGTGACCTTCAGTGCTTCCAGAGACCATAACGTTTGACTCGAGTATAGATACGAGACCCATAATATATCAAATCGAAGCTTGAACCATTTTGAGAAATTTCGGGCCCCAATTTGACTCCTGAAAGAAGTTACAGCAACTATTCTAAGTAGAACCTGAAAAATTCAACATTCAAAACTTAGTTCTGATCCAAATGTGAGTTATTGATTTGTATATCTCTTTGGTGGGTTTTGTCTTCTGGGCGGCGTCTTTTGGATTTTTGATCCTCCTGACTCACTGTCATCTCCTACGTTTTGTACAACGGATTCATTCATGGTCATTTCTTATCATGAACAGATGTTCAAATGCTTCGGTAGGATCGAAATCTTCTTCTGGTTGTGGAGAGACTGACATGACAAAAGAAGGCTTTGGTGGATAATCTTCAGTGAGGTTCTTGAGGAATGTTGTAACCGGGTTACTGATTACAAGAACCTGTGGGTTTTTGGAGGAAGTTTTAGCTTTATCATCAGATGACTTCTGATAAGAAGTAGTCGGTTTGTTAGGTAATGATACAGCTTATGTAACATCCAGCACTAAACCAGGTTAGCAACTATGACTTAATCAGTATTTACTAGCCATTTATAACCTAATCATTGATGATTAGCAATTAATCAAAGTGATTAACAAGGTTCATGAAGAAATTCAACTCAATTAGAATCAAATTCATCGGTGCGATGAATCGGTAAATCACTTAATCCGATCGATTTACGATATGATGGATTAATGCAACTAAGTACATAATTAAATTATGATTAGTGACACTATCATACACTAATACAATTACTTAACATTAATTATGCAAGACTAAAACAATTGATTAAAACAATGCATCCAAAAGTATTTATGAATTTACAAGAAAAGGGAAATACAAGAATACATTTCTAAATACTTTTATACAAAAAATAAATGAAAATACACCAAAAATACCTCCCTTAGGCCAGCCAATAGGAAGGACAAAAGGACCTTGAAATAATTTATTTTACTCAACATATCAAAATCAAATCCTCTTTATTTCAATTCATCCAAGATTTTGCACTATTCTTCATCATTTCACCATCTTTTCAAGATCCAATTTTCCTTATAAATAGAGAACATTTCCATTCATTTTAATCACACCAAAACCCTTCTATTCTCTCTTCAAAAACCGGCCATAAGCCCTCCCAAAGCCAATAACCTTCAATTTTTGGTGTTCTTGAAGTATTTCAAGTGTTCTTCATATTTTGAAGTGTTCTTGGTGCAACTTTTGCAAGAGTTTCAATTTTTTCTCATTTGCATTCTTATAAAACATCAAAGTAAGTATATACTAACTTATTTTATCTTATATTTATGTTTATATAAGTCTTGCATAATATATATAGTCACCAACAACAACAAGTTTCATAAAAACTCAAGTTTATAAATCATTAGTTTTGTTTTTAAGTTGTTTTCTTCAAATGTGTTTATAAATATATAAACACATTATGTAAGTGTAAATATTATAAAACAAGTGATATATGTGTTTTATAACTTTTATACAAGTAATCTTTGAATAAACAACAAGAATCACTAGTTATTTCAAGTTTATGAACTACGGAATTTCGGCTAAAAAGTTGCGTCGACTTTGAAAAATTATAACTAATTCATAACTTAACAAAATGAGTTGATTCTTGTCTCAAAAGATAGATCTATGTCTTAACTATAGATCTGGAAGTTTTCATAATTTATTTTGGAGTTTAGGACCTCCAGAAATTATTTGGGAAACCGAAAGTTTGACAGCTCAAAAATGGCCAACATAGGTTTTCAACGAGCTTTTTCACCAACCTAAACATATCGAAAATTGGCCGCTCTTGAATCTAGAAATCCTTTGTATTTATTAGTTTAATGTCCTAGAAAACCAAAGTCTAAAACATTGTGGAGCTTGGTCAAAAACAGCCTCAAAGTAGGCCGAAAAACCTCCGATAAAGCTGGAAAATTATATATATATAAACTTGACGTTTTAAGCGGGTTTTATTTATAAACTTGTAATGTTGGGTGATTTAAGACATAAAAATCTATAAATATATATCATCATATATTAGAGATATTAAGTCCTTATTATCCTTTAGGGCTCGATTAAACTGACTCGACGCATCATCCATCCAATTACGCTAAATAGCTTTTACGCTCGTTTTTGCCATCGCAATCTCGGTGAGTTCTCATAGCCCGTATTTTCACAATGTTATGTTTTGGGGATAAAATACATGCTTCGTTTTTATATGGACACGAAAACATCTTCATTTCTATTATGTATTACACATGTGGTTCCATCAGCCCTTATATCATGTGTCAGGATCTAAACTTAACTACCTAAGATTAATTGATTTGAATTGATCAGAGTGTAAACCAATAATCTTGTAATAAATCAAAGTCTAATTAAGAAGTTTGCGGAATAACACTTAATTATTTTACTAAAAGCTTTCTGAATCAATAACAGATAAACACAAGTGAATAAACAAAATTGCTTGTATTGCTGAACATAATGATTACAATCACCTCTAATCTGTTTGATTAGACGAAGAACACAAATTGTTCTTAGGGTTTTACAACCTTAGAGGCTTATGAAAACTTAAACAAAAAGCAATTGCAAAATTGAATACGCAGAAACTTGATTACAATAGAAAAACCTATTCTATGTATTTATAATGGTTTCTGATTTGTTTCCTTGAAGGACTCTGACTTCTCTGATAGTAGATATGCTGGAATCTTCATGTAAATATCTTTTCCTGAATATCAGCACTTTCTGTTTATGAAACTGTTGAGCAGCTTGAATCTTTTAGCAGCTTGAACAGAGCAGCTTGAGTAGATTTACTCTGGCAGCTTGAACTTTTATACTAGCAGCTCGAACTTTTTCAACTAACAGCATGAACTTTGTACTTACATAGAAATTCTACTAACAGTTTGAGACGTCTAACTAACAGTTTGAACTATACTTAGAATATTTCCCAACAATCTCCCCCTAACTTAAATTCTTTACAGAAGACTTTAAGTTCTATACAAATAAGGAAATAAAACTAAGTAAACTATTATTTACAAACCAAGGCTTTCAAAAACTTACAACTGTGCAAGTCTCTGATTGACTGCCTTCAAAAATTCTCTCTTCAAATCTTCTCTATCACAATATATTCTTACTTACCTCATTTGAAGTAACATAGCCTTTGGAAGATCATAGAATTCAAAATTGAAGAACATACCGGATCCATTTGCAAACCTGATTCTGTAAGTCTTTGATTTGACAAACAGATCAACTTGTGCAACCTTCATCTCCTTGGCATCTTCTATATCCTTCCTTATTGACTCAGAATCAAAAATGCTCTGCAAATCTTTAGTGGCTTGTTTTACTTGTGGGAGGGAAGATCTAACTTGAGTTGCAGTCCCAACATGATACATCCTTGTGAGCTCATCTCTGGTCATCCCTTGAGCCATATGCATTATACTTTTATATTCCTCCTCAGGACCAGTTTCTCTTCTTACTACAAAATGATATCTTAAGTCAATGTTATCCATTGGCTTAGCATACCAGTAAGTAATAAGAGGTTTTGAGAAATCATGTTGGTCAAGGGTATTTTCAATCTCCATTACTTTTTGCAGCTGATGCTCAAACAGCACCCTTTTAACCTGATCAAGCTTTGCTTGTGAAATTGAATCTGATTGAAGAATAGGAGCAGCAGCTTTAACAGAAGGAGCAGGATCACTGGCAGTAGTTTGAACATTACTTATACCAGCTTGAGCTGAATCCTGTGATCTTTTGACTTCTTGGGAGACTTTGGCTACCTTACGTTTTTCCATTTCCTTGTCATGGATATCTTGCAGCCTTTCTGTGCTCATGGACTGAGCCATCCTCTTTGGGATGCCAGCTGAAAAGGCAAAATTAATAAAAAATCTTCTATGCTCAGCCTTTGAATGCCCTGTTGGCATCTTCCTCTTCCTTTCACCTTGCTTGACCACAAACCCTCTTAGGTAATCACCTAATGTTTCATCATCTTTCATTGGGGCATGGGTTTGCTGGTCTAGAACCTGATCTTGTTCTTCTGCTATCTTTCTTGCAATTTCAGCATCATAGGCAATCTGGGCTTCTCTAGTAGAAAATTTGTGCTTTGGAGACTCAATAAGAATACCCTTGCCCTTATCTTTGGTAGCAGAAGATGTAGCTTGGACTGAACTGATGGGAGCCTGAATTCCTTCTCTTATAACAACTCCAGTTGCTTTTGAAGACGCAGCTTGAGTTTCTAGACTAACAGCTTGAGGAGCTGTTGGGACTGCTAGCCTAGAATCTTGGACTGTTGGAGCTGCTTGGACTGATTGAGGGATCTCCTGATTCTCCCCCTTTTTGGAAGCATTGGTTTGGTTAGGAGGACCTACAACCTTTGCCAATTGGGTTCGAATCAACTGCTCTAATTTAACGATCTTATTCCCACAGAGGTAAACCCTTTATGGAGATAATCCATTCTTTGATTTTGAGCCGCTTCTGTCTGCCTGAGTGCAATGATTTGTGCCCCCTGTGCAGCAATGATGGACTGATAATATTCCAACATTGCTACAACAGGTTGCAGCTTAGGATCCGTTAATAACATGAGTTGCAGACTAGCCTCAAGATCAGCAAACGAATGTGGTGCTTGTGATCTATCACTGGCATGAATACCAGAAGTAGAAACCTCTGGGCCCCTCTGTTCTTGGTACTGGGGACTTCCAGATGGTGCTTGCACACCTTCTGTTGCCATGGGCGTGGTCTTAATGATGTTGGCACTGTCCTGTGCCACTTGTGCAGAAGCAACAGTAGTGTCAGCCACAGAACCCATATGGACAATCTCTGATGAGATGTCCATCTCCTGATTGAGGTTGGGAGTGTCCTCAATGGGTTCCCTTTGGATATTCTGTGCAGAAGTGTCCTCCTGCACAGGGTTATTTGGCTCTTGTATGAGGGCTGAGGAGGAAGGAGCTCCTGGACCTCTTTTCCTTTTGTATAGTATGAGTGGAGATGTGGGCTTAACAATAGGAACAGAAGGCATTTGAGTATCAGGAGGAGTGGGTTGGGGTCCTGGGGGTGAAGCAGTAATGATTGGCTGAGCCTGCTCAGGACCCTCTCCTCTGTTTCTTGGAATGATGTCCAACATTGCAGAAGGCAATGGGACATCAACAGTCAAAACATTGGCACTTTGTTTTAGAAGACGTTTTATGGAAGGTAAAGAGTGCCTATGGAAAACATGAATCCTTTTATGTATACTGAAATTATTGCAAGTTCTTGCAATAATTTCAGCCAAAAATCTAGGATACATCAAAAATTTCCCATGTTTTAGGGCATGATGCCTTAGCATACCCTGAAAAATCATATTTGAAAAATTGAACTGTTGGCCAGATGATAGGCATACTAAGGCAGTGGCTATGTTTGATGAAAATTCTGACTAACCAGTTCTTTTTGGACTTATACATTGCTGAATAATATGTACAAGGTACTTCCACTTAGGGGCAAAATTAGTTTTAAAGAAAGTAAAAGATTCAGCAGGGCCCCTATATCCAATGGCATGAAGACCATTATGTAAAGTAGTAAGAGATAGGTCTGATATACCTGAGGCATCTTGAAGATGCAGATGTTGGCGTATGATTTACTCAGTGATAGACACAGTGTTGCCATCAATATTGGATGTCAAAGATGTGACTCCATTAACAGTTTTGACTGAGGCGTATTTCCAGAACTGTTCTATGTGAGATATGTAGATAATGGGATTGATGTGAAGGGCATGATGGATATGGGAACTTCGAAGGAAGTCCATCATGTCGTGGAATGGTTCAAGATCAGCGTGCTTTAGAGAATAGGGTAAACAGTTGTGTTCTTTGACGAACTCCATTGATAAACGAAGGATTTAGGGTTTCAGTGATGTGCGTGGGAATTTTTCAGAGAATCGAAGAAGGGTTCTGGAAGATATTTTGCAACTGGTAGTTACAATTGAACGAAACTGGAACCTTTAAAGGTTTTGAAAATATCTAAACCCGCGCACACACTTATGGAAATGACCATATTGCCCTGCACACTTTGACAGATCAAGTGAAACAACTAACAGTCCGAGAAAATGAACTAGCAGCTTGAGAAAATACTCAAGCTGTTAGATGAAAATTAGGCGACTGCTAATGAAACAGTGACTCCCCCTTAATCAAGCATATGTATAAAGAAGAACAAATTAATCCATATTAACCATACCAATATTTGATACTAGGAAGGTGAATCTTCCTACATCAAATGGTTTTGTAAATAGATCAGCTAACTGATCATCAGTATGAGTTTTGGTAACTTGGATTAATTTCTTCTCATTGCAGTCCCTTATAAAATGAAATCTAATTTTTATATGCTTGGTTTTGGGAAATTTCACTGGATTTTGTACAATGCTAATTGCATGAATTGTCAATATAAATGGGAGTGGATAGGAAATTCATACCATAGTCTCTCAGTTGATTTTGAATCCACATCACTTGGGAGCAGCAACTTGCAGCTGCTACATATTCTGCTTCAGTAGATGAAGTGGAGACAGTTGTTTGCTTTTTGCACTGCCAAGAGACCAATCTTGTTCCCAAGTATTGACGTCCACCAGTTGTGGATTTTCTGTCAATGTTGCATCCTCCATAATCACTGTCAGAATAGGCTGTTAATTCAAGAGGAGAGTCTTTAGGATACCAGAGGCCTAAATGTGGTTGGCCTTTGAGATATCTAAAGATTTTCTTAACAGCAACCAGATGAGAGTCCTTTGGAGAACATTGAAACCTAGCACAAACACAGACAGCAAACATAATGTCAGGTCTAGAAGATGTTAGATACATAAGAGATCCTATAAGAGATCCGTATAGATGAATATCCACATCTATTCCATCTTTGTCTGTATGAAGCTGCTTGTGAGGATCCATGGGAGTACTTGCAGCTTTGGTATCTTTGTACCCAAACTTTTCCAGTATGTCTTTGACATACTTTGATTGACTTATGAAGAGACCTGTGGGCTTCTGCTTGACCTGCAATCCTAGAAAGAAGGTGAGTTCTCCCATTGAACTCATTTGAAACTTCTTGTGCATTAAAGCCTCAAACTCTTTGCAGAGACTGTCATTGGTTGACCCAAAGATGATATCATCAACATATATTTGTACAAGAAGAATCTCAGATTTGATGGACTTTGTGAATAGTGTTTTGTCCAGAGTACCTCTCTTGAACCCATTCTGTAGAAGGTATGATGACAGAGTGTCATACCATGCTCTAGGAGCTTGATGGAGTCCATAGAGAGCCTTGTCTAGCTTGTAAACTCTGGCTGGATACTTGTAGTCCTCAAAACCAGGAGGCTGACACACATAGACCTCCTCTTCAATTGTGCCATATAGAAAAGCAGACTTCACATCCATTTGATACACTTTAAAACCTTTGAAGCTTGCATAAGCTAAAAACAGTCTGATGGCTTCAATTCTTGCCACTGGAGCAAATACATCATCATAATCTATGCCCTCCTCTTAAGTGTACCCTTGTGCTACTAGTCTTGCTTTGTTCTTGATGACTATCCCTCTCTCATCCTTCTTGTTTCTGAACACCCATCTTGTACCAATGGCTCTCTTTCCTTTAGGAAGATCAACAAGTGTCCATACATTCTGAATCTTGAATTGTAGTAGCTCTTCCTGCATTGCCTCAATCCAGGATGAATCTTTCAAAGCTTCTAATGCCTTTTTAGGTTCTAGCTGAGACATGAAACAGGCATGTTCAAAAGCAGCTAGACTAAATTCAGGAACTGCTGGGTTAGCAGCAGCAGTCTCCTTGTGAACCATTGTCCTTGTTTGCACAGGAGTGCGTGGATCACCCATTATTTGATTGAGAGGATGATACTTGTGAACTCTGAGTGTAGGCTCTCTATCTGTCTGAAAAGAGGATCCAAGATTTGTATCATCTCCATCAGGACCAGTTGATGGTTCAGTTCTGGAACAGCTTGACTTGAATCTGGGACTGTTTCCCTTTGTGTTGGAGCTGTTCTTTCAGGACTTGGGAGCTGCACTTCATTATCTGAATTTGAATCATGTTGAGCATTCAGAACCCCTGGAGGGTCACAAGACAGAAGTGGTATAATTGTATACTCATCCCAATTATTTGAATCTGCAGCAGTTTGAAACTTTGTGCCAACAACTTGATCATTTGTGCTACCAGCATGAGAATTTGTGTTGACAGCTTCAATCATGTTTTCATCAGATTCTGCAGTATACTCAACAAAGCTCAGAGAATTAGTTAGTGAATCTAAATCAAACAACCAATCAGGACCAGTGCCTTTGACATTTGCAGTATTTTCATTAAATTCAACATTGGCACTTTCTTCAATGGTTTTAGACACACTGTTATATACTCTATAGGCTTTGCTTTGATTTGAGTATCCTACAAAGAAACCTTCTTCAGCCTTACTTTCAAACTTACCTAAGTGAGTCTTAGTGTGAAGAATGGTACATGGACAGCCAAAAGACTTGAAAAAGGCTATTAAGGGTATTCTATTATGGAATAACTCATAAGGAGTTTTTCCTTGTGATTGAACAATCTGAACCCTATTTAGAACATAACAGGCTGTATTGACTCCTTCTGCCCAAAAGGTCATTGGCAGTTTTGAATCAGCTAACATGGTTCTAGCAGCCTCAATTAATGTTCTGTTCTTTCTTTCAGCTACACCATTTTGCTGTGGTGTTCTTGGTGCACTATATTGCCTAGCAATACCTTTGGACTCACAAAAACTGTTTAGGATATGATTTTTAAACTCAGTTCCATTGTCTGATCTTATCACCTTGACTTTTGAGTTGGATTGGTTTTCTATCTTAAGAATAAATGACTTAACTAGCTCAGCAGTTTCATCTTTAGACCTAAGAAAGTAAACCCAAGTAAATCTGGTGACATCATCAACAATGACTAAACAGTAAGCCCTTTTATTCAAACTCAAAACAGATGTTGGACCAAATAGATCCATGTGAATCAGATGAAGAGCAGATGAGATTGAATTTACTTCTTTGGCCTTATGAGAAGTTCTGTGTTGCTTGCCTTTAAGACATGCTATACAGTGATCATCACATATGAACTCCTTTTGTGGTAAACCTCTTACCAAGTTCTTTTTGACTAACACATTCATGGATTTGAAGTTCATGTGACACATCCTTCTGTGCCAAAGAGCAGACTCATTGGATGATGCTTTAGATATCAAACAACTTAAAGTACTTGATTTGGATAAGAGTTCTGTGTCCAAACAATAGACATTGTCCTTTCTTGGTGTTCTTAGTAAAACAAGATTTTCAGGAATTTTAAAATCTTTTGAAAGGACAATGCACTCAGAATCTGTAACAAAACAATATATTGTTTGTCACAGATTTGAGACACACTCAATAAGTTATACTTAAGCTGTTCAACATACAAAACATCATTGAAAATCATGTTGCCTGCATTAACAGTGCCTTTACCTGTAACCTTACCTCCTTTGGAGTTGCCTCCAAATGCAACAAATCCTCCTTCAAAGCCTTTGAAATTTGACAATCACTCATAATTGCCTGTCATGTGCCTAGAGCATCCACTGTCCAAATGCCATCTTGTTTTATGAGGTGACCTGTGGTTGCCCTCAGATGGTAGTTCAGTGGAGGTGACAGTTGATGTTTCTGCCATTAGAGCTTGATTTTGAAATTCTTCCTCTGTCTGATCACTCCAATCAAACACGTTGTCTTCTTGAGAGACAAGTGCTTGTGATGATGAAGCCTGATTAGTCTGCTGAGGCCTTGATGAACCTGTCAAAGATTTGAGTAAGATTTTCATTCTTTCCACCAGAAAAGTTCTCATACTGCTGTTTCAAAAGATCCTTTTGATTTCTCTTGGTACTGGCATTACCAGCAAATCGTTTCTCTAAAGCAATCCAAAGAGAATGAGCAGTATAAAACTTTTTGAACTGATGTTGATAAGCATTAGGAATGGCTATTTGTAGAAGTGTAAGAGCTTTCACTTCATTCATTCTAGCCTTTCTTTCAAGTTCAGTTTTTGGAGGAGTTTTGATGGGTTTGCCTTCAGCATCAAGTTCAGGATCAACTGCAAGAGGAAATTCAACAGCTTCCCATATGGCATAATCAATGAATTGAATATGCTGTTGAATCCTGAGTTTCCACATCTCAAACTCAGTGGGCTTAAGCATAGGCACTTTGAGTCCTTGCCCAGATCCAATACTGCTATTATCAAATTCCATTGCAGAAAATTAAAATTTTTAAGAAAGCTTTCGACTTTGAAAAACAAAGAACGACCTGTGGCTCTGATACCACTTGTTAGGATCTAAACTTAACTACCTAAGATTAACTGATTTGAATTGATCAGAGTGTAAACCAATAATCTTGTAATAAATCAAAGTCTAATTAAGAAGTTTGCGGAATAACACTTAATTATCTTAATAAAAGCTTTCTAAATCAATAACAGATAAACAGAAGTGAATAAACAAAATTGCTTGTATTGCTGAACAGAATGATTACAATCACCTCTAATCTGTTTGATTAGACGAAGAACACAAATTGTTCTTAGGGTTTTACAACCTTAGAGGCTTATGAAATCTTAAACAAAAAGCAATTAAAAACTTGAATACGCAGAAACTTGATTACAATAGAAAAACTTATTCTATGTATTTATAATGCTTTCTGATTTGTTTCCTTGAAGGACTCTGACTTCTCTGATAGTAGATATGCTGGAATCTTCGTGTAAATATCTTTTCCTGAATATCAGCACTTTCTGTTTATGAAACTATTTGAGCAGCTTGAATCTTTTAGCAGCTTGAACAGAGCAGCTTGAGTAGATTTACTCTGGCAGCTTGAACTTTTATACTAGCAGCTTGAACTTCTTCAACTAACAGCACGAACTTTGTATTTACATAGAAATTCTACTAACAGTTTGAGAAGTCTATCTAACAGTTTGAACTATACTTAGAATATTTCCCAACACAATCAATGTTGATTTTCCTGGATCCTCTACTGATATGTTCCCCATCACATCCTTAAACACCTGCCTCATCCTCATCCCATTCTCATTCCTCACCATCTACACAAATCAAAACAGTCTACCCATACTCCTCCATCCCCCAAAGATCTTCCTTTGAAGGATCAGCTATCATTGCTGACCAACAAAGTTGGTTCTTTGGAAAATTCCATGACCTCCTTACCATCCATCATCTCAGACTCTGTGTCTGCACAGCTCAAAGGATTCTTTGATTTGTTCAAGAATTCCTATCCAACCCCTCCTCAAGCTGACCAGTCCTCACAGCTGCTTGCACTCACTGCACAGCTGCAAACTATCTCCACTGCCCTCTCCTCTATTCTTTCCACTCAACAGGACTCTGTGTCCTCCATGGCAACTGTCTCGCAACAGCTGTCCACTCTCCTTAATACTTGCACCACTACCCTTCCATCTACATTGGCCAGCTTAAACACTCTCATTGTCTCTCTGTCCAATTCTGTGTCATCAAACCTTCAAAGTTTGTTGTTTACAGCTTCTGACAGGAAGAATCTCTCTAAGCTGTCCTCCATTGCTGCTTCTTAATCAACCTCTCTTCAGACCTGCCTTACCCAGCTTGCAAAGGTTAAGGACAATCTGGCTTTCATAGTGCATAGCCTGGTTGGCCCCAAACCTGCTGCAAAAACTGCTGCTGCGCCTGCTGAATTTGTTTCTCCAGGGAGACCACATGTTGAAGGCTATGTGTCATCTGCTTCAAAGGGGGAAAAGTTATCTGCCTCAAAGACTAAGTCTAAGGGGGAGAAATCTTCTTCTCCTTCTAAGGAGAAATCATCATCTGTTGGTTAAGCAGCAGGTATATCACAAACAAGTCCCACTGAGGATGTCTCCCATCAAGCTGAAGCTGCTCAGCCTACTCAGGCTGGATCTCCAAAGCCTGCACACAAACTAAAGGGGAGGAATCCATTCCTGGGGATAGGCCAAGCAGATGGAGACATCTGATACTGCAAGAAGAAGAAGAAGAGGAAGAGGTTCCTGAAGCTGTTCCAATTACAACAGCTAAAGGAAAGAAGAAAGCATCTGTAGACACTGACTACCTAAAAGCTGCACAGCTAAAGTTTGACAAGGCAAAAGCTAAAGAAATGGGTGTTTCTACGGAGAAGTACTATGAATACAGCTAAAGGAAAGAAGAAAGCATCTGTAGACACTGACTACCTAAAAGCTGCACAGCTAAAGTTTGCTAGGGAGTCAGTGGTTGAAAAGGAATGTGAAAAGGAACAGGGTGCTCAGGTCTCAGTGACCAAATCCAAGCAAGCATCCTCCTCTGCAAGAGCCCAAATTTACTTTGACAACCTGGCAAGGAAAAAGTTCTTTAATGTTGCTGACAGAAGACTTGCCAGGGAACCAATTGTTAAAGGTGTTCCCATTTCGAGAAAAGGCAAACAGTTGAAGTTACAGATAACCAGAATGGGTGCTGAAGGTCCAGAACTGGAGGCATATGAACACACTGATGTTGCACAAATGGGATTCAGAGAATGGGTGGAGTTGGCAGTTTCCATGAGCCATTCTAAATCTGAAATAGCTAAGACTGTCAGGGCATAAAAATCTAATGGAGAGAGTAAAGGATCTTGGCCTGATCACAGAAGAATAGATCAAGGGTACCTTAGTGGCTACACCCAAGATAAAGGTCAAGAGAAGGAGAAAGGATGCAGAGCTAGAGGAACTCCTGATAATGATTGAACAAGGTGATGTAGCCATGGAAATCAAAGGAGTAGACCACAGCCTGCCTAAAGGAGTAGAACACGAGGAAGATAAGCTGATTGAAGGACCTGAGCTGGGGTTACTTTTTGTAGATCTCCTTACAAAGAAAAAGTGCTTCCAAAGAGCATCATACTTGCACAAGGTTGGTCTCAAACAGCTTATTTCTTTCAGGCTTGCTAATTCCTTTATGCAATCTATAAAGTGGAGAGCAGCCATCTGGGATCAGCTCAGAGGCTTTTATGAAAGAGGGGAGCTTCAACATGCCAGTTTCATGTTCCTAAGAGTTGAAATGGAAGAAATGGATGAAACTAGGGAACAGCTTGAAGAGATGTTTGGAGAAGGAATGCTACCATTGCCTTGAAGTTCATCAACTACTTGAGTAGATGAAGAATGGAAGCTGTCCATCAGTTGGATAGGCTTGCCATTACTTGCTCCCATCATCAACAGTCCAATATGTTGAGATTTTTATGTACATTAGTTGTACTTTATTGCATCTGTTGTAACTTTTACTTGACATTAGTTGTAATCAACATTAGTACATTAGTTGTACTCTTGTAAAACATATGTTGTTTCTATAATAAAAAATCAGTATGTATAAACTGATCTATTACTTTACCTTGATGTTGTAATTTCATTTCAGCAAAATGTATTGTAAAAATATATAGTGATTATTGATAAAATCAGCTTAGATTGATTATTGCAAATAGGGGGAGATTGTTAGGCACAAAAAGGCCCCAGTCAAACCTGCTCTACATCTTAGGGGGAGATGTTTAATCAAACCTATTTGATGAACTTGAAGGTATAATTTAAGGCATGTTAATGCCTTATTGAAACCTGAAAAGTGATTTGCAATTTAAGTCAAAGTTGTTTACCCTGTTGCATTCGTTGCAACAAAGGCAGATTGTCCAAGCTGTTCTGTCTGCTGAACAGGCTGGACATAAACTGTCTACGCTGCTCTATTCTGTTGAGCAGCTTGGACAAATTCTAAGTGTTCTGTTCTTTGTGAACAAGCTAAACACTTTATGGAATATCTTTCCAAGTCCTCATGCATTGTTTTAGACTACAAGATCAGTTTACAAAGTCGAAGACAAAGTGGAAAATAGAAGATGCTAAAGCTTCCTACGCTGTTTTGTTACATGAAGACAAAGAGGATATTTGAAATGGGTGACAGACCATTTCTTATATCAAAATGGCCTTTACAAAAGAAGAAAGATACAAAGTTGACATTTCTCTTTTGGTTAAAGCCTTACGCAACAGAGACAAAAAGAAAAAGCCAAAGATTCTGCCACATGAAGACAAGTATGCTTTATCAGAATGTGCAGAAAAGTTGTTTTGACTTTTTGGAAAGACATCTCACTATCTCATCGTCCAATGAAGAAGGTTCACTGAGATTCTCAGTGAGAGTATAAAAGGAAGCTTCTAAGGATTGTGAGATAACTAAGAGTGAAAAATTCAAATCATGCATTGAAGTGTGTTTTTCCATGCATGCAAGTCTGCTTGAATAAAACAGTAACATGTGTCCAAGCTGTTCTTATTCAAGTTGTCCATCCGTGTCTTGTAAAATCAGTGAGTTCATCTTAGTGAGTGTATTCATTGTATCTAGTCTGAGTGTGTCTTAGATTAGTTGAACATCTGTTGTAATTGTCATCTCAGCTTGAACCTTTCCGCAGTCAAGCTTGTTTGTAATTAACACTTGTTAATAATATACACAAACATTGAGAAAGGAGTGTTGAGTTTTAATTTGCTGTATTCACCCCCCCTCTACAGCTTAGAACAATTCACTAGGGAAACCTTTTGGGACCTACACTTACGTCCCGACTTATCTTATGTCTTGATCGTAAAATAAACCTACCACTAAAGATGCTCACAAACTCTACAAAACTCTCTGTGATCAAATGGTTTTTTGCGTACCACAAAATAATCTAGAATTGTCTTTTTGATCTTTGCATCGTCATGTTTCTATGCACTAACATTACCCTTACCCTTAACGTTCTTTTTAAGAATGATATTCATTTGGGTATTATCTCTTTCTCGTTTGTCGGGTTTTTAATACACATATATGTGGTTCCCCAAAGTTAAAGTGTCGTCCTGATTAACATCGACTCGATATTCGTTGTTGCAAAAAATACATACAACATATTTGCTTGCATCACCTTCGTCTTCATCAATAAACTTTTTGGTATAAAATTTCCAACAAGGTTCTCTTTTATTGCCGTTTTTTGTCTTTTGCTTGGTTGGTCAGGTGTTATATAGTGTGTTTTCTTTTTCACGTTTATTTGATTTGTCAGACATTGGGTCATCTTCCTTGTCGGACCCATCAACAAGATCAACGCGAGGTGTGCCATCAACATATTCCTTCTCATCACTAACCTACATTAGAATCATACATAGTATGTATTAAAGACTTGTACCAACAACTTTATCAAATATTATAGAGTATAGACCCATTACTAACACTAATAACAAACAAAAACATCAAATAGTGATATACTTGTGAATTGTAACAATCACCACTAACAATTTTAAGTTGTGACAATCATTAATAACCTACATTAGAATCATAGGTAATATGCATTAAAAGACTAGTACACACACATACTATAAACAAAATATAAAATGTTTACATTAAATTTACATACAAGTTTATTATTATTAAGCTTTTTTTGCACTTAATTGTTTTACACATGCAATTTTTTTTAGCTTTACTTACTTTTTAATACAATTTTAAATGTAAAGATTATAAATAGTTGTCTATCACATCATATATCTTTGAGTAAATTACAAAAATGTTCCTTGTAGTTTGTATAAACTTTTGGTTTCAGTACTTGTGGTTTCAATTTTGCATAAATGGTCCATATTTGCATTGTTTACTTACAGAAATGGTCCATCTGTCTCATTTATTTTTTAAATGACAATTATACCCTTTTTCTTAATAACAATTTTGGTCCGTTCTTTTCATGAATTTTGTTTTTGTTTTAACTTTTATAATCTTAAGAGTAAATTACAAAAATAGTCCCTATGGTTTATATGAAATTATGGAAATGATCCCTCAACTTTAAAAATTGCAGAATCAGTTCCTCAAAACACTGTTTACTTGCGATTTTAGTCCTTTGACTGTTAGTTGAATGTTAATTTATTGAGTTAATTACAAAAATGGTCCCTGTGGTTTGTCCTAAAATTTGGATTTGGTCCCTGAACTTTCAATTTTGCAGAAACGGTCCATATTTTCATAGTTTGTTTGCAATTTTGGTCCCTCAACCTATTAACTTTTCTAATATAACCAAATTACCCTTATTTTGATGCACACTATAGGGACCATTTCTACAATTAATTTTTTAACTCTTTTTATTCTTAATAAATAAATTATTTTTTAGTGTTGCTTAAATTTAATAAACTATAAAAATTACAAAAAAATTATTTAATTATTTATGTTGGTTCATAAATGATTTAGATATTTTTAGTCTTAATTAATTTTAATATGCTATAATCAAAGTGTAAACCAATCAAAATTATAATCGAAAAAATCATTTATGTTTAGAAATTATTTTTTAAAGGTTTCATAAATAAGAAAATTTTTCTCTATAATTATTTATACTGGTTCATACATTTATAATAAAAAATATTTATGTTGATCAAACCACAAATACCATTTATGTAATTGACTCTACTTTATTTTTAGTGTTAATTAACTTTAATAAATTATTTAAAAAATTATATATGAGCCAACTGTTTAATTAAAGTTAAAACTATTAAAGAACTTAAATAAATAAAAATTTAACGTTTAATTTGACCGAGTTAAAAAAAAACTTCCAAATAGTCTAAGACAACTCTAAGTTTTTTATTTAACGTATAAATTATTTTATCGTAGTAATTTTTAATTACACCAAAAACGATTTAAAATTTTAGGTCCATATAACATCTTTGAAATTCATGATTAACAACTTTAATCATCAAACTTTGGCTTGTCAGACCTTTACATAAAAATCGAGAAATATAAATAAGTTTTTAATCTTTTTTCGTCTTTCAATTTGACTTTTCATTTAATCCGATTAAATCGACACCTTAAAATTTTAAACTATTTAGATTTATCACTTTACCATTATCACCTTGCTTTGTACAAATGTGAACGGATTATAAAATAGAATCTTTGACCGATTTTATTTAATAAGAAAGTAAAATATATTTGACCAACAAACATATTTTTATTATAATTTATGAACCAACATAAATAATTAGAGTCAAATATTTTTATAATATTTTATATACAAAACCTCTAGAAAATAGTTTCTAAACATAAATGATTTTTTGATTATAAATTTTGATTGGTTTACACTTTGATTATAGTAAATTAAAATTAGATAAACTAAAAAAATCTAAATCATTTATGAACCAACATAAATAATTAAATATTTTTTTCTTTTTTTTATAGTTTATTAAATTTAAGTAACACTAAAAAATAATTTATTTAATTAAGAATAAAAAAAAAGTTAAAAAACTAATTGTAGAAATGGTCCCTATAGTTTGCATCAAAATAAGGGTAATTTGGTCATATTAGAAAAGTTAATAGTTTGAGGGACCATTACAACAAACTATGAAAATAAGGACCGATTCTGCAAAATTGAAAGTTCATGAACCAAATCCAAAATTTAGCTTAAACCACAGAGACCATTTTTGTAATTAACTCTAATTTTTTTATATTGACAATTTTACCGTTTCTATAGTTACATTATTAGTCCCTAATGTTTCTAACTAATTTCAATATTGGTCTTGAAAATTAATTTTTTCTTTGTTATCTTTTTTAATATACTTATTAACTTTTATAAATTAAAAAACAAAAATACTTATTGTTATTTAATAAAATTTAATTTAACTTTTAAGTTTTTATTTTTTTTTAAAAATTAGTATTTGGGTTTTACAAATGAGTTAATATCAATAAAATTATACCAACTTTTTTAATTTTCTCGAGTTAACCACTAATTTATTTTAAACAAATCATTGCCATTTTTAATTCTTTTATTAATTTAATTCATAAACTTTTATTTTTACTTGTTTAGTCGCTCATTTTTTACGGCCGGTTTGATCAGTCAAACAACACTTACGTGGGTTTCAAAATTTTACTGTTACTTATTTTTATTTTTTAAGTAGTTAACTATGATATTATTATTATTATTATTATTATTATTATTATTATTATTATTATTATTATTATTATTATTATTATTATCATCATCATCATCATCATCATCGTCGTCGTCGTCGTCGTCGTCATCATTGCTATTGTTATTATCATTATTATAATATATACACATGTACACAAATATCTCACCAGCCATAGTAACAAACTCATTTCAATTAGGGCTAATTGCTAAAAAAAATAAATAACTTTATGCAATTTTAGCATTTATAGCAACATTATTATTTTTTTTATCATTAATAGCATCAACTTTTACATTTTTTTTATCATTTATAGCAAAAGTTTAAAAAGTCATTGCTATAAATGATAAAAAAAAAATACGAAAGTGATTGCTATTGAGGATACAAAATACAAAAGTTGATATTATTCATATGAAAAAAATACAAAAGTTGATACTATTAGTGATAAAAAAATAAATAATTTTGCTATAAATGATAAAAAAAATCCAAAAGTTGTTACTCTTTTTAATTGACTTTTCAATTATGCTTGCTGCTGATAATTTTATCGACAGCAAGCACACCAACTTTAACCCTCGGGTTGATGCTCTACTCTTGATCCCTCAAATGTATTTAATAATGTTTATGCTTTAATTTATGTATAGTGGATGACGAATATGATATAAACATTATTAAAGTATAAACATTATCAAATACATTTGAGGGGGTCGAGAATAGAGAATCAACCCAAGGGTTCAGACATTGGTGCGTTTGTTGTCGGTAAAATTATCAGCCACAAACATAATTGAAATGAGTTTGTTTATATGGCTAGGAAAATATATGTGTCAATGTGTATATATTATAATAATGACAATAACAATGATGATAATGATGACGACGACGACAATGATGATGATGATGATGATAATAATAATAATAATAATAATAATAATAATAATAATAATAATAATAATAATAATAATAATAATAATAATAATAAATCATAGTTAAATACTTAAAAAATAAAAATAATTATTAGTAAAATTTTGAAACCCACGTAAGTTTTGTTTGACTGATCAAACCAACATCAAAAAATAAGCTACTAAACAAGTAAAATAAAACTTTAAGAATTAAATTAATAAAAAAAATAGATTTCGTAAATGATTTGTTTAAAATCAAATTAGTGGTTAAATCGAGGAAATTAAAAAAATTCGTATGATTTTTTCAATATTAAATAATTTGTAAAACGCAAAGACTAATTTAAAAAAATACAATTTAATAAATTAAATTAAATGTTATTAAATAATTAAATATTTTAGTTTTTCAATAGAAAAAAGTTAATAAGTATATTTAAAAAAGATAACAAAGCAAAAACTAATTTTCAAGACCAATATTAAATTTAGATGGAAACATTAGGAACTAATAATATAACTATAGAAAGGGTAAAATTGTCATTATAAAAAATGAACAGTCAACTAACGGTCAAAAGACTGAAATCACAAGCAAACAGCGTTTTAAGGGACTATTTCTGTAATTTTTAAAGTTGAGGGACCATTTTCATAATTTCATATAAACCGCAGGGACTATTTTTTTGATTTACTCTACTCTTAATTTAATAAATGATGATATAAGTAATTTATTATTATTATTTAAAATGTATTTAATTTTTATTAAAGTTATATTTTTATCTATATAATTAATTAATCAGTTCTATTTTTCTATTACGTATTTAATTTAATTATTAAAAATTTTATTTATATTAGATTTCATTGATATAATATTTATATGTTTTTGAATTTTGTATGTTTTCATCTATTTATTTCATTACATTAATATATTTGGATTTCATTCTACGCTTTTAAGAAAAATATGTAAACTTAGGATTTAATTCGTTTGGATTTAGATATTTGTTATATTATTATTTTGGTTTAAATTTAATATTCAATATGTTTTGATTTAATTATTTTGTTACATTAAAATATTTAAGTCAAAATAAATAAAAATGTAAGATTTATATATATTTTTTTGTAAATTATAATTAAACCAAAACTAGTAATATAACAATATATTTATGTCATAGCAAATGAAATATTATGTTTATATATTTTACTTGAAAGGTATAACCAACTTAAAACGTATTAACCAAACAAAAGATTTTAATATTTTATTATACTAATATGTTACGGTTTAAATAAAAGTTCATTTATCTTACGTTTCATTTATTATTTTTAATATGATTATATTGTTACATTAATACGATTCGAATTAATCATAATTTTTAAGAAAAAATATAAACTTAGCATTTGCCTTATTTTGATTTTAAATTTTTGTTAGGTTAATACGTTTTAAGTTTGTTATAACTTTCAAATAAAATATATAAACATAACATATTATTCGTTATGACATAAACATTTTGTTATATTAATATGTTTTTGTTTAATTATAATTTATAAGAAAACTATATAAACCTAACATTTTATTTGTTTTGACTTAAATGTTTTAATGTAACAAAATATTTAAATCAAAACAAATAGAATATTAAATTTAAACCAATATAATAATGTAGCATAAATCTAATCTAAACGAATTAAATCCTATGTTCGTATATTTTCCTTAAAAAGGTATAATGAAATCAAAATATATTAACGTAATGAACTAAATAGATGGAAACATACAAAATACAAAAAAAAACATATAAATATTATAATAATGAAATCTAATATAAATAAAATTTTAATAAATAAATTAAATACATGCATGATAGAAACGCAAAATAAATTAATTAAATAGATAAAAAAATATAACTTTAATAAAAAATAAATACACGTTAAATAATGATATTAATTAATTAATTTAACCATCATTTATTAAATTAAGATTTAAAATTTAAAAGAAAAAAATTCATGAAAAGAAAGGGATCAAAATTATTATTTAAGAAAAGAGTATAATTGTCATTTAGAAAAAAATGAGACAGAGAGACCAATTCTGCAAGTAAACAATGCAAATAAGGATCGTTTATGCAAAATTAAAACCACAAGGACTGAATCCAAAATTATATAAAAACCACATGGACCATTTTTGCAATTTACTTTATATCTTTACTATACATATGTTTATAATTGAAAGTGTGATATATAGTAAGTTTATTAATCATCACTAACTTTATCAATCATCTCTTCAACCCAATTGGTAACATTGATGCTTGTGAATCCATCAACAGTTTGTGATTCTTGAATGGGCTAATGATCAAAAATAGTAACATCTTTTGTTATTTTTTCATTAATAGCAACATTATTATATTTTTATCATTAATAACAATAACTTTTATTTTTTTTTTATCAATATTAGCAATTTTTAACCCAACTAACTGGAAACTAACTTAGTTTCCAGTTAACTTAGCTGACATGGATTCTTTTTGCTGAGTTGGACACCCACGTCTATAACCAGATATATCATGTTAAAATTTTGGGATCCTCCATGGTGGCATCTCCCCCACCGGCTAGCGAAAGCCGGCGATTTGCATTCTTGACCGAACCTCTGTCTTCCTTTCCGGAGCTGTGTCCGTATTGTTACTTCTTTGGGCCCTCTTCTTCTCCACTCTCGACTCAATCCCCATTCTCTCTCTATCCAAACAAAATTCATGCAACTGTAACAACGAACTCGACCCGGCCTCCAACCTCAAATACGACCCACCTGTCTCAATCTTCTACGACGACTCAAGCTTCGACTACACCCTTGACAAACCCATCAATAATTGGGACCGAAAAAGACGAACCTGGCTTAAACTTCATCCTTCATTCGATCCCAGGTCGCAAGAGCGAGTCTTTATCATCACCGGATCACGATCAACCTCATGCAAAAGCCCCATCGGAGACCATTTTTGTTATGATTTACTAGAATAAAGTAGATTATTGTCATGGTTACGATATCTTTTACGTCTTACTCGACCCCAATATGTTCTCATGCTGGGCCAAGATTCTGGTAGTTAGAGCGGCGATGGTGGCACATCCGGAAGCCGAGTGGATAACCTGGTACATCTGGTTATAAACGTGGGTATCCAACTCAACAAAAAGAATCCATGTTAGCTAAGTTAACTAGAAACTCAGTTAGTTTCCAGTTAGTTTGGTTAAAAGTTGCTAATATTGATAAAAAAAACAAAAGGTTATTGTTATTAATGATAAAAAATAATAATGTTGCTATTAATGAAAAAAATGACAAAAGATGTTATTATTTTTTATCATTAGCCCTTCTTGAATCTCAATTACAAAAAGAAAACAAAAAATATAGGGTTAATTTGTTTAATAATCGACCGTGACGTTTGGAAAAAGTGGATGGTGGGTGGGGAGGGGGAAAAAAAGATGAACGATGGGTTTTGGTTTGAAAAGAGATTTTGTAATTTTGTTTTTAAATTTAATGACCCTTTAAATTTCAGTTTGGGCCTGGTTAAAAACCAAAACCCGGTATGTAACATCTGACACTAAATCAGGTTAGCAACTATGACCAAATCAGTATTTATTAGCAAGTTATAACCTAATAAATGATATAACAATTAATCATCGTGATTAACAAAGTTCATAAGGATTTTCAAGTCAATTAGAAATAATTTCATCGCTGCAATGAATCAGCAAATTAACTAATCTAATCGATTTGCGATATGATTGATTAATTCAAATAAGTACATAATTAAATTAAGATTAGTGACACTAATCATGCATTAATACACTTACTTAACATTAATTATGCAAGACTAAAACAATTCATGAAACTAAAGTATTCATAAGTATTTATGAATTTACATAAAAAGGTATATACAAGAATACATTTTGAAATACTTTTATACAAAAAAAATGAAATTACATTATAAAATCTTCAAAAATATAGTAGAGTTTGACTTCCATTTTTTTTTATTATAAAAATCTCATACACAATCACCATCACATCTCTTCCTTTCAATTCATCTAAGATCTCACACTCAACCTCCACTTTCACCATCATTTCAAGATCTTTTTCTCCCCTATTATTAAGAGCTCATTTCCATTCATTTTCACACCTTCATAACACAAGAAACACTCTCCTTTCTCTCAAAAAAATATGCCAAGAGGCTCCCAAAAAGACCAAAAGTTTGCAACTTTTGTTCTTCAAGTTTTTCAAGAAAGTTTTTTGTGCAACAATTCAAGATCAAGCCTTCTACTCTTTTTCATTGTTTTACTTCATCAAAATAAGTAAATACTACGTTAATACTAACTTATTACTTTTTTTATTTATGTAATTGCAAGTCTTGCATAATAATATATAATCACCAACAATAACAAAGTTCATCAAAAACCAAGTTTATGAACATCTAGCTTTTATTTTTTAAAGTTTGTTTCTTCAAATGTGTTTATAAATATATAAACACATAATGTAAGTATAAATAATATGCAAACAAGTTATATAAATGTGTTTCATAACCTTTTATACATGTGGTTTTTGGATAAACAACAAGAATCACAAGTTGTTTCTAGTTTATGAAATCCGGATTTTCGGCAGAAATATTACATCGACTTTGAAAAATCATAACTAATTCATAACTTAATAAAATGAGTTGATTCCTGTTTTAAAAGTTAGATCTATGTCTTAACTAAATACCTGGAGGTTTTCATAATTTAATATGGAGTTTTGAACCCCCAAATATTATTTGGGAAACCGAAAGTTTAACAGTTCAAAAATATCCAACATAGGGTTTTCAGCGAGCCTTTTCCCTAACCTAAACACCTTGAAAAGGGCCGTTCATAACTTGAAAAATTATTTGGTACATAGTAGTTTTATGACTATGAAAATCAAAACCCAAATCGTTTTGGAGATTGGTCAAAAACAGCCACAAAGTAGGCCGAAAAACCTTTAAAAAGCTGGAAAATTATATATATAAACTTGACGGTTTAAGTGAGTTTTATTTATGAACTTGTTAAGCTGAGTGATTTAAAACATTAAAACTCTTATGCGTACATATTATCATATATATGGTAGTTATTAAGACCCTCATATCCTCTAGGACTCGGTTAAACACCTCAAGTCTCATCTCAAGTCATCAACAAAATCTGCGTTTTTACGCTCGTTTTGCCATCAATTTACGGTGAGTCTTCATAGCCCCTATTTTCACACTGTTATGTTTTGGGGTAAAAATACATGCTTCGTTTTCATATGGACACAGAAACTGTTTTTTTCTATTATGTATTACACATGTGGTTCCATCAGCCCTCAGATCATGAACCGTTAGTTACATTTTTATGTTAGCGCGAATATATTATGGATAGATCTATCGGGATTAATGTCCCCCACCTAGGTTGGTCGCTCCAACTGCTAAGGGGTGCATATATATTTAACATTACGGTATTACATTGGGGAATACTGTACAGGATAAACTCATAATTAAGTTTCGGTTGCATTATGGTTTTATGTAATACATAACATGGAATTTATGATATTATAAATTCAAACTCAACTGTTGATGTCCATACAAGTCATATTTACGTGTAAACTTATGAACTCACCAACAATTTTGTTGACGTATTTTAGCGTGTATTTTCAGGTAATTAAGGCACGTGTACAACATCGGAAGCATTCCAAGGCTTCCGTTCATTTTGGAGTCGCATCATTTTCAAACTCGGAGATTTATTTGCATCATTTTGATAATTTAATTATGTATTTAAACTCTGTAACTTGCAAACTGCTCTTTATTTTACTCGGGCTATGTAAAACAATTTCATATTTTGAAGTTATATTAATGTATTTTGAAAACGTCCATACAGTGGTCGTTCACTTGATTATTACTATGCTTCCGTGATGTCACGGTAGACCGAACCCGGAAAATCAAAAACCGAAGTTAGTTATTTTAAAGAAACCGAATTTGGACCAACTCCATTAATAATTAATGGTTTGGTCCATGCCGATTTTCATGGTGTTTTGGTTCACGCCGGTTTTTTTGATCTAAATGTTCATGCCAAGATACAATAATGTGAGGTGATAACTTATGGAAACGAAGATGGATCACTGCAACATCGTAACATCTCTAAAACTTAAGAAGGTAGGTATAGTTTTCTCCTTGGACAAGTAGTTTATTCATATCCATGTGAACTAATTATAGCGTAAAAATATAGCAAGTTGGTCTCCACTGTGATAATTACGTGAAAAAATTGACTTTAAAGAAGAATAATAAAAATATAAATTTTTTTACAAATTTGGGATACAATGGCATAAGATTTTAAAGTTCAGTTAACAAGTCAGGTTTTGGGCTTCAATCAAATATGGGAGTGTTTGTTTGTGACTGAATGAGGCTTAATGGACTGAATATAAACTAGGTGTTTGATTACAACTTGTTAATTAAGCGCAAAAACCTCAGTCAGCCATTTTGTTCGGTCATGAAATCCTTGTAGTCCCCATTCAGTAACTTGTGTTCCAACATTACCCTTCTTTTATTCACCGTCGCCTCTTGTCTTCTATCTGTGGCTCCTGTCGCTACCCAAATCCTCTTCTGTGTGTATCTACTCGATCAGGCCATGGCTCTCTGATATAATTCATCATTTTCTCCATTAAAAGACCTTCGCGAGATCTCAAGTAACAATAAAATTGTGTAAAACCCAACAAAGATGATTCAGATCCTTCATGAAATTTGACTTCAAGAGTTAAAACACCATCAAAATTCTATTAAACCAACCAAAGATATTTCATTATCCTTCAATCTTAGAACCTCCACCACCAAAAGCAGCCCACGTATTGATCACAAAGATTATTGAAAATAACATGATTGAAAGCGAGAGAAGACGATGCAACAGAACTCAAAGTATAAGAACGAGGAGGAAAAAGAAGTAGATGAAATACAAAAGCAGTGATGTGAAGTGAAAAAAAACAAAAACTAGCCCAGGTAAAGTAATGAATAGAAAACACAACCAAAGATTCTTTTTGTAATCCTATTTATTATGAAAACGATTTGGTAATTTATGTTTCTTTGGCTTTCATTAATTGCATACTTTTTGTTGCTTTTAATTTGGTTTCGGGTTTTTAAATTTACATTTTAAAATTTTGCAAGATCTCGTGAAATGTTTGTTTTGGTAAGAAAAAGTTAGTTTTATTTTAATTTGTTATAAAAAGTTTGTTTTTTATTGTTAAAAATTACTAAACTAAAGGGTAAATGAGTAATCTTATTTTATTCAGACAATTTATTTTGTACATAAACAAATAACAATTGTTTTATCTAGACAGTTAACTTAATTCAGAATGATAACTTACTCCAGACTTAAAACTAATAAAAAAGGTAAGCCAACGGCCCCTTAGCCCCAACATATTTCTTCTTCTGTCTTTGTTCCTTCATCCTTAAGCTTTCAAAATGATAAAAAACTCGAAATTATGTGTATGTGTTAGCCTCAACAAAAGAAATGAAGAAGAAATCAAGGAAGGTGAAGTCATCGAAGTCGAATCATCATTTTCATAATTAGTTTATTATGATTTCAAATCAAGTGAATGTTAGTATCAAATGTGGAATTTAGATTAGATGTTCATAAAAGGAAGTTTTGTATTAAGTTTGACTTATAAAGGTGGTAAACATCGAGTTTTGTGTTTAAATATCAAACTATTCAGTTGAAGAGAAGCTGGAGATTGAAGATGACCGTCTCCACGAGCCCAAGTCATGGTCACAAGAAAAGTCGTGGTCACGAGAACACTCATGACCGTCACAGGGGCAATTTCATTTCTTAATTTTAATTGTATTTCCTGTTTTGGTATAATGCTTGTAGTTGTTGATTTGTAGTTGTTATTTTATAATAACCAGGAGTATCTAAGTTAATTGAGGATCGAGTAACACTAGTAGTTGTTGTTTGTCTTATTACTAAGTTGGGATGACTTTATAGGATTTTACGAGATGCACTATTATTTCATACATGATTACTATTGTTTGTTACATTAAAGATGTTCCAATCCAAGGTGTTTCCTTTTATTATAATCATGTATAGATTATTGTTTAAAAGTAAATATGTTTCATAAACTGTTGTTTACAATTATCAAGAGTTAATTACTATGGAGTATCAAAGGAGTTTTATTTGTAGTGCATTTTAGTGGCATCTACAGCTGGGTAGCTCTAGAAAACCATACTAAGTAACTGCAACTTTGTCTCGTTGTTAATCCTTAAAATGAGGTTAGAAATGTCCTTTAACAGCATTAGAGGATCGTGATTGTCCTTAACAGTCAAAAGATAATTATCTCTTAAAATCTTATGGAGTTTTAAACTATGGTGTTTATAAAAAAAATGTTTCAAACTTTGTTTTAAACTTATGCATCTCAGGAGATAAATCCCAAGGAAGTTATGGAAGCCTAGAGAATAAATAGGAGCATCCATATTGTTTCAAAGACTGCTTACTATGGTATTTTGATGTTAAAATCATCTAGTAACCATAACTTTATATGTATATAATTTGGGGAATATTAGATCATGTTGATGAAATCATTTATTTTATACAAATTTACGATATTGTAAGCAACTAATGATTAAAGATGACATGTCATATGTGGAAAAATGTTGATGTTGTATGCATCTAACCTCTTAATTACATCTTATTCCAAAAGTCTTTTTGTTCATTAAATCTAACGCAACACATCCAGAGATAAATGTAAGAGTCTGACCAATATATAATGGCAAAGACAAAGTAGGAACAAGAACAATATTTAGAAGATAGAAATTGGAGTTGAAGATAAGTCCATTAATGCACATGTAAGTGAATTCCATTAGATGTACGAACATGGAGAAATGGATGTGGCGGTCATTAGCAACATAAATCAGTGTGTTGAGTCATACGACTATAGAAATAGAGTCAAACAACCTCATGTTACACAATGAAAAAGATTAGCATTGGTACCCGTAAAACCTGAAATGAGTTGTTCTATAGTCTCTTGATTCCTTTGCATTAACTATATGAGATAACTGTTGAGAGCACACGTGTTTGTTGCATAAGATGTTTTGATGATTAATATGTATGGGTACCAGGGATGATGGAACCAACAAGAGACTTTGTTCGAAGTTCTTATTTGTGAAGCATGAGTTTGGTGGGTTCCATAGATAAGAAAAACTATAGCGTAACACCCATAAATTGTAATAAATTTATTGCTCCAATGATGTCATAAACCCGAAAGTTGATGTCATCTTAGTGATATGTCATAAAAGTTTTGAAAGTAACTCATAAATTCGTTATGTCAAACTGTGATATAGCTATATTTGGATGATATCCGTATGGATATAATGTTTTATATGTGATTTAGATGTGCTGTAAAAGATTAATCGATGTCTGACAGGGTAGCAAAGCTGTTATGATTTCCATTTCTTAGACTTTAAGTAGTGCAAGGTTGTAATTGACAACAACATAAGGTTGAATACCCATTTTTGAAGTAGTGACACTACTTGGTCATTATTTGAAAGTTTTGGTCCTTAATAGTCCAATATATACAGAAGGTCAGAAGTGTAATTTGTATTATCAGCAAAATTGAGTAAAGACTTATAAACTCCAAATTAAGTCATAAAATGCTACTTTGAATTGGTGTCAACGTGTGTAACATATGGCTTCTCAAGTCCTTATCAAGTTTTCATAAGTTCAAGATTTAAGTTACAAATTGAAGTTTGATTCCTTGAATTTTAACTCTTCCATGACAGACTTAAACCAACTTTAAGTTAGGGTTCCAAGTTGGATAGACTTATTACCTCAACTATATGCATCGTTCTTGTTATACCAGAGATTATGTATAACACCTTATGTCCTAATTTAAGTTATTACTTATAATTAGCCTTTAAACGTTGTAATTGATTTGATTTGATGAAAAAATTTTCCTGTATTATAATTGAGGTGGGATTGTTTTTAATTATGAGCCATTATGATAAGCATTTGAACATTTAGGAAAGATGAAAAGATAAGCAAAAGTCAAGATCAGTAATGTTAAAAAAAACTTAGGTGCAAGGGTTAAAATGTAAACATTTGAATCCTTTATGCGTGAACTATTTACAACTACAATTGCTCACTTTCTTTCTCTAACGCTCAGTTCAATCTCTCAAAGCACCAACAAATTTAAATCAAGTTGAAAACTTGATTAATCTACACCTTCAACTCATTTAAGCTCGAATCCAAGTATCATTTTGAGGCGAGTCAAGTTTATTTTGGGTTCGACATCTACAAGAACCAATTGAAGCATAGAGGTTGATTTTGTGGTTGCATGTACGTTATAACATATTTCTTCAAATGTGTTTATAAATATATAAACACATAATATAAGAATAAATAATATGAAAACAAGTTATATAAATGTGTTTTATAGCCTTTTATACACGTGGTTTTTGAATAAACAACAAAGATCACACAGGTTGTTTCAAGGTTATGAAATCCGGATTTTCGGCAGAAATATTACGTCGACTTTGAAAAATCATAACTAATTCATAACTTAACGAAATGAGTTGATTATTGTTCCAAAAGTTAGATCTATGTCTTAACTAAAAATCTGGAGGTTTTCATAATTTAATATGGAGTTTTGAACCCTCAAATATTATTTGGGAACCCGAAAGTTTGACAGCTCAAAAATGACCAACATAGGATTTTTAACGAGCTTTTTCCCCAACCTAAACACTTCAAAAAATGACCGTTCTTAACTTCAAAATTCTTTGTATATAGTTGTTTTATGACTATGAAAACCAAAGCTCAAATCATTTTGGAACTTGGTCGAAAACAGCCTCAAAGTAGGCCAAAAAACCTTTAATTAAAAAGCTGGAAAATCATATATATATATATATATATATATATATATATATATATATATATATATATATATATATATATATATATATATATATATATATATATATATATGTATATGTATCTATATATATATATATATATTAACTTGAGGTTTTAAGTGAGTTTTATTTATAAACTTGTGAAGTTGGGTGATTTAAAACATAAAAACCTTTATACATACATATCATCATATATATGGGAGTTATTAAGTCCCTCATATATTTTAGTTATCGGTTAAACGCGTCCGGTGTCATCACTCATCAACAACGCGAACTTTCGTTTTTACGCTCGTTTTGCCATCAACTTACGGTGAGTCTTCATAGCCCCTATTTTCACTATCTATTGGGGTGGAAATACATGCACTGTTTTCATATGGACATCAAAACAATTTATTTCTTATATGTATTACACATGTGTTTTCGTGGATGCATCAGCCCTCATATCATGAACCGTTAATTACATTTATTTGTAAGCGCTAATATATGGTGGATAGATCTATCGGGAGTCATGTCCCCCATTCGGGTTAGTCTTACCGTCTAACGGCGGAATGCATATATATTTAACACATGATATTACAGTCGGGAATACTGCACAGAAAATCATTTAATTAAGCTTCGATTGCATGATGGTTTATGTAATACATACATGGAATTTATTCTTTATAAATTCAACTCATCTGATAATGTCCATACAATTGGTCTTTTCGCATAAACCTATGAGCTCACCAACAATTTGTTGACGTATTTTAGCATGTATTTTCATGTATTTAAGACATGCGGATTAATCGGAAGCATTCCAAGGCTTCCGTTCATTTTGGAGTCGCATCATTTTCAAACTGGAGATTTATTTGCACCATTTTTGATAATCTAATTATGTATTTAAATCTCTGTAACTTGCGAACTACTCTTCATACTATTCGGGCTATGTAAAACATTTTAAATTTATATCAATATATTTTTCAGAAAACGTCCATGTAGTGGTCGTTCGTTATGATTATGGTTATGCTTCCGCACTCGTCACGCCTCGCTGCCAACTGTGGTAGCAGGGTGTGACAGATCAGAGTCATAGTTATAGTGAACTAGGTTGCATTAGTACCCTAGACTATAACTGCTACAACTAAACTTTCTTACTTCAACAACTGTGAACATATGTATGGACCCTAATGTCAGAAATATGTCAAACAATACGGTTGTTACTCTCTCTGACACTGAGGACGAGTACTCACCTGTTGGCCAAGAAAGCCAAAATGACACTGAGATGTACTTTGGATCAGAAACCCACCCAGACTGAATCAATGACGAGGAAGAGGACCCGTCAGAACACAAGGAGGGCAACTATGACCTTGCAACACAAATTGCTTCACCATCACCACCACGTGTCCCATCCTAGACCCCATTCTGAAGCCATCCCAATGGACCATTGAGGAAGTTCACCCCGAGGAAAAGGGTGAGACTGGCACAACGGGAGTCTATCCCGGTACCTGCCCATCAGCCAAACCCGCCGCAGCAGCGTTGGGCTAACACAAGACAGTGAGGGTGGATGCCTCACACTCTCCAAGAGTGGAGAAACGAGGAAGGGATCCCAAACCAGTTTGAAGTTAGAGGACCATCTTCTTCGCAAGTACCAACACTTACCCAGGAACCTACTCATCAAACGGTGCCTTTATTGGTGGCGAGGTTCGCAGGCACGACCTCCGATTTTGAAAAATCCACCAGGAGGTTAGGGAGATCTCTGCAAGGATCGAACAGGAGGCAATGCAAAACACCAACATATATTGGGTCAATCAAAATATACATGCAATCCAACAAGACGGGATCGACGAATTGTGACAGCGCCTAGCAGAATGCGAAGCCCGCAATGCAAAGCTAACCCAACGACTCAATGCCCTGGAGTATGGTGAAACCCCGGAGGCATCTCATACTTAGTGCCCCTCTACCATCTTATTGTATTTTCCCTAGGATTTACTATCTGATTTATCTTTAAGTATGTAAGGCTTGAAAATTTTTCGAGAAATCCCCAACCGTATCATGTATAAAGATTAGGTATCAGGCACTTTTAATGGAGAAATTAAGTTTTAACTATAACTCTGTGCATGAGGATATGTAGTATGATTATCTGCCTAAGAAATTACAAACCCATAGACTTATCCTTTTACCCCGTTAGATACCACTTATGTATTTATACTATTTGATACCAAAGCTGATAGTAGCTTTATATCCACTAAATTTAGTAAGCTAGATAATAGCCAGTCTTGCACCATTAAGTGCCACTTATGCTATTGAGGTTGCTGACGGTAAGACACTTGCGACAAATAATATAATTCGTGGATGCTCCTTAGAATTAGTAGGCCAACTCTTTGAATTAGACTTGATGCCCGTCAAACTGGGGAGTTTTTTGACATGGTCATAGGCAAGGATTGACTATCAAAAAACCATGCGGAAATAGTGTGCGACAAGAAGACAGTTCACATACCCTTAGCCAATAAGAAGGTCCTTGATGTCCAAGGCAAAGCAAGAAATACCAAAGTAAGCATCATCTCTAGCATTAGGACCCTGAAGTGTCTACGAAAGGGTTGTCAGGTAATCCTAGTCCACATGACGGAGAAGGAGCCGAAGGAGAAGTGGCTCAAAGATATTCCTATTGTTTGAGATTACCCCAAATGTTTTTCCAGAACACTTACCTGGACTCCCACCATCGAGGCATGTCGAATTCAAAATCGACCTACGAGTGGCTCAAGCACCATACCAATTAGCCCCAGCAGTAATGTAGGAATTATCCAACCAACTAAAGGATCTCTTAGATAAAGGGTTTATCAAGCCGAGTTCCTCACTTTGGGGAGCTCAAGTTTTGTTCGTAAAGAAGAAGGATGGAACCTTCAGAATGTGCATCGATTATCGGGAGCTAAATAAGCTAACCATAAAGACCTACTAAGGATCAATGACTTGTTTGACCAACTCCAAGGATCAAGCTTCTATTCAAAGATCGACCTGAGGTCTGCTTATCATCAGGTTATATTTCGCAAGGAAGATAATCCGAAGACAGACTCCAGATTCCGTTACGGTCATCATAAATTCCAAGTAATACTGTTTGGATTAACCAATGTCCCAGCAGTATTCATGGACCTCATGAATTGGGTATGCAAACCTTATGTTGACAAATTCGTGATTGTCTTCATGAATGACATCCTAATCTAACAAGGAGGAGCACGAGCAACATTTAAGACTGATTCTAGAGTTGTTAAAGAAAGAACAATTGTATGCCAAATTTTCTAAGTGTGACTTTTGGCTAAGAGAGGTTAAATTCCTCGGTCACGTGATCAATAGTAAAGGAATCCAAGTCGACCCCGCAAGGATCGAGGCTATCAAGAAATGTCAACTCCTAGAACCCCCATAAAGATACGTCAGTCCATAAGACGCACCGCATATTATAGGCGATTTATAAAAAAAATAAATTTTCTCAAAGATCACCAGATGTTTAAGAGAATTGACCCGAAAAGACATTATGTATGATCGGGGCGATGATTAGGAAACAACATTTCAGCTATGAAGCATAAACTGTGTAGCGCACCTATTTTATCCTTACTCGAGGGAAGCGAGTAAAATGTAGCTTACTGTGATGCTTCACACAATGGGTTGGCATGTGCGCAAATGGAAGCTCTTAAGGAGGAAAATGTGAAGAATGAAGCCCTGAGAGGCATGGATGAACAATCTGAGATAAGGGCTAACGGGAATCGATACTTCATGAATAGAATCAAGTTACCAAGCTTTGGTGGAGTGAGAAAGCTGGTCATGGATAAAGGACACGAGTCAAGGTATGTCGTTCACCCCGGATCTGATATCATGATCTCTAGGAGCTATGCTTGTAACACCCTCGAACTAACCTCAAATGCCACGTAAATGACACATCATCCGTGACATAATATAATAATCCCTACACTATTCCCAAGCACATATGCAGAAACCCAATAATATTAAAACTTTAATTATACAATAAACAGTCATGGAAATCCCTGAATATAACACAACCTATCCGAAGTATATACAAACAGTCCACAAAATATAACTACCTCTACAGAAGGTAGCTAACTCCTCGATCACAGAAAATGTAAACCTACTTCGGTCCAGCAGGCCTACTAGCAGTCCGGTCACCTGAGGGGATACACATAACAACACACACAGGTCAGCTAAAGCTGGTGAGAATGCAAGGGTTAGAGTACGATTATAAAATTCAATAAATATTAACTCAATAATAAAGCGTTCAGCGTTCTCTACTGAATAGATATATGAGATCCCACAAAATAGCTCAATTAGGCACTCAACTCGTGTGGATAAATCCACGTACCTAAATCCCTAGACCGCACAAAGCAGTCGTCAGGACTCAAAAGGGAATCGGGAGCGACCCAACCCCTGCCCAGTCGTACGGTTAGTATCTCAATAGCTCAAGTGTCTCAAATCTCATATTAAAATAAAGTTCACAATAGCCTAGTAATACATGCATGATAGTATCTCAATAAAAAGCTCGTAAGGAAACTCATGATATCTCATAAAAAGCTCAATAAAAGATCATGCAAGTATCACTAAAATAATCGTACAAATATCTCAACAAAAACATGCAAACTCACCTGCCCAGCTAGCTATACTATTCGGTCTAAGTTCCCTGCCCTTTCCCGACCCTATCAACGCAAGACCCTGATAACACAATATCACAACTCAATATCACAATCTCGACCCAATAACCCTATACACAATTCCCAACAACTCACGAGACCCCAAAGACCCAAACACATAACTCACAGAACCCAAAAACCCGACCCGCAACCTTAGCCGCATCACGGCTGCACTCAGCCAATCGCGGTCGCGGTCGAGATGACCTCAATCTCGGCCGTGCTCACATCGCGACCCGAGCTTGGACCCAAACCGCCTGCGATCACCTCAAGAACATCGCGGCCCATGATCAGGGGATCGCGGCCGCGCTCACGATCGAACAGTAGCAGATATGCTCTGTTCTTGCACAGCCAGGGAATTTAATTCCCAAACTCATTTCTGCTCAATTTTAGCCACTAATATACTTCCGAATTTACTTATAAACACAAATAGACCCAATTGAATTACTTATCAACAATTAACAACAATTAATCCGCGAAATTGAGCTCAAAACTTACTTTCAAATCAAGCAAGAAGATGACGATGAATTCGGAAGCTTTAATCACAATTTGAGGCTTCAATCTCTGATTGTAGATGCTGGAATTCAATTCACACACACTCACATTTCAGCTCTGGCTTTTGGAAATGAACTGAATGAACACAAGAACCAACATTATATACGTTTTGGGTTTAACTCGGTCCGATACCCAAAATCCGATCCCAATACCCCAAAATACACATTTATATCCCCGGGTCCCAATTTACATAATTAATCCAATGAAATAATTCCACGTACCTATCCCAAAAATGGGATGTTACAATACTAGTGGCCTAACATGAAGGCTGACATTGCCACATATGTCAGCAAATGCTTAACATGCTCCAAAGTTAAGGCAGAACATCGGAAACCATCTAGGTAATTGCAGAAACCATAGATTCCCCAATGAAAGCGGGAACGGATAACCATGGACTTCATAAAGAAACTGCCGAAGACATCCGTGGGTACGATACCATTTGGGTAGTAGTCGACCGCCTAACAAAATCCATGCGTTCTTACCAATCAAGGAGACCAACAAGATGAATAAGCTAGCTCAAATTTACATCAAGGAAGTCGTCTCCAGACATGGAGTGCGTGTCTCAATCATTTCAGATAGAGATATCCCATTTACATCCAGATTTTGGCAATCGTTACAACGAGCTTTGGGTACAAACTTAGACATAAGTACCGCATATCACCCTCAGACCGACGGTAAGAGTGAAAGAACGATCCAAACCCTAGAAGATATGTTAAGACCCCGTATAATTGATTTTGGGAAGAGCTGGGATACTCAATTGCCTTTATTGGAATTCTTGTAAAATAATAGCTATCACACATATCTTAAGGCTGCTCCATTTGAGCACTGTACGGGCGAAGGTATCGATCACCTCTTTGTTGGGCCGAAGACGGGGATAGCCAAGTCACTGGCCCATAAATCATAGCTGAGACCACTGAAAAGATAGTACAGATATGGAATCGACTAAAAGTTGTCCGCGATCGTCAGAAAAGTTATGCAGACGTAAGGAGAAAATCCCTTAAGTTTCAGGAGGGACATCAAGTAATGTTGAAAGTATCGACTTGGAAAAGCGTAGTCCATTCTGGGAAACGAGGAAAACTCAATCCTCGTTATATCGGACCATTCAAGATTTCTAAAAGAATTGTTCTGGTAACCTACCGACTTGACCTGCCCGTGGAGCTAAGTAATGTACATAATACCTTCCACGTGTCCAACCTAAAGAATGCTTGTCTGATGAAACACTCGTCATACCCATGGACGAACTGGAGCTAGATGATAAATTGAACTTCATTGAACAACCCATAGAAATAATGGACCGAGAAGTCAAGAAACTAAAGCACAGCCGAATTCCAAAAATAAAAGTCATATGGAACTCTAAGCGTGGCCCTGAGTTTACCTGGGAACGCGAAAATCAGTTTCGGGAGAAATACCCCCATTTGTTCTCAAGTGCTCAATCAGTGGAGAACGCGAGCTAATTTCGGGACGAATTCCTTAACAGGGGAAGACTTTAACATCCGGCACAAAACTAGTTAGCAACTATGACCTAATAAGTGGTCATTAGCAATTAATCAAGGTGATTAACAAAGTTTATAAGGAAATCCAAGTCAATTAAAAACAATTTCATCGGTGCGATGAATCTGCAAATTAATTAACCCGATCGATTTGCGATATGATGGATTAATTCAACTAAGTACATAATTAAATTAAGATTAGTAACACTAATCATACATTAATACACTTACTTAACCTTAATTATGCAAGACTGAATCAATTCATTAAACAAATGCATTCAAAGGTATTTATGAATTTACATAAAAAGGGAAATACAAGAATACATTCTAAATACATTTATACAAAAAAATTAAAACCAAAATACGTCATTTTTATACCATAAAAATCAGCCAACACAACAGTATTAAACATCACTTTTTTCTTTCATCATTTGCAAGACTCAAACTCCTGTATAAATAGAGAACTCTTTCACTTCATTTCCACACAATTGCAAGAGAAAAATCCTTCTCCTTTCTCTCTTCCAAAAATCGGCCAGGGCCTCCCAAGAACACCAAAGTTCTTTCATTTTGATTCTTCAAGTTTTTCCAAGGAAGTTTTGGTGCATCTAGTTTAAGAACAATTCTTCTTCTCATTTGCATACTTCTAATACCCCAAAGTAAGTAAATACTAACTTATAACCTCTTATATTTATGTTTATATAAGTCTTGCATAATGTATATAATCACCAACAATAACAAGTTTCATAAATAACATGTGTTATAGCCTTTTATACATGTGGTTTTTGAATAAACAATAAAGATCACAAGTTGTTTCAAAGTTATGTAATCCGGATTTTCGGTAGAAATATTACGTCGACTTTGAAAAACCATAACTAATTCATAGCTTAACGAAATGAGTTGATTCTTGTTCCAAAAGTTAGATCTATGTGTTGACTAAAAATCCGGAGGTTTTCAAAATTTAATATGGATTTTTGTACCCTCAAATATTATTTGAGAACCCGAAAGTTTGACAGCTAAAAAATGGCCAACATAGGGTTTTTAACGAGCTTTTTATCCAACCTAAACACCTCGAAAAATGGCCGTTCTTAACTTGAAAAATTCTTTGTATATAGTAGTTTTATGACTATGAAAACCAAAGCCCAAATCATTTTGGAACTTGGTCGAAAACAGCCTCAAAGTAGGCCGAAAGACCTTTAAAAAGCTAGAAAATTATATATATATTAACTTGACGTTTTAAGTGGGTTTTATTTATAAACTTGTGTAGTTGGGTGATTTAAAACATAAAAGCCTTTATACATACATATTATCATATATATGGGACTTATTAAGTCCCTCATATCATTTAGGACTCTGTTAAACGCGTCCGGTGTCATCACTCATCAACAACGCAAACTTTCGTTTTTACGCTCGTTTTGCTATCAACTTGCGGTGATTCTTCATAGCCCCTATTTTCACTATCTATTGAGGTGGAAATACATGAACTGTTCTCATATGGACATCAAAACAGTTTATTTCTTATTTCTATTACACATGTGTTTTCGTGGATCCATCAGCCCTCATATCATGAACCGTTAATTACATTTATTTGTAAGCGCGAATATATTGTGGATAGATCTATCGGGAGTCATGTCCCCCATTCGGGTTAGTCCTACCGGAATGATGGTTTACGTAATACATACATTTAATTAAGCTTCAGTTGCATGATGGCTTATGTAATACATACATGCAATTTATGCTTTATAAATTCAACTCATCTGATAATGCCCATACAATTGGTCATTTCGCGTAAACCTATGAGCTCACCAACAATTTGTTGACGTATTTTAGCATATATTTTCATGTATTTAAGACATGCGCATTCATCGGAAGCATTCCAAAGCTTCTGTTCATTTTGGAGTCGCATCATTTTCAAACCGGAGATTTATTTGCACCATTTTTGATAATCTATTTATGTATTTAAATCTCTGTAACTTGCGAACTACTCTTCATACTTTTCGGGCTATGTAAAATATTTTGAAGTTATATCAATATATTTTTCTGAAAACGTCCATCTAGTGGTCGTTCGTTATGATTATGGTTACGCTTTCGCACTTGTCACGCCTCGCTGCCAACCGGGGTAGCAGGGTGTGACACAATCGGCACCGCCCCAGGAACAAGATCTATGCGGAACTCCACTTGGCGATCTGGCGGTAACCCAGACAACTCCACTAGGAATAACTCGGGGAACTCACGGATCACAGGATATCCTCTAGGGTCCTCTTTTCTTTCCTCGCGTCAACCACATAAGCTAGGAAGGTCTCATATCCCTTGGATACATATCTCTGAGCCCTGGCCATAGACACAATCCCAATCTCACCCATACGACGTTCCCGGTACACGGTAACACTCTCACTGTCAGAAATGGGTATGTGGATGATCTTCTTAGCACACAGAATGTCAGCCCGTCTGGCCGTCAGCCAATCCATACCCACAATCATATCGAAGCTACTAATCTCTATCGGCAGCAAGTCAATCTGAAACTGATGGGAGTCTATCTCTAAAACACAACCCCGATATACCTGACTCACTAACATGGTACTCCCATCAACCCTCTCAACAACCAAAGGAACAGATAGGGGAGAAGAAGGCACAGTAAAATATGCACAGAAGATAAAAGACACATAAGAGCGATCCGCCCCAAAATCATACAAAACACGGGCTCGAAGTCCGTTAAGAATATACGTCCGAAACGACGTCTGTGGCATCCCGTGTCTCCTCCGCGGTTGCATGAAATACCCGCCCTCGGCCCCTCGGAACTGAATCCCGACGACTAGACGAAGTTGGCCACCGAGGCGCCCCTCCCCTCAACTGATAGGCTGCATAACTAACCATGTCTCTCGGATCCACATGGGCTACCCGGAAGGCATCCTCCTTTCTCTCTCCCAAGCAATAGCCGCCCCCGGGTCACCGTCACCCCGAAACTGAGGTGGGGCTCCCGTCATAAAGTCTCTGAAGGACCCGACCCGCTGAGAAGATGAAGAAGCACCACCCCCTGACTCATTCCCAGTAGGCATAATAACCGGTCCCATACCTTGACCCTGCTCTTGCTCCCGCTGCTATCTATAAAACTCCGCTAAGACCTCCAGTATCTCTGATTTGCGGATGTACTCATCACCAGTCGGCTTACCCGCGCCGAATCCTTCTCCCTGATCTGCCATAACGATCTGCACAAAGCGAAACAGCTAAGTATAATACCAAAGCACCCAGCATCATACAATCAGGTATGTCGGTTAATCCACTAATATGAATCACAAAATGATCCCTCATGGATCGAAACAAGGTCTAAGTCAAGCATCCACTAACGATACTCAAGCTTCAAACCGCAAGCTCTGATACCATCATGTAACACCCCTCCCGATCCTAGAAATGCCACGTCAACACAATATCATAAGTGGCAATATCGCAGGCAATCTATGAAACACATGTCATAGGATAATGCAGATCATGGATAATTAAAAACTTTACACAAAAGGTTTACCACATAAGATTATAATCCAGTACATTCACAAACCCAGATTAACTAACATAACATCCCTGATTATCAGCTATACATACTAATACAATATCCCAAAACACTATCACATGAAGTTCTAACATTTCACAAAACAAATATCAGATCTTCAAGTCAACCCCAACTCTATCTCGGAGGCCGCTGCTGCTGAGATACCTTCTGATGCCCTGAACATGTTAGACTCGAAGACGTGAGCTATAAAGCCCATGAGCACGCGAGGATTAGACACTCACATAAACACATATCACATAGCACACACATTCCCCGTCCTTTTTGCCTAACACGCATCTCAGGTATAACTACATAAGTATGAGATCTGCACAGTAAAACAATCCCTGTGGGGACCCCTCCCCGGCCAATACACCGCACGCAGCAGTGATTAGCAATAACCCTGTAGCACAGGAGCGACCTGGCTACAGGCCCTGCCGTATATATATGCCCCTAGGACTGTTAGGGAAAGTCAACCTGCGCGATCCCTTATCGCGACTCATTGTCCGTATGGGACGCATCACAGACCCCTGGAATAGATCTCATATCTCATACACAACGCATATAAGAAGGATAGGTGTATACATGAGGTTCACGTCCCTGTCTCATATATATAACACACACAAATACTAGCGACACCCCTAACTACTTGAAAGAAAGCGCGCGTTTTGGAAAAGACTCGAGTACTCACCTGACTGATTCCCCGAACTCTGAACTCCCTGATCAAACTCGGCCCGCTGTCTGCTCGTCCATGAAAACACACGGATCTCAAACATTAATCGCAATCCCAATTGACACACATAACTGAATCACAATAAACCCGTAACCGACCCGGACCTAAACAATCTCAATGGAAATCCCAGAAACCCAATCGAGACCCGACCCGAAACCCCAACGAAACCCGACTCAAACCCAGCCCAACACCCCTGCGAAACCCAACACGAAGACCCCAGCAAAACCTGGCTTACCCGCCGGTCGCACCGCCCCCAGCCCTAGTCACGCCGCGGTCCCCCTGATTGTCGCGCCGCGACCGCGCTTTTGCAGTCATCCCTATTCATCAATTTCATGGCTGCCCAGGAGTATACAACTCCCATAATTTCGGTTCCAGCCTCAAAGTCACCCCAAAATCAGCATATAAGTTCCCCCTATCACTCAAACAATAATTTCCCTACAAGAAGTTAACATATAACACAAAAATAGACATCAACCCAAAGGTTTCTTACCTCCAATCTCAAGAACACCAAAGAGATGAAGATGGAGTTAAATCCAAACCTCATCCATTATACCTGGATTTTAGGAAGCTTATTCTCTGTTGGAGCTCACACAAATACACACACATATACTTTTTAGGGTTCTTATAAATGAAGAAGGAAAGAAAAGAGGAACACCTACATATACTTCTCTATTTTAGGCGGTCCCAACCCATTAACGCGAACCCGATATCACATTTTCACTATTAATACACTTTTAACTCATTTAATCTCGTGATCCCAAATATATAACTAATCCGCTAAAACTATAACCCGGTGACACGCAATCCCAATCCCGACACGTATCAATCCACTAGACGGGATATAATTGGACCAACCCAATATTAATAAAATATTTATCCACTAAAATAATTCCACGTACCAGGTCCAAAAGACAGATGTTACAGACTTTGTGTCCAACAATCGTGCATCCTTAGCTACTACCAAAATGGCCTACAATACCCCCTTCGTTCCTGCATTCCTCGGTGATGATGTTGTCAAACACCCATTAGTCACCACCATGTTAACCATCAAACCCACAAACTATGTGGCCAACCTAATTATTCTCAAAAACCATGTCCAGAAAGGCTATGAACAGATGACTGAATTCCTGAAGGCTCACCCTATTCACCATGCCGTGACAGCCACCCTGGTGTTATGATTTAGGAAATGGTCTATGAGTTTTGATATACCTGTTCTTATGACCCTGCTACTAAAACCATTAAGGGGACTATTCTCAACAACACTCGGAATGTTGAGATAACTGCTGCTCTTCTATAGGAGGTGCTTCATCTTCCTGTTGCTGAAAAGTATGATAAACCACAGCCTGAGAATGAACAAACGGAAAATCTGCTACACTGTTGTGGTGTATCAGCACCAAGGGTGGGGGTTACTTTATTCAAAAAGGATCTTGCACCAAGTTATAGTTTTCTCTTTGCCTCTGTGGTGATGAGTTTAAGCTGTAAGGTTGGTTCTTTTATTAACTACAGTTTGTGGATGGGACCACTTTGAATATGGCCAAATGGATATTCTCCAATCTGAGGGCCTTTGTGGAACAAGAACAGCGTCCTCTTGCTGTAAGATATCCCAGATTTCTGAGCCTTATATTCAAGCATGTTTGTGGTGATCATCTCTACAACTCCGCCGTTCCTCAAGTCTATGATGTTTCATGTGATTGGAAACAAGGTATTTCATAATCCTCTCTCTGTTGATGATCCTTCTCTCTCAACTCCAATGAGGAGGTTACTTGGTTTGGTGGAAGGACCTTGTACTCAGGAAGTGAATCCAACTCCTGCTCACACTGGAAAATCCAAATCACAGACTAAAAAGGCAAAACATGCCTTAAAGTCTTGTGAAGCTGGGACTGTCACCAATAAGGCCAATACAGCAAAGTCTGCAGCCTCAGCCTCAATGGCTGAGGGGGAGCAGGTTGATCTCCTAGGTTCATCTGTTGAACTAGAAGCCTTTTTGGCTAGTGGCTCTGTGCCCACTGAGACTATGGAACAGGTGCCACCACCTGTATCTAGCCCAGTCTCCTCACCAGTCCAAACAAAACAACCTCCTACTTCTCCATCTTCTCCATCCATGTACTCCAGGCAAAGGAGAAAGTACTTAGCCAAAAAGAAAACCACTAGCATACCCACTCATCAAAGCCCCTCTGACCCCTCTCCAAAGGTGTCAGTTGAAAAAAAAGCAACCCCTGCTGCCTCTCATTCTCCTATTTTTGGATAAGGTGCAGCCTCTATGGAGCATACTTCATTCCAGCCTGAGTCCACCCAGCGTTAGCCTGAGCCATCTGGTTCTTCCTAATAGGAATCAGTTGTACAAATAGAGACAGACACATCAACTATCCCTTCCTCTCAACAGGTTGGGGATATTAAAATACGGGAGCACACTCCACTCCATATTGAGTCCACACTATCCCCCATACATATTTCTCCTTCACACCTAGAGTCTGCACAAGGCGTCAAAACCGCTGGTACAAGCCAACCTGGCGAGATTTAACCACAAACATTTCAGAAATTTCGATTTCAATGATCAAAAAGAGGTGTTCTTCGAAGAACACGAAGAACTTTCAAGAACTTTAACAATTTTTCAGAAAATATCCAGATTTTTCATGCATAAAATTCGAAACACAGAAGGTATAAACCCTTTAAAACCAATCTTTAGGCTCTGATACCAAATGTAATTCCCATATATGAAGCATTCATTCAATATTCTATGTATATTCAACAATATTATCAATCACATGAAGAACAATATGATAATAATGATAAAAACAATAAGAACACTCAAAGGATTAGGAGAACCTTAATATTGCAATTCAATCGTACGTACAATGCTTGCTGAATGATTACAAAGAAAGCTTAGAAACTATCTATTTATAAGCAAACTAAATGGATCCAAATACTATCCAAACTCATGGGTTGACCTTTTGGTCTTTCAACCCATTTACATCAATGTTTGAATCCTTACAAAATAGCCACAAAACTAAGTTTCATTTATTACATTTTAAACCCTGAAACTATCACAATTCTAGATCTAACACATAGACCATGTGTATTGTGCAAACAGAGCTCCTATGTGGATCTGAATTGTTACTTACAAATGAATTTGTTTCATTTTTCTATATTCAGATGGTAAAGCCATGAGTTTCATTGTCATATCCTTTTGGTCCTTAATATTTTGTAAAGGGTGAGAGATTGTTATTTTGAAGTGGAGAAATGATATTTTTAAATGCAATATTGTTGTTCCGTTAAGGGGGAGAGTTGTTGCTGAGTTTGTATTTTTGCTAATTCTATATCTATAATTTCTTAAATGAACTGTTCTTTCTGAGTCTGTTAACACCTTCTACGACGAAGAAAGAAGAATTGAAGACACATTGAGAATATTAATTTGAAGCCGAGAGCATAATATTGACAGTTTTTAATGATGATCACAATTCTCATGATCATCATGAGGGGGAGAATGTCTTATTGAGCTAAATTGTGTGTTGAAGTACTAAACAGGAGATACCTTGTTCTATGCAAGGGGAGAGTCAAAGCATTCAAAATTCAAAGGGGAGAGCCACCAATGTGAAAGATTTAAGGGAAGAGTCATCTGAAGAAGATCACAGAATACTTGTTAGAGATCAGAGTTCAGAATAACAAGATTTTGCAGTCAATAATTTGAAGAAGCACTTAAAAAAGACATGTTGCTGCAAGCCCAAGTCTTTTCAAGACCACTAGCATTGATTACAAGAAGGGGGAGATTGTTGGACATTTTCTTTCTAGTATACCAAGCTTGTGTATTTGCGCTTAGTCAGATCGACAAAAACCAGCAGCAAGCGAGTCCTTTAAACACTAAAGGGGATATTGTTAGACCTAAAATAATGTATAAATTTATATATATATATATATATATATATATATATATATATATATATATATATATATATATATATATATATATATATATAGATATATATATATATATATGTTCAAGTGAGTACCACCCATTATGCAGCGCACCAGAAGGTACCACCCTTAAAAGTATTTTTTTTGAATTTTTTTCATTACATGTTTTAATTAACATTATGAACATCATATGTGACTTTCACGCAAATCCAAACACTCTAAGTGCATGAAAACACGCATCACACAAATGTGCGTTCACATCTATTCAAAATTATGTAAGAGTGTGTTCACATCACTTTTTAGGAGCTAGGAGATGTGAATGTATGTGAAATTTACATATGATCTTTATAATCTTAATCAAAACATGTTTATGAAATAAACTTTTAAAAAAAGTTTTTTTAAAGGTGGTACCTTCTGATGCGCTGCATAATGGGTGGTACTCTCCCGAACCATATTCTATACATACATACATATATATATAAATATATATATATATATATATATATATATATATATATATATATATATATATATATATATATATATATATATATATATATATATATAGATTTAGGTTCAAAAGAGTCCCTTCAAAAATCCAGTGTACCAAGGGTACCCATCCAAAGCCACAAGATTAAACAAATCAATGGTTGTGATCAAAAATGCAATTCCATGCGCGCCCCCCTTTTTTTGGCTGGAAGGGTATTTTCGTAATTAGAACGACCATTCACATTACTTAATTCATCATTCACATTAATTGATCATTTACATTAGTTAATTGATCATTCACATTAGTTAATTGATCATTCACATTACTTAATTATTCATTCACAACACTTATTTGATCATTCACAAGAATTATTTGACTATTTACAATTCTTTTACACTTATTTGATCATTCACAATAATTATTTAACTAATTGATCATTCAAATTACTTAATTGATCATTCACATTACTTAATTGACCATTCACATTACTTAAATGATCATTCATATCACTTAATTAACATTTTACGTTACTTAAATGATCATTCACATTACTTAATTGATCATTCACCTTACTTAAATGATCATTCACATTGCTTATTTGACCATTCATATTGGTAAAATAATATCAGCACAACATGTGAATATGAGCATTGTCAACTACTAACAAACAGTAACAAGATTAATGACAAACAGTAACAATGGTCATTCATGTAACACTCAAATTCTCAAATCTATCAAACATTAATAGCATCAACCAATGTGAATGATCATTCAGCTAATGTGAATGACCATTCACATTAGGAAATTTACCATTCACATTGGTTGTACCATATCAGCACAGCATGTATGCTGTGCATCGTCAACTACTAACAACCAGTAACAAGATTAATGACAAACAGTAACAATGGTCATTCATGTAACGCTCAAATTCTCAAATCTATCAATCATTAATAACATCAACCAATGTGAATGATCATTCAGCTAATGTGAATGGCCATACACATTAGGAAATTTACCATTCACATTGGTTGTACCATATCAGCACAGCATGTATGCTGTGCATCGTCAACTACTAACAAACAGTAACAAGATTAATGACAAACAGTAACAATGGTCATTCATGTAACGCTCAAATTCTCAAATCTATCAAACATTAATATCATTAACCAATGTGAATGATCATTCAGCTAATGTGAATGACCATTCACATTAGTAAATTTCACCATTCACATTGGTGAAATAATATTAGCACCTTACATTAGTCCTGTTAATTGTCAACTACGTTTTGTGAATGATCAATCTTCTAATGTGAATGGTCATTCACATTAGGTAAATGTCCATTCACATTTGATGAATGACGAGAACAGCAATGTCAGACTTCATCTTCTACATACCATCAATGTTAAGTAATGTGAATGATCAATTAAATAATGTGAATGATCATTTAAGTAATGTGAATGGTCAATTAAGTAATGTGAATGATTAATTAAGTAATGTGAATGATCATTTAAGTAATGTGAATGGTCAATTAAGTAATGTGAATGGTTAATTAAGTAATGTGAATGATCAAATAAGTGTACATGAAGTATAAAAAGTTAAATAAGTGTTGTGAATGATCAATTAAGTAATATGAATGATCAATCGACTAATGTGAATGATGAATTTAAGCAATATGAATGGTCGCTGCAATTACGAAAATACCCTTGCCTATTCATGGACGCTGGATACGCAGGATTTCTTGAGGTACGCTGTGGAACCAAATTCTATACATATATATATATACATATATATATATATATATATATATATATATATATATATATATATATATATATATATATATATATATATATATATGTTCAAGATCTATGGAAAACCATTTTTGACTAGAGTACTGGAAAACCATATTAAATGTACATGTTCATTACGGTAAAATGTTAAATTTAATGCACAACTACAATATATATATGTTCAAATGTGCATTATTATTGACTAGTTCACATCATTTACATGTTCATTAGGATAAAATGTTCCATTTCATGCAAAATAACAATATGCACATGTTCAAATGTGCAATATGCATGAACATGTGTATATTACACATTTTTGCATGAAATTAAACATTTTGTCTTAACGAACATGTAGATGATATGAATTAGTTAATCATTATGCAATTTTGAACATATGTATATTATAATTTTACATGAAATTTAACATTTTATCATAATGAACATGTACATTTGATATGGTTTTCCAGTATTCCATTCTACATAGTTTTCCATGGATCTCGACCCTATATATATATATATATATATATATATATATATATATATATATATATATATATATATATATATATATATATATATAATATGGTTCGTGTGAGTACCTAAAAAATGCAGAGTACTGTGAGTACCTGTGAACACACGGGTTTTAGATGTGAACATGCTCCGAAAAAAGTTTTTTTTTTAATTTTTTTCATATTCATTTAGATACAAATAATATAAGCCTATTTGTAACATAATTACACACATTCACACTTCTTAGCCTCTTAAAAGTCATGTGAACGTGAAAAAAATTATGTGAATATGCTTAGTGTGAACATACTGTCACAATAGTGCAGTTCATGTGAACATGCACGTTTCACATATTTATAATGTGTGTTTATGTGTGAGTTTTACAAGTAGTCTTGTATTATTAATTTTAACACGATTATAAAAATTTTTTTCAAAAAAATTGGTTTTAAGCAAGGTACCTCCGGTACTCCGCAAAACTAATGGTATTCACTTGAACCCAAATATATATATATATATATATATATATATATATATATATATATATATATATATATATATATATATATATATATATATATATATATATATATATATATATATATATAGAGAGAGAGAGAGAGAGAGTCAAGTTCAAAAAAGTACCTCTCGAAATCAAATGCACCCGAAGGTACTAACCTTAAAAAAAAATTTTTTAAATTTTTTTACATAACCATGTTTAATTTAATGTTATACGCATGATATATGAATTTCACATACATTCACACTTTTTGTGTCCTTAAAAATTATGTGAATGCTCAATGCATATTTATGTGAATGGTCATTTCACACCACGTGAATGGTGTGAATAACCATTCACATGATCTTTTTTTACCATTCACAAAATTTATGATGTTGCTTCTTTTGAAAAAAAGTCTTATAATGTTGTCTTATACATGTCTATTCAAAAAAAATATATGTGAATGATCATCCACATTAGGGTACGCTGGAATCTTATAGGTACGCTGATGAACCTGATTCTATATATATATATATATGTGTGTATATATATATGTGTATATATATATATATATATATATATATATATATATACGTATATCTATATAAGTATAGGGTCAATCATGTAACTAGTCAATAGTTAGATATTAGGTTAGTATAAATAGGAAAATTCCATAGGAATTTTCCAAGTCTTTGCCATTTTAGTGTGTGTTTTTCAATGTATAGTGTAAACCAAAATGTAACATCCCTATTTTTGAATTATGTGTAATGGAACAATCAAGCTTTGATTTGTGTAATTTGAGGGATTGAGATTCGGGTTGAGTTAATTCAGAAAATATGAGTTGGAAATTTTGTATGAATTATGGAATTTAAATTAAATAAGAAATAAATGATGATGAATCATTATTGTTGTTAGAACAAAAATTCAAGGAAGTGATATTTAAAAGATGAACGCCGAGTGGTGTTAAAAATATTTGATGAAAATAATTAAGATGTAATATGTTAAAATGCGGAAGCGTAAGTCAAGGGTATTGTGAAAATAATGCAAAATTGAATAAAGCAAAAAAGGGAAATAAAAGCATAATGACCGTTCATTATCATAACACCCACACACTCTCTCTCTAAAGGAAAACATACTCTCGGATTCCTATCTCTCTAAAAATCAAAATCAAGATTTTGTTGGAAATAAGTGCTAAAAATCTGGAAATACGTTGCTTAGAAGAAGCTATAACTACTGCAACCATCGATTGAGGTAAACATCATTCAAATTTGAGTATTTAAAGGTTGACGGGTTCGGTTTTTAGCATGCACCGAAGTGAAGATTGTTGCTAAGATCGTTAATACATGTTGTATTTATCATTCAGAATATTAAAATCGAGTAATAGTCAAGATATATGCAAGATTTCAGCTTCTAATTTAACTCTTAAGTATTATTTCAATCTTAACTCTGTGTTTTAGTGTGTGTGTGTGTGTGTGTGCGACGCACAGTGATGAAAATTGCATCTATGTTATGATTTTTGTGTTATAAATGTTAAAAATATGTAAAATAATAAGTTATAAGGGTATTTTGGGTTGTACATCGATAGATTTCAATCACAGGATTGGAACAAAATGAGTGAGTGAAAAATCTGGGAAATTTATGAACTGTTAAGTGATGAACTTCGGATGAGAAGTTCGGATGACATGAAATTCGGATTATAAGAACATAAGTGCGAACTTAAGATCATGCGAATTTTGGACCATCCGAACTTCGGATGATAATTTGAAGTGATAAATCTTTTGTCATAAAAAAGGATAGGGCATCCAAACTTCGGATCATGAGGACATCCCAACTTCGAATCATGTGTTAGAAAAATTTATAAAGTTGAATCTCTTAAAGATGGAATTTCAGACCATCCAAAGTTGGGATCATGCGAACTTCTGATGTGGTCCGAACTTCGGATTAGATGTGGTCCGAACTTCGGATCATTTTGGTGAAATTCAAAGTTGAGTTTTATGAAAACTTATGAAATGAACGAAAACTGATATGAGAATGTATACGATGACTAAACAGGATCTTTGCGGTGTTCACTAACACATAGTGAAGTATATATTGCGGTTAAAGCCCATTTTAAGAAGATTAAAGCATACTGATAGTGTGTAAGGCATCCTTGCTGAAGTAAACTGTAACATCCTAATATTTCAATTATTGTAATTTGAGGTTATTTAGTTTAATTATGTACACATTGTAATCGAGTTGGATTATTAATGAAAGTTTATTTATTCAGAATTTAAAAAGTCGATTGTTTTGTTTAAATAATTAAGAAAATTTTAGAATTTCAATTTATAAATAGGTGTGATGAAATTTAAATGTTTGGTGGTGAAAATATAAGAATTGGAACTTCATTTAAAGAAGATATGCAAGTGGAGGGACCACTTGTGTAAATAACCAAAAGTGAGACATAAAAAGACTCCTGAGTCTTGCATGAGTTCATTTACATCTTTTCATCTACCAAACACACCAAACTCTCTCTCAGAATCATTTGAAATTCGGAATTTGTGGAACAAAATTTGTGAAAGGAACTGATATATAACAAGGATTCAAGTCAGATTTAAGGTAAGAAAAGTTATTTTGAAGTTAGAGTTTTCTTGGATGAGTTTAAAAATGCAAAATCAGAATCAAAAAATCTGAGAAATTGTTGTTGCATGTATGTTTTTATAGTTGAAAAATATCATTTGAAGTCTCTAGAAGCATCAGAAACAACAATCACCCACGGATTTAACCAAAAAGGTAAAAATTGTATAAGTTTTATGAAGTTTAGTGTTCTTGAGAATGTTCATAATTTTTGGTTGAATCTAGAATGAAACGAGTGTTCAAGCTAGAGAAAATGGTTTAGAAACACTTGATATATGATAAAATATCGTTGGTATGGATTGCATGTTGATAAAAATAAATCTGGTGAATTTTTTTAGCAAAACTCGTAGGTCTCGATGTGCTGAACTGCACGTCAAGTCGAGCAGGATGACTCGGCGAGTCGATAAGAACATCAATTTGAAAATTTCCTCTAACTGTTGTGACCCAAACTTCGGGTGGGGACCCGAACTTTGGATGGGTTTTATTTCGGGTTTAAGTGAAACTTCCAAACCAAGGATCCGAACTTCGGACCTCGACTCGACGAGTCGAGGTGGGTGACTCGGCGAGTCGATCACAGATCAAGCAAACTTCGGTTCTGATTTAAGGGACCTGAAATTTTGGACTAAAAATCAGAATTTTAGATAATTTTAACTTTATATAAGAATTTCCGGTTATGGGAACTTCGAACCTAGTAAAGATCCGAACTTTGGGTTTTATTTATGAACTTCAGATGGTGGATCTGAAGTTGGACTTTAACTTGTAAAGTTTAATTAAAATTTATGGCAATCAGGCACTGATGGTATTGTCCTACCATGATATGACAAGTCCCTTGTGGTGGTGTTAAACACACAGTGGGGTGAAATCTGATTAAAGAACTGTTATTGGTAACTGTGATTCGGATTGAAAGCCCGAAGAGAAATAATATAAATTTAAAGTTTATTATCACACGCACAGTGAGTACTTAGGATTGTATATGTCTACATTTGTTTTATGCTAGCTGTTGTTCATTGAGGCATGTTGATTCATTTTTGTTTGGCACTCTACTGACTTGCTTTTATTTTGATGCACATTGTTGCTTGATTACATGTTATTACATGTTCCGTTTTCTTTGTTGTGCATCAACGTGATGGGCTTTCAAGCTATAACTGGTAATTCGATATTATCGATGCTATATGACCTGGAGCTGATCCCTCTATGGTCACGAAGGGCGGGTGTAGCATCCTCAATGCTAAATGCCGCCTCAATTGAATGTGTTATTCCGTGTAATGGCACGACGGAGTTGTGTGCTTTTATGTGTTTCCCTACTTCGTGTACGAAGGGGTGCACGGCGTTTGGCACCGGTGTTACTCATGTGTGTGCTGCATAAAGACTTATAGAATATATAATATCTGTACTCACTAAGCATTGCTTATCCTTTAGTTGTTGACATTTTTTAGGAAAAGGTAAATCCGCTGTTGGACCTTCTAGCTAGGTCAAAACTTGAAGTACTTGAGGATCTCTACTACTCAATTGGTAACTGATAAATGGGGACTTCATTAGTACTATTTGGGATGGTTGTAATAAATTGAGTATGTAGACTTAGAATGGAACCATGTAAACTCTGTAGCGTGTTTGACTTAAATTATATTTATGTATTTTTCAATTTCCTATATTGTACTAAGCATTTGGAAGTAATTTATGAATATGGGTTATATTCTTAATCCTTGGTGATGTGTGTCACATAAACCCACTATGAGTGGTAGATTACTATTCTAGCATTTATTGTTATTGCATTCACATGCATGATGGCATTATCCGGTTGTTCATATATTTCGCTTGGCACTCTAATATTATTTAATGTTAACGATGCACACTTGTACTTGCACATGTTATAAACATGTAACTAGCGTTATTTTGAAAGTGCATCTTTTAGGCCAGTGCTACATATACACATTCCAGTCAAGTTGTACATCTACGATCGATATTTGAACAGCCATTGAGACGAAGGTCTCAATATCCGTGCTACCCAGCATGAATAACTCTTTGGTATCCATGCTTCACAGGATGATGAAAACTTGTTATTCGTGCCCTCTGCACGAAGGAAGAAACATTGATCATATATTCATTTGGTTTGCATGAAAAAATGTAGAATGTGTAATCTGTTATCTTACTAAGCTTATAGCTTACCCGTTGTTGTTAACTATTTTCAAGCAGAGGAAATAATGTAGTTGGGCCTTCTTCTTAGGCAGTTGTATCTTCATAACTTGAAGTCTACTAGAGCTTTGGTTACTATAATGATTATGTAGACTGGGTTGGGAACTTATTTCAAATGTTGTAATAGATAATTGATGTTGTAATAGACAAGCTTTACATTTGTTGATTTTGTGTTAGGCACAAAAAAGCCTCAACCAAACCTGCTCATTATCATAGGGGGAGATTTTTAATCAAACCTATTTTATACTTTTAAAAGAAGAATTAAGGCTTTTTAATGCCTTATTGAATCCTGATAAGTGATTTGCAAAATAAGCCCAAAGTTGTTTACACTGTTACACTTGTTGTAACTTGGCAGACTGTCAAAGCTGTCCTTAACTGTCCGACAGGTTTGACAGAAACTGTCTAAGCTGTTCATATCTGTTGAACAGTTTTGACCCAAGTTAAGTGTTCTGTTCTTTGTGAACAGGTTTCACACTTTATGGAATTTATTTCCAAGTCCTCATGAAAAGTCTTGAACGTAAAATCAGTCTACCACTCAAGACAAAGTGGAAAATCAGAAGCTGCCAGTTCTGCTAAAGCTGCTCTGAATCATGAAGACGAAAAGGAATACTGAAATGAGTGACATACCATTTCTTATATCAAAATAGCATTACATGAAGAGGAAAGGTCTAAAGTTGACATTCCCCTTTAAGGTAAAGCTGTGGACAATAGAGACAAAACAAAAAGACAAAGATTCTGCAACATGTGGACAAAACTTGAGTTGTCAGACGTGCAGAAAAGCATCCTTGTCTTTTTGTAAAGACATTCCACTTTATCTAAAACCAATGAAGAAGCTTCACTGAGACTCACTGAGTGAGTATAAAAATAAGCTTCCAAGGAATTAGATATATCAAGAGAGAGACATCCACGTGTTCATTACGTGCACTGCAAAAGAATTGTGGTCTTCATGCATGCAAGTTCTGCTTTCAACTTAGAATAGAATAGCCCAGTGTGTCTAAGCTGCTCCATCTCAAAGCTATCTGTCTTTGTCTTGTAAATCAGTGAGTGAACCTTAGTGAGTGAGTTGATTTTAACTAGTCTTAGTGAGTCTTAGATTAGTTGATAGTTTGTTGTTTCTGTCATCTCAGTTTGGATCATTCCACAATCCAAACCTGTTTGTAATTAACACTCGTTAATATATACATACAAACTTTGAGAAAAAGTGTGTTCTAAAGAATTGGTTGTATTCACCCCCCCCCCCTCTACAGCCTCTAGTAATATACTTGGGAAACCTGTTGGGACCTACCCTTTCAAATACTTTATGCTTTGGTGCTGACATAATTACCACTTGTTTAATGCTTGCAAATTATTGATAGTGCTTATCTTGGGTTTTTATGATGATACTGGAGGTTGTATTATGAATGTATAGGAGGATGTTTTAGTTTGGTATCAGAGCATTGGTTTGCGGTCTCAAGTGTCCGCGAGGACTTGGTCTCAAACCCAGGTTATGATATTAGAATGGACTCTTAAGAAATGATGTGAACGAAGATAGGATTGACATGAATAATTGGAAAGTAAATGGTAACTGCAAATATGTGTATCTAGGTATATGTTCAAAACATTACGTGCTATATTTCAGAACATGTTTGGAGAAGATATGACTCCACAATAACTTTTTCAAATTATGCAAAAGAGGATGGAACAAAATATCGAGCGTCATGCCAAAATGATGACTGATCAACCTCAATCTTTTACTGATCATATAAGGGCTTGGGATGAAGCCAAGGCTAAGCGTAAGGCAGACAAAAGAAAGGAAAAAGAACACCAACATGGTAATCAGGGTGAAAAGGAAGACGATTATGGTTCTTCCAGCAAAGCTAAGGGTTGTAGGTTTAAAGATTTTAAGGGCAATGGAGCCATTAAATTTGATGGTACTGGAGTTGTTGTTACGACACTAGAATGGATTATGGCTACCAAGCAAAGATTCCGAATCAGTGATTGTACTAAAAATGATAAAGTTCGGTATGCTACTACTATGTTTACGAGATATGTAATGATGTGGTGGGATGAAATGTAAACATACTAACCGTTGAGGTTGTATCGAGCATGCCTTGGACTGAATTTAAGGAAGTATTCACTCAGCAACACTGTCCTGCTGACGAGAGGCTCTGACTGGAGGCGAAATTTATGGGATTAACATAAGGAACAAATACGGTTTCCCAATATGCTATCGAGTTCACTCGACTGAGTTTGTTTGCACTCCGTCAGATTGATACTGATGAGAGGAAGATCAATAGGTTTGAGGCTGGTTTAGATCTGGAGATATGTCAAACAATGAGCAGTGTTCGGTATACTACTTTCGCGGGAGTGCTAGAGGATGCTCGGAATGTGGAGCAGCAACCGATACTCTCCAGTTATGTGATGGGTACAGCTTTTGTGAGTCCAACTCAACCGTCACCACCAAAGAGACAACGAGTGTCTGGTTATTCTGGATTACCGTGATCGTCACAATACTCGTCTCAACAACCTTCTCAATTAGTTCTCTACTGCATTTGCACAGAAACTTAATATGCCTACATCCAATCTGCAATTTGTACTTGATATTGATAATGCTAGCAACGTGTTAGTGAAAGCTGATAAGGTGTTTAGGAATTGCACATTACTTATAGAGGACGCAGTGTTTAACTTGGATCTGGTTCCAATGGAACTTGGGGAGTTTGATGTAATCGTAGGAATGGATTGGCTTGCCCATAATGAAGTTCGGATAGTCTGCAAGAAAAGAACAATCAAGATTACTACTCTAGAGGGTCGAGATATATGCATTTATGAGGATAGACAGAAAGGCCATCTATGCCCAGTTTCTATTGTTAAAGCCTAAAAGCACGTCGCTATGGGTTGTTCTACTTATCTGGCATGCGCTATTGATGCAAAGGCTGGAAACAAATCTTTATCTACCACTCCTATCATTTCTGACTTCCCGAACGTTTTTCGAAGGATATCTAGGGGTTGCCACCAGACCGCTAAGTGGAATTCCGTATTGATCTTATACCCAAAGCTGCTACAATAGCAAAAGCTCCATATCTCCTAGCTCATGCAGAGATGCAGGAAATGATGAAACGGTTACAAGAGTTGCTTGATTAGGGCTTTGTACATTAAAGTTCTTCTCCCTGGGGCGCTCCTGTACTTTTTGTGAAAAAGAATGATGGTACCTTTCGCATGTGCATCGATTATCGCGAACTCGACAAGGTGACCATCAAGAATAATTATCCTCTTCCCTGGGTTAATGATCTCTTCGACCAACTACAATGCACAAGCTATTGCTCGAATATTGACCTTCGATCGGGGCATCAACAACTCAAATTCTATGATGACGATATTCTAAAAACAACTTTCAGAACTCGGTATGTTGGGAAATATTATAAGTAAGTTCAAACTGTTAGTTAGACTTCTCAGACTGTTAGTAGTTTTTCTATGTAAGTACAAAGTTCATGCTGTTAGTTGAAGAATCTCAAGCTGCTAGTGTAAAAGTTCATGCTGCCAGAGTAATTTCACTCAAGCTGTCCTGCTCAAACTGCTAAGAGATTCAAGCTGCTCAACGATTTCATAAACAGAAAGTGCTGATATTCAGGAAAAGATATCTACACAAAGATTCCAGCATATCTACAATCAGAGAAGTCAGAGTCCTTCAAGGAAACAAATCAGAAAGCAGTATAAATACATAGAATAGGTTTTTCTATTAAAAGAAGAATTTCTGCATATTCAAGTCTGTATTTTTGCTTTTTTGTTTAGGTTTTCATAAGCCTCTAAGGTTGTAAAAACCCTAAGAACAATTTGTGTTCTTCGTCTAATCAAACAGATTAGAGGTGATTGTAATCATTCTGATTCAGCAATACAAGCAGTTTTGATTATTACTTGTGTTTATTTGTTATTGATTCTGAAAGGTTTTATCAAAATAATTAAGTGTTATTCCGCAAACTTCTTAATTAGACTTTGATTGAATACAAGATTATTGGTTTACACTCTGATCAATTCAAATCAGTTAATCTTAGGTAGTTAAGTTTAGATCCTGACAAGTGGTATCAGAGCCACAGGTCGTTCTTTGTTTTTCAAAGTCGAAAGCTTTCTTTTAAATTTTTAATCTTTTGCAATGGAATTTGATAATAGCAGCAGTGGATCTGGGCAAGGACTCAAAGTGCCTATGCTCAAGCCCACTGAGTTTGAGATGTGGAAACTCAGGATTCAACAGCATATTCAATTCATTGATTATGCCATATGGGAAGCTATTGAATTTCCTCCTGTAGTTGATCCAGAACTTGATGATGAGGGAAAACCAGTCAAAACTCCTCCAAAAACTGAACTTGAAAGAAAGGCTAGAATGAATGAAGTGTAAGCTCTTACACTTTTACAAATAGTCATTCCTAATGCTTATCAACATCAGTTCAAAAAGTTTTATACTACTCATTCTCTTTGGAATGCTTTAGAGAAAAGATTCGCTGGTAATGCCAGTACCAAGAGAAATCAAAAGGATGTTTTGAAACAACAGTATGAGAACTTTTCTGGTGGCAAGAATGAAAACCTTACTCAAATCTTTGACAGGTTCAACAAACTGATAAGTGAGCTGGAAAGTGCAAAAGTCAGCCTGGATCAAGATGAGGTCAACAGAAAGTTTCTCAGATCTCTTGGAGAAGAATGGACAGTTTATGCTGCTCAATGGAGAACAAAAGACACTCTTGATGAAATAGAACTGGATGATCTGTACAATAGTCTGAGAGTGTTTGAGACTGAGATTGATACTAAAAAGAAATCTCTTTCTTATAATTACAATACTGCACTTATGTCATCAGAAAAATCTAATTGCAGTGATTCCTTTTCAGGTGGTGATGGTAACTCTACTGAAGCTCACTATGAGGCTTTTGTTGCCAATGATGGATTGTTTGCACTAAATGCTGAAGATCTAGAACAGATTCATCCAGATGATCTTGAAGAGATGGATCTGAAGTGGCAACATGCAATGCTGACCATGAGGGCCAAAAGGTTTCTTAAAAGAACTGGCAGGACCAACTTTCAAGCCAGAGCAGAAGGCAAACCAGCTTTTGATAAGTCAAAAGTTGAGTGTTATAAATGTCACAAACTTGGCCACTTTGCCAGAGAACGCAGATCTCAAAGTCAACAATCATCAAGGCCTCAGCAGACTAATCATGCTTCATCATCACAAGCCCTTGTCTCTCAAGAAGACAATGTGTTTGACTGGAGTGATCAGACAGAGGAAGATATTCAAAATCAAGCTCTAATGGCAGAAACATCAAATGTCTCCTCCACTGAACTACCATCTGAGGTAAATTCTAAACTCTGCTCTCAAACATGCAAAAATATGGTTAAAAAGTACAGAGATCATAATGAGAGCATGTGCAAAACTCTAGCTAAGATGGAAGAGAGGAGATATGAATACATGCAAGCCATAGAAGATCTTGAAAAACAGATCAATGACTATAAGGATAATGAGATTCAAATGGGACATGATAGAACATATCATGAGTGGGAGAAAAAGGAGCTAAATAAGAATTTAGAATCCCTAAATAAAAAGGTAGAAGAGACTGAACAAAAGGTGTTAGAGGCTAATAAGAAACAAGAATCTGTCAATATACATCTAGGTAACTTCAAATTGGCTAATCAAAAGTTGGAACACCTAATGGAAGTCCAATTTAAAGATAGGGTAAAATCTCAGGTTAATCCCAAAGAAGGCATAGGCTACAGAGCTACTCCACCTCCATACAACAACAAATACATTCATCCAATGAGTGAGGTTGCTGATAGGCTTGTCAATGAACCATTAGATGAGTCTATGACTATTGTAGATCCTATCCTTGATAACAGTCCTGAATCTAAAGAGGATCAGATTCAACATAGAGACTGTGAGTGCACAGCATTTGAGAAAGAACACAAAACAATGAGTGCACCTAGAGCAATTCAAGCCCCCAATAAGAAAGGAAAAGAGAAGATGAGTGAGTGCAATGCTGCTCCACAGATTTCTGTACCTTCTAACTGTAACACTGCATCTTCTTCAAAGAATAACAGAAAGGGTAAAAATGTTCCAGTCTGCACATGCCAAAAGCATGGTGTCCAAAAGTTTCCCAAACAACAGCAGGTAAGGGGAAATCAGAGGAACAAGAACCAGAAATTGTCAAATTAAACTGGTTCTCCAATTAAAACAGTCAAAAAATGTTTTCATTGTGGCAGAAAGAATCATTTGGCCAGAGATTGTTTTTATAAACCATCTGTTGCAAAACAGACTGTGAAACATCCAAAGAAAAACTCTCAAAATTCAAAGAATCCAAAGGCCAAATCTCCTATTGCATCAGTTCCAAAAAAAAACAGTAGATCACAGGTTCACAAAAGTTAATAAGAAATAGTCCACACACCAAAAACAAGTTTTAGCTGAACCAAAGGTAAATTTTAAACAAATATGGTGTGTCAAAGGTACAAACTCAGGTGAACCTATTGATAAAAATGTTGAAACTGCCAAGTCTACAGTTGAGACTGCTAGTGCAAATTCTCAAGTTGTTAGCACTACAGACTCAATTCAGACTGATAAGCTCAAAATTGGGACTGGTAATGGATCATCTGAGACTGTTACTGAAAAGGATGAACAAAATACCTGGATACCTCATGTGCTAACTAAGTACTCTCCACAAAATCCATCAGTGGATCTTACTAAGTATAAGAAATCCAAGACAGTATTTAGTTATGTTAATGCACAAGGACAACCCAAAACCAACTTCGTTTGGGTTTACTCCACTACTAACTAAGCTTTTATTTGTGCAGGGCAACCACAGGTCACCACATAAAACAAGATGGCATTTGGACAGTGGATGCTCTAGGCACATGACAGGCAATTCTGAGTGCTTGTCAAATTTCAAAGGCTTGGATGGAGGATTTGTTGCATTTGGAGGCAACTCCAAAGGAGGTAAGGTTACAGATAAAGGTACTGTTAATGCAGGCAACATGATTTTCAATGATGTTTTGTATGTTGAACAGCTTAAGTACAATCTATTGAGTGTCTCTCAAATCTGTGACAAACAAAATATTGTTTTGTTTACAGATTCTGAGTGCATTGTCCTTTCAAAAGATTTTAAAATTCCTGAAAATCTTGTTTTACTAAGAACACCAAGAAAGGACAATGTATACTGTTTGGACACAGAACTTTTATCCAAATCAAATACTTTAAGCTGTTTGATATCCAAAGCATCATCCAATGAGTCTGCTCTTTGGCATAGAAGGACGTGTCACATGAACTTCAAGTCCATGAATGTGTTAGTCAAAAAGAATCTGGTAAGAGGTTTACCACAAAAGGAGTTCATATGTGATGATCATTGTGTAGCATGTCTTAAAGGCAAGCAACACAAAACTTCTCATAAGGCCAAAGAAGTAAATTCAATCTCATCTGCTCTTCAGCTTATTCATATGGATCTATTTGGTCCAACATCTGTTTTGAGTTTGAATAAAAGGGCATACTGTTTAGTTATTGTTGATGATTTCACCAGATTTACTTGGGTTTACTTTCTTAGGTCTAAAGATGAAACTGCTGAGCTAGTTAAGTCATTTATTCTTAAGATAGAAAACCAATCCAATTCAAAAAGATCAGATAATGGAACTGAGTTTAATAATCACATTCTAAGCAGTTTCTGTGAGTCCAATGGTATTGCTAGGCAATATAGTGCACCAAGAACACCACAGCAAAATGGTGTAGCTGAAAGAAAGAACAGAACATTAATTGAGGCTGCTAGAACCATGCTAGCTGATTCAAAACTGCCAATGACCTTTTGGGAAGAAGCAGTCAACACAGCCTGTTATGTTCTAAATAGGGTTCAGATTGTTCAATCACAAGGGAAAACTCCATATGAGTTATTCCATAATAGAATACCCTTAATAGCCTTTTTCAAGTCATTTGGCTGTCCATGCACCATTCTTCAAACTAAGACTCACTTAGGGAAGTTTGAAAGTAAGGCTGAAGAAGGTTTCTTTGTAGGATACTCATATCAAAGCAAAGCCTATAGAGTATATAACAGTGTGTCTAAAACCATTGAAGAAAGTGTCAATGTTGAATTTAATGAAAATACTGCTAATGTCAAAGGCACTGGTCCTGATTGGTTGTTTGATTTAGATTCACTAACAAATTCTCTGAGCCTTGTTGAGTATACTGCAGAAGCTGATGCAAACATGATTGAAGCTGTCAACGCAAATTCTCATGCTGTCAATACAAATTCTCATGCTGGTAGCACAAATGATCAAGCTGTTGGCACAAAGTTTCAAACTGCTGCAGATTCAAAGAATTGGGATGAGTATACAATTATACCACTTCTGTCATGTGACCCTCCAGGGGTTCTGAATGCTCCACATGATTCAAATCCAGATACTGAAGTGCAACTCCCAAGTCCTGAGAGAACTGTAGCAACTGTCAATTTTGCGTTTCAGGTTAGACACAGACCCATCTATTCAAGTTACCTTTTCATTACCCAATTGATTTCTTAGACTTAGAAATAGAAACATAAGTTGCAAACAATTAAGAAAATTCGTTAATTTGCATAGTTTTCTACGTTCGGCGCAGAATTTTCTGATAATTTTCATACAATGCCAGAAAATATAATTAATGGATAGACATAACAAGCTAATAATGATTCAAAATACAAAGACACATAATGTTGAATTCACTTAGTAATTAAAGCAAAAAAATAAGTAACAAAGTTAATCAAAGATTTGAAGAAAGACATCCGTATTGTGCCAATTTAACTAAAATAGCAACAAACTTATTAAAGTTTACATAAATAATAATAAATAAGAGAAACATAAATTTGAAACATAAAAATTTTATAAATATAAATTACACATGCTAAAAAGTTACTTATGTCACAAACTAGTAAGAAAATGAGCATAAACATTACTCTTTATGCACAAACAAGCAACCAACTCTTAAATACATATATTTACAACTTTATAAGCAAATAAATAAACAAATAAATCTGAATCCCACCCTTTAAGGTCCAGCCAAGAAAAAAAAAAGAAAAAAAAAAAGAAAAAGTGTGATTTTTTCTATAAAAATCACTTCAACACTCCATCTCTTCATCATTCTCATTCCACTCATTCTCTCTCTTGTTTCTCTCACTAAAACTCAGATTTTTCTCTCAAAAATCAGCAGAAAATTCAGCCATTAACACATTCATTTGGACTCTTCAAGTGTGAATCAAAAGGTACAAACATGTGTTCATGCATCTAGCATGAACACTACACTCAAACTTCATCTTTTTACAAGTTTTCTTGTTATTTCTCCTACTTTTTCTTTCATTTTTCTTCAAGAACGATTTTGTTGCTTGATGTTTGTAGATTAACCATAAACACATGTTAAATGTTGTAAAAGATGGTAATCCATGATCAAACCTAAGTCAAGAAACAAGAAAGCTCTTGAAAAGCTCAAAAATGGGCATGCATGGTAGCTTTATGGTTCAAACACTAAAAATCCCATACTCTTTTGAGTTATTTATGGGGTAAATGTGTTTTGAAGATACCTAACACCATTCCATGTTCAAAACTTGAGTTTAATCATCAATAAAGTCGGATTCAGAAGCATGCACATCAAGTTTTGTCAATAACTTGTATGCTGTTTGCTTGAAGATTTATGAGCAGATTATGACCCAACGTCAAATGGTCATAACTTGTTCATTCTTGACCCAAATGGGGTGATTCTTCTTCTGAAATTTAAGTTTATGAGTTAACTAACTAACCCAAGTGGTCTCATTCAAAAATAATGTGTATTCTGTTCTACACGATTTTTTAAAAACAAGTATACAGAATCATAAATCTGGACAGAAAGTTGGGTTGACTTTAAAACACCATATCTCACACATGCAAACTTAGATTTAGTTGATTCTTTTTCTGGAATAGTTTTATGGGTTAACTTTTGAACCCAAGTGGAATCAATCAAAATGATTAAGTTTATAGCCTCCTACTGTCCAAACAAGAAAGGTGTGCAGACAGCACAACCTTCTGGACACATATTTTTGTACGAATTTTTAAAAATACTAAATCTTCTTAATAAATTCTGAAATAATTATACAAAACATATAAGACATGGAAATAAAACCTGTATAATTTTCAGATCCAGAAAGTGGCTAAAAGTTAACTTTTTAGATCTCTAAAGTATACCAAAAAATCTGTCCAGAAAAGTAAATATTCTTGTTTTGTCTTTACATGTATTAATCATTGCACCTTTTGTTATAATGTAAGACAAACCCAAATTATTCTATTATATCCATATTGGTTATATAATAGATGTTTTACTTATAAGTTACTAAAATATCACATGTTATTTTACAAACAAAGGATCAAAATCAAAATAGTTAATTCTAACAACATTTGGCAATTGAATAGATTTATTAGAAATTAGACTTAAACATGCCTATTTAGACAAGAAACTTACCTAGAATCGTTTGCGTATTTTAGGAGGTAACTAGTGATTACATTCGAAGCTCGATTCAATCACATTGGACTATTGTGAGTATTCACGGCCCCCTTTTTACTGTAGTACGTTTTGGGGTGAAAAGCATGTTACTATTCATTTGAACTCTTAATGCACTTTCAAACTCGTTTATGACAATGCATGCAAACATTTGTTATACCAACTTGTTATGCATTCGAACATGATTACGATGCATGCAAACACTTGTTATACAAACTTGTCATACATACAAACATGTTTATGCAAAGCAAACAAACTCTTGTTATACAAGCGTGATACATTTTATGCAATATGGTTGTTCTTACCAAACTTGATACATATGAACTCATACATTCGTTCATTCATTTTGGCATATTGGTCCGGATACAATTGTAGTCTTGTATGAGTGACAAACTAAACATTATGTAAGTCCACACGACAAACACACTACTCAGTTAACTCATTTTGATGAGCCGAATGATTCTTATGGATATCGATATTTGGTTGACGACCCACTCATGCGGTACTAGTGAGTGCATAATTATCATACATACATTTATGTGATTTTCACATCGTGGCATTCAAGTCAACATTCTAGGTTTGAGTAGTGGCTCATTACATATACATTGTGTACAACATTACCATTTGCTACAAAGACAAACATTTAACAACCATGACATATTGCAAATACATTGCGTTTTGAAATTGCTTATTTCATACAAAACCCGTGAACTCACCAACTATTTTATAGTTGACCCGTTTTTATGACATGCTTTTCAGGAAAGTAATCGTAAGTGGTACGTTGAAGCGTGATTGCATTCAAGTCGTGTGCTCATGAAGATTTTAATTTATTTGCAAATCAAACACTATTACTTATGTTTTTGGGTTGTAATCTTTAAACATATTTACTTTTGATGTATGGTGGCTGCTTTTGGAAAAAAATTTATTATGGTATGAATCTTGAGACTTATGCAATGATCACATTCACCGTTACATCTCGTGTTTCCGCTTTAGCGGGGTGTGACAAGATTAGCTCCAACACAAAGGGAAACAGTTCCAGATTCAAGTCAAGCTGTTCCAGAAGTTGAACCATCCACTGGTCCTGATGGAGATGATACAAACCTTGGATCTTCTTTTCAGACAGAAAGAGAGCATACACTCAGAGTTCACAAGTATCATCCTCTCAATCAAATAATGGGTGTTCCACGTACACCTGTGCAAACAAGGAAAATGGTTCAAAATGAGACTGCTGCTGCTGAACAAGCAGTTCCTAAATTCAGTCTAGCTGCTTTTGAACATGCCTATTTCATGTCTCAGCTAGAACCTAAAAAGGCATCAGAAGCATTGAAAGATTCATCCTGGATTGAGGCAATGCAGGAAGAGCTGCTACAATTCAAGATTCAGAATGTATGGACACTTGTTGATCTTCCTAAAGGAAAGAGAGCCATTGGTACAAGATGGGTGTTCAGAAACAAAAAGGATGAAAGAGGGATAGTCATCAAGAACAAAGCAAGACTAGTAGCACAAGGGTACACTCAAGAGGAAGGCATAGTTTATGATGATGTATTTTCTCCGGTGGCAAGAATTGAAGCCATCAGACTATTTTTGGCTTATGCAAGCTTCAAAGGTTTTAAAGTATATCAAATGGATGTGGAGTCTGCTTTTCTATATGGCACAATTGAAGAGGAGGTCTATGTGTGTCAGCCTCCTGGTTTTGAGGACTACAAGTATCCAGACAGAGTCTACAAGCTAGAAAAGGCTCTCTATGGACTTCATCAAGCCCCCAGAGCATGGTATGACACTCTGGCATCATACCTTCTACAGAATGGGTTCAAGAGAGGCACTCTAGACAAAACACTTTTCACAAAGTCCATCAAAGCTGAGATTTTGCTTGTAAAAATCTATGTTGATGACATCATCTTTGGCTCAACAAATGATTGTCTATGCAAAGAGTTTGAAGCATTAATGCACAAAAAGTTTCAAATGAGTTCAATGGGAGAACTCACTTTCTTTCTAGGGTTGCAAGTCAAGCAGAAGCCCACTGGTCTCTTCATCAGTCAATCAAAGTATGTTAAAGACATACTGGAAAAGTTTAGATATCAAGACACCAAAGTTGCAAGTACTCCAATGGATCCTCACAAACAGCTCCATACAGACAAAGATGGCATAGATGTGGACATTCATTTATACAGATCCCTTATAGGATCTCTTATGTATCTAACATCTTCTAGACCTGATATTATGTTTGCTGTCTGTGTGTATGCTAGGTTTCAATGCTCTCCAAAGGATTCTCTTTTGGTTGCTGTTAACAGAATCTTTAGATATCTCAAAGGCCAACCATATTTAGGCCTCTGGTATCCTAAAGACTCTCCTTTTGAACTAACAGCCTATTCTGACAGTGATTATGGAGGATGCAATATTGACAGAAAATCCACAACTGGTGGATGTCAATACTTGGGAACACGATTGGTCTCTTGGCAGTGCAAAAAGCAAACAACTGTCTTCACATCATCTACTGAAGCAGAATATGTAGCAGCTGCAAGTTGCTGCTCCCAAGTGATGTGGATTCAAAATCAACTGAGAGACTATGGTATGAATTTCCTATCCACTCCCATTTATATTGACAATTCAAGTGCAATTAGCATTGTACAAAATCTAGTGAAATTTCCCAAAACCAAGCATATAGAAATTAGATTTCATTTTATAAGGGATTGCAATGAGATGAAATTAATCCAAGTTACCAAAATTCACACTGATGATCAGTTAGCTGATCTATTTACAAAACCATTTGATGTAGGAAAATTCACCTTCCTAGTATCAAATATTGGTATGGTTAACATGGATTAATTTGCTTTTCTGTGTATATATGCTTGATTAAGGGGGAGTCACTGTTTCATTAAACAGTCGCCTAATTTTCAACTAACAGCTTGAGTATCTTATCAAGCTGCTAGTTCATTTTCTCGAACTGTTAGTTGTTTCACTTGATTTGTCAAAGTGTGCAGGGTAATATGGTCATTTCCATAAGTGTGTGCGCGGGTTTAGATATTTTCAAAACCTTTAAAGGTTCCAGTTTCGTTCTATTGTAACTACCAGTTGCAAAATATCTTCTTGAACCCTTCTTGATTCTCTGTAACCATTCACACGCACATCACTCAAACCCTAAAATCTCCAATTGATCTTCAATGGAGTTCGTCAAAGAACATAACTGTCTTCCCTACTCTCTCAAACATGCTGATCTTGAACTGTTCCATGACATGATGGAATTCCTTCGAAGTTCTCATATCCATCATGCCCTCAATATCAATCCCACCATATACATCTCACATATTCAGCAGTTCTGGAACCGTGCTTCTGTAAAAACCATCAATGGAGTCTCTTCTCTGATATCCAAAATCGATGGTACTATCATCACAGTGACTGAGGATTCGATTCGACAACATCTGCATCTTCAGGATGCCTCAGGTATAACAGACCTATCCCTTAATGAGTTACATACTGGTCTTTATAATATTGGATATAGGAGTCCTGCTGATTCTTTTACTTTCTTTAAAGCACATTTTCTCCTAAATGGAAATATCTTGTGCACATTATTCAGCAGTGTATTAGCCCTAAAAGAACTGGTTGGTCTGAATTTTCATCAAACATTGCCACTGCCTTGGTGTGCTTTTCAACAGGCCAACAGTTCAATTTTTCAAATATGATTTTCCAGGGGATGTTTAGGCATCATTCCCTAAAGAATGGGAAATTTTTGATGTATCCTAGATTTTTAGCAGAGTTAATTGCAAAAACTTGCACAAATTTTAATATACATAAGAAGATACATGTTTCCCATAGGCACTCACTATCTTCTATTAAAAGGCTTTTAAAGCCAAGTCCCAATTTTTTGAGTGTAGATGTCCCATTGCCTTCTGCAATGATGGGCATCATTTCAAGAAACAGAGGAGAGGGTCCTGAGCAGGCCCAGCCTAACACTACTGCTTCACCCCCAGGACCCCAACCCCCTCCTCATGATACCCAAATTCCTTCAGTTCCTTTTGTTAAGCCCTCATCCCCACTACTACTATATAAAAGGAAAAGAGGTCCAGGAGCTCCTTCCTCCTCAGCCCTCATACAAGAGCCAAATAACCCTGTGCAGGAGGACAATTCTGCACAGAATATCCAAAGGGAACCAATTGAGGTCACTCCCAACCTCATTCAGGAGGTGGACATCTCACCAGAGATTGTCCATATGGGTTCTGTGGTTGGCACTACTGTTGCTTCTGCACAAGAGCCACAGGACAGTGCCAACATCTCTAAGACCACACCCATGGCAACAGCAGGTGTGCAAGCTCCAGCTGGAAGTCCCCAGTACCAAGAACAGAGGGGCCCAGAGGTTTCTACTTCTGGTACTCATGCCAGTGATAGATCATAAGCACCACTTACGTTTGCTGATCTTGAGGCTAGTCTGCAACTCATGTTATTAACGGATCCTAAGCTGCAACCTGTTGTAGCAATGTTGGAATATCATCAGTCCATCATTGCTGCATAGGGGGCACAAATAATTGCACTCAGGCAGGCAGAAGCGGCTCAAAATCAAAGAATGGATTATCTCCATAAAGGGTTTACCCTCTGTGGGAATAAGATCATTCAATTAGAGCGTATGATTCAAACCCAAGTGGCAAAGGTTGTAGGTCCTCCTGACCAAACCAATGCTTCCAAAAAGGGGGAGAATCAGGAGATTCCTAAAGTAGTCCAAGCAGCTCCAACAGAATCAGTCCAAGCAGCTCCAACAGTTCAAGAATCTAGGCTAACAGTCTCAACAGCTTCTCGAGCTGTTAGCCTAGAAACTCAAGCTGCTTCTACAAAAGCAACTGGAGTTGTTATAAGAGAAGGTACTCAAGTTCCCATCAGTTCAGTCCAAGCTACAACTTCTGCTACAAAAGATAAGGGCAAGGGCATTCTTATAGAGTCTCCAAAGCACAAATTTTCTACCAAAGAAGCCCAGATTGCCTTTGATGCTGAGATTGCAAGAAAATTAGCAGAAGAACAAGATAAAGCTTTAGACCAGCAAACCCATGCCCCAATGAAAGATGATGAAACCTTAGGAGACTACCTAAGAGGGTTTATGGTCAAGCAAGGTGAAAGAAAAAGGAAGATGCCAACAGGGCACTCAAAGGCTGAGCATAGAAGATTTCTAATTAATTTTGCCTTTGCAGCTGGTATTCCAAAGAAGATGTCTCAGTCTATGAGCACAGAAAGGCTGCAAGATATCCATGATAAGGAAATGGAAAAACGTAAGGTAGCCAAAGTCTCCCAAGAAGTCCAAAGTTCAAAAGTTTCAGTTCAAGCTGCTGCCAGTGACCCTGCTCCTTCTGTTCAAGCTGTTGCTTCTATTCCTCAACCAGAGCCAATCTCACAAGCAAAGTTTGATCAGGTCAAAAAGGTGCTTTTTGAGCATCAGCTGCAACAAGTAATGGAGATAGAGAAGTCCCTTGACCAACATGATTTCTCAAAACCTCTTATTACTTACTGGTATGCTAAGCCAATGGATAACATTGACTTAAGATATCATTTTGTAGTAAGAAGAGAAACTGGTCCTGAGGAAGAGTATAAAAGCATAATGCATATGGCTCAAGGGATGACAAGAGATGAGCTTACAAGGATGTATCAAGTTGGGACTGCTACTCAAGTCAGATCTTCTCTCCCACAAGTAAAGCAAGCTATTAAAGATCTACAAAGCATTTTTGATCCAGAGTCAATAAGGAAGGATATAGAAGATGCCAAGGAGATGAAAGTTGTACAAGTTGATCTGTTTGTCAAATCAAAGACTTACAGAATCAAGTTTGCAAATGGATCCTGCATATTCTTAAATTTTGAATTCTTTGATCTTCCAAAGGCTATGCTACTTCAAATGAGGTCTGTAAGAATATACTGTGATAGAGACGATTTGAAGAGAGAATTTTTGAAGGCTGTCAATCAGAAACTTGCACAGTTGTAAGTTTTTGAAAGCCTTGGTTTGTAAATAACAGTTAACTTATTTTATTTCCTTATTTGTATAGAACTTAAAGTCTTGTGTAAAGAATTTAAGTTAGGGGGAGATTGTTGGGAAATATTCTAAGTAAGTTCAAACTGTTAGTTAGACTTCTCAGACTGTTAGTAGTTTTTCTATGTAAGTACAAAGTTCATGCTGTTAGTTGAAGAATCTCAAGCTGCTAGTGTAAAAGTTCATGCTGCCAGAGTAATTTCACTCAAGCTGTCCTGCTCAAACTGCTAAGAGATTCAAGCTGCTCAACGGTTTCATAGACAGAAAGTGTTGATATTCAGGAAAAGATATCTACACAAAGATTCCAGCATATCTACTATCAGAGAAGTCAGAGTCCTTCAAGGAAACAAATCAGAAAGCAGTATAAATACATAGAATAGGTTTTTCTATTAAAAGAAGAAGTTTCTGCATATTCAAGTCTGTATTTTTGCTTTTTTGTTTAAGTTTTCATAAGCCTCTAAGGTTGTAAAAACCCTAAGAACAATTTGTGTTATTCGTCTAATCAAACAGATTAGAGGTGATTGTAATCATTCTGATTCAGCAATACAAGCAGTTTTGATTATTACTTGTGTTTATTTGTTATTGATTCTGAAAGCTTTTATCAAAATAATTTAGTGTTATTCCGCAAACTTCTTAATTAGACTTTGATTGAATACAAGATTATTGGTTTACACTCTGATCAATTCAAATCAGTTAATCTTAGGTAGTTAAGTTTAGATCCTGACACGGTATGGACACTACGAGTTTCTGGTGATGTCGTTCGGTCTTACAAACGCGCCGGCTACTTTCATGGATCTCATTAATAGAGTTTTCCGGCTAATGCTCGACAAAGTTTTCATCATTTTTATTGATGACATTTTGATTTATTCGAATACCGAGGAAGAAAATTATGTGCATCTTAGAGAGTTGCTGCGAAAAGAGCGACTTTATGCCAAATTCTCTAAGTGTGAATTCTGGTTGTGGTAGGTATGTCTCAACATTTGATAAGATTACAGTCCGTAGCTCCTAAAACTCAATTATGAACACCTATTAACATCGAAATCTTATCAATTCATTAGATCCAGTTCTTAGGGCACGTGATATCTGGTGTTGGCATTTTCGTTGATCCAACAAAGATTGACGTTATCCAGAACTGGAAGTCTCCACATAATGCCTCAGAAATTTGAGTTTTTTGGGATTGGTTGGTTACTATCATCGATTCATAAAAGACTTCTCTAAAATCACAGTTCCACTCCAAAACTCACACGTAAGAACGCAACTTTTATTTAAGAAGAAGAACAATATGTGGCCTTCGAAACATTGAAGAAATTATTAAGTGTGGCACCAGTGTTGGCCTTGCCTAAGGGAAATGAAGACTTTGTGGTCTATACTGATGCATCAGGCATAGGTCGGGGAGCAGTATTATTGCAGCGAGGAAAGGTTATAGTCTACGCTTCGAGACAACTGAAGAATCATGAAAAAGATTACTCTACACACGACTTGGAGCTAACAGCTGTAACTTTCGCTTTTAAGCTTTGGAGACATTATTTGTATGGGACTAAATGTCAGCTCTACACTGACCATATAAGCTTAAAATATATATTAAGTCAGAAGGACTTGAATATGAGACAACGTCGATCTATGGAGCTGATAAAAGATTACGGTTGTGAGATTTTGTATCATCCTGGAAAGGTGAATGTAGTCGCTGACACTTTAAGTCGGAAAGTATATACTAAGGCTTACTCTTATGCCTTAACCTCTACTGTGCTGACATCAACACTTATTGACGATGTAAGGGTTGCTTAGATGGAAGCATTAAAAGAGGAGAACGTTAAGGATGAGAATATCATAATTCAACTGCCACTTATGCAAGATGATGGTCAAGATTGAAAGGTGAGTATGGAAGAATATGGGTCCCTAAATATGGAAGTATGCATCTGGAGGAAGCTCACCAGTCTAAGTTCTTGATTCACCCTGGATTACAAAGATGTACAATGATGTAAAGGCTGACTTCTAGTGGCCAAGGTTGAAAAAAGATGTTGGGCAGTATGTGGAGAAATGTAGAACTCGCTGATTGGTCAAGGCCAAGCGTCACCCTATGATAGTATGCAACTGCTTCATGTTCCAGAATGGAATTGGGACCATATTACTATGGACTTCATAACAAAGCTACCGAAAACTTGCCGTCAACATGATTCATCTGGGTCATTGTTGATAGGTTGACCAAATCTGCACACTTCATTCCTATCAGAGAAACTTATTCGTTAGAATGCCTAGCTCAAATCTACATGAATGAGATCATCACAAGACATGGAGTACCTAAATCTATTGTTTCTGACTGAGACTAAAGATTTACTTCCAACTTTTGGGCTGCATTTCAAAAAGGTCTTGGTACTCGCATTGCTATGAGTACAGCTTACAAACCACAATCGGATGACCAGAATAAGAGAACAATATTGACTTTGGAAGATATGCTAAGAGCCTGCATCATGGATTTGGGTGGAAATTTGGATGATCACCTTCCTTTGGTTTAGTTTTCTTACAACAACAGTTACCATTCAATGACAAAGATGTCATTGTTTGAGTTTCTGTATGGAAAAAAGTGTAGTTATCCAACTTGTTGAAGAGAAGCAGGTGAAACTCCTTTTACCGGTGTTGCACTATTAAAAGAAACGAATGAGAAGATTCAGTTGATCAAACAGTTTATGAAAACAACACAAGATAGACAGAAGAGTTATCATGATCATCGACATAAGGCGATTGAGATCTAGAAGGATGACTGGGTATACTTGAAGGTTTCTCCAATGAAAGGGGTTACAAGATTTGTAAAGCGGGGAAAGCTATCTCCTCGATTTGTTGGACCATTCTGTATCATCGAGAAGATTGGAAACTAGTCGTATCATCTACGGTTACCCGAAGAAGTATCTGGTGTGCATCCAGTTTTTTCATGTGGGATACCTATGAAAGAGTCTAGTGCCCGAAAGAAAACCATGGACTAATCATAAGAAAATACAAGTCGATGAAAGGCTCCAATATGTTGGTGAGTCAGAGTTCATTTTGGAGACTAAGTTTAAAAAGGTAAGAAACAAAGAAGTAAAAAATGGTACTTGTAAAGTGGAAGCATCACTGGGTAGCTAACCATACTTGGGAACCAGAAAAAGACATGAGAACAAAGTACCCAAGTTTGTTTAGAGCAATATAACTTTGCGGACGAAGTATGAGCGTGGTGGAGTCCATGCTGTAACATCCCTGTTTTCGAATTATGTGTAATGAAACAATTAAGTTTTGATTTGTGTAATTTTAAGGATTGAGATTAAGGTTTAATTAATTCAAACAATATGTGTTGGAATTTTTGTAAGAATTACGAAATTTAGATTAAATAAGAAATAAATGATGAGGAATCATCATTGTTGTTGGAGTGAAAATTCAAGGAAGCAGATATTTAAAAGATGAACGCCGAGTGGTGTTAAAAATAAATAATGAAAATAATTAAGATGTCATATGTGAAAATGTGGAAGTATAAGTCAAGGGGGGTATTGTGCAAACATTGCAAACTTGAATAAAGCAAAAAAAGGATGAAAAAACACATGATGACCGTTCGTTATCATGAACACCCACACACACTCTCTCTAAAAGAAAACATACTCACGGCTTCCCATCTCTCTAAAGATCGAAATCAAGATTTTTTTGGAATTAGGTGCTGAAAATCTGAAAATACGTTGCTTAGAAGAAGCTATAACTACTGCAACCATCGATTTGAGGTAAGAATCACTCAAATTTGTGTATTTAAGGGTTTATCAGTTTCGTTTTTAGCATGAACCTAATTGAAGATTGATGCTAACATTGTTAATACATGTTGTATTTATAAGTTGGAATGTTAAAATCGAGTTATAGGCAAGATATATGCAAGATTTCAGCTTCCGATTCAACTCATAAGTATGATTTTAATCTTAATATGTGTTTTAGTGTGTGTGTGTGTGTGTGTGTGTGTGTGTGGGTGATGCACAGTGATGAATATGGCATATTTGTTTTGCTTTTTGTGTTAAAAATGTTAAAAGGATGTTAAATAATAAGTTATAATGGTATTTTGGATTGTGTACTGATAGATTCAATCACAGGATTGGTAGAATATGAATGAGTGAAAAATCTAGGAAATTTATGAACTGTTAAGTGATGAACTTCAGATGAGAAGTTTGGATGACATGAATTTGGATTATGAGAACATAAGTGTGAACTTCGGATCTTGCAAAGTTCGGAACATCCGAACTTTGGATGATAATTTGAAGTTGTTAGCCCTAAAATAGTGTGCAATTAAATATAATAAAATTCTAGGTTTAATTTGCAAATAGGATTAGTTTACTTTGTGGGGAATCTCAATTTCCTAGACTTTGAGGGAAGTGTTTGGAAAAACCCCCAAAGTAAGCTTACATATAAATAATCTTGTTCTCCTAGGGTTTTAAAAAAAAGCCTCCAAGAAGCCTCCACCTAAGTGTGTGTTTTTTAGAGTGTGAAAGTTCATAGAGATCGAGTGTCTAAAATTCTCTCTTGTAATCTTCATATTCTTAACAAATCGTTTGGTTTTATGTGTTTGAGTGCAAAATATACTGAGAATTAAAGTTGTCAGAAGTGATAAATTTTCTATCATTAAAAAGGATAGGGCATACGAACTTTGGGTCATGAGGATATCCGAACTTCGGATCATGTGTTAAAAAAATTTATAAAGTTGAGAATTTTAAGGATGAAACTTTGAACCATCTAAATTTTGGATCATGCAAACTTCGGATGTGGTTCGAACTTCAGATCACTTTTGTGCAATTCAAAGTTGAGTTTTTGAAAACTTATGAAGTGAACGAAAACTGATATGAGAAAATATACATTGACTAAATAGGATTTTGTGGTCTTGACTAACACACATTGAAGTATAAATTGTGGTTAAAGACCGTTTTGATAAGATTAAAGCATATTGGTATTGTGTAAGACCCTGTGGAAGTCTTCCAGGGCATCTTTGCTAACGTAAAACCACTGTGAGTGATACATTACTATTCTAGCATTTATTGTTATTTCATTCACATACATGATGGCATGTTCCTGTGGTTCATATATTTCGTTTGGCACTCTGATATGATTTATTGTTAATGATGCACACTTGTACTTGATATATTATAAACATGTAGCCAACGTTCGTTTGAAAGTACATCTTTTAGTACATGCTTTGACATGATGATAGATTCATAATTTGGTGTGACTTGAAGACAATTTGATGATTTCATTTGTTTGTAGAAGTTCTTGTTATGTGTATATATGTTTTCATTGATTTAATCACTAATGGGAAGAATGATAGGAACATTAATTGTCATGAAAACAATAATATTCATTGGTATAGGGACTTAATGTGTAAATATTGTAAAGTTAGGAAAATTAGTATATATCACTTTTTAATTATAGAAATTGTTCTCTCAAGTGTAATCAAAGTGAAGCATTCAATAATATGTTAGATTTATGTGCACATTGTATATGATCCACTAGATCTTGGATTATTAAGGTTAAGCAATCAGACAACCTGAACTTAGATAGTGGTTGTTTTGGCCACATGACAGGTTGCAAAAGCCTGTGGCTGATATCATGCCTGATTCAAACCTAAAGGTCTCTTTTGGTGATAATATCTAAGGATCCATAGAAAGGTATGGCACTTTCAAAGCTAATACAATCTTTTTCAACAAAGTAGCCTATGTGTCTGCACTAAAGCACAACCTTATAAGCATTAGTCAACTATGTGATGCTGGCTAGAAGTTCAAGTTTGATGACACCAGGGTGTCGTATTGATTCCTAAAGACAAGTTATGTTGTGTGCACAAAGAAAGAAAGGGGTAGACATTATGGACATGAGTTCTGCAGACCCAACAACAAAGCCTTGCTTTTTATGAAAAACAAATGTAGATTTAACTGGTTAAGCCCCAAAAAAATATCAACAAACTTTGTAAAAAAGAGTTGATAACAGGGGTGCCATCTTTAACCTTTGTTATAGACCAATACATGCCTTAACTGGTTATGTCACAAAAAAAGTCAACAAAACTATGTAAAAAAGAGTTGATAACAGGGGTGTCTTCTATAACCTTTGTTAAGGATAAACTCTTTTTGCCATGTGAGAAGGGTAAACACAAAAAATTATCCATTGAGTCAAGCATAATTTCTAATTTGATTTGCCTCTCTTATTAATCCATATGGACTTGTTTGAGCCTGTTAATACCCTAAGTCTAGGAGGTAGAAGATACAATCTAGTAGTGATTTATGAGTTCTCCACGTATACATGGGTGTTTTTCCTAAAGACCAAAGGAGATGCTGCCAAAGAAATTATTGGATTTGTCAAAAAGATGAATATCCTGAACTCTACCTAAGTCAACTAGATTAGAAGTGATCATCTCATTGAGTTCAGTAACAATATTGTTGAAAACTTCTGTGAAAAGGATCTCTCAAAACTTCTCAACTGTCAGAAATCCTCAACAAAGTGGAGTTGTTGAAGAAGAAATAGAACTCTTATAGAAGCTGCTAGAACAATGACGTGAGCATCGAGTCTCCCACCTTTATTTTGGGTAAAAGTTGTCAACACTACCTATTTTGCTCAAAACAAGTCACTAGCAATGAGAAGGTTTAACAAGACTCCCTATAAACTTCTCAAACAGAGGAAACCCTATATAAGCTTCTTTCATTTGTTCTGATGCCTTTGTTTCATTTTTAATCAAACGGAACAACTTTCTAAGTATAAACCAGAAGCAAATATAGGCGTCTTTGTTGGATGCTCTTCTATATCCATGGCCTAGAGAGTGTGAAACCTTAAAAAGAAGGTGATTAATGAATCTATCAATGTAACAATTGTAGAATCTTCTGGTTCACCTCCTCAAGTGTATCAAGAATTTGTTTTTGAAGATTTCAATTTTGATGACTTTCTACATCACAAAATTGATGAAGACTCCAAAGCTTCCACTTTGCCCATAGTGGAACCTCTTATCCATGATGAGTATAATGATGAGGATGTTAGTACACCCTATGTGAATCACGTATCGATATTGTTCCCATTCCCTGTCCATTACCTCTCAATGTTGATCTTCCTGAATCTTCAAGTGGATATGTTCAACACTTGTGTCACTACCTCCTCTAGTGAGTAATTTATGAACACTGATGTGTCTTGTGCTCAAGGTGTATACTCTACAAAACCTGTGGAAGATGTAGCTTGTAATGAAAATCAAGAAGAAGAGTCTACTTCGAAGCACGGAGGCTAGCACGGTGATAGACGAACAACGGATCGTCCCAACACGATGATTCTCTCCAGACGAAACTCTCTTTTTTCTTTTGTTTTTCATAAATAAGAATAAGATAATGAAATAACCTATTACCTTACTATAAAAGGAAAGAAATTCTACTTAGCTACTAATCTTACTATAAAGAGAAAAAAAACTAAGAAAAATTTTTCTAAGGTCAAATTACTCAGGATTACGCATTACATTCAGTTGAACTAACAACTCAAAATGTGACTTATCAAAAGCTTTGGTAAATATATCAGCATTATTATCTTCCATTGCCACTTTTACCAGCTTAATTAAGTTCTTTTCAGCACAATCACGTATAAAATGGTGTCTTATGTCTATGTGCTTGGTTTTACTGTGTTTAACTGGATTATTGGTTATAGAAATAGTAGACTGGTTATCTATCCTAATAGGAGTATGAGTATAAGTCAAACCGTAATCCCGCAATTGTTGTTGTATCCACAAAACCTGTGAACAGCAACTACCAGCAGCAACATATTCGGCCTCACACGTTGACAAGGCTACCGAAGTCTGTTTCTTGGATTGCCAGGAAATGAGTCTCCCTCCAAGGAACTGACAACCTCCAGTTGTTGACTTTCGATTCAAGCTGCAACCTCCATAATCAGAATCCGTGAAAGCTACCAATTCCATATCACCATCCGCGTGATACCAAAGACCCAGCTTCGGTTTCGACTTAAGGTATCGTAGAATCCGCTTCACAGCTTTCATGTGCATCTCCTTTGGATTAGCTTGAAACCTAGCACAAATACACACAGCAAACATTATGTCAGGTCTAGGATCAGTTAAATACATAAGTGATCCGATCATGGCCCGATATAAAGTCGGATCCACATCAGTATCACTTTCTGTACCCGGTCCGAGATTATGATTCACTTGAATTGGTGTGCTAAAATGAGCAGTCAACTTTGTCCCCTCCATCCCGAAGCGCTCTAAAATATCGTAGACATACTTCGTCTGATGGATAAACATACCCTCCTTCCTCTGTTCAACTTGCAAACCTAGAAAGAAGTTTAACTCACCCATAGCACTCATCTCAAACATAGACTTCATCACCTTCTCAAAGTCTTTGCACATCTGCTAGTCTGATGACCCGAAAATGATATCATCGACGTACACTTGTACCAAGATGTAATGTTCACCTTTCCTTTTCACAAACAACGTACTATCAATTCTCCCTCTTTCAAATCCGTTGTCTAAAAAATGAGTAGATAGTGTCTCGTACCACGCCCTTGGTGCTTGATGTAGTCCATACAAAGCCTTATCTAAACGATACACTCTGTCTGGATACTTCGGATCTGTAAACCCGGGCGGTTGTTCCACATACACCAGTTCCTTCACTTTGCCATAAAGAAAGGCACTCTTTACGTCAAGCTGATAAACCTTAAAGCCTTTGAAGGAAGCAAAAGCTAGAAACAACCGGATTGCCTCAAGCCTTGCTACTGGCGCAAATACTTCATTGTAATCGACTCCTTCCTCTTGGTTGAAACCATTTACCACAAGTCTTGCTTTGTTGCGAGTCATTATACCCCGATCATCTCTCTTGCACTTAAAAACCCACTTGGTTCCTATTGCAACTTCTCCTTGAGGTAATGAAACTAACTCCCACACTTCAAGTTTCCTGAATTGTGACAGTTCTTCCTGCATCGCTTAAACCCAAGAATTGTCCTTTAGTGCCATTTGCACATTCTTCGGCTCTACTTGCGAGATGAAACATGAATACAGGAAAGTGTGAAATGCCTCGGAGTCATTGATCATCGAGAACAACACTGTGTTGTTATTCAAACTATTCCTAGTCCTCACACCAGCATTAGGATTTCCTATGATACTTTCAACTGGACGATCCTTATTAATCCTCGATGTTTCTATATCATCAACCCTGAGGTTATCTCCTAAGTTTGATCCTATCTCGCCTAACGGGGGAACAACTTCAGACTCTACGTTTTCTTCCTCATGAACACTGTCTTCAGAATTAGAATTTGTAGTCTGATTTTCATTTGCAGGCAAATCATTCTCTGCTGGAGATCTCTCTTCTGTCGTTGTAGGCTCAGAAGTTGATGGAAAGGTCGTCCTCGGAAAACTTTGACCCTCGTCATTCAGATTTAATGACGACTAGTCCTGTTCGATTGTACCTGCATTTCCATCCAAAGGAATGTTAAATGATTCAAACAGTTTGTCATAATCAAAAATCCATTCCGGACCAGTTTGGGGTTCATGTGTATAACTTGTTACATCAATATTATACACAATCTCTACTGTACCATTTGTTTTATTAAAAACCCTTTTATTTGGTGAGTTAGGCACATAACCTAGGAAATAATCTTCGTCAGCCTTTTCACCAAACTTAGGTTGATGTTTTGTTTTCATTAACGTACATGGTACCCCAAATGGTTCGAAGCCAGTTAAATTCGGTGGCCTTTTATTCAAATCTTCATAACAGATTTTGTTCAGTGATTTAACAGTAAGGACCCGATTTAAAACATGACAGGCGGTATTCACTGCCTCCCCCCAAAACATGGTAGGAAGCTTTAAATCCGAGAGCGTGGTCCTTGCTGCCTCAATCAAAGTCCTGTTTTTCCGTTCTGCCACCTCATTTTGTTGTGGCTCATAAGGTGCACTAAATTGATGCACTATGCCCTTTGATAGGCAATATAGACCAATTACTGTGTTTTTGAATTCTGTTCCGTTATCACTCCTGATACGTTTTACCCGCGTCCCGTAGGAGTTTTCCACTTGGTCTAAGAACCTGATTAGCTTGGCAGCTGTCTCGTCCTTCGTACCTAAAAAGAAAACCCATGAAAATCATGAGTAATCATCGGTAATAACCAAACAGTACCAACTACCACCTATTCTCCTTTTGTTGATTGGTCCGAAGAGGTCCATATGCAACAAATCAAAAGTGGCAGCTATAGAGTTCTGAGTCTTGGACTTGTGTGACTTCTTGTGTTGTTTGCCTTTCTTGCACAGTACACACTTTTCTCAGGTGCAAGTGTGCCATGCGTCTGTGCCATAAAACTGATTCGGTCTCTGAAGCTTTAGATAGAAGACATATTGGTCCCATCGAAGATTCCGGTTTATTCATGTCTAGCATGTACAGGTCATTCTTCCTTGGGGCCCTCATCAATATCCACTCTTCAGGTACTCTGAATCCCGGTTTCAGCACTAAGGCCTAAATGTCAGTGAAAAGTACTGAGTTCTTCTTATCACAGATTTGAGATACACTAATGAGATTGTGAACCAGTTTAACAATGTGATAAACTTGATCCAGTTTGATAGTCCCATTAGTGACCACTCCAGTATCGGTGATATTTCCTCCTTTATTACCAGCGAATGATACAAATCCCCTATTCCCTCCCTTGAAGTCTGTGAGCAGACTTCTTTCCCCAGTCATGTGCCTAGAGCAACCACTGTCAACGAACCACTTGTTGTTTGGACCTGTAGTTATGTCCTGCACATGAAAGAAAAGAAGTTAGTTATCACGGGGAACCCAAGCCATAACTGACTTGGTAATACCATTCTCGTCCACATACTTGAACTCTTTCAAATACCCATCTCTCCTTTCAGGTGACTTGGGTGTTTGATTTAGAGCCTGTTGTGGTGCAGAGTGACTTAAGTTCACTCTCCGCCTTTGTGTAGGCATTTGCTGTGGAGCTCTTGAATAATTTCGATTATAAGGCATTTCCGAGTGATATCCTTGAGCTCTACCTGGTGTTTGATGTTTTACAGGAATGTGTGACCTAACCGGAGTGTAAGATCTTCTAGGTGTAGTACTCCTATAACTTTGTTGCGGTCCTGACCTAGATTGATTAGGGACTCTATTCGGTGAATTAGTCCTAATCACTTCGTTTGGTCTACCTGACACAGGTGTTTGTTTCACAGCAGATTTTGGTGTGGCTTGCACAATTTTCTCGGTATTTTGAGAACCACTTGTGCTTGCTACACTTGAAGAAGGTTTATGTTGTTCCGGCTTTCCATTTTTAGGTGTAGTCTCTACCTTCCTATGTGGACAACTAGAAGCAACATGTCCCTTTTCATGACATCTAAAACACAACATTTTATCAATTAACTTCTTATGTGTGCCCTTTGATTTAAGTGTCTCACTAGTGTCATGTTCTTTTGTCTCAACTACAGTGACTGTTTCCTCTTGCTGATTATTAAAGTCAAATTTGGCTTCTCCTACAAGCTTATCACTAGAGGATGGCACAAATTTGACCTTCTTAATCTTGACATTATTACTAGTCACCTTAGTTTCTTTATCTTTAACAATTTCAGACACAGGTTCAGATGCAACCTCTGATTCAACTGGTTTATCAGTCTTATCCTGAGGCTGAGGTACATAGTTATCATTGAAAGGTGGAGGACTCTCATTATACCCTAATCCTACAGGTTTCTTAGACTGACGTTGTACATCTAAGATCTTCCCTAGGTTCAGTGATGAGTTCCTAAACTTTTCCAGTTTACTATTCACCTCGGCCACCTTAACCTTAGATTCAGCTAGCTCTACCTCTTTGAACTTAAGCTCTTTGGTCAATGCCTCAACATGTTCGTACATTAGTTCTATTCTAACACACTGCTCACTCAGCTTGTATTTTAGAATATGACATCTTGTGCATCTGCCTTAAGCTTATTCCTAAGGTCTTCCTTTATATCTAAGAGGCTAGCATTGTCCGATTTTAAAGATTCATTTTGAGCAGTTAGATTATTATGTGATTCTAGCACTAAGTTTAATCTATCATTAGATGTAGCACACAAAGAACATAAATCTTGAAATGTAGAGAAGTGCAGAATTACCTTTGCGTGATCAGATTCCACATTGGCCATCTGTGCGGCGAACTCCAGATTCGTCTGATCTTCTGACTTTTCTACCAACATAAGACTTGTATTACTTTGCTCTTTGTTCTTTGTTTCTTCCGCTACTCCGACACTTCCAGTCTCCGTTACTTCAGCCATAAAGGCTCTAGCGTTGGACTCTGGATGCGTACTCCAGTCGTATGTTCCATCGAGCTGTCTGTCAGATGTGACATTGGTTAACAGACCAGCTATGTTTGCCTGATTGCTCGATCTACCCGGTTGATATCTCCCTTGAGACTGATTCTGGTGTTGGTTCTGGTAGTTCTCAATTTTAGGTCTTTGACATTCTCTAGCGAAATTTCCTAACCCTTGGTAGTTGTAACACTTAACTTTGGATTTATCAAACCTAATCTTATTGTTACTGACATTGAGATTTCTGCCCGTCCTCTTGATGAATCTCTTGACTCGCTGAGTCACCATGGCCAGTTGCCATTGCAGATCCATCTCCTCTAAATCATCAGGGTCCACCTGATCATAATCTTCATCCCATAGCGCAGGATCGTTGATTTTCCCTTGAACGCAATTGCCATAGGCGGCCACAAATGAAGCCAACAGATTTAGATGGTCTTCAGTTGATTTTGCGCTCATCGGCATCTTTGAGTATCCTTGAGATGTTGATGCAGACTGAGTTGGCTTGTCTTCCATTCTAGAGAACCCTAAGAAAGTGTGGGTCACTGAGTCATCTACTTCAACCGGAGTCGATGTTTCACCCGTAAAGAATATGCTGTAGCCGTCTTCAGGTCACTTGCCCCTGAAGGTTTGAACTTTCCAAAATACATATCCGGATCTTGTACTTGGTCATAATCCCGTTCCTTTTTCAGCAATTGAAAATTATAGGTCCTCAGCGTTCCTATGACTTTTTCTAGAGTTAGAGTCTCAAACTTTTCTTCATCATGCTTTATCAGCGCCACATACATCTCCCATTTGGCTAGTAAAGCATCTAGAATTTTTACAATCTTCTCTGACTCACGATACTCGACATCGTGGTTGTCTAACTCAGTCAACAAATGATAGAACCTAGTAATGGTCTCATCCAGCTTTTCGTTTTTCAACGCCTTGAAAATAGCGAACTGCTGCTTGAGCATTTCTATTCTATTTTTCCTAACCCTTGGATTACCTTCACACCTTTTCTCCAAAGCATCCCACAACTCTTTTGCTGTTCGTTGATTGCGAAATGTGTGCAAGATCTCCTGAGGTAAAGTCATTCTAATGATCGATAATGCACGGTTCTCGGCCTCATAGAGCTTATCATCATCCTTCATCATTTGATATGACAAGACTCTTTGACGTCCTTCAACCTCTGTTGTAGGTGGAACGTATCCCTCATCGATACAAATACACATTCTCATATCATTGAATCTAGCGAAGTTGGCGAACCTATCCTTCCACCAATAATAATCCTCCAATTTCATCAACTTTGGTGGAAAATTTGTTTTTCCGACCTCATGGTCTATCTCAATAAACCTTTGTAAACTTGTCATTGTTTCGAAAATTTTTGAATTTAAAACTTAATTAATTTAATTCGAAATTAATTTAAATTAGCTCTTTCGAACTTGAGGAAGTTCGAATATAATTTATTTTAAATTTGTTTGGAATTTAATTCGAAATTAAGTTTGAACTTCAACTAAAATCGAAATAAGGACAAATTCGAAGGTTTATTAAATTCGAAAACCTAAATTCGAATTTAATGAAAATTCGAAACTGAGCAAATTCGAATTAAGTAAACTCGAATCAAGCCCTAAAGAAATTCGAAAGGAGCGTATTTTTCTGACAAACTCGAATTTTGAGTAAACCCTAATACCCCCTTGATATTCGAGCGCCGCAAGTTCGAAAAACGGCTAAAAGTTCGAATTTTTCAACTTTTCAGATTAAACCAAACTTTTTAGGATTAAAAACACTGATTTCGATCAAAAAAGATGAACTTTTCTGAACTTTTTCCAATATTTTACTTGAAAAACTCGAAATCTATTCAAAGACGTGATTTTGACCGTCCAAAACGTCAAGAAGCCACAGATGTTACTTGTGAACACGAAGAACACCCCGAACACCCTAATGGCTTTGATACCACTTGTAAGGTCTGCTCTCTACGAATCTTATCTTGACGTGACACCTTCCGACGAGTGCGGAATCCTCGTTAGTGGCTTGACGGAAAGACCACGCACACTGAAACACGGAGACTAGCACGGTGATAGACGAACAACGGATCGTCCCAACACGATGATTCTCTCCAGACGAAACTCTCCAAATACTAGCAAGCTCGAGATCGCCCTTTTGCTTAAACTCTCTAAAATTCTGCAAAAGTCACATAATTAATCGAGTTAACCCTTAATTATACTGACTGGTTCGACTTTGTCTAGGACAAGTTCGAACATGGCCCAAGGCCTTTTTCGAACTTGTCCTCTTAACAAATTCGAATCTGACTTCAAACTTATGTTTGAACTTATCTTTGAACTTTATGTTTGAACTTATCGTAATACGTTACCCTAAGTTCAAACATACAGACAATCAATATCAAACACACATAATCAAACATATATCAGACACTTGTTAATATTCAATAGCAAGTAAATTGACTTACACAAAATGTTATTTATACTTAGACTGCTATCGTCATACAGGATGCACTAACAATGTTGATCTTCTTGAATCTTCAAGTGGATATGTTCAACACTTGTGTCACTACCTCCTCCAGTGAGTAATTTATGAACACTGATGTGTCTTGTGCTCAAGGTGTATACTCTACAAAACCTGTGGAAGATGTAGCTGGTAATGAAAATCAAGAAGAAGAGTCTGCTTCGAAGCATGATCCTAAGTGATCAGATGCCATCTGAATGAGTAGATAATTCGTGACATAAATAAAGGCAGGCAAACAAGAAATGATACACTTTGCAACTTTCTTATAGCTTTTTCAAATCACTAATGGAGCCCAAGATGATTGATGAAGCTTTAAAAGATGTCAGCTTGATCACTGCCTTCACAAATGGTATTCAATAATAAGATGGATGAGCAAGGTCATGTTATTAAAAACAGTGCAAGGATGGTTGCTCAAGGGAGGTATATACAAGAAGATGGTATAAACTATGATAAAACATTAGCTCTAGCGGCCAGGGTTGGAGCAATCATATATTCATATCCTATGCTTCCCTTAAGAGTGTAAAGGTATTTCAGATGGATGTAAAGAGTGCATTCTTGGATGAGAAGCAACAAGAAGAAGTACATGTCAAGCAGACCTCAAGCTCTCAAGATGATCAGCGTTCAATTATGTCTATAAGTAGAACAAGACATTGTATGGACTAAAACAAGCCCCTAGAGCCTGGTATTGACACTCTTACTGATTTGCTTATGAGTAATGGTTATTCAAGAGGTAAAGTGGATAATACATTACTGTAACATCCCTCTAATAGATTAGCTTAATTTTAGCCTAAATATGTCATGTTAGTTTTAACTTGTATTATATAAGTTAATAAAATTATATATGAGGGTTAAATATGTTAATCATTGAAAATAAAGATTAAGGAGTGCAAAGTACAATTATGCCAAACTCATAAAACATAAATATGTATTAATGTATACTAATTACTCATTTGAAACTACCTTCTTCTCTCTCTATAAACACATACACAAACTCCTTGTGGCTTTCACCATTTCTCTACAGTCTTTACCAATTTTTGCTTAATTTTCTTCAAGGACATTGTTGGAAATCTACCAAAAAGTATAAACAAACAAAAAATAAGAAAATATTAGAGGTAGGTTTACTTTTGATTGGGAAAACTATTCATGTGTGTGTTTTAATGTGTCTTGTTACCGTTACATAAGAACAGTGACCAAATTTGCTTATAATTTGCAAAAATTATATTCAAAGAATGTGTTTTTATGATGAATTCAAGTGTTTAAAATGCTTAATTTTGAAAGCCAGTAGAAAAAGCAACATGAACCATGAATTAATTTCAATATTCTGAGATTTAAAGATTCAGTACTAAAAAACTACCGAGGTTCTGAGATTTGGTAATTAGAAAGTTTAGAGATTCTGTTGTTATTTTAGTGTAATTTCTTGACCAAGTAAATTGGCTTTGGTTGGACCTAGAACAAGTACAGGAGTTGCAGAGTGCACACTCGTAAAAGTTTGGCCAAAGTCAAGGGACGGGCGTTATACAGGGGGTCAAGGGGGCTACGGGGTCCTAGGAGCGAAGCCTCTGGCGGTGGTTCTGCTTATTGTTAAGCTTAGGTTGTTAAGACAAAGGATGTTAAGATATGACTGCTTATCTTAACAGCTTAGACATTGCTATCTTAACAGCCTTAGTGCTGTTAAGGTAAGGCATTAGCCTTGTTAAGCTTGTTATCTTAACAGCCTTAGTGTTGTTAATATATCACCATTGTTAAGATAATGGCGGTTTCAACCACTTTAGTTGGTTGAATATATATATATATATATATATATATATATATATATATATATATATATATATATATATATATATATATATACATATATATTATATATTATATATATATATATATATATATATATATATATATACATATATATATATATATATATATACATATAATAATATATATACATATATATAATTATATATATATATATATATATATATATATATATATATATATATATATACATATATATATATATATACATATATATATATATATACATATATATATATATATACATATATATATATATATATATAAAGCGCACACACACACAAATGAAATTATCAATCAAGCCTAATCCATTTTTCTTGTGAATATCTCATAACAATATTTGATTACCCACTAGGGCAAATAATTGTTATAAGAAAGTGACTTAATCACGATCACGAAGAACATCCAAGATTCCAAGTGCGTTCCATGTAGTATCATCCACTATTTTTCCATCAGATTCTAAGTCTCTATATTCACCATCCTTGATATTCTAAGTCTTTGTACTCACAATGTTCCGAGATTCTCAGTCTCAGAATTTTCTAATATGTTATTTTTAAGTCAAAAGTGTAGAGATTCTAAGTCTTGGACTTTTCTAACATGTTATTTCTAAGTCAAAAGTAGAGATATTCACCGACTTTCACTTTTCTAATATGTTATTTTCTAAGTTAAAAATAGAGAGATTTAGAATCTCGAACATGACAAAGAATACAAGAAACAAAGTATTGAAATTCAAATCCGAGATTTTCTAAGTCTCGGACCCAACATTGTTCCGTGTTTCTGAGTGTCGAAACTCAAAGACACAAGTCCCGAGTTTCAGACTATCAATACTAGGCCAATATCGGTTTATGGAGTCTTGCTAATTCAGTCCAAATTTAATGGGTTTAACAAATATATTAAAGTGTGATTAACATAATGAAGTGTGTGTGAGTTTATAAGCGCTATTATGCTTCGAGTTTGAGCATAGTGTGATCGTGTCAGACAAAGCAGTTAATCGGCGGGAAAACTACCTTTTGGCAATTTTTTCTATCCCTTTCCACTAAATTCATCCAAGACTTCTTTAAGGGTCATAAATATGTATATATATATATATATATATATATATATATATATATATATATATATATATATATATATATATATATATATATATATATATATGCATGCCAAGGATGTAGTATAATATATTTTAACACACATTCAACATCTATTCTCTCTATTTCTTCATCTTCAAACTCTATAATTTCAAGAACACTTCTATCAACATGGAGAATCAGTATGATCGCTATATAGTTTTCTGAATCGAGCGAATCTTGGGACGAAATTTCCATAGACCACTAGCAATTGACGTTGGGGCAATAATTCTTTAAGGACAATGATTAATCACGTCTTCTATTCGTTCTTCATTGGATATTTATTATTTTTTCTTTGTTTCTACCTCCTTATTTCCTAACATATTCCATTCAGAAGCTGAAATTTTGAATATTGATATATGTTTGTTATTAACATCCAAAATTTTGCTCCATCGTATTTCTTTTCTCCATGACTGGTAATCAATGGTGAAAAAGTGTTTGTGAAGAGAGCTTCTATATTAGACACTCATAGTATAAGATCTATCCTTATCTACCGTTGAAGTCTGCTTGTCTTAATTTTAGAGTATGGTGTTTATATTGTGAAGACTTAGTTTTAGAGTATGGTGTTTATATTAGACACTAGTGTTTTTGTAGGTCCCAAAAGGTTTCCCTAGTATGTTGATGTAAGCTGTAGAGGGGGGTGAATACAGCTATTTAAAATCGCAACACACTTTTCTCAACGTTTGTATGTATATATCAACAACTGTTAATTACAAACAAATTTGAACTGCGGAATGGTTCAAACTGAGATGACAGAACAATAGATAGACAACTAATCTAAGACACACTCAGACTAGTTATAATGAATTCACTCACTAAGATGTACTTACTGATTTTACAAGATAGACAAACAGCTTGAACAAGAAGAGCTTGGACACACTCAACTATTCTTTTCTAAGCAGACTTTGCATGTATGAAAACACAATTCTTTGCACGTTCTGGATATCTCTTTCTTGGTTGTCTCACATTCCTTAGAAGCTTCCTTTTATACTCTCTCAGAGAATACTGGTGAACCTTCCTCATTGGATGTAGAGATAGTGGAGTGCCTTTCCAAAAAGACAAAAATGCTTTTCTGCACATTCTGACAAAACAACATTTGTCCTCATGTAACAGAATCTTTGTCTTTTCCTTTTTGTCTCTATTGCAGATTGCTTTACCTTAAAGAGGAATGTCAACTTTAATCCTTTCCTCTTCCTGTAAAGCCATTTTGATATTAGAAATGGTATGTCACTCATTTCAAATATCCACTTTGTCTTCATGTATCAGAACAGCTTAGGCAGTGTAAGCAGCTTCTGATTTTCCACTTTGTCTTCGACTTGCGAACTCATCTTTTTGTCCAAGATGATACATGATGACATAGAAACAAATTCCATAATATGTATAGCGTGTTCACAAAGAACAGATTACTTAGTTTTGGTCCAAGTTGCTCAACAGGCATGAGTAGCATAGACAGTTTATGTCCAGCCTGTCCAACAGAATAGGACAGCTTGGGCAATATGCCTAAGTTACAACCAATGTAACAGGGTGAGCAGCTTTCACTAGTATTGCAAATCAATTATTAGGTTTCAATAAGGCATTAACAAGCCTTAAATTATACCTTTTAAGTGTATCAAATAGGTTTGATTTATAATCTCCCCCTATGATATAGAGCAGGTTCAATTGAGGCCTTTTTGTGCCTAACAATCTCCCCCTATTTGCAATAATCAGTCTATGCTGATTATATCAATGATCACTATATATTTTTACAATACATTTGCTGAAATGAAAGTACAACATTGAAGTAAAGTAAAAGATCAATTTATACATACTTATGTTGATTTAAACAACATATGTTTTTACAAAAGTACAACTAATGTACTGAGATAAATTACAACTGATGTAATAAAGTACAACATATGTAAAAGAAGAGAATCTCAACAAGTTTGGACTTTTGACGTTGGGAGCAAATAATGGCAAGCCCGTCCAACATATGAACAGCTTCCATTCTTCATCTACTCAGCAGTAGATGGACCTTGAAGTTGTTGTCTTTGCTCATCCAGCTATTGATAGTGTTCAATGGTCTCATCAATTTCTTCTAACTCGTGCCTTAGGAACGTGAAGTCTGGATTTTGGAGTTCTCCCCTTTCATAGAAGCCTTTGAGTTGTTCCCAGATTATGGCTCTTCATCTTGAATGTTGTTCAAAGGCATTTGAGAGTCTGAAAGCTATGACCTGCTTGAGACCACCCTTATGAAGATCAGATGCCCTCTGGAAACACATTTTCTTTGATAAGGGTTCCACAAATAACACCCCTAACTCAAACTCTTCTATGAATTTTCCTTCTTCAGGCTGAACTCCTTTTGGCAGACTGTGATCTACCTCTTTTACTTCAACAGCGTGCATCCCTTGTTCAATCATAATAATGAGATCTTCAAGCTCTGTATCCTTTCTCTTCCTCCTGGGCTTAATCTTGGGTTCCACCAATGAGGTACCCTTGATTTGTTCTTCACGAATCAAGCCTAGGTCTTTAACTTTTTACAACAGCCTTTTGACATATGCCCTGATAGTTTGAGCAGTTTCAGATTTTGATATGCTCAGGGCCATAGCCAACTCAACCCATTCCCTATACCCCATGCAGGCAATGTCAGCAGATTCATAAGCTTCTAATTCAGGACCCTCAGCACCTAGCCTGTAGATCTGAAGTTTCCATTACTTTCCTTTCCTTGATATTGGGACAAATTTAACAATAGTTTCTTTGGCAAGTCTCCTATTAGCAACATCGAAGAACTTCTACCTTGCCATATTGTCAAAGTGAACTTGGGCTTTAGCTGATGAGGATATAGAATTTGATTTGGTCACCAAGACCTGCGTACTTTGTTCCTTCTCTCCCTCTTTACCAACCACTAACTCATTAGCAGCCTCTATCAGTTTCCTTTGAACATCCAAGGAGGGAATTTTGATCTTTCTTGCCTCCTTGTATGCAAGGGCTTTAGCAGGTTTAGCAGAAGCTTCTTCCTTTTTCTCTCTTTCAAGGATCTCAAGCTGCTCTTGTTTCCACTTATAATAAGTCTCTAGTGGAATGCCCATATCTTTGGCCTGAGATTTGTCAAATTTTAGCTGAGCATCTTTGAGAGAGTCAGTGTCCATAGATGCTTTTCCTTTCCCCTTTCCTGCTCTAGTTAGAACAGCTTCAGTTTCCTCCTCTTCTTCTTCTTCAGTTTGTTCCAAAATCGAATGTCTCTTTCTGCTTGGCCTGTCCTCAGGAATGGATTCCTCCCCCATATATGGTGTAGGGCTAGGAGATCCAACCTGAGTAGACGGAGCAGCGGTTCCAGAGACAGTTGAAGAACAACAGCAACACCAGTTTGTAACTGTCTGCTTGGGTTACTGATGCTGATTTCTCCTTAGAGGGAGATGAAGATTTCTCCCCCTTAAACTTTGTATTCGAGGCAGATTTAGACTTCTCCCCCTTTGAAGGAGATGGCACAGAGCCTTCAACATCAGGTATGCCTGAAGGAACGGATCCAACAGGCTCGACAGCAGCAGGATTGGTGACAGGTCTTGAACCGACCAGGCTATGCACTAAGAAAGTCAAGTTGTCCTTAACTTCTGCCAGCTGCGTAACACAAGTTTGAAGAGAAGAAGAATGAGAAGTGGCAAAAGATGAAAGCTGGGAAATAGCAGCCCTATCAGTTTCTGTGAACACCAAACTCTGAACTTGTGCAAGAATGAGTTCAAGGGACTCATACATATCATCAAAGTTTGCTGCCACAGAATTTGATAGGGTTACCACCAAGGTATTTAGAGAAGCCAGTGTGGATGGCAGTGTGGTAGAACAGGTTTCAGCATGACCTGACAGCTATTGGGAAACAGCTGCCAGGCTGGACACAGAGTCCTGTTGGTGATTAAGAATAGAGGATAGGGAGGAGGGGAGTTGTTGCAGCTGTGCAGCGAGTGCAAGCAGCTGAGAGGAATGATCAGGTTAGGTAGCAGGGATTGGAAAGGAAGACTCGAACGAATCAAGAAAACCTTGAAGCTGAGCAGACACGGAGTCTGTTATAAGAGATGGAAGGTAAATCATAGAAGATTCCAAAGAACCAACTTTGTTGGACAGCACAGAAAATTGGTCCTTTAAAGAGAGTTCTTTGGGGGATGGAGGTGTATGGGTTAACTCTTTGGATTGAGTGGATGGGGATGAGTGAGATGGTGAGGATTGTGGAGTTTGGGGGTCAGTTGGTGATGGTAGTGATACTTTAGAAAGCAATTCCATAGCCTGGGCATAAGTTAAATGGCCCAGCTTTGAAGGATCAAGGAGACCCTCAGCAGTGGCTGTAGCTGCATCATGAGGTGGAGGAATTGGAGATGGTGGCCTTTCAGATGTTATTGACATTGTAACACCTTCATCAAGACCTTAGGTGGTTCCCTCAATAGTGCCTTGGTTTGCAGGCACCTCTTCATTGGGAGAGGGGATGTGCATTTCAACATCATCAGTGGTGAAGGCTGATGATGGAATTTGCATTTTGGGAGCAGCTTCACCAGAGGGATGTTCCATTCCTTGTGGTTCATCAGCTTGGGTTGTTGGTCCTTCAAAAGCTGTTTGGTGTTGAACAGCTGTGTCATGAGGAACATAAGATGGTGGCTGATCTGCTGGATGGTCTATTTCAGCAGCTTTGGCAACTAGTGCAGACTCAGGTTGTGTTGAAGAAATATGATGTGGAGACTGTGTGGACTCAGTATGGAGTGGAGTAAACTCCTGTCTTTCAATATCCGCAGCCTGTTGTGAGGCTGGGATAGTGGATGTAGTAATCTCCATTTGTACAACTGGTTCTGTTGTTAGGAACCAAAGGGTCTAGGCTGACTTGGGTTGACTCAGTTTGGAGTGAAGCCTGCTCTAAATTGGCTGCACTTACTCCCAAAATAGGAGAAGCAAAGGCAGTAGGAGTTGCTTCTTTTTCAACTGACTCCTTTTGGGAGGAGTCAGAGGGGCTTCTTTTAGTGGTAGAGGTTTTCTTTTTGGCTAATGATTTCTTTCTTAGCCTGGAATATTGGGATATAGGGGGGATTTAGGAGAAATGGTAGGATGTTGTGTTTGGACTGGAGGTGAGACTGGGTCAGAAATAGGAGGTTGAGCTTGTTCCATGGTCTCAGGTGCCATAGAGGCACCAGCCGCAAAGGCTTCAGGTTCAATGGATGAACCAGGGTGACCAGCCTGCTCCCCCTCAGCCACTGAGGCTGAGGGTGCAGACTTAGCTGTTTTAGCCTTCTTGGGGACAAGCTCAGCTTCACTGGTCTTCAAGGCACGTTTTACCATTTTAGGCCTTGATTTGGATTTTTCCTTTAGGAGCAGTGACTGGATTCACCTTCTGAGTAGAAAGTCCTTCCACCAAACCAAGCAACCTCCTCATTGGTGTTGATAGAGAAGGTTCATTTTCAAGTACTGGGGTATAGAATACCCTATTTCCAATTACAGGAAATACAGTAGTAGTCAAGAGAGGTTGGGAGTTGTAAAGATGCTCACCACAAATGTGCCTGAAGATGAGGCTCAAAAACCTTGGATATCTTACAGCAGCTGGACGCTATTCTTATTGCACCAGGTTCCTCATATTCAGGTATATCCACCTTGCCATGTTAAGAGTAGTCCCATCCACAAGCTGTAGGACTATTGGTATCTCATCCCTGCTGAGTTGGTCAAATGAATCAACTTTGCAGCTGAGGTCATCACCACTGAGGCGAAGAGAAAACTGTAAGTTGGGGAGAGATCCCTTCTGAACAAGGTTGCACCCACTTTTGGCTCTGCTACACCACAGAAGCGTAGCAGATTTCCCATCTGGTCATCTTCTGGCTGGGGTTTGTCATATGTGTCAGTGACTGGAAGATGAGGTACTTCCCTGAGAAGAGCAGTAGTGATCTCAACAGTTTGAGTGTCGTTGAGAATGGTTCCCCTGATGGTTTTTGTAGAGGGATCATACGAGCAAGTGTACCAAAACTCATAGACCATCTCCTGGTACATGACACCAGGAGAGGCTGTCATAGCATAATGTAGAGGATGGGCTTGCAGAAACTCCACCATATTTTCATAACCTTTCTCAGTATAGTTTTTGGGAATGTTCAAGTTTGCAATGTAGTTGGTGGGTTTGATTGTGAGCATGGTCTTGACAGAGGGGTGTTTCTCAACATCATCACCAACAAACACAGGGAGAAAAGGGTAATTTTGGGAAGCCATGTAGGAGAGTAGAGTAGATTCTCGAGTTTGGACACTAAGTTTTTTTAGGGTTTTTCAGAGAGTTATGGTAGCAGTAACGAAGAAGAAGAAGATGAAACAGTGAGTTGGGTATTTATAGGATTTGAATGTGAGTGAGTAGGAGAGAGAAAGGTTTGGGCGGTTGATTTGAAATGTTACTAACGGAAAACAGAACGGTTTACCACGTCAGCGCGGTTGTCAGACCAACTTGACCTTTTTAACCACTAACACACATAACACACATTATCCGCAGCTAATTAAGATAAATAAATACTTAATTTAAATAATGTAAGTGTGAAAAAATGTTAAACAAAAACTAATGTTCTAAGTTGTTGTCAAAACCTATGATGAATAAGTTTCATCAAGCACTGATCATTTTGTAAGCTGTTCATGAAACCTGTGCAGCCATATGAGAACAGGTTTCATTGTGAAACTTGTTCAATAGCTGAACAGGTTACAGGGCATTGCCTTGTATGACAGAGTAACAGAGTGAGCAGGTTGCGAATTTGTACAACAGAACAGTCTTGAGTTTAAAACTTATTTTGTCAAGCCTGTTATATGTCCAAGTTGTCTAAATTTTCAAAAACTGGCTAAGAACAGAACAAGTGAAACCTGTTCTGTCCAAGCTGTTTGTAAAATTTTGACAGATTTAAACAAGTGACTTTTGAACATCAATGACACTTAGTCAATTTATTTAACATACTCAGATTGCTTACAAGGTAATTGAACCTGTTTTCATCTAGAGGTTTGGTGAAAATGTCTGCAAGTTGTTCTTCTATGGAAACAAAACTTACCTCACATTACCTTTTTGGATATGATCCCTTATGAAGTGATGTCTGACCTCAATATGCTTTGTTCTAGAGTGGAAAATTGGATTGTTGGAGATAGCTATGGCACTTGTATTGTCACACAAAATAGGAGTTTTCCTATATATAAGGCCATAATCCTCAAGATGATGCTGCATCCATAGAATCTGCCCACAGCAGCTTCCAACAGCAATGTACTCAACTTCAGCAGTAGAAGTAGAAATAGAATTCTGCTTCTTGCTGTACCAACTAATCAACTTTCCACCAAGGATTTGACATCCACCTTTTGTGCTCTTTCTATCTAGCTTGCAAAATCAGAATCTGAATAACCTATTAGTTCAAGGCTGGAGTCTTTGAGATACCAAAGACCCAAACCTGGTGTACCCTTTAGGTATCTAAAAATCCTTTTCACAGCAGCTTGATGTGATTCCTTTGGATTAGCTTGAAACTTAGCACATAAACAAGTAGCAAACATAATATCTAGTCTACTAGTTGTTTAGTATAGCAAGCTCCCAGTCATGCCTCTGTAAGGTGTTATTGAAACAGCTTTGCCACAGGCATCAGCATCCAACTTTACATTGATTGCCATTGGGGTTTTGATAGGAGAACATTGATCAAATTTAAACTTTTTCAAAAGATCCAATGTACACTTTCTTTGATTTATGAAAATTCCATTTGAGGTTTGTTTAACCTGTAATCGTAAAAAGAATGTAAGTTCACCCATCATGCTCATTTCATATTTAGATTTCATGAGTAGTGAAAATTTCTTGCATAACTGTTCATTAGTAGAACCAAAAATTATTGCATCCACATAAATTTGAACAAGCATAATATCAGTTTTCACCTTCTTTATGAACAATGTGGTATCCACTTTACCTCTGGAATAACCATTGCTCATAAGGAAATCAGTAAGAGTGCCATACCAGACTCTAGGGGCTTGTTTCAGACCATAGAGAGCTTTATCCAACTTATAGACAAAACCAGGATGTTGTTCACTTTCAAAACCTGGAGGCTACTTGACATATACCTCTTCTTGCAGGTTACCATTCAAAAATGCACTCTTGACATCCATTTGAAATACCTTCATACTCTTATGGGCAGCATAGGCAAGAAACAAACGAATTGCCTCTAACCTGGCCACTGGATCAAATGTTTCATCACAGTCTATGCCTTCTTCTTGCCTATAGCCTTGAGCAACCAGTCTTGCCTTATTTCTAATAACATGACATTGCTCATCCATTTTATTTCTGAAAACCCACTTGGTGCCAATTATTGTTTTACCTTTAGGAACAGGGACCAGCTTCCATACTTTGTTTCTCTCAAACTGATTGAGCTCTTCTTGCATGGCAGTGATCCAATTGGCATCCTTCAGTGCATCTCCTGAAACTGATTCAGGAACAGCTTTGGTAGAAGCATTCTCAGACTCCTCAAAGGTGACATTGATAGATTCATCGATCACTTTTCTTTTGTAGTTGTATACTTTGTAGGCTTTAGAAACAGCAGAGTATCTAACAAATACACCTTCATCAGCTTTCGATTCAAATTTGGTCAGCTGGTCCCTTTGATTCAGGATGAAACAGTGACATCCAAACACATGGAAATAGCTTATATTTGGCTTTCTCACTTTCATTAATTCATAAGGAGTCTTATTGAAACTTTTCACCACTAAGGATCTATTTTGAGTGAAGCATGCAGTATTGGCAGCTTCCGCACAGAATGATGAAGGCAAACCTGATGCACACAGCATGGTTCTAGCAGCTTCAATGAGGGTTCTGTTCCTTCTTTCAGCAACTCCATTTTGTTGTGGAGTTCTTACAGCTAAAAAGTTTTGAGAGATCCCTCTTTCCTCACAGAAGTCCTCAAGAGTACTGTTTTTTAATTCAGTACCATGATCACTTCTAAGTTGTTTGACTTCGGTAGAGTTCAGAACTTCCATCTTCTTGATAAATCCAATAATCTCTCTGGCAGCCTCTCCTTTGGTCTTTAGGAAGATCACTCATGTAAACCTGGAGAACTCATCAACCATTACTAGAGTGTATCTTCTACCTCCTAGACTTGGAACACTGACAGGTCCAAACAAGTCCATATGGATCAAGAAAAGAGGTGTATCAATAGAGAAATTATGTTCGGATTTGAAAGATGTTTTTCTTTGCTTACCCTTCTCACAGGCAGTGCAGAGTTTATCCTTAATATAAGTTATAGAAGGAAAACTTGTTACCAACTCTTTCTTACAGAGTTTGTTGATATTCTTGAAGTTCAGGTGTGACAGCCTTTTGTGCCATAACCAGTTGAGGACTGCAGTGCTCCTTGAGATGAAACAGGTTTCAGTTGTTGGATCAGCAGAGTTCATATCTACAACATATACACCTTTCTTTCTTTGTGCACACAGCACAATTTTGCCTTGGGGATCTAGTATGTGTCCCAGGTGCTCATCAAAATTAACCTTGTAGCCAGCATCACAAAGTTGACTAATGCTAACAATGTTATGTTTTAGCCCAGACACATAGGCTACTATGTTGAATATTGCAGCACCAGCTTGAAGGGTTCCATATCATTCTATGGATCCCTGAACATTGTTACCAAAGGCGACCTTTGGACCTTTTTCAGGCTTGAGATCACTCAGCAAATCTTTGCAACCTGTCATGTGGCCTAAGCAGTTGTTGTCCAAGTACCAAACCTGGCTTGGTTGTTTAGCGTGCAGAGTGTCATGAGAAAATATTAGTTTTTAGGGGAACTCATCATAAGGATGAGTTCTCCTTTTTAATCAATATTTGTTGATCGACCACTGAGATCTACACTAATATTCCCAATTTGGATTGTATCAGCTGAGATACTCTCCTCAATGACAATGTTACTTCCAACACTGCTGGTTTTTGTAATGTTGGAGCTAGCAGTGTCAGCAAGCCTTATGTCCTCAGTTTCAGGACAGTCTTTGGCCATATGAGTCTTCTTTTCACATATGTAACATTTTCTTTTTTTAGACTTTTTGGAAGAAGCACTCCCAGAAACACATTATGGTTTATCTTTGTTGGTTTTCTCAACAGGTTTTAACAAAGTCTCACTAGTTTTAGAAGAACCAACAGCTTGGGTGGAAGGTACAATAGCAACAGCTTTGCATGTGTCCTCTTTCCTCTTCTTAGGAGGGCAGAGATCAAATCAGGTAATTTGATTGTCTTTTGTCCTTCCACGGGTTTGGGAAACTTATTCCCAGTTTTCTCATGTTGAACAATGGCTTTGCCTTTGACTTTACTGATATGTGATGATTGTTGCCTATCAACATGATCATTACTTTTGGTCTTAACGAAAGATTTTCCTTCATTTATAATCATCTTTCCACTATAATTAAAAAACTTATTTGAAATCACAGCAGATTTGGTTCCAACATGAGACTTACCCCTGTTGAATGTCGGCTGCTTACCTTTTTGAAAACTTTTTCTCAAAATGTTTAGCATTGAATGGATTAACAGGTTTCTTGCCATCAGCTTTAGATCCAGAACCTGTCTGGTTGACAGGTTTGGTTCCCAAAGCTGCAGTTTTAGCTTCTTTTCCATTCTTTTGTTTATGTGAATTGGCTATGCGCTTAGCATGTTGATTTGATGGAGAACACATTCCATCATCAGTCTTTATAGCTTTTTCACACAAACTGTCAGTGTTTTGAGGCCTGACAAACCTTTTGTTGAGACCAGCTTTCCATTTACTTTTTGGATAACAGTACTTGGAATCTCACCAACTGTGGATAAGTCTTTTTCCAAATTATTAAACTCAACAATGAAAGCTGATGTATCAAGATCTCCTTTAATATAGGCTTGGATTTGAGCAGGACTCTGCTGATTGATACATTGACTGTCTCTCTTAGCTGAATGGCACCAAGAGTCAACAATCTTTTGAAGTTTAGCATGCTTTGAGTCTGTTTCTCTCTTTCCTTTTAATAAAAAGATGTTGATGTGTTTTACTTCATCAAGTTCAGTTTTCAACTCATGAAAGTTGCTCAGTTCATTAGTTTTTATTTCAAGATCAGATTTTAGCTTAGAGATTTCAGACTTCAAGGCATCACGATTCTCAACAGCTGCTTTTAATTCAACAAGTAAATAATCAAACATTTTAACTTTTTCCTCAAAGTTGTAATCCTTAAAATTTTGTACCTTATACATCATGGTGGGATTCCAGTTCTCTAAGGTGTTGAGAGCTTCAGCTTCAGCCAGGTCCTGTTTGAAGTTACTTGTTATGGGGACATCAGTGTTGGCCATCAGGCAGTTGTTGTCTTCTTCATCAGATGATGAATCAGACTCCTCCCCGTCACAGGTTTCGGCCATAAGTCCCTTCTACTTGTTAGAAGCCACTGAGTCTTCTAACTTTTTCAGCTTTGCCATGGCCATTAGGTACTTAACCCTGTAGTCATCATCTTTGTTTGCCTTGTATGATTTGGAGGAAGAGCCAACAGCTTTAGACACACAGTCAGCAGCTATATGTCTTGTTTTGCCACATTTAAAGCACCCAACCTTAGTTTTGTCAAATGCCTTCTTCTTGATGACACCTGATTTCTTTTGCTGCATCTTACCACCAAACCTCTTCTTAATGAATTTTCTGACAAGCATGTCAATCATTTGCTCATCATCAAACTCAGCAAGATCTTTACAGTCCTCTTCTTCAGACATTTCTTTCATTTCATCATCAGCCTGTTGATCAGCTTGTGTGAACACATCACACACCTGATTAACAGGTTGTCTCACGCTGGCCACTAAGGCTGCACCTCTTTTGGACATCTCCAAGGCATTTCTTTTCTGTTGCCTTAATTGTTCATCATTTAACAAGGATCCATAAAGATTCACAAGATCCATGCCACTGATGGTACCTGAGTTTCTGAGGATAGTAGAGAAGCAATTCCATTCCTCAGGCAGTATGTCCAGAAACTTGTTCACCAAAGTTAAGTTGTCTTTAGTGATCCCAATAGCTTTGAGATCATTTATCAAGGCAGTAAACCTGGTGTAGGTTTCAGTGAGAGTCTACTTTGGCTTTGCAAAGAATAGTTCATATTGTCTAACAAGATTATTGATATTGTTATCCAATGTGATTGTAGGGCCATCATAGACGGTACACAGAGTATCCCACATTTCTTTTGCAATCTTCATCTTCTCAGCCTGTTTGAACACATCATCAGGTAGAGACATGACAAGGTTGTTCCTGACCTTTGCATCAAGGGCAACCATACATTTGTCTTCATAAGACCATTGAGCTTTTGCCTTTGCAATGGTCCTGATTTTGAGAACAGCTCCTTCAGCATCAGGAGTTATAGTAGTGACAGAAGTTGGCACATAGGGACCTTCCATCACTATCTCTGGTAGTTGTACATCCAGATTCTCTAAATAGAACTTCATTCTGCACTTCCAGCCAGAGAAATCCTGATGATTGAACCTCAGAGGTTTTGCCATTGACCCATTGTCATAGTAAGAGGAGGAGTTGGCAGAACTGTGATTTATGGTGGGAAATAAAGAGATGTAAGAGATCTTAGAGTTAACACACACTCTAAACTTGCTTTGATACCAGTTGTAGGTCCCAAAACGTTTTCCTGGTATGTTGTTGTAAGCTGTAGAGGGGGGTGAATACAGCTATTTAAAATCTCAACACACTTTTCTCAATGTTTGTATGTATATATCAACAAGCGTTAATTACAAACAAGTTTGAACTGCGGAATGGTTCAAACTGAGATGACAGAACAATAGATAGACAACTATTCTAAGACACACTCAGACTAGTTACCATGAAATCACTCACTAAGATGTACTCACTGATTTTACAAGACAGACAGACAGCTTGAACAAGAACAGCTTGGACACACTCAACTATTCTTTTCTAAGCCGACTTTGCATGCATGAAAACACAATTCTTTGCACATTCTGGATACCTCTCTCTTGGTTGTCTCACATTCCTTAGAAGCTTCCTTTTATACTCTCTCAAAAAATACTGGTGAACCTTCCTCATTAGATGCAGAGATAGTGGAGTGCCTTTCCAAAACGACAAAATTACTTTTCTGCACATTCTGACAAAACAGCATTTGTCCCTATGTAGCAGAATCTGTGTATTTTCCTTTTTGTCTCTGTTGCAGATTGCTTTACCTTGATGAGGAATGTCAACTTTAGTCCTTTCCTCTACTTGTAGAGCCATTTTGATATAAGAAATGGTCTGTCACCCATTTCAAATATCCACATTGTCTTCATGTATCAGAACAGCTTGGGCAGTGTAAGCAGCTTTTGATTTTCCACTTTGTCTTCGACTTGCAAACTAATCTTTTTGTCCAAGACAATACATGATGACAAGGAAACAAATTCCATAATATGTATAACATGTTCACAAAGAACAGGTTTCGTTCACAAAGAACAGAACACTTAGTTTGGTCCAAGCTGCTCAACAGGCATGAGCAGCGTAGACAGTTTATGTCCAGCCTGTCCAACAGAATAGGACAGCTTGGGCAATCTGCCAAAGTTACAACCAATGTAACAGGGTGAGCAGCTTTCACTAATATTGCAAATCACTTATCAGGTTTCAATAAGGCAATAACAGGCCTTAAATTATATCTTTTAATTGTATCCAACATGTTTGATTTATAATCTACCCCTATGATATAGAGCAGGTTTGATTGAGGCCTTTTTGTACCTAACAGTTTTGGTATGTATGGATTTTTCATATGATCTCCCTTTCCATTGTTTGGGTGGGGAGAGCATTGACAACATTAGTCGTAAAAATCTAACATATAATGTAATTAAATCATATAAATACTTATACATGACATAAACATTTAAAAATATATTGAAATTTAGATAGAAACTTTAATTTACAAGTAGCTCTGTCATCCTGCAACATTTGGTTTAGTTATTCTCAATCCATCAACGTTTAGTTGATAATAGTAGTTGTATGTGTCGCTCCACATGATCCTTTCAAATCCTTCATTCAATTCATCTTGAAAAATCTGGCTGCTTTTCTGGCATGGCATCCTGGATAGCTGGTACCTTCATGTATGCTTCGCTCAACCTTGATAAAATAGGGAACCCACTCTGCATAGACCAATTGTCATCTTTTATTGATCCTCATAAACAAAGTTAAAAAGGTCTTGATTATATAAATTCAAAATACATATATTATCATGTATAATCAAGTCATCTACCTAGTGGATTATGGGTTCAAAACTTAGGTCATAACATTATGATCTTTAGTGGGCCTCGACGATATGTAATACTGTAATATTGAAATCTATTACTTAATAGGAAAATATAGTTGAACTAAAGGTATGTTTTAAGCAAAACTATTGAGTTTGAGTTAATAAGTTGTAATATGAGGTTTTTGGTGTAAAATAGTGTTTGGTCAAGTAAATGTATTTGTAGCTTATAAGAATTTAATAACATAAAATAACATTTATATATATAACGAGTTCTAATTTATAACTATTGTGAGGGTAGTATACTAATTTTGTCCTAATAAAATCTGATCCAGCCACTTCAATTAATTAACTAATTTTTTTCATGATAAAAGCTAGCTCTCTTAAACAAACTAACCTTTTGTTTTAATAGATGTATAGCTTTTCACAAAATCTTAATATATAGAAAAATTTCTTGCAAAACATACAGTTATGTACAAACCAACATCAATAATAAATTATCCATTTACGAAACAAACACTACTGACATTAACATCTATGGAAAGAACGTTGAATACTATTAATAGTGGTAGTCTTTATGAAATTTAAACTGTTGACACTATCTGCATTCTGTAATTTAATTAGCACATATAAGCTTCCTCTTGAATAACTTTGTTAAATTTTGTGTCCGCCTACAAATGGTAATCATGCAAGTATGGTCTACGCCCAACGACCTCTTCTATTTTAATTCAAGAACAATTATTTTCACATAACGTTGGTGGCATGTTGAAGGTGATTGTGTTTCGTAAGAGAATAGTATATGTGACTACATGAGTAGCCTACTTATCTTTCATAGTTTTTCTGTAACTTAAACAAGAATTACAAGCTTTATAAAATTATGCGAGCATAAACGGAGCCTACCATGTCAAAGTTGTATTTTTGTAGGTAACCGATGATATATGGAGCGAGAAACACATCTGCCTGCATAAGTTTTCATAATTTTAAAAAATACTTGCATCAACATATATGAATGCACCCTAACTTATCTAAAGTGAACAAATGAAAGAAAACATGATCAGGGAAACACCAATTACAAATGGCTCTAATCTTTTCAAAGGTTAACAGATGCAAAAACAAATGTTTTATGAACACCAAAAGTCCAAATTGAAGGAGTTCTTGACATTACTCATTTTGAGCCCCAGGCTTAGCTATACAAAGCTCCCAAGCTACCAAGGAACATACCCGTAATGAGCTTACCACAAGAAAAAAGTTAATTTGTAGATGGAACACTTGTTGACTGGATAAAGTTATTTTCAGTTGAGCTTAGAGATTCTAGATAAAAGTGCAAGAGTATATGTAAAATGAAAGAACTACTACCAGAAAAATTTCATCTCCAGTTGCATACTTCCCGACATGATTTTTTAGTAATTTCTCCAGAGCTGCACAAATTTAAAGAAATCAGACACGCCTCTAATAATTAAAAATCAAGAATAATGATAAACGTCAAAAAATATTAAACTTTACTATTAGCTCCTCCTAAACTTGAAATGAAAATTTATAATATTAATATTATGTCTTAGCTTAAAAATCATAGGCGTACTGTGACCTATACTACACATATGTATACACCTCTTAACCCTTTTATAAAATAAAATTTCACCGTAAATCAAGTATAAATGTTACCTGCAAATCCTTTTTCGACATGCTTATGAACCCATGGAATGATGTTGTCACTGCCAACATTTTGTCTGACATAAGTCTGCAAGTTGTGAAAATGAATAAAATATGGAGAATTCATGCATAAGCAAATTTTCTAAGGGGTTCAGGAGTCAAGAAAAAGATAATATTTTTTCACTCACCAAAACAGGTAACCTTATTAAAGGTTGTATGCTCGAAGCAACAATATTTGCAACCTACAGATTTAAAAGGAGATGACTTTAACTATACCAAGATGATAATGATATGATGAATTACCACATAAACCACAATCATATTGTATCCCAAAACTTTGTTAGAAATCAATATTCCATTTGTCCTTAGGTTCGAATTAACACATAAGATTAACAAGAAGTTTTGAATCATTGTTATACACACAATAATGTTAGTACATTGTAACTTTTGACGCACTTGAAACTAAACACAACTATTATATTTATAGGCTATGAAACAACACCATGAAACATTGTATCCCTTCGAATAGTTATCATGTGTCCCGATACATTGCATCTCTTTAATTCAAACCATTGTAATGGTTCGATGTTCTCCTTTCGTGCATGGTTGTGTTGTTTCTAATAGACGCAACCTTTTATATTTTGCTTATTACTATTTAGCCCTAAAACTATTCTAATATACATATTTTGTCAACATACTTAAACTATTAACATAATGAACTTTTGGTTAACAAGAAATAAACAATCAAGTTCAACATATTCCCTCTTAATTGTTTAAGTCTTGTTCTTCGAGTCTCCATGCTCCCGCTTCGCGTTCTTCCATTCTCCAAGGCAACTTCGCCTTCATGAAACTAACTCCAAAGGCGGTGTCTTTCTTGATTACAATTTGGTTGGTGGATCCTTCTTTGATTCATGCATGAATCACCCATCTTTGCGTTAAGAATTCAGTGGTCCAAGCATAAAACATGATTCTTCGCGTTCTTGACGAACATCTTCATTTTCACTGTAACTGTAATCTTTCTTTAACCTCCATTGGTTTCCCTCTCTATAACACAATAAACTCTCCTTTGGTTTGTTCAACGCAATTTTATCGAAATTAGGTTCACAAACAATTCTTTGTTCCATAAGAGCATGTTCCTCTTTGTTACTTCTGTCTTCGTAACACTCGAACATTAACTATGATGTTCCTTCTCAATTTCTTTTTTGATCATATCACATGACCATTCTTCACTTCTTTGATCATACAATCTATCGCATATGGTTTTTTCATTGCAGTTGTCTAACACAACAACTTCTTCGCGAACAACGACCAAAAAATGTTTTCATTCTTTCTTCAGAATTGTTGTACCAACAATCCTTGGTGTCTTTTCTTTCTATGTCCTTTGATCCTTTTTATCAAAGTTGAATCAAACCTCTTGTAATATTGTAGAATCTGCTCTGATACCACTGTTAGAAATCAAAATTCCATTTGTCCTCAGAATCAAATTAACACATAAGATTAACAAGAAATTGATTCATTGTTACACACATAATAATGTTATTATATTGTAACTTTTGACACACTTGAAACTAAACACAAACTATCCTCTTTATAGGCTATGAACAACACCATGAACCATTGCATCCCTTCTAATAGTTGTGATGTGTCCTGATACATTGCATCTCTTTAACATGGTTCGATGTTCTCCTTTTGTGAATGGTTGTGTTGTTTCTAATACTTTTATATTTTGCTTATTACTATTAAGCCCTTACACTATTCTAATTTACATATTTTGTCAACATACTTAAACTATTAACAAAGTTAACTTTTGGTTAACAAGACATAAACAATTAAGTCCGACAAACTTAATCTTGTTCTTGGATCCACAACTAAACTATAAAAAGTAGAGTAAATTACATAAATGGTCCTGTGTTTTTTCTCAGCCTACAAAAATCGACCCTCATCTTCATTTATTACACCACATGTCTGTCCTTTTACTATTTCCTTTTACTATTTCCTTTCATTGTTGGTCCCTACTCCGTCAACTTTCATAGGCCTCTGTTAAAGATATGAAAAATGACCATTTTACCCATTTGTTTTATAACAGTTTTGGTCCCTGTAAAATTATAATTGGTTGCTCAAAATCATTATTATTAATTATTATATATCATTATTAGTTATTAATTTATTTATCTTTTTGAAACTAAATAAAATCAGAGCTTGTTACCAAATCCTCCCATTGACAAGTTCTCATATCACTCTTTCTCGTTACGTACATCACTACCAACATCCATCTTCGACAAACTCCACTACACTACCTACTTTGGCCTCCACCTCCGCAAGATATGCCTCCACTACCGTCTACCTCTTTGCCTTCATCTTTACCTAACCCCAACCTTAACCTTAACAAACACCTATCACCACTGCATGCGGAATGCCGAAACCGACACTACCGAGTAAAGCAAAACAAGATCTAACGTGAATATCAATTGCTAAACCCTAACCATCACCCAATGGGTTCATCGAGGGTGAGATGCCGGTGAAGGGTGACAGTGAAGGATTGCGAAAGAGATGGTCGAAATGGTTCCAAATCTAATGATCAAGGTTGAAGGCAACGATGAAGCTTAAAATGGCTTCAAATCTGATGAAGCCTCAATCGACACTATGGAGCGAGAAACCTTAATCGACCCCATAGAACATGAAACGATAATCGACCCAGTGGAGTATGAAAGTCTAACAACCGCATGGAGGAAGAATCAGTGAACGGCTGTTAATGTATGATTGTTGGAAGAGAAATCAATTTATGGTTTTAGGTTTGTTTAGGTTTGTGTTATTAAACAATCATATCTTCGATTGGATCTGTTCATGTTGGGAAAGTTTTTTTGAAATTTAGCAGTTCTTGTTATTAGAATTGGTTGTTATATATTTTTACGTTGTCATGGATTCCAATAAGTTCAGATGTTGTAGGCTTGAATTCATTCATGTTAGGACGATTTCAAATTTTGTTTGAATGATTTGGGTTTTAGAATATGTTTGTATTATTTATATATTCGTTTGAATGATTTAAGTATGAACTCTTTTTCTTAACAATGATGTCGATCTGGTTACAAATCTAGAAATCATAAATTTGTGTGAATGTTCAGATGATCTTGAACATGTTTGAGTTTGAATGTTTATCAAGAACAAAATGAAGAAAATCCAACCCATTCAATTTATATATAATTTTATTTAAATAAAACTAAATTATAATTTCAGAATAAAGAAAAATCTTTGATAATTAATTAACAAATAATTATACTATGAATAAACTAAAAGTGATATTACTACAATAAATGTAAAATACTTAGTAAGTAATATAGTATAAATAAAACTAAAAGGGTAACATGGTCATTTTTATATTTTTAACAGAGGGTCAGCTATTTTGTGAAAACAACTTCTTTTGATTCTAAATCTTGACATAATCAAGAGACTAAACAACACTCTGACCTTAAACTCAAATATCTTCTCAAGATAAATAAAGGAAAAGAAAAATCAAAGAAAAACTTACGGTTAAGTTTATGAGATTTTCAGAAAAAAGCATCTACATAATTATGTCCGTTCTGGTTCTTATTTCTTTGTGAAATCAGATATAAATATTAATGAGGCAAAGAGAAAATTTCTGATCTTCATGTTAAAGAAACAGAAGTTGTTCAGAAATGAACCCATGATAAAATGGGTACCCAAATCTATAAAGCAGTAGGTACCTAAATCACCCAATACACCAAGATTCAAAAGGCATTTGATTTTGTTTTGCAGGTGAAATGGACTCTGTACACATTAGTGTAAAATCCGATTTTCAAAGAAATGGTTTCTACTCATATCAGAACACTTCATGATAACGGCTTCTGTGCATATCAGTACCGATGCCGAGCTTTCGCGACAATGAAATTCTAGTCCTGAATTTTATGTTATGCTGATTACAGGGAGTTTGAAATCTTATTAGAGTTTGAAATCTTATTAGTTCATTCTTCAGAATTTCAGTTGACTGGTCCTTTGCATATTTTCAGGTGGAATTTCATCTATACTCTGATGATGACATGTTTTTCAAAGTTGTGTGCAATTTTTTAAATGACATATTTTTTGGTGCACACATTAAGTGATTATTTTGAAAAAGTGTGATATCAAAATAATTTTGAGCTTATTTGTGAGCTAAAAATAAAAGTTTTTTCATAACTTTCTAATTTCTGAGTAAAAACATTGAGGTTATTAGCTCTATGATGAGACTGAATTATTGTGTGTTTTCGGTTGTCTTTAAGGCTTATATATGCACTTTTACTTTGTAACTATTGTACTTTTACATCATATTTATAATTCAGGTCCGGAAGTCAATTGGAAGCAGCTCGGAAAAATTCAGATCGAAACGTGCAGATAGGGGTGCAGCCCTGCGCTACCCTATGCTGCCAAAACAGAGAGTTTGAGCATTAGAGAGCACTTCCAGCGTACCCAAGCGCAAGGATGGGCGTACCTCCCGGCGCAGGCCTGCGTCCAGGTCTGCGCCCGTGCGGCGTGAAAACCGTGATGCCGCTTTTCTGAGTCCAAAACCCTAAAAATCGCGTCCTCTATAAATAGAGGTGATCTGTGGACGTTTTGAGAAGTTCCGAATAATTAAAAACGCTGGCGAAGCCCTGCTGCAATCGAATCACGGAGCAAGTACGAAGAAGTGTGGTGCCAACCATTCGTCTCCTAGAAGCCTAAACGATGATCTCCACAATCATTGCTAGTGAAGAACACGTGATGGAGGGCTAGGTGCTTCATAGCCATTTGCGGAGAATCTACGGCTAAGTCTTATTTAATTGAATGTTATTATTTGTATTGATGTGTTTTGCAATTTTTGAATATTTTTAGGTTATGCAAATGATGTACTTCTGGTTATAATTATGATTGAATGGTTTAATTGGTAAAAACAAGATAGTTCATAGTGATATTATTATTTGTGTCGAGTCCAATAGTTTAGGATTAAGACAAGTAATGAATGTTGCATGCGCTATGCCGAGATTTGTTTATTAAAAGATTCATGATTAATATAATTGTGTAATTGGTTATGTCTATGTGACCATTGCATGATGTTCAATTAAGTAATGATTTATGTCGTAGTGAATTCGTAAATGGTTATCTTTAACTTGCCCTGTGATTTAATCGTAGTTTGCTTTGCAACTGTTTTAGTATTAATTTAGTTTTAATCACCATTCCAAACAATCAATCCAATTCATAATTTAAATCACTTTTCTAATCATAAAGAAACTAGCTAATTTAACCCTAATAAACCTACACGCTCCCTGTGGATTTGACCCTTACTTCCCTAAACTAGTAGGTAGTTTGGACTACTTCTATGGGCCACAACGACGGCTCGTCACTCTAGTCTTTTGTATTTTCATCATCTCAATTCTTTTGAGATTCTCTTTATAATCTGTATCTCCCATATCATTCATGATTCTCCCATTCATTTTAGATTTTCTAAATCTGGATTATGAATTCTATGTTCATTTCTGATTCACTGAATTCATTCATTCATTGTGAAGTCTCTCATTCATTTCATATTTTCCAATCCATATTTCCCTTATTCTTTTCATATCTTCCCATTCAATTTGAGTATCTAAATTAACCTAACTCCCCAATCCCTAAGACTCATTATATCATCTTCTGAAATACCTCATGAGCTTAAAAGTTGAGCTTTATTGTTATATTTTTTCTTGATAGTCTGCTGACCTCGACAGTCTACCAAACTGAGTGATTAGACATATATCTCGCTTCTATGGTCTAACCAGAGCCGGAAGAGCTACCCAGGAAGCAAACAATGTAGTTTGTGTGGGTGAGGGGCTTTAGGTCTTTTAGTTGAGAAGTGTCAGTCATCACAGGATACTAATAGGATTGAGCAGATCGAGGTAAAATGTAAATGAGAGAGGTATATTGACAGGAGATGGTGGTATGTTAGATCATGCTTTCACTAAAAAGTTGTCTGAATATATTTTTCTAAAAAGTGACCCGGAGGAAGCTTAGTTGAAAAATGATGAGAGTTAAGAGCTGTGAAAGGATTTGAAGAAAAGATAATCCTATCCAAAATGTGTTGGCTGGGTAAACCACATAATCTATCAAGCCCTAGGCGAATTGATGTTATAAAAGACGCCATGGACCCAGTGACGCATGCACTTAAGCTCACCACCTATCAGTTGTCTCACAAAAGACTTCTGTTTCATATATCATGGAGATTATAGCACATTTTTACCAATATATCATTTTCATATCATTGATATTGAAATAAGGAAGACATCAATTTCGGTCTCCGACTTTATTCGATGCACATTGAGTCTAGAACAAAATGTTATATTAGTATACATTGAGTCAACAGTCCATGGACTATAACAAGCATGTCCAAAGTGACATGGCTTGAACAAATATGAGTGATACTTACTGATAAGTATTTCATAGTAATTATTTGGAAAACCTATTAGTGTCAACATCAAACAGCACTAAATATACGTCATATAGATTTTTAATCTATCATGCAAACAGGATTCTACGAGGTGGTTACTCGTTTGATGTTTCATTTTCTAGCAAGTCTCTATATATTTTGCAAGGGGGAGATATTTGTATGTTGTTTGTTGTAGGAGAGAGAATTACATTTTGTAGGGGGAGAGTGAATTTTGATGTAATTTTCTGATGAAATACATATGTGTGTACTATGTTTATCATTTATTTTCATCTTGTAATTGTTTGAGGGGGGAGTTCATAGTTACTGAGTTTGAGAAGGAGCCAATAAAGTAAAGCAATTTAATGTTTAAGCATTGTCTCTGAAATTCTTATGCATGATAATCATAATGCCTATGTTCATCATAAGGGGGGAGAAATGATAATAGAGATTACTGAGATTCGTTTCTAACATTTGTCTGAAGTTTGCTAGAAAAACTACTGAAGAAGATTGAAAGTTGTCAATATTTTTCAAGTAGTGGTTCAGAGTAGATCTGTTTGGTTTTGAATGATCAAGGAAAAGAATTTAATGAAGTTCATGATTCGAGGGGGAGATTGTTTTTAATAGAGAAGAGAAAATCAAAGAAGATAAGATACGAAGATCAGAGTGATACAGTTAAAGCTCAGAAGGACTTCTGAAAAATGAAGAGATTACTCGTTTCGAAGCAATAAGATGTAGCCTTTGAATTGCACATTTTTTTGCCATTGTTTTAATTATTCATGATATTTTTGACGATTTTCATAGTTTTTATGTACATTAAAATTGTTTATACTTAAAAGACCTACTTTCTACTTGTAACATTGAGCAACCAAAATTATATGGATCCATGTATTTGTAACCCTTGTTAGAACTAGGAAGCACACATGTAAGCCTATGGCGCAACAAGTTAATGGTCTTACGAATGATTAGGTCAACATGTAAACATATGCATCGTGAAACCACTTTATAGTACTGAAACATGCTAAAAACATTACCTGATAATTCAATGCCCTTTTCTCAAGGTCATGAGGTAACAAAGAATTCTGAGGCAGGGTACTTTTCTTCAAGGTACTGTAGCATATATACAAAGAATAAGCATACCAGAAAGGAATAATATCCTTTAGAAAACAATACACATAATTAATCTTGAATATACGAACAACCATATATTCTAATGAAAAATATATTATTTAGACCGAAGTTATGTGCTAACCAATAAGATCGCAGAAGAATCAGCAATCACGAAATCACCGTCTTTGATAGCAGGCACATACCCAATAGGATTGATTTTTAAGTACTCTACATTTAGATATAAAAAAATATAAGGAAATAGCACGCAAACACACTTGCACACAACGAATGATAGTTACAGGAAATAAAAGCACAAAGTATACGTGATTCAGTCCAAGAATAATCATCTATGTCTACGACCTCACTAGCGAGTCCCCTTATTAATTTCGATTGTAATAAACTTTCAATTACAATAAATCTCCACAGCAAAGCAAGTTACAAATACAGAGTGTGGAAACCAATGGGAAATTGATAAAGGTGAAGTTACATGATACAACCAAAAGCTATAATGCTAAAGTTAATTACACGACACAACTAAAAGTTAAAATGCGGATCTTTTAGGTCTAAATTGGCAAATTGCATACAAGTCATGTGCAACTCCAACTTCAGATATTAATGGTATGTTTTTAACGGGCAAATTATCAAAAAAAAAAAAAAAAGTAATATAAAATTCAAAAATTGACAATGAAGGTAACGTAAATTTTTTAGGCCAAGGAAAATAACGTAAAATGTAAATTTGACAAAAAAAAAAAGGTATTTATGACCAATTAATAAGGTAATTTTTTTAATTTTATACTTCTTTTTTTGGTAAAATTTTAATATTTGATTATATTTCTTGCCCTCAAAATTTGAATTTCATGTCATTTCTTGGCCAAAATATAATTTTAAATTAGCTTTCTTGGCAAAAAAAAAAAATTTACAATAACTTTATTACCGAATTTTGTATTTAATTTATATTACCTTTCTTAATAACTTTTCCATTTATAATAGATAAAAGGTGATAGATTTTTTAAAGAACTGATTTCCCTTCATGTAATTACTAATTAATGAAGTTGCATGCTAATTAAAAGTGTGTAAAAATCTGAATATATGCATACAAATATGTATAACAATTATTTTTATATATTCACACTCAAAAATGTGAAAAAGTTTATTAAAATCATGAAACATTATTCCAAAATTCCAATACTATTTTTACAAGTGAAAATTTTCTTGTATCTATACATTTATAATTATGGATTTTTATAATAAATTAATATTGTTAAAATTGAAATTTTTACACGTTTATAAGATGATCAATTAAGATGTGTGAATTATATGTAATTCCACTACACGATGTTTGACGGAAACTTTTTCCGTATCAACAACTGTCGTAACGGTACTCCTGTAACTATGGAAAAAGGTTTTGTGTTTCAATCCCTTAAATCGGTTTGTTAGTTATTATATAATATATTTGCGAATGAAGACACATAAAAATCATGTTTATGAATGTTAATAAATTACAAAACTCCATAATTAAACTCAATACATGCATTAATAATGAGCACTAAAATTGAAGGAAGAACTTTACCAGGACTGTGCTGCTCTCCTTTGAACAGATTAATTAACTATTTTGTATTCATATTTAAGTCCTGTTGGAACCAACAAACAACATATTCATATTAAATAATCCCTAATCCAATTCAAACAACGTCTCAAGACCTTGTTTGTTTACCTTACTTCTTAATGAAATCATTAAGAGACCATTTTATTTTTGAATGACTTCTTAATAATTTCATTAACAAGTAAACAAACAACTCCTAAATATATTATATTTCATCTACAAAAGTAACAAAAAGTCCTGTTGGAACCAACAATTAACCTTTTAAGTTTAGAGCAACGCGAACACTAAAGGAGGGAGGGCTAATGTAATACGAATACAGTTGCAGCTTCTTTGGCACCACCATTGAACCATTACTCATCTACACCAAAGTGTGCATATGTATCTATGAATAGATCAGAAAAAGCGTCCATGGCTCCTTAATCTTACCTGCAGGCTGCAGTAAAACATGTGTATATGTTTGTGTGTGTATATGTGTGTGTCTATAGGGTTGGGATCATTGCAAAACCTTAATTTAGTGCAGAACTGTGGAACCAATCGATCTACACCATAGGATTATAATATATATAACACTAGGGATAAGATGGTAAATATGCAATTAACATTATATTAAGGGTAAAAAAATTCAAAAAAGTTACTTTTAAGGGTGGTACCTTCTGGTGCGCTGCATAATGGGTGGTACTCACTTGAACCTAAATCTATATATATATATATATATATATATATATATATATATATATATATATATATATATATATATATATATATATATATATATATATATATATATATATATATATATATATATATATATATGTATGTATGTATGTATGTATGTATGTATGTATGTATGTATGTATGTATGTATGTATGTATGTATGTATGTATGTATGTATGTATGTATGTATGTATGTATGTATGTGTGTGATCAAATGAGAAGCTAAATATATCTTGAGAAGTGTGAGAAGCACTGTGATTCATTTTTTACATATTGATTCACCAAATTTTGAATATATAAATAATGAATCAATTCCGGATAAAATAAATCAACAATTCTCTACTTTTTTACATTTATTCATTAGTTTTTTACTATAAATAATGAATCACATAATAAAAAATAAGTGACTAAATATACAAAATTAGTGAATCATAGTGCTTCTGACTTCTCAAAATATATTTAGTTTCTCACGATAACCTAAGCATGTATATATATAGGGTTGGGATAATTGTAGAACCTAAATATGGTGCAGAACCGTACAACTATATATTCGATGTTGTATGTTTAAATTTATAACATTTATTCGATTTTGAATATATAAAATTCAGACGATTAAATGTCGAATATTCAATATTCAATATTGAATATTCAAATGAAAATTTGAACAAATATAAAATCACCAGTCATGTATTAAAGAAAATAAACTTCTTGTTTTAATGCTATAACTAGGTTATTACCCATGTATTACATGGGTTAATTTTGGTAATTGATATATATATATATATATATATATATATATATATATATATATATATATATATATATATATATATAATGTTTGCTTAATTTTAGTTAGTTAGTTATTAAATGAATCCATATTAGATATACATAGATTTGATTTGCTTTAAAATTTAAAATAAAATCAGTAAATGACGTGGCAAAAGGAAAGAGCGACATGTGGCAAATTAAATGAGAGCATGTCATGTGACATTTAGTTACTATTTTAATAGTATAGATAGATTTTGGGTCAATTACAAAAAATAATAACAACTTTTAAATTTTTTATCATTTATAGCAACATTATTTATTTTTTATCATTAATAACATCATTTTTTGTATTTTTTTATATGAATAACATCAACTTTTGTATTTTGTATCCTTAATAGCATTATTTTTTGTATTTTTTTTATCATTTATAAAAACAACTTTTTTAAGTTTTTTTCTATAAATGATAATAAAATATAGCGATACTATTAATGATCAAAAAAGTTTTAAAAATGCGTAAAATTGTTTCTATTTTTAGCAATTGTCCCTATAATATTTTTGTTTTATAAAACTAATAATTCTTATGTTATTTAATTTTATAATTAGTTCTGCAGTTCTGCACCAAATTTAAATTCTGCAATAATCTTGTCTATATATGTGTGTGTGCGTGCGCACGTACACATATGTATGTGTACACACACATAGATATAGATATATATATATATATACACACACACACACACATATGTATATATAACCGCGAATACATATACACATACACACACACACATATACATACATATATATATATATATATATATATATATATATATATATATATATATATATATATATATATATATATATATATATATATATATATGGGAGATGTTCAATGAAGAACTTCTATGCATTGAAAAACATTGGAGAACCACAATGCATCAGCAATGGAGGATTATGCATCATGGTCATTCGATGCATCAAGTAGTAGGTTCGAGTCGAACCACAACGCATCACACGAGGAGCATGATGCATCAAGATCACTTGATGCGTCATGCGGTCGGCCGGGGTCAATCCGGTCAGGTGGTCCAAATCGTTTCGGTTTTGCCTCGCTGCTCGGAAACACCCAGTGCGGGACCACACTGAGGGACACGAAAGCGCAAGTAGTCAAATTTAGTCCATCATTTTTATGTTTCCCCACAAAAATAAAATATTTAAATACTCTTAGCTAGGAATCGAACCTACAACATCTTGGTTCATAAAGCAAAGTTTTATACATTAAGCTAAACTCAATCTACTATTAAATTTATTGATGTGTATCTTTTAATAACAAACATCAAAATTCATGCTTATGCATCAGATTCGCGTGTGATGCATCATGATTCTAACGTGATACATCACCTGATCCAATAGCTATAAAGTGGTTCTCCCGTTTCCCGATACATTATGGTTCTCTCTTGAACCATCCCCTATGTGTGTGTTTATATGTGTGTGTGTACTATATATCTATGTGTGTGTGTGAGAGTGTGTATAAAATTGAGTTCATTACAGAACCTTAATTTAATGTAGATACAATGTAGACATTAGGATTAAAATATGACACAGAGGATAACATGATAAATATACAATTAGTATTAAATTAATTTTAAATTTAGTCTACCAAGTTTGACCACCAGTTTTGACGATGGTCTGGATTTGTTTATTAATATTGAATATATATGCATTGTTGAATATATGGTTTATAGTTTACTTCGACATTGAATATTCTCGATATGATATATTGAATAGTTATATGGGTAACATATTTTTACGAAAAATAAACACGTAAATTTTTTTCAGAAAAAATTATATCATGATCGGTCTCATTTTAAATAGTATAAAATTCTCGTTTAATAATTTTTTTGATTTAAAACTTAATCGTATTAATCTCATTTTAATTTAAAAAATAGGATTTTTTTGCCGATGTCAATCTTTTTGCTATTGTCAATCATTTTAATTCTACCTTAAAAAATTAATATATTACTAAGGGTTTATTATGAAAAAAAACCAATATATTTTCACGTTTTTTGCGTTTTCGTCCTTCCATGTTATTTTTTCCATAAAAGTCCCCAAGTTAAATTTTTTTTTTCGGTTTAATGTAATTTGTACATTAGATCACGTTTTTTCAGTTTTTAAAAACCCGATTTACTATTTATAATCAGATTTGAATGTTCAAATTTCACTATATCAAAAATAAAAAATAAAATTGAGGACTTTTATTTAAAAAATAACATAGATTGACGAAAACGCAAAAACGTGAAAATATTTTGGTTTTTCCGTAATAAACCCTATTACTAATATCAATCTTTTTTCAGTAATTTCACACTTGATCTATATAATCAAAACTATTAATTTAATCTAATCTACAGATTAAGTTGGTTCTACATTATACACACACACACTCACACAACAATCTTTTATGAACATTGTGATAACAACCATAAAATGACTTTGAATATAATGAATATTGTTACAGATCCTACTGACCTATAAATCTTGTTGGATCCTATGAATTTTATTGAATCTTATGAATTCCTTGGATCTTATTAATCTTGTTGAATCCTATGAATTTTGTTACAAAACACTGCTATGAACCTTTAAATGTTATGAATCTCGTTGCGGACACTTTTATGAACTCTTTGAATCATTTGACATTTGTTTCAAATACTTGTTGATTTGTATGAACGCTTATATATTTATTTTTTATTTGTTCACAACGGATAAAGTGTTCACAATGATTCTTATCTCTCTCTCTCTCTCTCTCTCTCTCTCTCTCTGTGTATATATATATATATATATATATATATATATATATATATATATATATATATATATATATATATATATATATATATATATATATATATATATATATATAGATTTAGGTTCAAGTGAGTACCACCCATTATGCAGCGCACCAGGAGGTACCAGTCTTAAAAGTATTTTTTTTGAAATTTTTTTTCATGAACATGTTTTAATTAACATGATGAAGATCATATGTGAATTTCACGCAAATCCGAAAACTCTAAGGGCATGAAAACACGCATCACATAAATGTGAGTTCACATGTATTCAAAATCATGTAAGTGTGTGTTCACATCACTTTTTAGGAGCTAGGAGATGTGAATGTATGTGAAATTTACATACGATCTTCATAATGCTAATTAAAACATGTTTATGAAAAAAAATTTTAAAAAAAGTTTTTTTAAAGGTGGTACCTTCTGGTGCGCTGCATAATGGAGGTACTCTCTCGAACCATATTCTATATATATATATATATATATATATATATATATATATATATATATATATATATATATATATATATATATATATATATATATATATATATATATAATGATCGACACCATCAAAGTATAATAGACATATAACTTAATTAGTGCCTAATTAAGAGAGATAGAAGCTAGAAAGAGAAAAAACCAAAATGCTTATATCTTGACGGTATCCTAAGAGTGGCTCCAACTAAGAGCTGAGGTTTTGTTTCATTTGAGATTTTGAGATATTGACGGTAGTTCGTACGGATAGTGTAAGTTGGTATCTAACAGGAAAAAGAGAAAC